>CM066918.1:30915395-31515395 GCA_033964015.1 Scolanthus callimorphus | reverse complement strand
TATTTCGTCCCTAAATGCTACAAAAAACGTTCGACCTTTCGTTTTAGCTACGAACAAGAAATATTCTCCAGCAGAGTGAATCAGTACAAGCCACAACTGAACTACGACCAGATGCTCCAAACTAGAAAGAAATACGATTTATTTTCCTTTCAATAAATTTTCTCAATCTCGTCAGTCAGCGACTAAAAGGTTGTCAGTGACCGTGTGCCCTGACCCTATTTAGTTCACCAGGCGCGTGAGTCGATCAACTGACATGCGCGGTCCTTTTGGATGTATTTTGTTCCAACTTTGCCAAGACACATCCTTTGGTTCAGTTTAACCGACTTACTTTTGAATTTAGCATCTTTTACCGCGGCTGGAACTTTCGAGAGGGATTCATGTAACCAATCCATAACCTTGGATGCGAATTCCCGGATCTCTTCTCTCAAACTAGAACGTTACAAGTGAGAATCACATAACACAATCTGCATTCATCCGTTTAAAATGATTTGGCAATCGTTATCAAGGGCACTATGACAAGAGGTATATTAGTACTGCAGCTGCTCGGATAACACGCGGCCCCAAAATCATTGAATGGACGTCTTTCTGCGTGGAATAAAATAGTCTGACCCACAGGTCTTTGCTTCCCGGCCCTGCCTTTGGCTTTGACTTCTGATTCATGGCGAGGAAAGCCAGACGAGTGCACGCACAAGAGACAAAACAAAACGAGCACCTGATCGGCTCGACTTCTGATTCATCGCGAGGAAAGCCAGACGAGTGCACGCACAAGAGACAAACAAAACGAGCACCTGATTGGCTCGACTTCTGATTCATCGCGAGGAAAGCCAGATGAGTGCACGCACAAGAGACAAAACAAAACGAGCACCTGATCGGCTCGACTTCTGATTCATCGCGAGGAAAGCCAGACGAGTGCACGCACAAGAGACAAAACAAGACGTGGACCTGATTGGCTCAGACTGGCGGGTTGGCTATCGCTTTTATTAGTCTTTTGTAACTATAAAATATGGTGAATTAACATGCCTACCTGTCAGGGAGATCTTGTATACTTGACGGAATTAAAACATCTATAAGAACCTACAGATCAATACAAATACTTTTATAACAATGACGCGACTTCAGAGAACATAGTGATTTTCTCACGTTCCCTAGCGCAAACGCCTAACGAATTTGAAGGGAGACAACGTCTCATTATCAATTGTAACGAGGTGGCGTACCCACCAATACGCAAATCGGTACTAAAAACGGGCCGATTCAGATACAATGTGCCTTCCAACGCTTCCCAGGAACACAAGACTTCGATTGGATTTTGCTGAGTATAATAATAATAATTAATAATATCTTTATTTAAAGAGGGTAACGCAAAATAGTAAATACAAATACTAATAAACTACTAATAAAAGGTGTATACGCTTTCTAGTGTTTTGACGGATCTTACCTTGTACAATATGGAGTCGCAGATTGCTATGACATCCACGACAAGCGGGCATTCCAGGACCGCTTTCATGTGCTGTGGCATTCCTTGCCAAAAGTGAAGAATGAAGTTTTGAACCTGAATAAAAACAAAGCTCCCTTCATTGTAACATTTTGATTATTTAATTAAAATGCAAATATGGGTGATGCACTAAAAAGGAGGAGAAGAAGAATGGAGAAGGCCCATATTACGGTGGTTTTCAATACAAAAACACATTTGCCTTTTCCTGCACCTTAGAATCTAGGGATTGGTGTTTTGTATAGACACGCCACTAAAAAAAGCCACAGGATATTTCATTCTCCACTCTGATTCATCATGATTGCTGAAGGCCACCCCAACCAGCTGCACTACCCTGCATGCTGTCTCCAACGGCTTCACTCATGCATGTCACGCTATTTAAGTCACGCTAGTCTCCGTGAATGAGTGATGGTTGTAGACTCTGGTACCCAAGGTATCCATTCCCGTCCCTGAAGAGTCTTCTACGGTTTGGCAGTTGCTGTTCGGAAGCTCTGGCGGCATACAAACTTCCGTTACTAGAATCTTGGAAAGGACTATTTTCAATCTTTTCTGGGGTAACCATGGTTCAGGAAGCCAATCAGATTCGCCTGTGTTCATCTAATACTTAAGAGCCTAGTAATGTTTAGAAACCATGAGCAGGGAACGAGATTGGCTAAACATCCTAAAAGCAGCCTTCCTTTACACTAAACGGAAGGATTTTAAAATTGCCGATCACTTACCCCGTCAAAGTTTGCGCTGATAACTGTGTCTAACAGTCGCTGACAGTGAGTTCGATACATCATGATGAATGTTTCCACCTGCAGAATGAAGACGAATAGGATAAAAATTAGCCCTTTACTTACATTAGTTATCTTTATATACTTTAATTCACACAGGATATGTAATTTTTTATCTTCTGATGAAATAAACTTACTAACCACTACACTGACAAGGGAACCTCGTAATTGGAGCCTCGCTCTGTGAGGATTTCCCCGCCCTTGGGCAAATCATATAAATAAATAAAATAAAGATACCACCGGGTGCCCAGGATAGTCTTATTAAGCTTTAAGTTAGTATTGAAAGTTTCAAACCAAAGTTGGCAAAGTTATAAAGGGTTCAGAGGGGATGCCACAGGATGTTACACACCTCTTTAAAAACATAGATACGCTGAGCGTGCGGGAAGCTATTTGCTTATATTCTACAGGGTAAGGCATGGTTGGGAAAAAGGTGTGACTTTTTCGATGACATCACTGGTTATTTGATACTGTGTGAACGATGTAATGTTA
This sequence comes from Scolanthus callimorphus, assembly GCA_033964015.1. Taxonomy (NCBI): domain Eukaryota; kingdom Metazoa; phylum Cnidaria; class Anthozoa; order Actiniaria; family Edwardsiidae; genus Scolanthus; species Scolanthus callimorphus. The sequence continues at coordinate 31,512,641 of CM066918.1, read as the reverse complement.
GTTTTCATTTTGGTTTGTTTTATCTCTTTAAACAATGCATTTAAGAAAATATTGTACATATGCTCAGTAGCAACTTTATTGTTTAATTTCCCCTCTCGATTTTAGAATAATAAACACTTTTTAAATTTCGGTTATAAAGCAAAAAACGCCACAGACAAAACCGGGTGCCTCCGTGAAATCGTGGATACCTTTTGTGACGTCATCGATGACGTTTACCACGTGACCTTGGTGTTGCACTTCCCATGCCTCGAATGTAATCGCCGAAGTATGGCGATGTTTCGCCGTTCTCGAGATATTTTTTTTTCTCTCGAGCTAACACTTGAGTTATGAGCGAGCGACATTTGGCCCCCCACAATAACGCTTCGCGTATCCACGATTTAATCCACGGTCCTTGCTCGGGAATCGAACCCGATTGAAGCTTTTGTTTACCGCGCGAGAACCCTCCGCTGACTGGCTATCCAACGGTTCACTTGATCGGGGTAACTTTTATTCTATTCAGTGATTCGGCTAAATTGCGATTCACTTGAACACGTCCTCGAAACTCGACAAAATTTCGATCTCGCAGTCATTTCTTGGACTTGTTCTTCCCCATTTCTCAACTGTACATTTTTTTTCTCTCAGATGCATCCATATCTGTCCATGTCCTGTCCATGATCTTTGCGAAATGACTCGATCGCATCACAAAGAAAACTCGCCAAAAATAATCCACCTCGTAATTTAGGTGATTGACTGTTGCTTTAATGTTCAATAAGCTGACAAAAGTATTGTTATGAACAGTGATAGCTTCGAAAAATCACACGCTTATTAAAATACCGCCGTGTAGAAGGGCTAAACGTCACACTAACATGGATCGTGAGTTAAGGTGTACTATAGATTGTCGACAAGATCACGTTCGGCATGAGAGACCATCCACGAAAATTGGTTGAGACAGAGAGAGAGGCAGCCACATGAGTCCGACTTACAAGCTATAATTTTGCTACAGCAAATAGCTTCAACAAGGCTGCTTTAGGCATTGGTATTTGGTCATCGGGCGCCATTTAACAAATGTCCTCTGATTTACCGTGGTATGTCCTCTTATATACCACGGAATGACGTAATAAAGTGGTCAAAATGTTGTGGATTCACGAGGCGCAGCCGAGTGGGTCCGCAGTACATTTTGACCACTTTATTACGTCATTCCGTGGTATATAAGAGGACATACCACGGAAAATCAGAGGACATTTGTTTTATACCACAACAAAAAGGCAAAAATAAATACAAAAACAGCGCGCGCGCTCGGTCAAACGGTGTTTTCATTGGTTCTATTTAGCGCGCGCGCTCGGATAAGGACGTCTTCTCGGATAAGGACGTTAAACCGTAGGTCCCGTCTCTCACATACACTACACTAACCGGAACCAGAGGGACGTTAAAGAACCACTAGGACCGTCGGAAGTTGCCCAACCTCAGTGTCACAGAACTCACAATACTAACACACACTCATGTTTATAAAGCTGGTTCTTATAGGATGAGTTATCCGTTAATGTAAAGCGCTTTGAGCGATGATAAAAGCGCTATATAAGCAATTTATTATTTTTTATTATTATTTATTTTATGATGGCGCGTTTCGTGGTACATACTTTTATGTACCCATGACTGAGAGCCAATCAGAATTCGAGAAACGCGCGCGTTGTGGTATAATGTTTGGTGGACACAAATTCCAACGACGTGAAATCCCCAGAGCAACGTTTATTGAATCAGGTGCATAACGATTTCAAAGTTCACGCCGATTCGTGTATTGTTACTCACGTGTATTGTTACTCAGGTCATAGTATTGCAGGGCGTACCTTTTCTTGGGACACTCCTTTGGGAAGGCTGAGTTTCTTGGCATCAGGGAATTCGGGTAATAGTGTTCTAGTCTTATTTCCCAAGGGAAATTTCTTGCTGGATACTTGGCCCTGTGTAATGACATATACGTACATCAGACCAGGGGCCCGTTTCTCAAAACGCCCGGTAACTTATCGGACCCGTAAACCTACCCGTTAACACCTCCCGATATATTTTGACTGTTTCTCAAAACTCCCGTTATTTGCGAAATCGTACAAGTTCCCGTTAAATCGGCTGATTTTTTACGGGAGCTCTTGACCTCCCGTTAATTAACGGGAAGCATTTTGAAGTCTTAAAATAAGGTCGAAAATTGATTTGTTTTCCTGAAAATTTTCACTCTAGGTAAAGCTTAGTTATTCAACTAGACTCTGCAAAGTTAAAATTACCGAAAACTTACCTCTTTTTCCTTCAAAACTAACCATTTTCTGGCCTGTCTCGTTTTGCCTCGAAAAGTTCTCGCTTTGCAGTTCCAAGGTTTCCCGTAAACTTACCGGGATTGTTTTTCCCGCCATTCCGATAAACCGGGAGAGTTCTAGCCAATCAGATGCGACCATCTCGCTTCTCAACCAATCAAAACGATTCGTTTGACAGCTTAGCTGTCAATAAGTTTGACAGCTTAGCTGTCAATCAGTTTGACGTGTTGATTGCAAGAATGTAAACAAATGTTCAATCTCAGTGCACAATTTCACGACAAATTGCCCTTGTTTTCGTACATTTTAGCTGATTTCTTTACTTTTTTCGCTGGAAATACAATCTTAGCGGTACACTTTGTAATCTAGTGTCGACAAATTGCTGAGTTTTCGTTAATTCATTGATTTTTTGGGTAAGGTATTTGTAATATCTGGAAATTATAAATTTGATTCCGGGGCCCCGATAACTATCGGGAGGTTACCGGGAGCTTTGAGAAACGCTCGCTCGTACCCGATAAACTTCCCCGTAAACTCTCCTGATAAGTTTTACGGGCCCGTTAATTACCGGGCGTTTTGAGAAACGGGCCCCAGTTCTCAAACAGGAAGTATTGAAATTATGGCGTTCTTACCTCCCCTTTAATTTTCATGGAGGAAAACCTTAAACAGACAAGAAAAATTAAGTTAGCGACTCTCCGTTGCCGGGGAGATTTGCAATCGAAATAATCGGTCTGTAAACTCATATTAACGTCATTGACTTGATTGCTTCATTTCAAACACCCGTGTTTATTGGCTCATTTCTAGCACGTGATTGATCTAACACGCTTGTTGATTGGCTCCATCCTAACTAGACTCATACCTTGTCAAGCCTTGCTTCGAATATCCAGAATGGAAATATGGTGATGACTCGCTGACTTGAATGCCATAGTAGTGGTACCTGGACGAGACGGAAATAGAGCTTAGTCTATTGGTAGCATTCATGCTTAAAACAGGACCAAAAAAAATGTTTGAGACCAATGTTTTCACTATAGTTTCCACTTTTTTAAACTTTTTTAAAGTTCTCATATTTTATTCTACTCTATAACTTCTCTTTCTGTTGCTTGAATAAAATATTTAAGTTTGGACGAGAAGCATTTTCGTTTTGCAAAGTTCTTGCAGAAAAACCTCAGAAATTTTTTTTTCTGATTAAAGTATCACCTCTCCTAACGTTTACACCACTTTATCTCAAAATCATATCTTTCAAGTTTGCGTACTTTAGTCAAAGGCGTACTTTAGTCATGGAACAAATCACAGCAAAGGCGTAGTAATTCTTATTAACCCGAAAGTTGATTTGCAAATAGTGAATTGCGTGTGTGACAAGGAAGGGGGGTTTCGTAATTCTTGAGGTAGCATTGGAAGAAAACTCTTTGGTTTTTGTAAACACGTACGCCCCTAACGACTTAGCAAAACAGCAAACGTTCATTGCTTCTATTTCCAACAGGCTACGTGAGTTCGCAGGCAAACCAATCTTTTGGGCAGGCGACCATAATTGCGCACTTACACCCTTAGACAAAAGCGGCGGATCAAATATATCTACAAAACAACTGGTAATCGATGAAATTTTGAACGCATGTCACTCGCTAGGTGTACAAGATATATGGAGGTCACAACATCCAACTCTAAGGCAATACACCTGGCACAGCAGATCGCTTAAAATACAATGCAGGCTAGACTACTGGTTAATTTCTAATTCGGTTGCGTCTCTTGTTGAAAAATCTGAAATTATTCCAACTAGTTTCTCTGATCACTCAGCAACGACCATTACTATAAGATCCAAAGACTTTGCTAAACGTGGACCAGGTTTCTGGAAATTCAATAATTCCTTGTTGAAAGACTATCATTTTATTGAACAACTCAACGAAAAAATGCACAATTAAAAACAGATCTAAACTCTTTAGAAGACCCGCGTTTGAGATGGGATATGATGAAAATGGAAATCCGCTCTTTTTCTATAATATACGCTAAGGCTCGAGCTAGGGAAAGAAGAGAACAGGAATGGAACTTACAAGTTGAATTGAATAATCTTCACCGAAAAATGAATTATGATATGAACGAGGAAAACATTTGCAATTACTACCGAGTGAAGCATAAGTTAGACTTATTAGCACAACAAAAAACTAAAGGATCAATCACGCGCAGCAGGGTAAGGTGGCACGAGCAAGGTGAAAAAAGTACAAAATATTTCTACAACTTAGAGAAAAGGCAACACGATGCCAAATATATAACAAAGTTGACATTAGAAAACAACACCGAAATAACTGGCCAACAAGAAATCCTAGACGAAATTAAACATTATTATGAAACACTCTACTGCTCATCAGACTGTGATCCTCACGAAAGCCAATTCCAACCTCTTTTTCAGTCATCAGAGCATATACGACTGAATGATGATGACAAACTGTTGTCTGAAGGGAAACTTTCAAAAGACGAATGCTTCAAAGTACTAAAAAATTTTGCAAAAAACAAAAGTCCTGGGTCTGACGGTTTGACTGTTGAATTCTACCTGAAATTTTGGAAAAATCTAGGAAGTGAGTTAACACAATGTTTTAATTATGCTTTTGAGAAAAAAGAAATGTCAATCTCTCAAAAAAGAGGAATCATCACCCTTATTCCGAAAAAAGGCGGAAATACATTCTTTCTAAAAAACTGGAGGCCAATAACTCTATTAAATGTAGATTACAAAATCGCTGCAAAGACAATTGCGAGTAGGCTAGCAAAAACTCTTACGGAACTTATTAACACCGACCAGACAGGCTATGTTAAGAACCGCTACTTAGGTCAAAATATCAGGATGATCTCTGACATTATGGAATTGACGGAAAAAGAAAATATTGGCGGTATGGCTCTTTTTCTTGACTTCCAAAAGGCTTTTGATAGTTTGGAGTGGAGCTTTATTGAAAAGACATTACACACTTTTAATTTTGGCCCTGACGTGTTGCGGTGGTTCAACACTTTTTATTGCGACATCTCTAGTTGTGCTGTAAATAACGGGTTCGCGACGCACTTCTTCACTTTGTATCGCGGGCTCAGACAGGGCTGCCCACTCAGCGGTACCTTGTTCATCCTCGCTGCCGAAATCCTAGGAAACGCCATAAGACACAACAAAGACATAGAAGGAATTAAATTATATAATCATGAATTCAAAGTAACACAATATGCAGATGACACAACTGTCTTCTTAGCAAATGTTAAATCCGCCGAAAATCTCTTTTCTCTCTTAAAAGTCTTTGAATCGTGCTCAGGTTTAAAATTAAATATTTCCAAGTCAGAGGGGCTATGGCTTGGACAGGATAAAGAATCAACAGCAAAACCATTAGGAATTAAGTGGCCACCAAAATCCGTGTATGCACTCGGTGTTCATTTTTCGTACGACAAAAACGTTTCAACCAAACTAAATCTAGAAAATAAGCTTCAAGCGATGAAAAAAGTTTTAGACATCTGGAGGATGAGGAATTTAACTTTAGAAGGGAAGATAAAAATTGTTAAAACTTTAGCTTTGTCTAAGCTTACTTTTATCGCTTCTCTCATGTGTGTCGATAAAGCTATCATTGACGAGGTAAACAACTTAACCCGTGCTTTTATATGGAATGGAAAACCACCGAAGGTAAAAACGAGTACAATGATAGGCCCGAAAGACAAAGGTGGTCTAGATATGCCTGACTTCGACATTATTAATAAGTCCTTAAAAGCATGCTGGGTTAAACGTCTTTGTTCAACTGACGAGTCATGGTCCGAGAGTTGGAAACATTTACCTCTAACTTTAATACGGAATCTGGGGGGAGCCTTCCTTTTTAAATGCAAATATGAAATAAAAAAACAACAACTAAATCCAAAGTTGCCAAACTTTTACCTAGAAATAATGAACGCCTGGCAAGATCTCAACATACATAGTGAAAAGTGCGATCCCGCTAAAGAGATTATTTGGAACAATAAGAATGTATTAATAGAAGGAAAATCGATTTTTTATCAAGATTGGTATCTTGGCGGGGTCACACATGTAGAAGATTTATTTGATACCAGAGGAAAATTGTTAACCGTGGAATCCCTTTATGCAAAATTCAAAATCAAAACTCATAACTTAGCCCTTCTTGGGCTCGTAAAAGCGATTCCGTCAGATTGGAAAAAATCATTAAGGAACACCCCCCGGGTCACACAAGCAAATCGAACAGAAAAGGATAGTATTGCCTTATTGACATGTAAGAAAATCAGAAAAGAACTTGTAACAAAAGCCTTTAAGCCTCCTACTGCTGAAAAGCGGTTACTAAAGTGCGGCTTTTCACCACGCGAAGCAACTCTCGTTTATTCACTTCCATATAAAATAACCAAAGATGTTAAGCTCAGAATCTTTCAGTTCAAGATTATTCAAAACATATTACCCTCGAATGCTACACTGTTCAGAGATAAATTAATTGATTCTGAAAACTGCCACTTTTGTTCACAAAAACAAGACCTAAAACATATATTTCTTGATTGTCCTCGTATTGCTGTTTTCTGGAACGATTTTATTGAATGGTGGAAAAAAAAGAATAATGTCCGCATAGAAATTTATCAAAAAAATATATTCTATGGACACATGCCGGGCGAACCAAAATACTTCCCCCTAAACCTATGTTTAATGATTGCTAAGCACTACATTTACGGAGCATATAGAAAAACTGAAGATGTATTTTTCCAAGCTTTCCTGATTGTTCTCGACAACTGGCTGAAAGTAGAATCTGCAGAAACTGCAAAACAAGTAAACATTTGATGCGCTAGTTTAGCTGATGTAATGACATCGTTGTGAAATAAAAAAATGCATGTGTAATGTTAAGTGTCTGTAAAAGAAAAAAAAAAACATGTAAAAATGAAATGGAAATGGAAATATGTTTGTGTAATGTAAAATGGACAATGTAACGAAGAAGACGAAAAAGGTGCATATAAATTATGTAATGTTAAATGTTCATAAATAATAATAAATAATAAAAAAAAAAAAAATCTTTCAAGTTTGCTCAAAATTTCGAATTTGTTTTTGGTCACCAGAAGAGTGTGTATGCAAGTTAGAAACCTTATATCTTTAAAGACACAGAATCTCGAAACCATTTTTGGGTCCTGTCGTAAAACAATGTTCTAAACTTGTTACAAAGTATGGAACAATTTGAACATCGTGCAAGACTAACTTTGACTGTCCCCTTGTCCCTAGTCGTCTTGTTGTCAGTTTTGGAAACTTCTGACGTATAATCTAGAAGGAAAAAGAACTCGTTAATGCTATAATAATCTAGCTTAGTGTGTTGATAGGTTCATATTCCGATGTCTGCAGAGATGTTTATTCGTGGGTTCATTAAAAAGTTCTGTAGTTTCATATATTTCTTCATTTCTGACTAATGCTTCAATGCTATCGTCTATCTAGCGTCTATCTAATCTACAAGCAACAATAAGATACCTTTCCAAACGTGGCTGGTCCAGAGGGGCATAATTTGTTCTTCTTACAGAAATCCAGGTAATGTGTGTACATGACACAGCGTGGCAAACACATTCCTTCTTTCAGTTCATAATTCTTGCCCAGCCTGAAATTCAAACACATGGATACACCGTGCAGGTGATGACCGTGAACTCGCGTCTGTTTGCAAAACGTCTATCTAATTGTCCTATAATAAAGTCGCACCTCCTTAAAATATTTTACTTGTGAGGCTGCAATTCCATTGTAACAAGCCCATCAAAAAAGTGATGATCTTCAGTATAATAGTTGGAATAGGAGGGTTCTACAGTGGACCTCTTACGTGAGTATAGTTGAAATAGGAGGTGTACGTGTGTAATCGTTGAAATAAGAGGATCCTACAGTGATCGATGGACCTCTTACGTGGTGTAATAGTTGGAATAGGAGGGTCCTACAGTGATGGACCTCTTACGTGTGTTATAGTTGGGATAGTATAGGATCCTACAGTGATCGATGGACCTCTTACGTGTGTAATAGTTGAAATAGGAGGGTCCTACAGTGATGGACCTCTTACGTGTGTTATAGTTGGAATAGGAGGGTCCTACAGTGATGGACCTCTTACGTGTGTTATAGTTGGGATAGTAGGGTCCTACAGTGATGGACCTCTTACGTGTGTAATAGTTGAAATAGGAGGGTCCTACAGTGATGGACCTCTTACGTGTGTTATAGTTGGGATAGTATAGGATCCTACAGTGATCGATGGACCTCTTACGTGTGTAATAGTTGAAATAGGAGGGTCCTACAGTGATGGACCTCTTACGTGTGTTATAGTTGGAATAGGAGGGTCCAACAGTGAACCTCTTACGTAGGTAATAGTAGAATAGGAGGGTCCTACGTGTGTGATAGTTGGAATGCCTTCTCCGGGTCCCTAAGATCGCCTAAAATCGCAACATGCAGAATAGAAAAAACGCCAAAGATCGCCTAAGATAGCAAAAGATTACGACGACCTTAGGACCCGGAGAGTAGGCCTTAGGAAATGAAACCACATTGACTTACCACCCCAGGGTCTCAGTCATTTGCTTTTGCTTCTTTTCAAGTGCCAAGTAAGAAGGGCTTTCCTTTCTCTTTGTAACTGAAATATTAAACAGGACAAGACGATTAGGAGGCACGGTGTATTAGGCATAGGAAGACGAATGGGCCTCGATCCCGGGGGAGGGGGGGGCGGTGTCGTCCTATCCCTTAGGGTTGAAATCAATTTTCCGACGAGCACCCTGTACTGTCGCACTTTGTAATAATTAACGCACTTTGTAATACCTGACGCAATTTGTAATAAAGTTGACGCACTTTGTAATAACTGACGCAATTTGTAATAAAGTTGGCGCACTTTGTAATAAAAAAGCTGACGCAATTTGTAATAACCCCTGTCGCAGTTTGTAATAAAAAAAGCTAACGCAATTTGTAATAATCCCCTGACGCAATATGTAATAAAGTTAATTCTATAGAAAATCATCTTGATGGCTCTTGATTCTTTAGGATTGTGCTGGCCTAATCACACGAACAACATTAAAAACGTAAACAGGCGATTCCGTGATAATCTCCTAGCTATTATACTTTCGCAATGGTGGCGATACTGGTCTCGTAAGTGTAAGAAAGCTTATGAGTCGCCACGGTCCGGCCTTCTAGCGAAGTTTGTTTTCGCGAGGTAAAGCGAAGTCAATCCCAATGGGCCAATGCCTCTGGCTCAATCGTGTACATGAAACATAGTTGGTTTATATTTGCTGCCATTTATGAGAAAAGATAACAAGGAAACATCTGAGTAAAACTCTGGGGGAGGGCACTATTTTCCTGCGCAGGGCTGGGGCATTAATTAGGTAACTCTATATTAAAAACATCTCCCCCTGTATGGCCACTCCATATATAAATTTATGTTCTTACGTTTTGGGTTTTTGGGGGACACACAATATTGACTTGCCGATCATTGTTTACGTTGCCCTCTAATAACTCTGACATTTTATACTAATAATAAATTTTACTAATACTAATCTTTTTTTTAAATTTGAGAACCAACCACATTTGTAATACGCTTTATTGTGCGACAGGAAGTGCGACAGGAGCCATTACAAATTGCGTCAGCTTTTTTTATTGCAAACTGCGACAGTGGCTTATTACAAATTGCGTCAGCTTTTTAATTACAAAGTGCGTCAACTTTATTACAAATTGCGTCAGGTATTACAAAGTGCGTCAACTTTATTACAAATTGCGTCAGGTATTACAAAGTGCGTCAATTATTACAAAGTGCGACAGTACACACCCCCGTCTGTTTTTATGGGGAGTCCCCACCCCGGGCCTCGATCATTGTTGCGTAGAGTATGTTGTATGGTGCACTGCACCGACACGCTCGCCTACGACCCAGCGTATAAACGTATTTGATATGTGCAGTTCCAAAGCATTGATCAGTCAATTCAGTTAAACTGAATCCAGCGTATATATTTGTTATGTGTAGCAGGGCACCATTAGCCAAAAGCACCATAGACATTCAAACCTAAATGGTTCTATTACAGATTACTTACATTTGTGTGCAGGGATAATTTTAATTCGAGAAAGATTTGAGCTGAGAAAAATTCATTTAAGTTTGAACAAACTAACACCTGTAACTGCGAAGTGACCGGCTGTTTTCTTGTACTCATCTGTGTATTCACTTATAACTGTGCGCTGATATTTGTAGCTGTTTTTAGTAAGAAACATTGGATTTACAAAGGATTGCACGATTTATCACAAATGCATGAAAGTTTGAATAATTGTTTTGTTTTAAGAACGCCTGCAGGATATAACTTTTACTGTTGTCTCAAAAGGGGACTTCTTGTCCCACTCTGTTTCTGTACTTCCGGAAGTGAATGGAAGTAAATGTATATTATTATTATTATGTTGTTTTGCGGAAGAGAGGGGACTCCTCTAGTTAAGGAGAGAAGTAAATAGCGAATTATTTGACATGATTTTTTTACTCTCCAACTAAAGATAAACACCTCGGTTGTGGCTCCTCTCATAGGTCGCTATATAGAGAGTCCTGTCACTCATACAAAAGTTTCCTCTCATAGGTCGCTATAGAGAGTCCTGTCACTCATACAAAAGGTTCCTCTCATAGGTCGCTATATAGAGAGTCCTGTCACTCATACAAAAGGTTCCTCTCATAGGTCGCTATATAGAGAGTCCTGTCACTCATACAAAAGGTTCCTCTCATAGGTCGCTATATAGAGAGTCCTGTCACTCATACAAAAGGTTCCTCTCATAGGTCGCTATAGAGAGTCCTGTCACTCATACAAAAGTTTCCTCTCATAGGTCGCTATATAGAGAGTCCTGTCACTCATAGAAAAGGTTCCTCTCATAGGTCGCTATAGAGAGTCCTGTCACTCATACAAAAGGTTCCTCTCATAGGTCGCTATATAGAGAGTCCTGTCACTCATACAAAAGGTTCCTCTCATAGGTCGCTATATAGAGAGTCCTGTCACTCATACAAAAGGTTCCTCTCATAGGTCGCTATATAGAGAGTCCTGTCACTCATACAAAAGGTTCCTCTCATAGGTCGCTATATAGAGAGTCCTGTCACTCATACAAAAGGTTCCTCTCATAGGTCGCTATATAGAGAGTCCTGTCACTCATACAAAAGGTTCCTCTCATAGGTCGCTATATAGAGAGTCCTGTCACTCATACAAAAGGTTCCTCTCATAGGTCGCTATATAGAGAGTCCTGTCACTCATACAAAAGGTTCCTCTCATAGGTCGCTATATAGAGAGTCCTGTCACTCATACAAAAGGTTCCTCTCATAGGTCGCTATATAGAGAGTCCTGTCACTCATACAAAAGGTTCCTCTCATAGGTCGCTATAGAGAGTCCTGTCACTCATACAAAAGGTTCCTCTCATAGGTCGCTATATAGAGAGTCCTGTCACTCATACAAAAGGTTCCTCTCATAGGTCGCTATAGAGAGTCCTGTCACTCATACAAAAGGTTCCTCTCATAGGTCGCTATATAGAGAGTCCTGTCACTCATACAAAAGGTTCCTCTCATAGGTCGCTATAGAGAGTCCTGTCACTCACTAATGCCCGTTTATAGCGGAGGTGACCTTTCGGTTTGAGACCCTTCTGTAGTAACGCGAGTATTACGTGACTCGTGCATAAGCCCCAGCATGCTCCGCGGGCTCCAGTAGTTTTACTCAGAGTTTGTAGTGGACCGCCATCTTTGTCGTTGTGTCCGAGTGGATATAAATTTGAAAGTAAAACCATTACACCTTCCATTCCAAACAGATTTTTTTAAACTCGAACCGGTAACTCGTAGCTCGCAACTTGGTCCCTAAAAAAGTAAAGCCGCAACAGCACTGATAGCACAAAGCAGTTTATGCTTGCTGCTGAGTCAGTTGACTACAAAGTTCAGTACTCAAAAATTAAAACTCCCTTCTACTGGTTCGAAAAGATCCATTGCTGTTGTTGAACTACCCCCAGCTTATCAATCTGCGGGCTTATTGCATGCGTGGGCGTATACCAACCTAACTTTGAGCCACGCCCAGCTTTGCATATTCTTCAACTCAGGTCCTTGTTGAAAAAGACGTCTCCCTCGGACCGTAAATGCAAAACCAAACTCAGTGGGTTTTATTTAGCTTCCAGCTATTTCTCTTTTCTCCTGTGATGCTAGGCTTGATCAATTAAAGCACGAATTTCTTTTAGATGGATTACGAGTTCCGCTTTAACTTCCAGCGAAGAGACAATATTGATCATCTATAAGTCATTAAAGGAGCATGTGTTTACACAAGCTGCTGAGAGAAGCTAAGATTACTCATCCAGACATCAAACCTGCTAAAATGGCATTAAGAAATCAGATGTTATTAAAAATTGCGTGTGAGACGTTTGCTTGGCGTATTTCACATTTGTCGCAATTGATTCGCAAACCCTTCGGTTCAAAAGAGATGATGCTAAGTCATAAGACTTTGAGTGAAAAAGTACTTGAGAGGTGCATGATTTAGATGGAGGGTTTTCTCTATCCTCCTGTGGGCTCAGTGCTGGTTTTGGCATGGGTTAGATCACACAACCCCTCCAGTCATTCAAAATTTATTAAACATTCGATAGGGCTGTAATAACACGTTTATCTGGAATCAGGTTCAAACTCTTAGGCAGCAAAAAGTTGTTTTTCCAGTTTTTCCTTTCTGATTGTACAATAGCATATCAAGGACAGAAATAGAATGCATTCAGTTTTGTTCTACATTTAAAGACATAATGATAATAATAATATCATAATTTATATAGCGCAGGCGCTTTACATCCATAAAAAAACAAGTAGCCGATTTAAAAAGACGAGAGAGGAAGCCGCAGTACAGTACAATTTGCTGATATTTAGCTTATAGGTTTCATAGGTTTTCCCCTAATCCGATTAAATAGATCTATTTAGAAATTTGGTAAACGTTTGTCTCTCAGCAACGTATTCAATAAGCGAAGTTATTTGAGCTTGTTCGTTCAATGATCGAGGTTCCATGTTTTTTTATATTTCAAGCAAAGCGGCCACAATTGTTTTTAGTGCATTGAGGGTAGCTATTTTCACTAAATGCCTTATCATTTCTTTCTCACGAAAATAAGGGTTTCGCTCGCCTGGACGTTTGTAAGACATGGTAAGCCATACAAACTATTCGACTTAGTGTGAAAGTAGTTCCGTTTACAGGACACGGTGTTTAGTATGTGAAAATGAAGGGCATTTTTCTCACATATGTAGGGCTGACAACCATCGGCCGAAAGCATTACCTTTTATCGTCAACTCAAAGAGGAACTGATTTCGACCGATTGTTAAAACAAATATGGAGTGGGGGCTTTTGATTCCTACTTGTCAGCAGGTACCAACAAAGGTTGTTAAAAGAAGAAAGCGAGAATTGTTTTCGTTGTTTTAGTAGAGCTCGATCCACAGGGTATAAAAGCTGACGAGAAGGCGTTTGATCAAAGAACTGAATATGGAGAGGCCTACATAGTTTTTTGAATTCATTAAGTAAGATGAGAATAATTAAAATCAGAACAAACTTTCAATAAAAGCCCATCTATCATCGAGCCAAAGGCAAACGAGGCATTAAGTTGTAATTTTCAGGAAGTTCAGTCTCTTCGGGATTACTTTCTCTAAAATCCGCGTCCAATTATATCACGGCTGTTATCAAACTTGTATTTTTATCTGGAAACTGAGGAAATTGGTGAGGATACACAATTTAGAATTACTATTTAAATTTCCGGGCATTTTAGTTAAAAAAAGTAGACAGCATGACATGGTCTATCTGAATACTAAGCAGGTAGTATACAGCGTTTGTTATGAAATCACTTACAAAAGTGGCTCAACAGTTTTTTTTAGAGAATAAGACAATTTCTAGTTCGTTTAGTGTGAAACCTTCAGTCGGTAATGATTCTATAAGCGGCTTTTCATTAGCTGTGTATTTGTTTATAATACTCTTTGTTTGGCGCTCTTTGTCCTCTCCTCTTTGTTTATTTCAATAACTTCTACTGTGATAATCCGACAGTCGTTTTTAAAATTGCTTATAGAGGGACTGCAGTTGCATTAACAAATTTGAAACATCTACAGCTTATAATGATGTGAAGTCTTCTTCTTAATTTTTTGAACATCTGAGAGTGAATTTCTCTTTTTTGCAAGAGGCATTTTTACCGAGTGGACGGCAAAGCACACAGAAAGACTTGTAATTTGAAAAGATTAAAGTGTTGCGCAGGTGCGGTTGAATGTTAATATTCGTACGATACTTCGAATTAAATGTGACTGTTCATTTGCAGATCTTTTATACCCCTCCATCCCCTCTTTGCCAAGTTTACTTTTGAAGCTATATCTACATTTATTTCACGGCATATATCTCGTTATCTAGAAGGCAAGGCAGTAATTGATCTTATCAAGCCCAAATGAAACAGCATTTTATGCATTTAGCGCTACAACTCGTTTTTCGGTCCGACATTATCGAGTCACCTGTTTTGATTTTTGAATATTTTTCCGGTTGTAATCAGTTTAACCCGTTTCGGTAGCATGGCAGACTAAACACTGTTTTCCCAGAGTAGAACCTCGCACTCGAGTTCATTCATATCAAACGTTCGCTGTTCACAGTGACTGTTTTAAAATCTCTCATACTAAATTGTGAGATATTTGCCATGAAGAAAAAAATCGGTCGGGTCTCTGAGTAGTCATATAACTTTATTTCTTTCTTACTAACCCAAACATACATCCCTTTCGACAAGAAAAATCCTGTTCAATCGCGTTGGAGCCGTAAATTCGATACCAGCCGAATTATGATAATTAGAAAAGGAAATGGCACACGTCTTCACTGCCTCTGTTTCCATCAAAACAAAAATGATTTATAATTGTATGATTAGCCCCACAGTTTTCACTGTTCTTTAGTTGTTTTGGTACAAACGTTTCTAATTATACCGCAACAGGTTCAACCAAATTGGCTGATAGCTAGAGTAGCTTTGATTTGATCGCCAATTTATGCCATTCTGGCTACAAAAGATATCTAGCCACTACGAATAATTAAAACTCACTTATTTACAATTAATAACTGAATAATTTGCAGAAAAACACTGCTGTCATTGGGAAACAGTCCTTGAGACCGCAGATAGTTTATTTCGACCTTCCGCAAAGCAAGATAAATATAGAGCAACTACTTCTCACCGAAATTCCCCTTCCTTTTGGTAAATTAGCCTTTTGTTTCCAACCCTCCACATAAAAGAGGCTTATTTTATTCAATTTTAATGATACATCACTATATTATAAATTGTTATTGTTAGCTGTTATCATGAAAATCCGTGTCAGTGTGTTTTAAACTTTGAGGAAAGAGCAGGAACCTCAAAATAGCTTGTTATTTCCCTAAACAAAAGTCGACAAAATAGAAAACTTAACCACACAATCAAGCACAAGTAAAATTACAATTACTTCGAGTTTTGAAATATTTAATTCTGCCTGTTTTTGATAATACGTTAAAGAACAAGCACTTCACGCCAGTTCAGTAGACGGAAGAACGAAAAATTAAGAGCCATTACGCGCCATAATCACGAGAAAGAAACAAACAATTAACGCTCTAACTCCGCAATTCTTCCTTACCTCTCTGTTTCATTATGTCCCGCAAGTGTTTGAAAGCAGTAACAATATTTCCTTTTTTCAATATTCTCTACTGAGATGAGTACCACCTACCTTTTAGCTTTCGACGTTTGAAATCATCCGCCATTGATTCCACTTCGGAGTTCTCATCTTCTGAAGTAAATTCTCTATAGGATTTTTTAGTCCCTATTCTTTTTGGCCTTTCATAATAAATTTGGTATTCGGACATTGGACTGCCTTCGAGTGCGCCTTTTATCTCCATGTTGGTTTTTGGGAACGAAAAAGGGCTAGGTACCCTAAGAGTAACTAACCAGCCAAACACGGCGAAGAAATTTGTGACCGAAAAGGATTTGGCGGATCCCTAAGTTGCTAATTTTAATTTAGCGGCTGGGCTGAGCTAGTAAGGTAACTTAACCTTGTCGGCCGGAAGGGAGCTATGACAGGACACGTATGATATAGTAAAGGCAGGTGGATGAGACTAATACAAGTATCTAGAGCCGAGCCGAACTCATTTATGAATACTAAAACAATGGCACAATGCTCACGGGCCTTGTCATCAAATACCACGCGCTGATTGGCCGACCAGACAATGGGAACATGGCAAGGCTCAACGGCGCAGAGTGGTTAAGTTGACAATGTTGATGCTTGGTAAACACCAGCACATCATTCAAGCCCGAGGCTGGAATCAGTGATAAATTGCAGATATTAGCTATTTGATTTGTTAAACTAAGACTTCTAATGGGCGCGCAGAGAAACAATGATGCAGAGAGTTAAGAAAAGCACTAATAAATTTCACTGTGCATCTGCGCGGGGATTGCAAATGCAACTCCGATTTCTTATCTGGGGGAAAAACTCCGTAAAATGTGTAAATTTTGTTTGTATTTCCTTAAGAGACACCTCCAGTAGTCAAATCTGCATATCAGTTTATGCATCAAGTAACGCTTGTTTAAAATGAATAGATTTAGATATTTCAAAAGGGAATTTCGTGAAAGGCACGAGCCCCGCTATTTAGTACTATTAGCTCTCGTCGATCAATTGTACGACAGGAAAAACAAACGGGATCGGTTAATATCTCTTTGAGGGGCCAATCTTTAATGTTTCTGTTTCTATGCTGTTTTACACTTTGTGCCAATGGCAAGTCGATGCTAAGTATTGCATTGTTATATTTAGCAGACCATCTGGCTGACTGCTCCATTGCTAGGATTTTGCTTTGTCTATTGACGACCACATTCAAGGCAACTTTTAAGAAACAAAATGCACTAAAAAGGTTTCTGGAAAATTAACGTATTATGAGATCAGCAATATTAGTAACTTTTTGTCAAGTAATTACTAGTTGTAGTTTCGCTTTATTACAAAGTTTACTGATAAAAGTGTCATTTTTTTAAACACACACACATATATATAACCTATATATAACCTAACCTATATATAAAATACTCACAAGTATCCTAAACTAGCGCGCGCTAATAAACAAGAAACAAACACATTACGTGTTACGATTCTGACTATAAAAAAAGTCATTGTCATTAGGTCCCTCAGGAATAAGAGTTTTAAGCCGGTATGCCCATTGGCCTTCCCTATCCCTAATATTATAACTCTGCACTAACCTATATATATATATATATATATATATATATATATATATGAAGAGTAAAATGATGAAGAAAACCACAACTTCTCACACGTTTCGGTCTTCGACCTTCGTCAGTTAAAAATCTTATATCTAATATATCTAATCTAATCTATACTGACCATTTCTTTCTGTTTTATTATAGTTGTTCTTCCTTCACATGCTGATCTTCTATTCTTGATTTTCTTGCACTGTCTCTTTGGGGCGATGTGTTGTTCATGACAGGAAGATAAAGAACAAGAGACACGTGAAGAGAAGACACTGAACTGATATCATTGAGCACTGGCACAGTCGCTAGCAAATATTCCTCTTCCACACTCAAAGTGGCAGCTTCCAATGCATAACGAAAGTGTAAATAAGAGTTTAATTTTTAACCATTTCCATCCTTGCCTTTTGCGATTATGACCTTTTCCCGTCATTTTTGGAACTTTCTAGAAATGCCAGCCTCGGCAAATTTCGAAATTCACATGCTCTGCACGATTCTTTTATAGAAATACCTCGTCATAATACCCGAGGGACTTTTTTATCGATATAAGGCCATAATTTACAAATAAAATTTCTTATCAATGCCCAGGTCGTGTGGTATGATTTCTAGTAATACTAGCTGTCGTTTTGTTGGGATGGAAATGGCAACTTCTCCACTTTGTGCTTTACTTCATTATTTAATATCGGTTCGTTTATTGCCAATTTCAGTCGCCGAAGTGACGAGACATTACTGCTGGAATAGTAGCACTGAAAACAAGTGAACTAATTGATAGCAACAGGTCTGACAGGCACATCTATTCTACCAAACAGGGATATTTTGATTGGCTAGGCTGCTTTGTTCATAGCAAATGAGAGATGACCAGCATCCAATTGCCTCGTCCAATTGAATATCCGTGAGGCGCACACGTATTGGAAAACGTTACAAGCTTTTATATCACAGTACATGTTTTATCACAGTACATGTTTTATCACAGTACATGTTTTATCACAGTACATGTTTTATTGAAATGTCGAGATGTCAATGGAAGAGTAAACACTAAAGTCACGCGAAAAGAAGTTATCACTCGTTTCGCTGTGATATTTTACTTTCGATATTTATTTTGTTTTGATATTTCTTCCCAGAGGGTCTCCCCAACATGTTCTCAAGATGTAGATTAGGGACTATCCCTAATTGGAAAATGCGCTTATTTTAGAACGAAGCAATGTGAACTCGCTAATAAAACGACGCAATGTGTATGAATGAACACTCTAAATAGTCCGAACCAAAACAAACCAGTCCCAGTTAGCCCCAGAACCCCAAGCCATTGCACCCTTTCCAGAGCACACTACACTACAAGTTTACTACTGCAACAACCATTGCAATGTGGGACACTTGCACATGTCAACTAACCATTGCAGTGTATTAGGAATACTCCCTAAAACAAGTGCATTTACCAATTGACCGATCCCCGCATTTTAGCAGTTGAACACTGCCTCGGTTTTCTTTTCAAATCTCTTACGCTATAGTTAGAATACCTCAAAACTAAGATATTGACCGATCCCCGCATTTTAGCAGTTGAACACTGCCTCGGTTTTCTTTTCAAATCTCTTACGCTATAGTTAGAATACCTCAAAACTAAGATATTCTGAAAGTTTGGGAGTAATACGCTAATTTGGAGCGAAGTTATGAGGCCTCTAAAGTTGCATATCTTTATAGTGTTTGTATAGGGGTCGGACAGATTTTGTCCGAGACCGAGCCTCATACAAATTCTCTAAAAAAACGAAACTTTAGCAGCTATAACTTTGCCCCCAATTATTGCAATACTCCAAAATTATCAGGATTTCTTAGTTTTGGGTCTTCTAGCTAGAGCATAGAGAATTTAGCGGTAATACCAAATCATCGCCTAACTCCTAAATTGTGGGGATCGGTCAATTAGGGATAATCTTGAGAACATGTTGCAGAGCCTCACTTGTTTTGACGGTTGGCTCTTGCGGCAGACGATCAGGGAGCGATTCTGATTGTCTAATAGCTTCATTCGCTAACTTCAAATGTGAAGTGGCCAGTTCTGTCTGAATTTCTCTTCGACGCGCAGTACGCTTCGTCACTATCACCCGTCACTTAAACAATCTCGGGTGGGTGTCATTGGAGTCGCGCCAGGATGCTGTGCCTGCTAAACCAAGGACTAAACTCCCAAGTGCAACCTGCCGCTCGCTCACGGCTTTCGAAGCCTACTCGGAGGTCTAGAAGACATACCATCCAGAACACTATAACATCCCATATGCCAGGACGAACATTTTTAAATTTAGTTTCCTCCCGCGCACATTACGGCTTTGGAATAGCCTTGACCCTTATACCATTCCTCTTAGCAATGACTCTATGGCCTTTGAGGCAGCGGTGAAAGCCCGGCCGTAATTCGCGTTAAGTTAGGAAATAATGCGCTGTGCAATTTATTTATCTTTTGATAGGTCGCACTAATATAGCAAATTGAAGTGAAGTGAAGTTGCACTAATAAAGCAACTGATGTGAAGTGAAGTGCAAAGGGATCGCGGATTAACAAATAAATTGAGTTCCAATCTTTTGTCCTCAACAGCGAGGTACTAAAGGCGACCCGGGACCCCTCTAGATTCCCCTCTAAGTGATTAATTCGCATTACACATTTTAGTTTTAGATGTTATAAAACGAGCGAACCGCCACCTTTTAGAGAAAGCGACAGTCATTACAAATAGCTAAACATGGAGCTGAAATGGGGCTGATGTTTTGCAAATTTGCAAGAGACTTTACATTATTATTATTATGTTTTAGGCCTTTAGGCTTCAGCAGCTTGGGAGCCCATTGAAATAAGCGAGAAAACGTTTTTATGAATAGTGCATGAGAAATGTTTTACTGTTTTAGACTGGCATTTTACTCGTCCTTGTAAACAAGGTATTGTTATGGGTATTGTTATATGGCTATAAATGTAGTAACAACAACAAGAGTTACCGTCGAGTTTGAAAACCGCGGTAAGAGCGCCGTGTTTAATATTTGGCCATGCAGATGAGTAGTTTCTGGTTTTGCTCTAAAACGCAAAAGTAACGCTTATCGCCTGCGATACAGTTCCACCCCCGATACGATCTTGACTCGATGAGATCAAATATGGTTGCCTTCCTGTTTTCGAGTGGACCTATTTTAAAGTTATGTAATGGTACAGCAATCCGAATTGGTGAAATTTCAGATCAAAAACACAGGCATCCCACTTCTTTTTCCTTTTTCTCCTTGGTCTTAGGCTCCTCGCACCACGCCAAACAGGGGCACATTTCCATGATGGTGCTACGACAAAAGAAGTATGTTATCGCCATGACGACGAGGAGGACCCAGAACACTAGGCCTATACTCCAGAAGGTGTCCGCGACCCCTCCAACTTGTGCCTTGAGGGGCGGAACAGCAGGCACTACCCTGTAGAAGGGAAGAGATCGAGCCTCAATGTCTAGAAACAACTTCTCGAAACTTCTTATGGCGTGGGCAACAAAGGCGGAAATGTACCGCTGGACGATATTAGCATCGATCCCAAGGTCTTATGGGTGAGTGCTATTACACATCTACATCCCCTACCGCATAGTGTAGCTGTGATAACGAGGCTCGACAGCCGTCGAGCCAGCCTGGCGGTTGAAACGATTCCAATAGAATCGTGTTATGCCAAATAGTGCGCCCCTGTAAATCTCATCCTTCGTAGCGATCATCCTTCGTGGCGAATATGTTGCTGCCCCTATCATCGCAGCATTAATTTGCGGGTTGCAAGGGTGGATGAAGAGGAACTAGTCGTTTTATTGGCAGCGAATGAATTTATTGTGAGATGCATATAAACTGGAAAGACTTAAAATAATACTAATCAATATTTGTACAAACCTGAGTGCAGCCACTCCCATACAAGGCGTTAGAGTCATAACCATTAGGATAAGTCCTGCAGGCATGGCAAGGCAGAACCTCAATGGGTAGCAACTCCAGCAGAATGGGTTACCAAGCCAAACGTACAATGGTAAGGCACCTGAATCGATAGCAAAATGTCAGCTTGATTTTCTGACAGTTTAGCCCATACCAAGGCAGAATTGTAAAATATATTGTGATTAACTTTAGATAAAACTTGTACAACATATTGATAACCCCTGAGTATCATGTGCTGACAGATCGCGGCGAGAATGTTCTTGCTGAATGTGGGAACAATTAGGAAAGAATTACTTGAAAACTGGCTATATTTTCAAAACTTTGTTGTGTTTACACAGAAATGTATGGGCTAATTTTGTTTCCCCAACCAGCACTCATGCAAATCATTTTTTTTTTTGTTTAATTGCATGCATACTAATAAATTTGTTCATGTAATGAGAAAGACAAAATATTTTGTTTCCTTGGAGAAACAAACCACAGGACCCCTGCTCAAGTGAAAAAGGTCCATTACTACCTTTGTAGACAGCAATCAGGGCCACGGCACTGATCATCAGGCCCATCCATAGTGTGGAGTTCCACAAGGACTTTTCAGATGGTAGTGGGTTCCCTAGACCTGAACACTCCCAGCAGTTAATATTATTCTTGCCCCAGAAGTGCACACTGATCTCGGCTGCCAGACAAGTGGCTGGAATATCATGTATAAAAGTCTCCAAAATCATGAAAATACAGTGAGTGTTCAGAATATTAATATAGTACTTAGGGGCATCCTTTGCTGTTACTTCGTTTTCAAGATTGTGGTCCATAAAGTTTTTGCACAAGTTTGGTATGAGACAAATAATATGGACAATAAAAATTGCACCACCAATTCCCATTACTAACATCATTGCATACTGCAAGACTTCCAAATCTTTCAAATGGTCTCTCATTGCAGCTTTGGAGACAGTGACATTAGGTGCATTACACTGTATAGGCCCACTATCTGTAAAGTTACTACAGTGTCTATGGGTCTTGAAGATTTCAACAAAGAGTGCTGCATCTGTGGCTACATTAAAGCCCTGCAGAACAGCATAGATTAGGAACTGAGCCAAGAATGCACCCCTTGCAGGCATGAACTTGCAGCAGATTTTGCACAGTAGACCACAGCACCCAATCATCAAGTCACAAGCGCGGTCACACATCTTGAAGGTTGTGCTTGTTGCGTGACAGTAAATTCCTCTACCTTGTGTTGGGTAATAATAAGTCCTGGTGCGTTTCCTACCAACTGTCCAGAATGTTGTACTGTTTGTGAGATGCAGACAAAGATGGAGTATAAACTTGATCAAGCAAAGATAAATTCTCTTAATTGTACTGCATGATTCTGACTTCTGCGTTCTCGGTATTCTGACTTGAGTTCTCTTGGTGGCTTTACGTGCAGATCAATATTTCCTTGGGTTTCTTCTAATCAGTATTTTCGACGGCTAACAAATCTGGTTTCTTCTCGACTCGTATTTACGTCACTCGTGCATACAATATCTGAGTAGCAGTTGATTTACAATCGATAGCTCAAGCAGCCCCCTTGGATACCGGTTTCTATGATGAGCAATTCTTGAATTCACTTGGTTTTTCTTCTAGATGTTTCGGAAAACTGGTACAAGACACATTGCTGAACTATGTCTATATTGAGCAAACTTCATAAGATAGTTTAGATTTCTTGGTTGTTCCGCTTAGTGATTTTATGGCCTTCTTTGTCTGAATACAGAATTATGAAAGGCCATTACTTGATATATTCCATCGGTCCTTGTGCTTTGGAGACCTAACCTTTTAAATATGCATTCTCCACGGCAGATGTTGTACTTTTAGGCGCCTCTGAACAAGATTAATGTTGGGCAAAATGACCAGTAGGTAACATCAAGTGTTCGGTTTCGGAAAGTGATTGCATATTAACTTACGCGTATTAACAATGAAGTGCAATCATGCAAAGCGAGGTCACATCACACACGAGCAATAGGATTACAATGCCACGGGCGATAGGATAGCGTCCCATGAAATTCGCCACGACCGGGCTACGCTGACATAACTACTGGGGCAGATCCAGGATCTCCAGGAACCTACATTAACTAATGCATTAACTATATCATGGCAATACAAGCCCAATGGCTCATACTTTTCTATTGTAAACTATACTCCTTGTCAAAACTGTGAAATTCAATGAGAAGGCATTTCATTTGTTCCTGTTTTCTGAATATCTTACCAACTGTAAACTAAGTCCTTATTACCTAGATTAGCAGCCCTACAGCCCTTGGGATGTATTTGGTTTATTGCCTCGAATCTCGGTAATTAATAAAGGTCATCGCATCGTATCGTATGCAGCTTGGAGTTAGTCACACAAGGAGAGCACTCAGACGATTCATATTTCAGTTGCAATTTTATTTCCTTTACCAACCGACCCCGCAGTTTACATGACTATTTACATCATAGATTTTACAATACTAGATTGGTACATTTATTTTATCGACCAAGCTCATTCAAAGTCTCTAAGGCTGCATTCATTATGTATACTACAGGGGGGGCAGAGGATTTTTTGGGGGGATCTCAAAATTTAGGAACTGGAAAAGGGGGGATGTCAAGTTTTTTTCATAACATGAAGGGGGGATGCATATTTTTGTTGAGGTATTATATATATTTAAGACAAGGCTGTGCAGTTTGATAGTAAATGAAGGAAGGCTCAATTGTTGAACACCGAGTTTGAACCTCCTTCCTGAAGAAATATCACTTGAACTACTATTCTCGTGTATTCACCCTCTTTCAACTGATATGTTGGGAAAAAAACTGCGCGCTTCGCGCGCATAAAGAATTATATTAAACTTAAAAGATCATAAAAGGCCTTCTTGTTTTACTACAATTCCTCGAGGTCCTCTTCAGTGGCTTTCGTCTGCCAGACAAAACGCCTTTGGACTTTTGATTAATAGTCTTGTAGCTTCATTGTCAAAATTGCGGCGCGCTTCGCGCGCACAACGGAAAACATACCAAACAATCAAATACAAATAAATGATACTCAGCCTATGTGTAGTAAGGCTCCAATCGAGGAGCGCACCAGATCACTTGGTAGAAAGTCACTACCGACACAAAAAAGTAAAGCCACCTAGGATTTTTATGCATTTTTACGCTTTGTATTTTTTTTTTTATCATTGAGCCTTGTTCTTTATTTTTTGTAAAATTGATATAAATATAAATTGAAAAAAATTGTCTCCGGGGTGATGGGGGGGGCATGTTTTTTCCTTTTGACCAAGAGGGGGATTCGTAAAAAATATGTTGTGCCTGGGGGGATCTGAAAATTTGCATTGTCAAAAAAATTTCCTCTGCCCCCCCCTGTAGTATACATAATGAATGCAGCCTAAGCCTTATAAATCCCTTGTATTAACATAAACTGGAATGGAAACGACACTGAAAATGTGAGAGTGACTGCCTACTATTACTGTAAAAGGGGAATGACGTTTCAAATTATGAGTAAACAGACTAATTTGCTTGGGTCGTGTAGCAGCTCTCGGCAAGATCTAACCTGGATTGGGTTGATGCACTGCAAAACAATGGCAACACGAGAATAGAATAAGAAAACAATAACTATGTGCATCAAACCAAAGCGTTAGACCTTACGAGCAAGATGATGATTTCCTTTCGCGTATGGCTTCACAACTAACTACTACTAACCACAAGCTAGAGAAGACGACCTCAGACACTCACAAGGCTCTTGTCTTGCTGTATGGGTGGCAGCATAACCTGATTGCAAAAGCTCATGCATTTGTGACCATCACACCCATCACAAGAGAGCAAATGGATGTCCGATGGAAAGAGACCCATGTGAAGAATTAGCACGGATCATTTATACATACAATTATACATTACATATACATTATAAATTACAAAAATAAATATAATAAAATAATAGGTACTTAATTGAAACAGGACTTTACTTTGTAGAAACTAAATATATTTTATGTTTGTACTTCCAAATTCCTCTCATAAATCCTTTTTTGTAAGTAATAAGGATTCATGACCAGGATTTCCAAACACTGAGAAGTGAGTTGAAAAAAAAAAAAACTAAGCACAGCTCAGTTTTTTAACCGGCTTCGAGCGAGGTGTTTGGAAATCCTCATTAAACAAATTTTCTTTGTTTAAGTTTAGTGAATTATCACTAAAATTATTCTAGTTCCAAAGAGGCCAATGTTCAAACTAGTTTTCCCAAATATTCACTATTATCTCAAAACCAATAAAGTCATACTTATTTCAAAGAGCAGGTCTTGGATATTCCGTTTCAGCACATTTTAGCCATTTTAACTACATATTGCGGCTAAGATAGACAATAACAGAAATGGGTTTTGTATTTAAAATATGAATGAACTGTTAGCTCTTTATAGGAAAGGGAAGAGAGCGTTATTCTTTGGGAGAGGACGGAAGTGATTATTTGTCAGGGCGACGGAAAGGGGTTGATTTACCAAGCATTGACACTGAAGATTCTCTCCCCCAAGCAAGGGTCACCCGCGTTTACCTTTTAGCAAATGTCACCCTTGTCTTGTAACCTTCCCTCAATCAGTGTTACGCTATTGCCCAATCGAAATGGTCCGCTTGATCAGTCCTCAGTTCCCCTTCCCTTACCAAGTGAAGTGGTGTTTGAAAAGAAAGAAATGTCATGGGTCTGGGCATAGCACGATCCAGCACGACATGCTTGCAATAAACTCTTAAATCAGTGGCCTCGACACCACTGCATGGTCTCTGTGTTACCTTCAAATTCGTGCTATTAATATCTAGCCCAAATGTCAACCATCTCTCTTCTCCATACCCTACCACACTCGTCACGGAGTATGGGGAGAAAATCGCCTGTGATGAAAAACAAACCCTGTGAAAACTTTAAATCAACATCGAAATGAGTGAAACGTATTCGGTATTCTTCAGTTCTCTACCATTACGCCACCAACCGCCAAACGCGCCTTCCGTATTCTTCCCCGAAAGGAGAAACTCTAAAAGGAGCAAATTTCATCGACTGCCTCGGATGCATTTTTTGAAAAAAAAAACCATGCCATGCTATCACGGAATGGATAGGTTACGTGAGTTCAATTGCAACGATGCCTGCTTTATGAACGAAAATTGTGCGAAAACGTCGCACGCGAGAATGATGCACAATGTATTAGCTAAATATCCGTCAACTTTTTTTACGAGGTTTTTGGATCAAAACGACGCAAACGCCTTGAAAAACACTATGCACATCATTGTCGCTAGTTGTAACGCATTACCCAGTCTTATCCACCCGCCACTAGCGATTAATTATGCGATTATTTTAGTCTTCATTTTAGTCGTAGTAGATTCGTATCCGAGGAGCTAGTCGATCGATTACCCGAAAAGCTTATTTGACGGTTGAAGGCGATGCGGATCATCTTAACCTCCTTTTTGCTTTAGCAGCAGAGACACCCTGTACTGCCTTCCTTGCCGTCCTTCTTCTTACGCTCACAGCACATGACACAGATGCATTTGCCGCACAGCAGCCAGTACACGACACACACGATAGCGATGATGCCATAGAAGAACAGCCCGAAGGTCCAGATGGTGTCGGCGAATGTCCCCATCTCTTGTTTCATCAGGGGTTCAACGTCAAAGAGCCGGTAGAGAGCCACACCCATGGCAGGAGCGAGTGTCAGTACGCAGTACAGGAAACCTGCTGGAAGCACGATGCAGATACGCAACGGGTAACACGCCCAACAGAACGGGTTACCGATCCAGGCGTACAGGGGCAAGATACCTAAGGACGAAAGATGGAGATATAAGATATTAAAGAAGGAGAAAGTTGATGTGTGTTATGATAGAATGAAGTTTAAATAAACGAGATGAAGTCAAAATGGATTGCAGTTGTGAGGATGAACATGTAGAATTGGTTTAGCGTTCGTTGGAAATGACAGAAAAAGATAACAATAGAGAAACGATAGACTGACAACACCAGAATTTGTATGAAAATAACAACACGTTTTTCCTTTGCTCAAGAAAGAATACAAGCTTAGGAATATTAAGGTGACGGAAAAAGCACAAGTCAGTTTTATACAGCAAGAAATAAAGATATTTGTTGCATGATAAAACAAACATGATTCTTGGCAAGCCTTTGGCTCCGAAATTGAACCCCATTCTAAAAAAAGAATTCAAGTAATATATCCATGAAGAGTTGACGTATTTACTGCGTCCTATTTTATACGTTAAAGAACCACTGAGGTTCCTCAGTTGTCTGTGCCCGACTTCGGTGAATGTACTTATGGCGGCTTTGCTGCCAGTGCATGGGTGCCGTGGGACCTGCGTAATTCAGCTTAAATACGACGTGCACTTCTGGGGACTTGACCTCTAACAATGTTATTTTACACTATGCTCGAACCTAGTTTCTCGTGATAATCTGGTTCTGGCTATACTGGGCACAAGGGTTTCAAGCTTCACTCGTTTACCGACACGCTTCGCCCGTCGCGTCAATAAATTATGCGTACCCAGGGTAGGTGCCGGATTGAAAGGAACAGCCTCTAAAGTGCACTAGTAGCAGCTTACAGCTCATACCTTTATATATGCTGACCAGGGCAATGGACCCTAGCAGTAAACCGAGCCACGTCTCGCATCCTGGAAGCGCCTGCTCATTAGGAAGGAATTCGAGTGACGTGGCGCACTCCCAGCAATTGATCCCGCCCACTCCCCACATCTGGGCACACATCTCGATCGCCAGACTCGACATGGGCATATCATGGATGACACTCTCCAACAGGAGGAAGAGAGTGTGGATCTGTAACACTTTGGAATAGTAGGCGGGCGCCTCGGCAATCATATTCTCAAAGTTGTCATCTCTCCAGTGCCTACAGGCGTTAGGAAACAGCACTGCTATATGCACGACATAGATGGCCCCAGATAGGCAGATGAAGAAGAAGAAGGTGCCTTCTAGGATCGTCAGGGTCTGGAGTTGATCCATCAGGTTCGTCTGGGTAGCATTTGCGAGCTTGTTGACGCAGTAAATATTATCAGTAGTATTGGTCGTGTTACTTATGTATATTGGCGTCGTGGCCAGGTCGTAGCACTTTTTGTAGGTTTTCGTCGTCTCGAGGAAGATCCCGACGTCTGTGCCGATGTTGAAACCTTGGAAGAGTGCGTACAGGAATATCTGGATGAAGAAGCCTGCTCCTGCCGATACTGGATTGCAGAAACACTTACAAAGGGCCCGGCATAAAGCCATGAAACTCTTGCCGAGGCATTTGCAGACGCCAGCGACACATTTTCCGATGCAGTTGAAGAGACACATATTGAAAGTGTCTGTTTATGTCTTCTCTATGTGTAGTGCTTTGTTGAATGGCTCTTGTTACACAAAGCCCACCATGCTGGTATTAACACTAACAAGAGTCCATTTGTCCACCAAGCTGAGCGAAATATTCCGCCTGACCAGAAAGTCTAGTATGTGCGGCTAGGAGTGAGCGTCTGCTTAGAGTCTACCATTTGCACGGGATGATCTGAAACTGCACACAGATAACCAAAATGCATTAATGAACAACAGAAATGTTTCCTTACCACGAATCCCATCCCTACAATGTCGATGGTTAGCACCTGACTGAACTTATCGACGTTTCTAGAATCAGTTCTCGTGTGCATGAGTAGCCTGTGTACATCCGCTACTAACCTACAAGAGGATTAGTAGCGTCTGTGAAATACCGTTACTAATCGTGTTCAGGTCACGCGATGAAAAATGAATTTGCATAATAAGTTAAAGTCAAAAGACATGAAGCGTTCCCCGCGCTAGAGTTGAATATTGAATTCACTATTCGATTGCTGATTTCATTATTCAATCCAAATGCATTTTTCAATTCATTATTGAAAATATCTTAGCTTTTGCAAATCGAAACTCGCTTTTTGTCTACGATTCCATGACAACGCACGTTTTCTTTTGCACTTTGGTGCCTGTGTGTCTGTTCTCGAAACATTGCACGCTTTTTGCTTCAAAAGGGCGTGCGTTGTCATAGAATCATAGACAGAGTTTTAGATTTGCAACGGCTATAACGTGATCGTGAGCCAATCAGGAACGAGTCCCCGAGTCCTGGAGAAGGAATTGCGTGACACGAACACGATTAGTAACGGGATTTCACAGACGCTACTAATCCTCTTGTAGGTTAGTAGCGGATGTACATAGGCTAGTGCATGAGTTGTTGCATCTAAAGCACAATCAAAGCAAAACGTGCTGCAGGAAATGTATTACATACATACAGTTTTATTTCGCCACGCTGGCCCAAACAATGATAGGTACATAAAGTATGCCAGCACTGATTTCCATTGGGGCGTGGATTACAAACGTATGTGGCGATAAAAAAATACAGAAATATATAAAAACTGCGCAGCTCTACAGCAGTAGAGGTGTCGATTACTCTTCGAAACATAGGAAGAGATCGTGCTGCTTTTGCCTCTTTAGAAAGACTATTCCAAAGCATGGCACCGTTATATTTGAAACTAGCTTTAAGGTAGTTGGTATTCGGCTTTGGAAGTGCTAGATCTGTATCAATGTTTCTTAAATTGTACCCCTTACTACAATCACTTGTCTTGATAAATTGATGTTTTAAGTATTCACGAACATCTGGATCTTTTAGACACTGTGCTTAGCACTAAAATGAAAAACCGAAAAACCTTAGATAGTTTATCAATGGGGCATCTGAGTCAGAACAAATACAAGGCCATCGTATTAAGAAAATGGAGACTCCACATTTCTCGTTTGGTAGTAAAGATTGGACATAACATAAACAATTGCTTAATTTAAATGAAGAAAACTGCTGCAAGGACATGGCTTAAGCGAATTCGGGGCCAACGTGGCCAAGCGGATAAAAGCATGAAATGAAAGCATGTACACGCTATTATTTCATGATCAAGTGAGAACACGTTAGTACTGTCATTCGGTTAATAGTTGGCTTTCGCGACAATAATGTGAAAGCTACACAGATCCAATGCGGTGCAAATTATTTGTCGAAATTCGTTTTTGACTACGCATCCTGTTTGACCGCAAAATATGGCCGTGAAAAAGCAAACTTATAGTTGACCTAAAATGTGCATCTGTTACAAACACCTTTCTCTAAAAAATTAACATATTGTGCGGGAGAAACCAAGCGAAATTGTCATCCTGCGAAACCCCCTTATCTTTTGCCGATTTAACTAAATCAAAACAAGACTTGTGCATTTTCCCTTTCCATTCACTATTATGTTTTGCGCCTATATGCTTCTTTTTTACTGCGGTCTACTTGTCGCCGAATATAACATATATACATCACCATATTATTAGCTAATATTCGTCATCACCAATGGAATTTGTCAATAAATCTTATACTTTTTTGTAAGAGACATAGTGTATCTCAAACCACTTCCATAAAATTCTCCTTTCCTAGCAAAACATTTTGTTGTCAATCTCGAGTTTGTTTAAAGTAAAAGATACGTACTAATACCATGGCCCTTTTTCAAATGCTAAATTATGTTAAATCGCTTATGTATTTGACCGACGATTTCATAATGTATGTAGGTTTATGGGAGAAATTACATAAATCAAAATCACCGGGTAACTTGTTTTGGAATATACTTGTCTTTGAAAGAATACACTGAAACTTCTTTTAATAAGAACAATTACAATAACTTACTATTCTAAATGGAAGCGCAGCGAGTGAAAGGGGCGCTTATAAGTTCAAACGAATCGGTTGACCGGAATTCCCCTTCTTGTCAAGTCAGAAACGGAACTTGTCGAAGAAAAATATTAAACGCGCAGAGAGTTTGAATTATGACGATCGACTGAAGAACGTCGTTTTGAACCAACTTTTTTTCACCGTTTCAAACTAGAAAACAAGGGAATCGGCTTCGAGTGAATTTGTATTCTGTTTATCACAAGAAACCTAGAATGTCATGAATAAAATTATCCCAGAAAATATTTCGCTTGTCAAACTTGAATTCGAGCATTTACGATCGCGAAGCCGTATTTTCGCTTAGCAAACTACTGAAACTAAAACATAAACGCCTTGAAAACACAAAATACGAGAAAGAAAAAGAAATGCTTACCTTATAGATGAAAAATAAAGATCAACGATCAGAAATGGTGTAGATTTTCGAGTGTGTATTGCATATACAGGTTGTGAGGGCGTCCCTTCCCGACTCGAGAGCGACATTACAATATGGCCTGGATACCAAGCCTTGAACAGGTGCAAATCATTTGCTTCTAATTTATGCCGAGCACTTTTTGCCCTTTCGAGCCGAGATTTAGTATTTTTCTTTTTTTTTTCTCTCTCTTTCCCCGATATACTCGGGGACAATTTGCCGGTAAAAAGAACTTCAATCCTTCAGCATGTATATCATTGCCAATGCAAACATTTTTGGGTGAAACTGGTGCTCGTGGAGAATTATTCTTCATCCCGTCTTCATGGATTGCAAGCAGTAAAGATATCTCAAGAAATACCCACATTATAGCATTCAATGTTCACCTAACCCGGTGACTATAACAAAAAATGTACCAAATGTCAACCAATCTGCGGGAATATTTTTTTTATTATACATGGATGCCAGTGTTTTACCGGAAACTAAAACACTCGTATTTTCCATATCTTCACTAGTGAAAATATGAAAAAGTTATGTACCGAATGTCCCGGATGTGCACGTTTGCAGTGTTGTTTTCCTGACTTCGTCTGCAGTGAAATCTCGCTCGGTCACACGAGTTTTAAGCCACAAAACTAAGTTTTGTTCTAGTTCTAAAGAGAAAAACCAACTTTGGCAGAGAAAGCTACAGCAACACAAAAAGGGGAATTAGTTCTTAACGACACTGGGAATCAGAAAGATTGAGGGAGCATTTCACAAATAAACACTTTCGACTTTACCAAGTGAGTTGTTCAATTTGTAATATTTTGCCGCTATGTCAATTCTAATCCATATAATAAAAAGAACATTACACGGTTGCTTGAAGATATGGATTTCATTTTCTCGTGTCAAAAACAATATTTTACTCACTCGCTGCGCTCGTTCGTAAAATATTGTTCTTGCCACTCGAAAATAAAATCCATATCTTCGCGCCACCGTGTAATATCCTCTATATATTCTCTTGTTAGGCTAGGTTCGTTAGGGTTATGTTAGGGGTTAGGGTTAGCTTATACTAAACTTATATATAGTCGAGTCGTGCTTTATGCCTTCTTATTGCCAGAGTAATTCACTATAAGAGTTTATAAGGCATTTATCACACATTAGATAGCGAACTGGGCATCCCTGTGATAAAGGAGATCAATTTACGTCGAACCGTGTTACATGAAAAAAAAAACCTCAATAACCTCGCCTCGCTCGTGTCACCAGAAAATACAAGTGACGCGTGGGATATTCTGTGTGCCACTCGAAAGCATTCTATAACTAGTACTTAGCAAACTGTAGCTTGGAATGCAATGAACGCGGGGCAGAACAACTTTGCCTGTTAATAGATGACCATTTTCCTGTAGACAAGAAGGTGCGGCGATAGTGAATGCCAAATATGTCTACAGAGCCATGCTCCATATCACTATACAATGCTTTGTCACGAATGCATGGACTGGCCAATAAATATTTGACGTCCTATATACACTGTAAAACCTTGTACTAGCATCTGACAGTCCTATATACACTGTAAAACCTAGTACTAGCATCTGACAGTCCTATATGCACTGTAAAACCTCGTACCAGCATCTGACAGTCCTATATACACTGTAAACCTAGTACTAGCATCGTCCTGTGTTTATCTACAATGTACCAGCCTTCATGATTTTAAAGAGTCCGTTGACATTGTTTGTCTTGATGGCTTGTCTGCATGCGGCCACCACCTCTGCTTTCGGTTTTCCCACTAGAGAGAAATAAACAATCAAACTTCATTGCTGTCATTTTATCAGTAACACATGACCTGCGGGGCACACTTATAAAAGAACGCACCACGCGTGCGCAGTGAGCCATTCAGAAGGGTTCTTCGTATAGACACATTGGAAATTAATAGTATCAATAACTAGGTGGAGACTAAATATAACATTTTTTCGCCAACAAGAAAATGTAACAGTCGCAATTTCGGAGCCGGTGACGCATGTAAAATGGCGACGTTTCTTGTCTAGAGGAGCAGAATTGTTTTTTACCTCGAAGTTTTCCCGCCTTCTGTATGGCTTGATTGACTATTTTAAGGCATGCCAAAAGCTCGTTGTGATTGTTACAGCGGATTTTGTATCCATTTACAAGATCACGGTTCAGATCGTACAATTCCATGTAACCTTTGCGCATGTTTTTCCTGCAGAACAACACATCAAGGTGTAAGTAAAGGGGGTACAGCTTATATATACTGTTAGCAGCTGAAGCCGAAGGTTTACTTTTACTTTTTCAACACCCACTTCACGATAAAAGAAATGCAAATCCTACTCGGTCGCAAGCAATGACTCACATGTCTCCCATCAAGCGTGCGTCCTCGGCTCGTACCACAAGGCTACGGATAAGATTCGAATGGTCCGCCATTTCTGCCGTCAGTTTCTGTCGTACCGCGTGCAGCTCGTCAACCTGACAATCAAAGTGACGCGAGATGAGTTTTGGTTAAACTACGCCATGTTATCGCCGTGCACGCAGAAAGGCAACATGACAATCAAAGTGACGCGAGATGTGCTTTGGTTAAACTGCGCCATGTAATCGCCTTGCTGTTAACAAGCACGCACACAGAAAGGCCACATGACAATCAAAGTGACGCGAGATGAGCTTTGGTTAAACTGCGCCATGTTATCGCCGTGCTGTTAACAAGCACGCACGCAGAAAGGCAAACGGACAGTTGAATCATCAACATTGTCATGTACAACACACCTTTACCAGAATGGCCCGTAACTCTTCCATAGTTGTGGGAAAATCTGCAGTTGTTTGGAGATCCTGGAAAAATAGTCAAGACATAAATAACGGCGGATTAAACTCGGACAAATCATACCAATATAGAGGGTTTCAGATGAGTATCGAAAACTATTTGTATTTGTGTTATCTTTACAATTTTATTGGTTTCTACCAACCAATCAAATTTTAAACCAAACGGAGTTGTGTATTACGGAATCACGTGTTCGCCTGCTTGGTCGTGTTTTTACTTGGCTTGGCGTACAAAGAAACCAGGCATGTGCTCACTGCGTGTTTTTACTTGGCTTGGCGTACAAAGAAAGCAGCAGTCACGTGCTCACTGCGTGTTTTTACTTGGCTTGGCGTACAAAGAAAGCAGCAGTCACGTGCTCACTGCGTGTTTTTACTTGGCTTGGCGTACAAAGAAACCAGCAGGCACGTGCTCGCCTGCGTGGTAGTGGTTTTACTTGGCTTGTGATTAATTATCCAGGAAGCCATTCAGCAGCAACTTGTTATTTCTCTCGTTTATGATTGGCTAGATGTATTTGGTCTATCACAAACATGTAATACCTCTATTCCCAGGAATCCCGCCATGGCCTGGATGACATCGCCAGCTAGGTCCATGTCATCCGTCTTTACAAGAACCTGTAAATAGGAAGGAAGCCTTAAAAGTGGGTTGTCCGAGCAGGGTTTTTAATGCAGATGGGATCGTGATTTGTAGCGAGATGTCCATATCACTATACAATGCTTTGTCACGAATGCATGGACTGGCCAATAAATATTTGACGTCCTATACACACTGTAAAACCTCGTACCAGCATCTGACAGTCCTATATACACTGTAAACCTAGTACTAGCATCTGACAGTCCTATATACACTGTAAAACCTAGTACTAGCATCTGACAGTCCTATATACACTGTAAAACCTAGTACTAGCATCTGACAGTCCTATATGCACTGTAAAACCTCGTACCAGCATTTCACTACATGAAATTGATATAACTGGGGGGGGGGGGGGGGGGGGCAGGTGAGATAGATAGATAGATAGATAGATATGTTTAATGTATCTCTTGCAGCCGAAGCTGAATTACAGATACGGTCAGCAAACAGTTAATATTACATTACAGGCTAATAAATACATAATAGGCTGATAAATTTACAATTACATTATTGATAATCATGAGGCTTAGTCTTAGTCCCTAGCTATTTCCCCAGCGTAACTGTTCGTGATAAAATCCCTGAACCTGTTGGTGTTGCAGGGCTTAATGTGTGGGATGAGTGGGCCACGGAGTTTGTAATGACCAGAGGATGGTTGAATTCTCTCTTTAACTAATCTATGTACTGGGTTGCTAACTGATAGCTGTTTGATGAACTCGCTACATGCCCTAGATCTCCTATCAGAAAGTGACTCTAATTGTGCCGCAGTAAGGGCATCATTATACGAAATGTTGGGGAAAATGATTGTGCACTCTCTCGATGGCGAGAGATAGGTATTGAGGCAAGTTAGAAAGACAACTGAGGCGTACTCTAAGATCGGCCGGAGAAGCGCGCAATAAACATTCACAATGTCAGGAGCAGGTACTTTACAACGCTTTAGTGTTCTAAGTGCATACAGCCGGCGATTTGCTTTCTTAACTATATAGTCGCAGTGCACGCCCCAGGACAAGTCGTCTGACACGTGAATTCCGAGAAATTTAAACGACTTGACACACTCTATTTGGGATCCGTCTACAAAAAGGGGCGGGCAGCTGTAACTATTATAGTGTAAGAAGTCAATCACCATGCTCTTGCATTTACTAGGATTTAACCGCATGTTGTTACAATATGCAAATGAGTGGATGTTGTTAACGATACTTCCAAGGACCGATGGAGAGTTCCTTGGGATCACCTCAAGGACGGTTAAGTCATCGACATATTTAGCTCTAGGCCCCCATTTCCTGACAAGGTCGTTAACCATAATGGCAAACAACAGAGGGCCCAGACGGGTTCCCTGTGGTATTCCACCGTTCAGCTTTAAGTACGGCGAGAGGGCTGGTGTGATTGCAACACATTGGTTTCTGTCTAGCAAGAAGGATGCAATCCATCTAATTAAGCTAGGATGGATGTTAAATAACTTGAGTTTCTCTAGTAATATTTGATGGTCGATCAAGTCAAAACCTTTACGGAAGTCCGCAAAAAACAAACGCACCCAACAGTTCCCGCCGTCTAGTGCTTCTAGTGCAATATGGAGCAGGTAAACAATGGCGTGGGCGGTGGACTTCCCTGCAGTGGCAAATTGCTTTAAGTCCAGATCGCACAGGACATCCGGGGTGATTCTGCTTAGAACAAAACCCTCCATGACTTTTGTAACCTGCGGCGTGAGTGAAATTGGGCGAATATCCCTATCGATTGCTTGGGGAGGGGACTGTTTCGGCAGCGGACGCACAATTGCGCTCTTGAGAAGTGAAGGGAGGTAGCCTTCTCGTAGCGATGCATTAAACAGATCCGCCAGGGGAGGTGCAAGTTCAAACGCGAACGATTTGAGCACGGTATTTGGTATTCCGTCCGGGCCTGGAGATTTCCTTGTCTGCACTGATCTGAGTGCAGAATAGGCCTCACGCGTAGACACAAACATATCATCAGGGATGTCCGCTACTTCGATTCCTGCGATGTCAGCCGGTATTAGCGGTGAGAACGATGACGTCAGTCCCACGAAGTACTCGTTTATTCTGCGACACAACGTGTCCACCGTATCTATGTCACCTTTAATGAGCTGTGAGTACCATTTTCCCTCATTGCGTGACTGGCCTGACAGGTTCTTTACTTCTCTCCACCAGCGGCACGAATTGGTTTTTCAGATTTTTAACCTTGTTCTTATAATAAGACGCTTTGCACGTCTCTATGGCACAGGCTACCTTATTGCGCCACATTTTATAAAGTGGCGAGTCCTTCCAAAGGATGCTAGACAGTGCTGTCTCTTGCGATCCAATGTTAATCTTGCTGGTAATCCATGGTTTGTCTGAGCTGTAACAACGACATCTTTTTAAGGGAGGAACTTCGCGATCGCATCATTTAGTGTGGTCATAAAAATCTGAAACTTTTCTTCACAGGACGTAGCAGCAAGCATCTCCTGCCAAGAGAAGGCGGTAATCCATTGGCCGAACTCTCGCAAACAGCTGTTTCTTGTGTCTCGCTTTGTAACAACCTGCTTCTCACGATTCCTACAGCTTAGGTCACTTTGTTGCACGAGAACACTGAAGTGATCGCTCGCCCCAATCTTTGGTAACTGGCTGGGTTCAAGAAAAAGCTTGGGAAGATTGGTCAGACACCAATCGAGTGTTCCGGTGTCACGCGTAAGTACTTTAACGATTTGAGACAAGCCGCATGCGCGTTTGAAAACTGACGTCGAGATCTTAGTGCTGTTAGGGTTAAAGTCGCCTGTGACCCAAATCAGGCTGTCGGGATGATTAAGGAGATACGAATCTACCATGTGCTGCACATGATCGTAGAGCTTCTGATTGTCATCAGCTTTTGCGTCTGGGGGGTGATAGACAATCCCGAGGATAATGGACGAGACTTCTCTTGGTAGCCGGACGGTCTCAGCTGAAGCCACATAACCTCTGTTATTGTGTCAGACAGTTCCGCCAGTTCGAGTTGTTTGCATGGGATCGAGCAACATACATACGCAGCAATTCCCCCGCAGGGCGAGCCGCGGTCCTTACGAAACAGGGTAAAATCCTTGATCGAAACAGCAGAATCGGGAATGTCTTTATACAACCACGTCTCAGTAACACAAGCTACTTCCACCTTATTTAGTGAGTAAAGAAATGTCTTCTGATTTCTACAGTATGTCACCTTATATACCACAGAATTACATCATCACACTCATGTCTAATTCTGACTTTCCACAGTATGTCCCCTTATATACCACGGAATTACATCATCATACTCATACATTTTGAGTCTGCGGTGGCCTTTATACAAGGCCGTAGCTAGAAATTTTTGACTGGGGGTGGGACAAGCCTTGGTCATTCTTTGTTTTGCTTGGGGGGCAAACAGGTTTTTCCACACATGTTGACACTAAAATTTTACTTCGCTGGGGGGGCAACTGCCCCTATGCTAGCTATGGCCCTGTTATAGGGACCTTCTGAAAATATATGTCTTGACCAAGCACGACTGCCTGCGAAGTGAACCTCTGAGCTAGGAACGCCTAGTCAAAAATCTTGAATAACCCAAAAGGCCCGGCGAAACGTTTACACAGAAGATACCCAAATCGTATGGGATACCTTGACTTTTGTTTAGCGTGAGTGCTGCGCCATCCCTGGTACGTACATACATAGTTTGTATACCTTCAATGCAAGCCAATCAGAATTAAAGATGAGCAACCACTTGGTATCAAATACAATGTACTTACATTGCCTCCTTGGTCCATTCTAAACAGCAAAGGGTTCCCGGTTCGTAGAGAAAGAAACATTATATCCAGACTTCCATCCTTGGACTGGACCTCTTCTGTCAGCAGAAAGTTCTGATTCAACCACATCACCACCTGACAAAAACATCCCTTCTATCAGCACTACTAAAGGGCTAAATAAACTTATTATCATTATTATTATATCCCTTCCATCAACCTTTGTCTTTTTACACGCAGACGGATTATCAAGCCAAATGGCTCCTTGATAGTGTAATTATTACCACACAAGAGACATGGTATGCAGACGGGCTTTGGGTTCAAATTGTTTTATTAAGAACTATTACTGTAATCTTATTGACAATCTGGAACTAATTATAAATTACGGGGAAATTGCAAAACCCCAAACCCGAATGAAAATTATATTCAATTTGATAAAAATATAATAAGCGTGACATACCCTGTTGACCCTCTCATTGATATGAAATGATACTAATGATTTTGGCTCGGCATAGCCATCTGGGCAAGGGATATACATAGTGAATCTGTAAACAAGAAAATTAATAAAACATAAACAATGGCTTCTTTGTAACAGAAAGTTATTAAACAACTTAAGGCAAGAAGAACCAGGAACAGGAAGTACCAGAGAACAAAGAGCACATTACCTAGGGAGTTGCCGAGTCAATTCAAAAACATGGAACTGAGAGCTGTAGACAAAATATTTCAAAAATCAGTTTAAAATATGAACCGCAAAAGATGCCAAATCGTAACATTTGCCAGACTCTCCTAGGATGCATGAGCATGCTAACCTTGATTTATTCCCTACAAACGCCTTGATGTGTAGATCCACCAGTATGTCTTTAGGAGGGTAGATTGGCACACGCAAAGAACACTTGACATTTTGTGATGACGGATGCACCACATGGCTTTCCCCCTCAAACACACCCTCTGCAAAGATCATGACGGTCCGGATGACCGTCTCATTAGTGGTTTGGATGGAGAGTTCCACATGGGGCTGAACCTGCTCACTTCCAGGGTTGACAACTAGGGAGGTCTGTAGCTGGGTGTTTGCTGGGATGACGCCCATCTGGGACTGGTCTACATCAGGACCACCACGCCCAACCTAACAGATAAGAAGTTGGAAGTAGCTCTGGAGCTCTGCACTGGATTACTAACAATGCATAAAAACTGCAACAAATACCGTTCTTGTGATCTTGTACAGTACCTTGGCATTTTCTTCATAGTTGCGCAGTTCCAACAGTAAGTTCTGCTTCCTCTGTGACAGGTCTCGGAGAGCTTCTTGTTCCACGTTGCTGTCCATCAGATTGCCTTTCATCTCAGGAGGTGCAGGCAAGTATCCTCGTACTATACAAGGCAAACATGAAGACATGAGCCATTTTGCATAAATAGGATACCGTGGCCATATGATTTATTGGCACTGTGTAAAACTCCTAATTACCGGTACATAGGACTAATTACGTTCATAAGAGACTGGCACTGTGGCAGTGCAGAGACTTTCCATTTCACCCCAGGTAAGGGTGGCAGTGTGGCAGTATACCTGGCATTACATTTGACACTTGCTACTTGTTTGTGATTATTTTTCATAGCAGAAACCTAGGCTGTCTTTGGGTGAGTATGCACACTACCTCATTCTGTAGGCAATACAGACATAGCATGTAAACCAAACATTTACACACACAAAGTGTGTGTTTGGAAAGGGAGGACAGACATTCATCATTTCTGAAGCCATTTGCTATACGTTTACAGTACAACACCTTTAAAATGTACACTTCCATGCTCAGTGGGCTAGAAGAAGGAATTTTCTTGCATAAAGTAGAAATGAGTGTAAATTTTGCTGTTTAGTGGTCGAACCAAATGAATACCAGCCTACCTATACTTCTTGGTACAATTTTCCTTCCAAATGTGTTGCAGAGGTTAATAGACAAAGTTCTAATCCAAATCTATATGATGATCCGTTGTGTTGATCTCAATCAAACTTTACCTTCTCCCTCTACCGAACAGCAGATTAGCTCCATCTTGCCGTCCATCCGATAATCTCCCTCTATGATGCCTGCAAT
The DNA here is from genome assembly GCA_033964015.1 of Scolanthus callimorphus. Taxonomy (NCBI): domain Eukaryota; kingdom Metazoa; phylum Cnidaria; class Anthozoa; order Actiniaria; family Edwardsiidae; genus Scolanthus; species Scolanthus callimorphus. The sequence continues at coordinate 31,471,966 of CM066918.1, read as the reverse complement.
AGCGGCTGAGAAGTTGTCTTTAAAATCACTTCACCTGACCTGTCACTTCGTGCATCAATCTGTATAGAGATGGAATAATATGAAAATGTCAACTCTGAGGATAACATCGGCTTGTCAGTGGAATTACTGTGAGCTAATTAAAGTAATTTCTATGTTATCATTATCATTAACAGTCATGTGCCAAAGCTCACTAATATACATGTAGTATTACTGTGTAGTATTACTCGGCATCAAACTTTGCTATGTGTTAGTTGGCTTTTTAAATTTCAGTTCATGGTCCAGTTCATGGTCCAGTTTTCTAAAGACTTAAGCTCCTTTCACATGACACCATCAGACATAGTCAGGCATATCAAGGTCAAAGTTAAATTAACTTAAATGGAATCTATTTTTCTTGCCTTTCCATTTGACCACCCAGTGATGAGCTCTGGCACTCCATCTGAATCAATATCAAAACTGCTGATGGTGATTGCATGGTTCTTGGACTAATGATGAAAACAACAGGGAAAAGTCAAGAGTCAACATACTGGTACTGTAAGCATATACTGTATAGGGGCTCATAAGGGCTCATTTGCATAAGCAGGGTCTAGATTCAGAATGTTTGAAGGAGCTTCAAAATAATCATCACTGAATATGATTAATGGGCAGCAAATGAAACCTACCCCAAAATTAAGGTTAAACATTCAGTTGTAAGGGCGTCAAGGGTCAACATACTGGTACTGTAAGCATATACATGTAAAGTAACTGTACTGTATAGGGGCTCATAAGGGCTCATTTGATAAGCAAGGTCTAGATTCAGAATGTTTGAAGGAGCTTGAAAAAAATAATCACTGAATATGATTAATGGGCAGCAAATGAAACCTACCCCAAAAATTAAGTTCAGTTGTAAGGGCGTCAAGGGTCAACATACTGGTACTGTAAGCATTATACATGTAAAGTAACTGTACTGTAATAGGGGGATTTCATGTTTACTAATGTTCGACTAATGTAAGACTAATGTTCTTTGCTTGCACACATGGGAAAGAAACTGAAAAAGCAAAACCCCTGTTAAACTTATTAGATATGCTAACAGTAGATCATGTTTATCAACTTCATGCCTTGAAATTTGTTCATTCATGGCACAAAGGTATCTTGCCTGAAGTTTTTCACGATACTTTTCAATATGCTAGTAGTGTGCATAAATACAACACAAGATATGCAGCAAATAAAAATATCTGCAAACCCAGAGTAAGAACAAATATAGGCAAGCAATCAATTGCTTTTATGGCGTCTGATATCTGGAAAGATTTACCATCTCGGATTAAGGATTCTAGCGTCTTTGCTTTTCCAAAACTTGCTAAGCATCATCTACTGTTTGTTCAAGGACTAAAGAGAACCATAAAATTATTTATTTGCTGTACTAATAACCTGGATCAGCTCTTATATACATATATATTTTTTCTTTCTTTTTTGGGGGGAGGGTTCAGCGTTCTTTTTCATCTGCTCAAAAAAAAAAACTTTTAATAGTTAGGGAGGCTAACTAGAAAACTGGATAGTTCACTTGGATTCCCTGCTCACACTTTTTTTTCCATCAAAATACAAACTCACTCCATACCTATACTCTGTGTATAACTTCAACTGATAATAGCCCCGTGAGTAAATAAAGTTGATTTGATTTGATTTGATACAGTTTCAAGGGCTCATTTGCATAAGCAGGGTCTAGATTCAGAATGTTTGAAGGAGCTTGAAAATAATCATCACTGAATATGAATAATGGGCAGCAAATGAAACCTACTCCGAAAATTTGAAGGTTAAACATTCAGTTGTAAGGGCATAGTTAAATGTTCATTTTGGAGAAAATATGTGGCTAATGAGCCTTTTGCCACACAGCAATACACTAATTTTTAAGAAACTACGTAAGCCTCCAAAACGAACGTAAACGTCAATAAGTTATTAGGAATAGTAATTATTTCATCTCAGGAACATCTTTATTACAAATTTCAAGAGCAGAGACGTTTTCAAAAGTCTTGAATTTCTTGGGTGCAAGAAGCTCAATAGCCCTCATGTTTTCTGTAAATTGAACTTATCGCCATGCGCTCTCATAATTCGAACAACGAACGTAAAACTTCACCATTCAATGAAGCTCCAAATTGCATACCGTATTTACCCGTATATAAGACGCACCCGTATATAAGATGCACCTTGAATTTTGAGGTCATTTTGGCAAAAAAATCAATTTCTAAAGATTTTCAATTTGTATTTCGTGCAACAGCACTTCCATAAAGAAATCGCATGAGAATAGACTGGCAGTAAATGGGAAATGACAATATAAACATGAGGGCAAAATGTTTTACGCCACGAACAGATGAGTAAAATATTCCAACTGTTTCTTCATTTTATTTGTTTGTTTGAGATAAATCTTGTGCTACACACGATTTCACGCAAAATTTAAATAGTTGTGCTAATATTTCTATGCATTGTAGCCTTCTCGCAGGCGTCTACAGGCTGATTTTATCGCAAAAATCCCGGAGTTCGTAGTCGCGAGTCGCGAGCGCCATCTTGGATTTTTGGACGTGCGCCCTGGGCCGAGTGACAAAATCCAAAATGGCGCTTGCGACTACGAACTCCGAGATTTTTGCAATAAAAACAGCATCCAGCGCCTGCTGGCAGGTTTCACGGATCGAAATCCTAGCTTTATTATGTGCAACCGAACCACACAACCATGAATCAGCAAATTTGTAAAGGATCTTTTGTATTGGTTGTTATGCAAATTCCCAAAAGTGATGTTCCGTGTATAAGACATGATGATCAAGATGATCGGGCGCCATCTTGGAATTTTGAGGCGCGCGGTCCCGGGGGCGAGCGCCTTTCCTCCTCCCCCCTCCCCTTCGCCCGATTTTTGCGCTCGCCCCCGGGCCGCGCGCCTCAAAATTCCAAGATGGCGCCCGATCATCGAACGGACCGGGTTTTCCGCAAAAAAAACACTCAGTACCACCTGCAAGCAGGCTAAAAAAATCGCTAAAAAAATCCCTGAGCCATAAATTTTTTCCCTCCAAAATGTACCTACTCCCAAAATTTGATTCCCAAAAAAGTACCCAATTTTTTTAACCTAAGGCACTATTTTGATGTTCAACTAGCCTGTCAGAAGCCCCCCAAAAAATACCTGTTAGAATTTTCAACCCAAAAAATACTTTTACTACAATTTTCATACCCCCCCTCCCCCCGTCATTTTTATATCAGAGTATCTCCCCTGAGATCAGCACCCAGACACATCCAGACTTTGCTAACCTTTATTCTCCAGTATCTAGCTGTCTTGTCATAGACCCCTACAGTCCCATTAGCCAGGGCATAACCAAACCGTGTTCCATGAAGTGGGCAGAGTGACGTCACTGCCTAGAAACAGAGGCAAAAATAATAATGACCAACAATAAGTCAACCACCATTTATCTGCATAGTAGTGCAAGACTCACTTTTATCACAATTAAATACAGGTGGTGGAAATTTCGATCCCCGCCCATGCTAGTTTTATAAAATAAGTGCTGTGGGTTAGTAAACCACATACATGTTGATTATAAAGCTGAAAAGCGGCAAAGCACATACTCCTGTAATTCCCCTTAGGGGAATTCATGCATGGTCTTATTCGGCAAGAAAGACCCATTTACCCCCAATGAGTTGTTGTGTAGTAATGGTATAATATAACATGTTGTAACGTACATACCTCTGTTTCAGTCATTTCTGCTATAATTTCATCCTCCTTGAACACACGAATATCAAAATCTTCAGATCCAACAAGCAGCTGAAATAGTAAGTAACCTGAGCTGTGAGTGTGGTTTTGGCAGTTAAGTCTTTCTGTTGAGTCAGTCAACAGGCGACTTGTGCATGGCAGGCAAAGACTAAAAGATGTACTTTAGGCCTCTCCATATCTATCTACTTTATTGACTGATAAAACTTGCACATCAGTATAAATCAATATATAAAAAAATAAATTAACAATTTCAAATAAATAAATATTCTCAAAAAATATTTAAAACTCTTAAAACCATTGGCCATTCTCTGTCATATGTTTGATAAGCTCCTCCTTAAATTTAGTGTGGTCACTATACTTACAACAGAACCTGGCAGGTTATTCCAATAAAACTTTTTTCCACATTATTTTCAACTTTTCTCGTGCAATGTTTTAAAAGGCTTTGTGCTGTATAACATTATAAGCACTGCTGATAAAGCTTTTTCACACCTCTTTAATAAAAAAAGATGAGAATAGTTGACACCTACCACTTGCTTCTATCTAACACAGTAAGTGTTTAGCTGACTAAAACAGCTAAAAAAGAGGACAAAACATTCAGCATTCAAAAATTTAGCATGCAAAAATTCAAACCTTAAGGGGGGTTCATTTGCACCCAATGACCCCCCCCCCTGAATCCGCGCCTGTTCCCTCTTCCCCTCCCTTGTGGGTGAGAGTAGCCTATATATTTCTGAGAAACTCCCATTTACCTCAGCTTGTCCATCACCATTGAAATCACAGATTGCTAAAGAGCACACATTATCACCTGTCACCTACAAATCAAATTAGTATAACTACATTAGTAGTCTCAGGGTTGGGAATTAGGTGGCATTGCATCAACACCATCCTAGAAAACTAACAGGCAGAATTACAACTTTGAGACTAGCCTGTGCAGCAAGCATTTATGTGGGCTTTCGGGTTCTAGATTTTGTAAAATAGCATTAATCATTCTTTGACAACAAGCATTTATGTCACAAAAAGTATTATGTTCCCAATGGCTTACAACGGCTTATTGACAAACCTAATCTCCTCCTTGCTAACTACATTTTACAGGAGTCTATTTTATCTTACCGTCCAGAATTCATCATTGCCTTCAAGGTCATAGCCCTGTATGGAACAGTTCCCACCAGCAAATGCTAGGGGACTATCGTACCCCCCTAATCTGCCAACCAGCACTGCATTTACACCATCTGCCACCTAAAAATATTGAACGCATTGTCTAAGCTTTGTATTGAAATCATAACCTAGGTCGTGACTAGCAAGGTCATTGTGAAGCGATTTTCTTCTTTTTGCCAAGGAATATGAACCCAGGGAGTAAGGAATATGCATTATTTTGCTGCAATTGATGTTCTCGGGGAGCGGTGCATACCGTATGCCATCTTTGAGAAACTGTCAAACCTGCTTGTCTGTTTGCTTGACTGCACATTATGTCCTGTCCGTGACTTTTGATGAGTACATTCCGTTACCTTTTTGAGTCATTATGCACTCAGCTTCCATTAGCACTGTCCCCAGCAGTTATAGTAACTGGCTGATTATTAGACAGTACCCTCGGTGTTGTTCTTGGTTGATTGTTGCCAAACTCAGGGCCCAACATTGTAACCATAATTATGGTCACCAATGGCAACTAGATTAATTTAGGGTTTGACGAGCAAAACTTGCAGCCTAGTCACAAAATGCCAACTTCTTTAGAGTCTGTAGCATTTTAAAATTCAAAATTAGCCTTTTCAAAATTAGCTGTCACAACATTATTCAGGAGAAAAGAATGGGGTTCAGATTTCTATTATGGTGACCAAATTTCACTATTTGGCAACTAGAATTTGTTACCCTTAGGCACCAATGGCACCTCTTTGGGGAGGGAGGGAGGGGGGCTTGTGTGGAACATCCCTACCCCACTCTGGGTTGAGTCCTTTCCGGAAGGAAAATGCAGAGAAAGAATAGTCTATGCTACCCAGATTATCAATAAGTAGAGTGGCATCTGTGGCAAGTTCTTCCTAAGCTAACGCTGTTACCTTTCTCTTGCATATTTGTCAAAATAACACCTGGCGTTTTCTGATGATAATAAATTATTACTTGGTGTGCGAAATTACTGTGATACTGCGAATAACCGGGGTGAATAATTACCGAGCTTCAAGAACTATGCACATGCCATTTTTGCACCACCACCACATTACAAAGCGATGTCAAAAACACTTTAAAAGCATATTAAAGAGCACAACTTTCTATGAATTTATCAGACGTGTAATACAGAGGTTTCTAGAAGGCGAGCAAAGTCCTTGCTATTTTTTATTTTTATTTTATTAACTTTGCCACAGAACATGAATAAAAAAAATACAAGAAAAACGAGACAAGTGGCAGGGACACCGCAACAGCTATGTCATGGCCTAGAGGAAAGGGAGAGGGGATATTAAATTGACTGTTACTCACATCTTTATAGAAGAGGTCTGAGTTGTTCTCCACATCATATGCCAAAAGGTTAGTTGGTGTTCCAACGAGGAGCATGTCACATGAAGTATTTGTTAGCTGACCGGTAGCCACAGCTGTTACTTGTTGATTGATGTTAAGAATGCTAATGTCACTGTCTGAGGATGCAGCCGCTCGTCCACCCTTTAAACCAGTGGTGTGTGGGTTATGGATAAAAACCTGGAAAAAAATGTTTCTTTTTCATATTTCTTTTGAACATGCTTGTAGTTCTTGCAACATATGGAAATACGCCCAGGGGTACTCCACTGATTTTTGGATAGGGGTGTGCTGCTGAGGTCTCCAAAACTTGACCCATCAGAGACCAAAACTCCTCATTTTTATACCTACAGTATACAGTATAGACTTACAGTTGGTTGCAATCAAAGCAGAATCATGTAAAGGTTGTAAACTAAACTGTATTTATCACTAAATGCCACACAATTACCTTTGATACATACCCTATCAGTGACCAAACAAGCGAAAAATGATACCCTGACCGCAGGCTATACCCTATAGGGCGGCACATATCCTAAAACTTATACCACAACACACGTTTCTTGAATTCTGAATGGCTCTCATAAAAGTATATATCAGGGAACGTGCCATCACCAGCGTGCACGCTAAAAAGAACCAATGAAAACATTGTGCGCTGTTTTTGTAATTAATTTTGCCTTTTTGTTGTGGTTTAAAACAAAATGTCCTCTGTTTTTCTGTGATGGAATGATGTAATAAAGAGGTAAAAATGTACTGCGGACCCACACGGCTGCGCCTCGTGAGTCCACATCATTTTGACTACTTTATTATGTCATTCCGTGGTATATAAGAGGACATACCACGGAAAAACAGAGGACATTTGTTAAATCTTGCGCGCCCGCCCATGTACTTATTCTCTACTTATACGGTGCCAATAATAAATCATTTGTTGTGGTTGTTGTTAAGTGTTAATGTCCCCTAGATATTCAGCTACTAGCAGTAAATCCACATTGTCCAAAAACTTGCAGGGTTGCTGCTCAGAGGATGAAATCAACAAACCTTCCCCGCCGTTGTAGCACCTGTCAGACATGGATGGTGACCGTCGTATTTCCCAAGGGCCGCAGTTCGCGGATGGATTTTGTGGCTCAATTTTAACGTAAAAATAGGAACCAACATTTTGAAGCACTCAACTCTTGGCCAGTTATTGATTCACAGCACGACAAAGATATATACAAGTATTACGGGGTACATTTTGCCGCATATTTCCTGATGTCTTCACTCTCTTCTTCTTTGCTCGAAACCAACAATGCGCAGTAACCAACCACGCATACCATTTGTGGGGTAATGGCTGTTCGGCGGCTCAACTCATACCACCCTCCTCGGGGGAGTTTTGTAATTTCTCCGTTGGGACACAGGTTGCCCAAGCTCTGTGATAAAGTAAAGTATTTAAGGAACTTTATTAACGTCTGAAATGTATTTAGCCGTGCACGAGTGCACTACGAAGGGGCCGATTACATGGAGAATTTCAGCCCGGGCTGAGATTTCAGCCCGGGTAGGGGGGCTGAATCGCTAGCCCGGCCTTCTTGACAAATACATGTAATAAGAAATTTACGATTACATGAAGAAATTTGCCCCTGGCCCGGGCTGAAATTCGGCCCGGGCTGAAAATCCTGGCCCGGTCAGAGCGACCCGGGCTAGGATTTTCAGCCCGGGTTGTTTGGCGAAATTTCACCATGTAATCGCAGCAGAATTTCAGCCCGGGCTGGGAATTGCGCCCATGCTGCCTTATATCCAGCGTAAAAGCCAAATGACATGCGCTTTAGTTGCAAGATGGCGCTGGGATTTGAAACAGCCCGGGCTGAAATGCCACATATAATCACAACAAAAAATCAGCCCGGTCGCCTGGCTGAAACCTCAGCCCGGGCTGAAATTCTCCATGTAATCGGCCCCTAATTGGGGAGACGGTGCACACCTTACCCCCTTTCTCTATCAGAGCTCCAGGTGAAAGGAATTCAAAGCTAGCCGTACCTACAGGTGTAGTGGATCATTAAATAAATTCAGAAGCTTCTGATAAATTGGATGAATTTAGGTTTTTTTAGCACTCTGCATAGCTTGCATATTAACTATGTTGAAAATAAAAATAAAAGAATTGTTCAATCATGTTCTTACTTGTTTATTGACAATCCAGCGCCGTGCTGCCAGATTACAAGAGGGACAGTTAGTGTCGCTCGACGCAGGGCACTTATGAATAGCGTGCGTAGTTGACATATCAATCCCTCCTGAACTCGAGAAAGGTCCCCGGGGGGGGGGACTCCTATTTTTTGACCGGGATGATCGTCAGAAATTTTTAGTTTCACCCCTAAAAGATACCAAACATGGCGGGCCATGGCGTGGCTCAAAAATGTATTACCCTAAAAGATACCCTAAAACATGAGTTCTTATGTACCAAGTAGGCACGAAGGACACAGGTAAAGGTGAAGATACCCATCAAGAAATTTCCGTGTTTGTTTCTAATTTATCGTCTACTAGAATCGAATAATCTCTCTTCTTACACGGTTTTTAGAAGCACTATCATAAGAAAAAACAATTTGGACACAGTTTCGGCCTAAAAGATACCAATCTCCCTAAAATTTATTGAAGATCACGATCACCCCTAAAGAGACCAAACCATCGTGATTTTAATCCCTAAAAGATACGACGATCATCCCGGTCAAAAAATATGGGAGTCCCCCCCCCCCCCCCCCGGGGGAAAGGTCATCCAGAACTAGAGGCCATGATCTTAAGTTTAGACAGGTTGCGTGCTCAGTTTACGACTACAAGTTCCTTTTTTTCCCGAACTATCCCAATGTAGAACGCTTTGCCTTCCAATATTGTTATGGCCGACTCTCGAATGAACACAAATGATTAGTCTATTCTATGGCAATTATCTCAAAGATTAAAGACTCTTTGCAATCCACTCTTGCTCATTGCTGTCTTTGTGATCTCCCTTAGGAAGTCTCAGGCCATTTAGATTCGGATCACTTTTTCGAGAGACTATCATTCACAACCCCCCCCCCCCCCCCGGATTTTTTAGGGGTTAAAATCACGGGGCCTTGGTCTCTTTTAGGGGTGATCGTGATATTCAATAATTTAAGGGAGATTGGTATCTTTTAGGGCCGAAACTGTGTCCAAATTCAGGCCCGTAGCCAGGGATTTTTGTGGGGGGGGGGGGGGGGGGGTTGCTAAAAAAGCGGACCAACGTGGTATGAACTTATTAACCGCTAGTCAAAATTCACTAGAAAAAGCAAATATACGAAACTGGCTGTATGCCAAAGTGACTGCAGTCTGCAGGGTTTTCAAACCCTTAAATGTGGAACTTTTTGTCGCCGTGTATATCAAAATACATAAGTATTAGGTTCCAATAAATGTGTAGTTAAAAAACAAAAATAGATAAAGTTTAGTCCGGCGGCCGGGGCGAGGCGAGGCGATGCCATTACTGTTCAGCCTTTAATATGTTTTTTCCTTTCTGACATACTTTCCCATATAAATTTCGCGATTTGCTTTTGGGTATTTCCGTTTTGATTTAGTTTTATAATTTTTTGGAATACAGTCGCTGCGGGTAAACCATGATGGTGCTTCTAAAAACCGTGTAAGAAAGAGAGATTACTCGATGGGAAGACGATAAATTAGAAACAAACACGGAAATTTCTTGATGGGTATCTTTTACCTGTTACCTGTTTTAGTACCTTAGCCATACTTATTTATTTGTCGTAGGGAAATATCCTAATAATACACGATGTGGGCATGTATGACGTGATACCGAGAGCATGCTCAATAGACCACCTCGGCTTGGGCATAATGTTTTCCCATTTCAGATCACGTGGCATTCCCGTAAGTATTTTCTCTTTCTTTTTCTCGTTTCTGCTACGCATCGAAGGATATATGAATATGGAAGCATTCCAAAGAAAGAGAGAATACTCATGGGAATGCCACGTGATCTGCAATTGACATCACCTCCAAGAAGAAATTATCGTCTCACATGGACGACTGATTGGCCTATGTGGCCTATATATATGTCGGCAGAGGTGAGAAGGGACAAGACACAGGATACCCAACGTGGAACAAGTGGCTGCAATGATGCTACAAGGGATGGGGTGGTGGGGGAATTTACTTCTATTTATGTCTATTTAGTTGTAAAGAGTGGATTAGGTTTTTAGGTTGGTTCTATTTAGTGTTTTTTATGAATTGTTGTAAATGGCTTCCTTTGTAGGTAAAATCTCATACTGTCCCTCCTCCACGACATGGTCGTGCTGCACGTTCACGTACAGAGATGATCGAGAGTCATGCTCATCTTCGTCATACCCTTTTGTGTACCGTGGGATCCCTGTGGTATTGATGTACAAGGAGTCGCGATCTTTACAGCAGTTGTACGAAGCTTCAGCCTGCAGTGAATTTCTGTCCAGCGGTTGATAGTAAGATGTGTCGCATCCTGGGTTCTCGATCCCCATATAGTGACCATCGCCATTTGGGAGTGGGATGTCTGTGGAATTACAAACGTCTTTTTCTAGGGGATAGTATATGGATGGTGTGTTGCTTGTTGGGTTCGCTTCTGTGTTACAGATAAGATCCATATAGATAGGCTTATCTCCATCATAGGCATTTCCGCTCGACTTTCGTGTTGAATTATCAACCCCCTTTGGTTGGTCTGCGGCTTTATCGTTTCTACGCATGTGCTCCTTTCTACGCCGGTAAAACAGGTAGCCCATAAGAACTGAGAGCAACAAACACATGACAAGACCACTCGTTAAACTGGGAACTAAGACGTCATTTCCGGCCTGCCGTCCGCTTTGTGGAGCAACTCCTGAAAAGCAAGAGTACACATCAACACCAAAGGCAATCCCTCAGATCCCTCTAAATTCTGATTGGCCAGATGTTTACTCGCGGTAGACAAAACCAGCTTACGTTTTCCACAAGCTTCCTTAGTTAGACATGTACAGCTTCCATTTCGAGGGTCACATGACTCGCCCTCACTGCACGTACACCTCGATAGACATCTGTTGCCATATAAACCAACCGGACAGGACTGATTACAAGAATCGCCAGTGAAGCCAGGCAAACAAACACAAGTATCTGTACATGAAAAATAATTAAGGAAAGCAAATACTTCACTACCTCAAAAGGATACCAAAACTGTAATAATCGCAACCCCCTTCCTGCAAACGCCCACCTTGTTTGGTGTCACATATCTGATTGATCCCACATGGACAATTGTTTGAACAGGATCCAGCTGAACAGCGTTCGGAGCAATATGGTCCCGTGGTCCCACTCTTGCACGCGCACTCTCCAGTCATATGAGAACAGTTCTGATTTACTAAGCATGTGCAATTATGGATGCAGCTGATGCCATATTTATTATCTGGGCAAGGCTGATCACACCTGCGTAATCAGACACGTGAGAGCCTCTCTATTCTGGTAATTAATGTATAATGGGGAAAGGTTCAAGGTGTCGTCTGCTTTTAAGCTACGTATACGTATTATATCTCATTTTAAAGCTTTTGAAAAGTAGAAAACAAATATAATATTCTTACTATTAATAGATTATTAATAAAATCAATGATTATTTGTGAGTCAAAACCTGATTTTCTCGAGTCGTGAAATTTCCGTCAGAATTAGAAGTTTTAGACAGTTTTTTTTATCAAAATGAATGACACTAATGTGGACTTCAAAAGGGTGCCAGCAACTTTTTGTATGTTATCTAGGAGTTTATTGCCTTTTGAAGTTAGACAGTAACTTAAAAAGCTCTGACTGATAGAAAAATCGTCATAAAATTGGAATAAAGATTCAAAATCGCTGACACACTTTGCATTCACGATAATACAAAACAACAAAACTGGGTGGTTCTGTTAAATTCTGGCAGACGAGAAAATCAGTTTTTGACAAATAATTATTGAATTTATTCAATAACTTATTAATAGACAACAAACAAAAAATATGATATTTGTTTTATATTCAAAGCGATCAAAGTTTAACCGATCAAAGTTTAACTGCCTGGGGCAGGTTCCTAGAAAGTCAGTTAAGAGTTATCTGTAGATAAACGCTTATCCAACGGATAAATCCTGAACAAAACCTATACAACAGATAACTTTTATCCATGGATAACTTTATCCAACCTTTAAGGAACCGGCCCCTGGTTATTATTTACTGATGATTTACTGTTGACTTCTATACGTAACCATGGTAACTCACCTGTGTCCTGTGTAACCAGCGTCACATGAACATGTGCCATTCACGTGACTACACGAGCCATGGACGCATCGACATCTTGATTGACAGCTGTTGCCATAGTAACCAGCATCGCAGAGATTCTCGCATCGTTTTCCCTCAAATCCAGGCTGACATGTGCAGTTGCCAGTAACGTGGTCGCATTTTCCGTTGTTATGGCAATCACAAGCATACATGCATTTATCACCATAGAAACCACTGTCACATGACTTGTTACAATGCTCTGCAATCCATCCAGGTTTGCAAATACAATGTCCAGTCATGTTACATACCGCCCCATTTTCACACAGGCATTTCTGGTGGCAGCCGTGGCCATAGAAACCATCACGGCAGGGTCGTTCGCAATATTTCCCCTCCCAACCGGAAGAGCAATTGCAAGCACCATTGCGCATGTCACATGTTGCATTGTTCTGGCATAGGCACGTGTTATTACATCCTAGTCCCCAGGACCCACTTGGACAAGCTGAGAAAACGGGGAGTAAGGAAATGTATAGAAAAGCCGTCGAATTCCATGACGATTAAGAAGTAGAAATGTATTGAAACAGAAAGTGAATAAGTTCAGTCTTCAACTCCATACAAATAGAGCGGATTTCAGATGACTGTCGAAAGTAAATCACACTTGTTACTGGTCTTTGTTCAGCCAATGAGAATGCCAAGAATAGCCAAACACGTCGCTTTTATGGGGGGGGGGGGTCACGTCTCAACGCAAGATGTACTTCCCCTTTCTCCTCTGATTGGTCAGGTGGTGAATTGGCTCATGTGATTGGCCAAGTGTATCTACTTTGTGTCTAGTTTTCGACACTCATCTGATGTCCATTGTAAAGTATGCGCTGCGTACTGCTCGATGGATGCTCTATGAGCCTCCCGATTCTAAATATTCACTTGACTCTGATATTCACAGGCTCGTTACCTTGGTTACAGGAAGATCCTTGGTATCCCGGATGACAGGTACAATTGCCTGGCCGGTCACAAGTCCCTTCGACACAACCTTGGGTACAGATTGCTGAAGAAGCAAGTGGTACCACATGTAATAACTTGAGTCATGATGCAGAGCTCACTATATTGATAGATACCCTCAGTGCCAAACAAAAGAGGGTCATACAATAGAACGATGAAACAATGGGACGCTTTGTTCTGAGACCCCGTCCACATTACACCGTTTTCAAACGAAAAAGGATACTTGCTCCGTTTTCAAAATGATTTGCGTCCACACGGGTCGTTTTCGTATCCGTTTTGCCCGTCCATACTACAACGCGTATCCGTACGAAAACCATTCTCGAACCCAGAGCTCCCCGGCTCGTTACCTCGCGTGGAGGCTCTGGTGACAGCCACTGACGCATGCGCGAGATTTAATACAGAGCCGTTGAGAGAAAGACCTTTCAGTGCATGCGCCAACGTTCAAAATCAGTCAATCAGCGAAGGCCCTCAAATGGCCGCCACCAGAGCGAGCCTCCCCTGCGAAGAGACGAGCCGGGGAGCTCTGGGTACGAGAATGTACGAAAACGCTATTATGCATCCAGTGCGCATGCTCAAATAAGCCTAACGCATGCGCATTTCAATTTGTCGGCCCGCGAAATTGGTGGTCGGGTTTGCTGTGGTGACGTCATCGTTTCAGATAGCATCGTTTTCACCCGTCCACACTAGAAGACAGCGTTTTCAAACAGCTCCGTTTTCAAATCACTCCACTCTGGAGAACGTTTTCGGATTGATCCGTTTTCGGTGAGCGTTTTCGGCGTTGTAGTGTGGACGATAGCCGTATCCGGAGCAAAAAGTATCCGTTTTCGTTTGAAAACGGTGTAGTGTGGACGGCGTCTGAGGTTTTTCCGAGAAGCTGTATCATTCCTGAATAACTAGGGATGACACGTAATATTTCAAAAGGGTAGCTCCTGCCAAATGTAATCGCTGGCCCAAAAGCCTCATAAATGTCAATTCCAAATAATTGTTTTTTTAAAACGTCTAACTAACGAACTAACGGTCTTCAAGCGTAAAAAGAAAAAAGTATTACCTCCAATGTAACATTCGAGCTCTTGAAAAATCTAACTGCAAGTTGCTCCTTATTAGATAGCCGTCCAAACCCTCCTGAGCTGCTGGTTACACAATCGTATAATGTACTCTACAAGCTGGTGAAAATCCCTCCTACTATACAGTGTATGGGACGGAAATCAAAGTGATCACAATTCATGGTATTCGTACCTTTCGAGCACTCGTCCCCAGATCGTGTCCAGCCTGCACAGCACAAGTATCCCGTCCGATAAGCTTTTCTATAAGCCTGCTTGTACACTGTCCGATAAATGACTCTATAAAGAAAAACATCATCTTCTGTACAGTACGGAATTTGTGATATGGATCTTTTTAAAACTATTACTTTTTCACCCATTTTATATCAGTTTTTACGTTCTATAACTATAGACTATAGATTTTATCATAGTATTCCGTAGCAGATGCGGATAGTCGCATCTTTTGTGCGGCCAAATATATTTCACATATATACATAACCCCAAGGGACCCTTGTTTGAGATGGCAAAGCTTTGTGTTGAAAGACCTCAGTAGTACTGAGTTTCACAAGCAACAATTCGACGGCAGTATATGTGTGAATGCGAGCTATGATTACCGCCTTTCTGTATGAATACGATCTATGATTACTGCCTTTCCGTGTGAATACGATTTATGATTACCGCCTTTCTGTGTGAATACGATCTATGATTACTGCCTTTCCGTGTGAATACGATTTATGATTACCGCCTTTCTGTGTGAATACGATCTATGATTACCGCCTTCTGTGTGAACACGATCTATGATTACCGCCTTTCCGTGTGAATACGATCTATGTTTACCGCCTTTCCATGTGAATACGATCTATGATTACCGCCTTTCTGTGTGAATACGATCTGTGGTTATTTGTTTGCTTTTCTAGTCCGCACCTGTTCTCATAGCAGGTCTTGTAAATGTTCCAAAATTGTGGCTTGCACTTCTTTGTTATTCGCTGCGTGACGCTCTGCCGGACTGCCATGGCGTATGACTCTGAAAAGCTGCGTAAAGGACATTTGATTTGATTTGATTAGTTTACTAATGGTCTGACTCTTAGCAACACCTAGTACGCATTGGGCAGTCGCCATAACAGTCAGCATTGCCTACCCCGCTCTCCCGTGAGTTCCAGCTACTTAAATGACGATTCCACAGTCTACCCACCGTGGAGAGCACCATTCAAGAAGACCCCCCCCCCCCCCCCCCCACACACACACACACACAACAACAAAAAGAAAGAACACACTTGAAAAGTAACTCCGCCATACAATGATGCAATGCGCTTAGATATTTGCTGATTTCTATTTTTATAAAAATGCCTGCAAAAAGTCGCCTGATTATTTGTGTCAGGAAAGCAAAGTGAAAAACCTTTGTTGGCAGGGATGTAGGGGATCACCCGGGGGATGGCCTCCCCCCTAACCCGCTAAAAATACTAAAAATACTGGGATGGTGGAAAAAGTACTTCCAACACTATAAGGGATAGCAAACAGGGTGTAGCCCATGGGAAATTGAGATTGGTCAAATAAATGTTTAACTCTCAAAGGTAGAAAATAAGGCATACGAGGTTAACAGACTAACATTAGCTTCCTAGACATCTTAACGGATAGCAGACGACTCCGATTATCTGGCACTCCTAAAGCTAAAAGATAGCACCGAGTGCATTTTGTAGTACCCCCCTAAGGGATATGACGTTAGGCCGGACGTTAGGCAATTACGAAACAGGGTACTTGCACATGAAAGCCCAAAATTAAGACGAAATATCGAGGTATCGGCCTATTCTGCGGTAGGAGAGCTCTAGCGTGAGTCTAATGAAAAAGGATATAATGCGTGACCACAACTGCACCACAACAAATAGGATATAATGCGTGACCACAACATGCACCATGTGTCATCTTTTACACAGTCGACTTGGATGTACTGCATGAGAGTAAGGCATATTTGTTCATTTCGCTGTACAACCCACCTTTCTTGTCGAGAGCAAACATTCTGTCCACTGGGTCCAAGGGCCCTCTGAGTTTGCGCTTTCAGTCCTAGCAGGCACAACGCGAGAAATATGATAACATCCATCATAACTTGGCCTCTCATGTTGCTATAATTCGATATAATGCTGTTAAGCCCCGTCCTCAAACATAATAGAAAGGGATTTCTATGCGAAAGCAAAGAGAAAACCGGAACTTTACACCCAGTGATAGCGAAAGGTTAGACATGACAAGACACAAATCGAAATATGAAACGGTAGTACATGTATGACTATAGTTATTCATTAACGTGGCTGCCAACAGAACGTTAATGAGAATACTGATGATATTACGTTAATAAAATAGCATCTAAACATCCTTTTCAATGATTTTTACCGAAATTTGCCATAGACTTAACCATGGCCGTTCAGGAAAAAAAATCGGATAAAAATGTTAATCGAAAACTTACAATGTCTACAAATAAATTATTAACAGAAGGATTACAACACTCTTTCCGGGTATATAATATCCGTAACTGACCTTGCAAGATCTTTCTTCTCAACTTGGTGGAAGATGATGGCTCATACTTCATGTTTAAATGCACTATATTTTGTGGTTTGGGTATTATTGTACTCTAACAAGGTTACCGGGGCCTCTCCAAGTGCAAACGGTGCAAACGTATGCTCGAGATCCGTGAGGTGAGTTGGAGACTTTGTATCGTCTCGCTTGTACATCGTCTTGTGTTGTGCAATCAAAGTGACTGTTTGCGCTGCTGCGGCTGCGGTTGCTTTACTACATGAAAATGCTTTTCGCAGACTTCAGGATCAATATCTTGATTTGATAAATTTGTTATATAACGTGCAAGTTTATGATTCCGGACTGCATATTTTATAGCGTGCAGTTGAGAATGTCTGTTATTATAATTGTTGCAAAGCTATTACTCCCACTGTATACAAACGGTATTGTATATACAATATTTCTCTTCTTGTTGACTAAAGAAAAGCACTAACACGGCTTGATGTGGGATGTCTGGGTGATTTATAATGGTAATTAAACCGAGTGGAGCGCAATTTGTATAGGTAATAGCATGGTTTGTAGTGATATTTGGCATAAATACCACGAGTGATATGTCTAAACTGTTTGTAATATCACGAGTGGGATTTATCTCAAAAATCACGTACAAACCATGCTATTAATTGTTTATAATATGATCTAGGTCATTCACTGCACATTTCGTCTCTAAAACCAGCGCGCGCACGCTGCAAAACAAGCAGATCCGTTGCGATACGTCAGTAAGCGCGTGCAAAACAAGTGCGAAAATTGAAAACTTTTGAGTCAAAACTCTCGGGTGTTTTGCTCTTTTTTTGCGCTTAACAACAGTCTTTGAATTGTAAGTCTGCTGGAAGAAACCTGAAGTTTTTCTTGGATTTCTAACTGCGGCTTGAAATCACACTCCTCGATTATTGAAATCACACTGTTACGCTGAAATCACACTCCTTTCAACCAATCAAAATGCAGGAATGACTGGGGTCATATTATAAGGTCCGAAATCATACGCGTGATTTGAAATCACAAGTATGATACCAAATTGCACGATACCAAAAATGCACGGTTCTCAATTACCACTTTATTATATCCATTTCCATAGATAGACTGCTTGCAGTCCCTTGTTCGGGGAACGTCCGTAATAACAGGGCAAAAGTCTTACTTCGCGCGCGCCTATTTAGACTATTTTAATACTGTGCGTTTATGCATTGTAAAACGACAGTTTTTGAGCAATAACTACGCGATTGTCGAACCATGTAAAATTGCACAAAACAAGGTTCAAATACGACTTTATTTATATATATTTAATTGAAATCCTATGATTGAAAAACTTATTGTGACTTGTAAAAGTTAGCCAATCGAATTGCAGAACGCGCGCGTGATTTCAAAATGGATAGTATAATGAGGACTGAAAAATGGATCGGTTATCTTGTAACAGCGAGCAAGGGTCTGATAAAAAGATACAGTAAAAACCCGCGTATAAGAACCTGGATTTCAAGAACCTGATAGACTGAGACTGATTTTTCTAAAAATCAAACAATAACCTGTCAAATAATAACCTGTTTTAGGCTCAAATTCTAGGTTCTTGTACGCGGGTTTTCACTGTACCCACAGGGTACCCACACAAGTTCCTTTTCCACCTGCGGATTTCAGATGAGTGTCGCAAACTAAGCGCAAGGTAAATACACTTGGCCAAACAGGAACGAACCCATTCAACGACAAACGAAAGTAACTACGACTTACGTTCGATCGTAACCCAAGAAAATAAAAGACACCGAGTGTTTGTTTTTTATTTGCATTCTGATTGGCTGACTAAACAAAGAACCAAGACCTCGACCAATAGGAACGAGTAGAAAACGCAAGTCTGATTTGCTTTTGACAGTCATCGGAAATCCGCTCCATGTGTTTCTACACACCTTGACAAGTCTGGAAACTGAAAAAACTGCAAAGTCAGGTAACTGGCAGGGTATTCCGTTCCGGCTGCAACGGAATTTACTAATTCCCTTCCGCCTCCCCCGAGGGAGATGCTGTTTGATTCCTTCTCTTTGTTTTTTATAACCATTTTTTCAACAGTTACAAACAGCAATACAGTCAGTCTTATCAATACTCGTGGCGGCAGAGGTACACGACGAGTTGTGGATTTCTTGGATGGAGTCGATGTACCCGTCACCGGTAATCTCTTCACGGTATATTCTAGTATCATAAAAAATCCCCAAACTTCCTTATTATTTCTCTGATAAAGTGGGAATACAAGAACTCTAGATTGAGATGGAACCCAGAGCTTCTCCCGCTCCTAGGAGGTGTATGATTGTTTTTTTTTTCCAAGACGTGCCGCGAAGGTTCTCAGTAACCTATTTTTGTTTAAAATGTTTTAAAGATGTAGCTTCCCTTATACTATTGGGCAGTTTTCCCCATAACGTAGGCCCTAGGTACCTGATAGAGTGTTTACCGTACATTACTGTGCTATCTAGATGTACAGTAGATTGTCTGAGATTCTATTACAATTCTGTTAAAAATGTTACTTATGAAGGAGGGCAAGAGGCCTTGTTTTAGTTCACTACTGATTGTACCCATTCCCTGTTTACTGTTAGGACGGTGTATGGCATTCAATATCGCACGGCTTATCGGCAGGCCTATCGCGCGGCCTATCAGTGCTGTCCTGGTTGGAAACAACAAGGAAGTGGTTGTCCCGTAGGTAAGACCGTTAAGCGATAAGCACGGATAGGATTCATTATACGGTGTCATTTATTTCCAGCCTTATATAGCACGATACTGCGGCACCAAGACAGTCCAGTCTACATGCAAAGAAGGGCAAATTTAAACAGTGCGCGCCAAATGTTGAGAAGCGCGCGACCACTATTTCTAAGTGATCATTCAGTATACTTCTACAATAGTGAGGTAACTAGATGAAATGTCGAGACTGCAAATGTGATTTTTTGATTTTTTTGATTCCATGCATGCCCATGATCAAATAGTATCACCAGCCCAAACAGTTACAAGATTATGTTCCCGATTTCATTCTCATCCGTCCAGTTTGCCAAGACTCTCCCTGAGCTTTCCCCTTGGGAAACAAACTCACGTCTGCAGGCCCGTAGCCAGGGACTTTTTTGTGTGTGCGTGTGTGTGTGCACCCACGCCGCGTTAGACGGACCGGAGCTGATACACACACCGACGCAACACGGACCCTATGCGTTAGCCGGACCAAATTCTGGTCCGCCCAACGAATTTTTCTGGTAACGGCCTAAGAAGGCCAACCATGCAGTCAGAATTGCATTCCTAGATGGTCCGTTTTACGCGCCCAGAACGTGCACAGATGTGAGTGCGTTCTTCGGTCCCGCTAACGCGGTGTGTACAAACTTCAGATAACTTTTATCATTTCTTTGAAACTTGACGGCAGACAAATTGGATGATACTTGGTACGGGTTGTCGAGGCTTTACCTTTAATACCTTGTGAACAGATCTCATTTACACTCAATTGGTCTACACACACGCTTTTAAGTGGTCCTGCTAACGTTGGCACAAAACCAACATTTCGGGAATTTTACCCCAGCCAAGGAGACACATATCATAGACTATTACTTCAATGCTTTATGTGTATTTAGACTTTTAATTAGTCATGTAATTACAAGGTAGCTTACAGCCACATTTGTAATTAATACATAGCCATTAGGCATCGAGAAAAGGAACAAGATACGCAAAGTAGCTTTATGATTTACGGTTG
Source organism: Scolanthus callimorphus (assembly GCA_033964015.1). Lineage (NCBI taxonomy): Eukaryota > Metazoa > Cnidaria > Anthozoa > Actiniaria > Edwardsiidae > Scolanthus > Scolanthus callimorphus. The sequence goes on along the minus strand of CM066918.1, from coordinate 31,451,265 downwards.
CATCTGTGCGACACTTTATAAACGGGGGTAACTTGGTGTTAAGGACAGCATTGTTTTAATCATTACTACTCTGTCTTCATTCCTGCTCTGTAAAGAGGACACGGAAGCGTAAGGTCTTCGGGCCATTCCATTTTTAAGCCGAACCCCCCCTACGGAAGCTCATTTTCTTTAGCAACCGGCCCCTCGGAAAAAAGAGCCCTTTTTGGATTGCACCCCCTCGGAAGAACCCACGGAAGAGGCTTTTTCTTATTGTAACCCCTCGGAAAAAAACACGGAAGAGCCTTTCTTTCGGTGTAACCCCCTCCGAAATGGCCATTTTGCTATACCCCCTAGGAAAACTTCTTCTGTTAGCGGAAGCATAAACGTGAAGTTATCAAAACCTTCCGTTCTTCTTTCGCTTATACTTTATGCTTACGTCGCTCGTGAAAACCAACCTTAACACCAAAAACAGCGAAATTTGATCCATTTAACTGGCAAAGTCAAGTTTTTCCTTTCGATATTTTACGATAGCGGTTTTTGTAAGGGCGTGAAACGGAGCCGAAAACAATTCACAATCCAACGAATATGGTTGACCAACGATTTCTAATTTATCTTTTGATCACTTTGAGTACTTTTCCATGGCGCGGCTTAAGATACGAAGGCGGTAACGACTACGGCAACGGCCAGAAACATAACATAGTTCGCAGCATGTCACCGAAGAGATCTATGGTTACATGTTTCAACTAACTTATGTTTCTGATACAGCTATTTCAGAAAAAGGTTGTCGCGGCTTAAGTGTACGCGCCCAGACCGCAAAGGAGCATGGGAGGTTAAAATCTTCGGTTATTTGCGAAATGTCCGACATTTTGCGACATGGAAATTGGCCAGGGCCCCAGACAATAGGATTGCAAGACAAAATCTATTCGAAATTGTATTTAAAGTGCCACTAAAGGCAGAAGTCAACTACATTTCATCAAATAGATGCATTATCCAAAGGAACAGTAACGAAAGAAAAATGTGTTTACCGCGCGCCGTTTATATTTTATTGATTTTTGAATATTTCCGATTGGCGATTTTCTCAGCGCGCTCTAGGCGCGTGGGCTTTGCGACAACCTTTTCTGGAATATCTGTATATCGTATTGGGCGGTTGCATGTGAAGTTTCTATAGATGCATGTGTAGTTTGAATTTTGCTCCATACGACAGATATAACTATATGGAAACCAGGCTTACCACCGCGACCTCAAAATTCACTGTTGGGCGATTGGCGGTTTTGCGCAAGATGATTGTTGTCAATTTTCTTGAACCAGAAAGTTAAATAAGTCGAGGAAGCCAAAAGATAGCTTAAAAGCACTTTGGTTAATTTTGCAATCAATGTTGGCCCGCTGACGTGGCCGAATCCAGCGTTTTGGTTTGATTGACGCCTAAAAATCGCCCATCGCAACATTGAATTTTGAGGTCGCGTAGCAATGCATACAGTGGTAAAGAAGACGATGAAACTACCCAAGTCCACCGAACGAGAGAAATATCTTTTTTGTTTGTTTGTTTCGTAAGAGTAAGCACAAGTTGGAATTTGTAAGTGTCCAATACGAGAGATCATTCATAACAATGGGCAGGAAATGAAAAAATGTGACTACTAAAATAAATTCTAGGCTTAGTCGACGTTGCCGTTGTCGAAGCTTAAAGCTCCCTAATGACGTTTCATACTTAAATGCTTAAATAAATTTTCCTACTATAGCTTACGCTTATGTCTAGGATGAATACGAATACCGCACGAATACTAATGTCTAGGATGAATACGAATACCGCTCTACGGTTTAGAATTACATCTCACAAATCCAGTCGAGTATTACAACTAGTCTATTACATTTGGTCCCTACTTCTTGACGCGCACTTTTGGCATCTCTTCGTGTAGGCTCTACCCCGGTGTAAGAACCTCTGGTCACCTTACGAGTGACATAATGCTTGACTTTTCTTTTATTTTGCTTAGAACGAAATATAGTCCTCTAAAGGCCTCTTTACATGGAGGGAGGGTGCTTCGGGGGGTAGGGGAACTCGGATTTCGCAAGCTAAAATTTCACGTTAGTCATGTTTTTTAGGTTTTTGTGTATATCTGCATAGAAATAAAATGTTAAGCTAAACATAGCTACTTATTTGCAGGTAAACCCGGGATATTTTTTTAGCTCGCCAACCCTACCCCCGAGGTACCCTGTCATGTAAACGGGCCCTAAGAATCTTGCACTGGGATAAACCTAGAAGTTTCGAAGCATGGATGCGAGGGTTCTGTTCTAAAAAAACAGAAAATGGGTTATTCAGTACTCAGAAGACCATTAATTATTTAGGAGAAAAGTAAAACCGTCGGATACCCCTAGAATCCCAGCACGGCAACACTACCAAAAATAAGATTCTATGGATGGTTCCAGCTACCAGCATGCAGTGCGCGCTTGATAGAGATTTTCGCAATGAAGTGCGCGCTGCATGCTGGTAGTTGAGTCACAACTCACGGTACTTTTGAATTGGCTTGGCGTGCGCGCGCTTATAGCTGGAATCGTCCATTGGAGTGTTTGTGGCGCTATTATGACCGCCTTTGTTATTCAAGAGTTTATGGGCACTTAAGTCTTCAGAGTGATGTTATGGAGTGCACAGCGAATAATATTCTTATTCTGACCCATTCGAAAGATATATTTTGATTCAGACTTGATTTGATTTTCGCTAGCCATTTCACAAATATAAAACGAGCAATACAGCTGCCAGTTTCTAATTTTCTTGCCATTTGCCGCATTCAATACAGACTTTGCATGGCAACGCAAACTGTAACTCTATAAATATCGGACAATGTCTTCCAAAGCCGTTTTCATTCACGGGGATTTACTAAACGTAGTAAAATTATTATTTTTGGAAGTCAGAAATATTCAGAGTTTTGCAGGACCGGCGCTAAAGTCTAGAAATTCATCACGGCAAAACATGTTTATCAGAGTCTAAGTGCCGCAAAACAACAAAGGCAGAAATACGCTGCCCCCCCCCCCCCCTCCAAAAAAAAAATTATAAATTGAAAATTGTTATTGTTCCCATGCTGGGATTTTAGAGGAATTTTGATATAATATCAATGAATAACTAAATACGTGACTTTCGCTGGAACTATTTGTGAACAAATTTGTTCCGGGTCTTCGTGTAAGATTACTGGACTAGAATGTTAGTTTTACAGTTTACGATTCAGCGAGGGTTCGTTATTCATTGTGAGTCACTAATTAATGCAACTATTAGATTAAATTCAATTAAACTAACTAGATGTTCTCTTTAATCTTCCAAACCTGAAACAATAAAGGCAGAAAGAGAATAATTATTAAATGAAGGTCAGGTTTCGTTAGCAAACTTTCAAAGCTTCTTAAGAGGGGCAAACCAAACATCAAATGAAATGAATTTTAAACAGAATAGTTCTTTTTCCAAGAAAAAAAACTACACAACTAGATCAATTTTGTTATGACCCTAAAAATAAAAGCGCCTTGACGCGAGGCAGAGGCATTGTTCACGTTCTTCACAAATGAATTACGAAAAAGAACACCCGTCCTATTTCAGGCACCATATGGACCAAAATCGTGTCGTGCGCTAAATTGCAAGTTCACAGGCTCCTGTCTCAAGGATCGTAACATTACGCCGGACGAAACAACGCCATTTGTTTATCACGCCTTTCCGGGTAACATCATTGCGTGCCGTGCCATGACAATGCAAAATTATTGGTTCTCGCGCAATAAATCATTACGATTGGTGGTCGTCGATTTCATGCCGCGACCATGCCGTGAGTTTGCCGCGACCTTTTCATGAAGTCATACGAAAACCGCGCTATCCTATCTAAAAAGAGCGGGTTTCAGATGAGTGTCGAAAACTAAACGCAAATACAAAACCACTAGCCAATCAGGAGTGGATCAACAACAAACCAATCAGGAGACGAAGAAAATCAGACTTGCGTTTAGTAATGACGTGAGCAATGGCGCGTTTTGATTTAGTTCGCGATTTGATTGGCCGAAAAAAAAAAACTTTCCTCTCAACCAATAGAAACGATGACTAAACGCAAGTCTAACTTATTTCGACGGTCATCTGAAACCTGCTCTAATATCGGGAAGGTGCATTCTTAAGTCGGTAGGAAACGAAAGCAAAATATAAACAAACAAACAAACAAATAAACAGACAAGAAAAATGATATCAGATAATCAGATACAGTTGTTTTGTTATTTACAACTGTTTCACTTCAGATACTGTAATACCAGACTTCAAGACAGCGGACTATAGGGTCCTATTGCACACACCGGTCTTTGTAACGTCACTGTAGGGAAACACTTATGCATTCTACAGTCATATTAAGCGATGAGTTCAACACTGAAATACCAGACTACAAGACAGCGGACTATAGGGTCCTATTGCACACACTGGTCCTTATAACGTCACTGTAGAGAAACACTTATTCATTCTACAGTCATATTCAGCTATGATTTCAACACTGAAATACCAGAATACAGAGAGCGGACTATAGGGTCCTATTGCACACACTGGTCCTTGTAACGTCACTGTAGAGAAACACTTATGCATTCACTTATGCATTCACCATTCACCATACATAAGTGATTCTCTACAGTGACGTTACAAGGACCGGTGTTTCCAATAGGACCCTATACTCCGCTCTCTGTAGTCTGGTATTTCAGTGTTGAAATCATAGATGAATATGACTGTAGAATGCATAAGTGGTTCTCTACAGTGGCGTTACAAGGACCGGTGTTTGCAATAGGACCCTATAGTCCGCTCTCTGTAGTCTGGTATTTCAGTGTTGAGCTCATAGATGAATATGACTGTAGAATGCATAAGTGGTTCTCTACAGTGGCGTTACAAGGACCGGTGTTTGCAATAGGACCCTATAGTCCGCTCTCTGTAGTCTGGTATTTCAGTGTTGAAATCATAGCTGAATATGACTGTAGAATGCATAAGTGATTCTCCACGTGACGTTACAAGGACCGGTGTGTGCAATAGGACCCTATAGTCCGCTCTCTGTAGTCTGGTATTTCAGTGTTGAAATCATAGCTGAATATGACTGGTGAATGCATAAGTGTTTCTCTACAGTGACGTTACAAGGACCGATGTGTGCAATAGGACCCTATAGTCCGCTCTCTGTAGTCTGGTATTTCAGTGTTGAAATCATAGCTGAATATGACTGTTGAATGCATAAGTGTTTCTCTACAGTGACGTTACAAGGACCAGTGTGTGCAATAGGACCATATAGTCCGCTGTCTGTAGTTTGGTATTTCAGTGTTGAAATCATAGCTGAATATGACTGTAGAATGCATAAGTGTTTCTGTACAGTGACGTTACAAGGACCAGTGTGTGCAATATGACCCTATAGTCCGCTCTCTGTATTCTGGTATTTCAGTGTTGAACTCATCGCTGAATATGACTTTAGAATGCATAAGTGTTTCCCGACAGTGACGTTACAAGGACCGGTGTGTGCAATAGGACCCTATAGTCCGGTCTCTGTAGTCTGGTATTTCAGTGTTGAACTCATCGCTGAATATGACTTTAGAATGCATAAAGTGTTTCCCTACAGTGACGTTACAAGGACCGATGTGTGCAATGGGACCCTATAGTCCGCTACCTTGTAGACTGGTATTTCAGTCTTGAACTAATATCGCTGAATATAACTTCAAAATGCATAAGTGTTTCCCTACAGTGACGTTACAAGGACCGGTGTGTAGAATAGGACCCTATAGTCCGCTGTCTGTAGTCTGGTATTTCAGTGTTGAAATCATAGCTGAATATGACTGTAGAATGCATAAGTGTTTCTCTACACTGACCTTACAAGGACCAGTGTGTGCAATAGGACCATATAGTCCGCTACCTTGTAGTCTGGTATTTCAGTGTTGAACTCATCGCTGAATATGACTTTAGAATGCATAAGTGTTTCCCTACAGTGACGCTACAAGGACCGGTGTGTACAATAGGACCCTTACATCGGTCCTTGCGGTCATATTCAGCTATGATTTCAAGACTGAAATACCAGACTACAGAGAGCGGACTATAAGGTCCTAATGCACACATCGGTCCTTGTAACGTCACTGTAGGGAAACACTTATGCATTCTAAAGCAATGTTCAGCGATGAGTTCAACACTGAAATACCAGACTACAAGGTACAGCGGACTAGAGGGTCCTATTCTACACACCGGTCCTTGTAACGTCACTGTAGGGAAACACTTATGCATTCAGAAGTCATATTAAGCGATATGAGTTCAACACTGAAATACCAGACTACAAGGTAGCGGACTATAGGGTCCCATTGCACACATCGGTCCTTGTAACGTCACTGTAGGGAAACACTATGCATTCTAAAGTCATATTCAGCGATGAGTTCAACACTGAATTACCAGACTACAGAGAGCGGACTATAGGGTACTATTGCACACACCGGTCCTTGTAACGTCACTGTAGGGAAACACTATGCATTCTAAAGTCATATTCAGCGATGAGTTCAACAGTGAAATACCAGACTACAGAGAGCGGACTATAGGGTCCTGTTGCACACACCGGTCCTTGTAACTTCACTGTAGGGAAACACCTATGCATTCTTCACTCATATTCAGCTATGATTTCAACAATGAAATACCAGACTACAGAGAGCGGACTATAGGGTCCTATTGTACACACCGGTCCTAGTAACGTCACTGTAGGGAAACACTTATGCATTCTTCACTCATATTCAGCTATGATTTCAACACTGAAATACCAGACTACAGAGAGCGGACTATTGGAAACTATTGCACACACCGGTCCTTGTAACGTCACTGTAGAGAAACACCTATGCATTCTACGGTCATATTCAGCTATGATTTCAACACTGAAATACCAGACTACAGAGAGCGGACTATTGGAAACTATTGCACACACCGGTCCTTGTAACGTCACTGTAGAGAAAACCTATGCATTCTACAGTCATATTCAGCTATGATTTCAACACTGAAATACCAGACTACAGACAGCGGACTATAGGGTACTATTGCACACACCGGTCCTTGTAACGTCACTGTAGAGAAAACCTATGCATTCTACAGTCATATTCAGCTATGATTTCAACACTGAAATACCAGACTACAGACAGCGGACTATAGGGTACTATTGCACACACTGGTCCTTGTAACGTCACTGTAGAGAAACACCTATGCATTCTACGGTCATATTCAGCTATGATTTCAACACTGAAATACCAGACTACAGAGAGCGGACTATTGGAAACTATTGCACACACCGGTCCTTGTAACGTCACTGTAGAGAAACACCTATGCATTCTACAGTCATATTCAGGATGAGTTCAACACTGAAATACCAGACTACAGAGAGCGGACTATTGGAAACTATTGCACACACCGGTCCTTGTAACGTCACTGTAGAGAAACACCTATGCATTCTACAGTCATATTCAGCTATGATTTCAACACTGAAATACCAGACTACAGAGAGCGGACTATTGGGAACTATTGCACACACCGGTCCTTGTAACGTCACTGTAGAGAAACACTTATGCATTCTACAGTCATATTCAGCAATGAGTTCAACACTGAAATACCAGACTACAGATAGCGGACTATTGGAAACTATTGCACACACCGGTCCTTGTAACGTCACTGTAGAGAAACACCTATGCATTCTACAGTCATATTCAGCTATGATTTCAACACTGAAATACCAGACTACAGAGAGCGGACTATTGGGAACTATTGCACACATCGGTCCTTGTAACGTCACTGTAGAGAAACACTTATGCATTCTACAGCCATATTCAGCTATGATTTCAACACTGAAATACCAGACTACAGAGAGCGGACTATAGGGTCCTATTCTACACACCGGTCCTTGTAACGTCACTGAGTCGTATCAGTCGTACGAGTCGTATCTGTCGTCTGTAAAAAATTTCACGCGACCCGTACGACTATATGGAAACACTCGTTCGGACGACTCATACGACCAATACGACTGATACGACGGGTCGTTTGACGGTCGTCTGAGATAGAAAAAAATCTATCTCTACGACTCATACGACCGGAAATGGGCGTGATACGACAGCAGTTTTTTAATGGAAACCATCGCATACGACTCGTACGACGACCGAAAAACATGGCGGCGCATACTCAATGCGATCGCAAAAAGCCTTGCTTTGCTCTAAAAATATCATTGTACACTAGCCAGTGAAGATGTGAACGTCTGAGAAAACGGCCTCGCGATTTTTGTGAAGAAATTTACTTTATTATCAGTAAAAACCGATGATACGGGATGAAACTTTAGAAAAGATACACACTTCAAGTTTCTAGTGAAGCGAAGTGAATGTGCGAGCCAAAAATTGACTCTCTTGCCTTTTCTGCGTAAAAACGGGACTGTAGGGGCCTTGAAGACTCGCGCTTCTGTTGGTAACCGCCATTTTGTTGCAAAATCACATGCTGTCAAGCGACTGATACGACCATATGGGAACCGAGCAACGCAAGGGTCGTATGCGTCGTTATGTCTCTGCTGGAGGCCTGTTTCATACGACCGATACGACGCGTACGACTGATACGACTATATGGAAACCAGCCTTTATGCATTCTGAAGTCATATTCAGCGATATGAGCTCAACACCGAAATACCAGACTACAAGGTAGCGGACTATAGGGTTCCATTGCACACATCGGTCCTTGTAACGTCACTGTAGGGAAACACTTATGCATTCTAAAGTCATATTCAGCAATGAGTTCAACACTGAAATACCAGACTACAGAGAGCGGACTATAGGGTCCTATTGCACACACCGGTCCTTGTAACGTCACTGTAGGGAAACACTTATGCATTCTAAAGTCATATTCAGCGATGAGTTCAAAACTGAAATACCAGACTACAAGGTAGCGGACTATAGGGTCCCATTGCACACATCGGTCCTTGTAACGTCACTGTAGGGAAACACTTATGCATTCTAAAGTCATATTCAGCAATGAGTTCAACACTGAAATACCAGACTACAGAGAGCGGACTATAGGGTCCTATTGCACACACCGGTCCTTGTAACGTCACTGTAGGGAAACACTTATGCATTCTAAAGTCATATTCAGCAATGAGTTCAACACTGAAATACCAGACTACAGAGAGCGGACTATAGGGTCCTATTCTACACACCGGTCCTAGTAACGTCACTGTAGGGAAACACTTATGCATTCTGAAGTCATATTCAGCGATATGAGCTCAACACCGAAATACCAGACTACAAGGTAGCGGACTATAGGGTCCCATTGCACACATCGGTCCTTGTAACGTCACTGTAGGGAAACACTTATGCATTCTAAAGTCATATTCAGCAATGAGTTCAACACTGAAATACCGGACTACAGAGAGCGGACTATAGGGTCCTACTGCACACACCGGTCCTTGTAACGTCACTGTAGGGAAACACTTATGCATTCTAAAGTCATATTCAGCGATGAGTTCAAAACTGAAATACCAGACTATAGAGAGCAGACTATAGGGTCATATTGCACACACTGGTCCTTGTAACGTCACTGTAGGGAAACACTTATGCATTCTAAAGTAATATTCAGCGGTAATTCAACACTGAAATACCAGACTACAGAGAGCTGACTATAGGGTCCTATTGTACACACCGGTCCTTGTAACGTCACTGTAGGGAAACACTTATGCATTCTAAAGTCATATTCAGCAATGAGTTCAACACTGAAATACCAGACTACAGAGAGCGGACTATAGGGTCCTATTGCACACACCGGTCCTTGTAACGTCACTGTAGGGAAACACTTATGCATTCTAAAGTCATATTCAGCAATGAGTTCAACACTGAAATACCAGACTACAGAGAGCGGACTATAGGGTCCTATTCTACACACCGGTCCTAGTAACGTCACTGTAGGGAAACACTTATGCATTCTGAAGTCATATTCAGCGATATGAGCTCAACACCGAAATACCAGACTACAAGGTAGCGGACTATAGGGTCCCATTGCACACATCGGTCCTTGTAACGTCACTGTAGGGAAACACTTATGCATTCTAAAGTCATATTCAGCAATGAGTTCAACACTGAAATACCGGACTACAGAGAGCGGACTATAGGGTCCTACTGCACACACCGGTCCTTGTAACGTCACTGTAGGGAAACACTTATGCATTCTAAAGTCATATTCAGCGATGAGTTCAAAACTGAAATACCAGACTATAGAGAGCGGACTATAGGGTCATATTGCACACACTGGTCCTTGTAACGTCACTGTAGGGAAACACTTATGCATTCTAAAGTAATATTCAGCGGTGAGTTCAACACTGAAATACCAGACTACAGAGAGCTGACTATAGGGTCCTATTGTACACACCGGTCCTTGTAACGTCACTGTAGGGAAACACTTATGCATTCTACAGTCATATTCAGCGATGAGTTCAACAGTGAAATACCAGACTACAGAGAGCGGACTATAGGGTCCTGTTGCACACACCGGTCCTTGCAACTTCACTGTAGGGAAACACTTATGCATTCTTCACTCATATTCAGCTATGATTTCAACACTGAAATACCAGACTACAGAGAGCGGACTATAGGGTCCTGTTGCACACACCGGTCCTTGTAACTTCACTGTAGGGAAACACTTATGCATTCTTCACTCATATTCAGCTATGATTTCAACACTGAAATACCAGACTACAGAGAGCGGACTATAGGGTCCTATTGCACACATCGGTCCTTGTAACGTCACTGTAGGGAAACACTTATGCATTCTAAGTCATATTCAGCTATGACTTCAACACTGAAATACCAGACTACAGAGAGCTGACTATAGGGTCCTATTGCACACACCGGTCCTTGTAACGTCACTGTAGGGAAACACTTATGCATTCTACAGTCATATTCAGCGATAAGTTCAACAGTGCAATACCAGACTACAGAGAGCGGACTATAGGGTCCTATTCTACACACCGGTCCTAGTAACGTCACTGTAGGGAAACACTCATGCATTCTGAAGTCATATTCAGCGATATGAGCTCAACACCGAAATACCAGACTACAAGGTAGCGGACTATAGGGTCCCATTGCACACATCGGTCCTTGTAACGTCACTGTAGGGAAACACTTATGCATTCTAAAGTCATATTCAGCAATGAGTTCAACACTGAAATACCAGACTACAGAGAGCGGACTATAGGGTCCTATTGCACACACCGGTCCTTGTAACGTCACTGTAGGGAAACACTTATGCATTCTGAAGTCATATTCAGCAATGAGTTCAACACTGAAATACCAGACTACAGAGAGCGGACTATAGGGTCCTATTGCACACACCGGTCCTTGTAACGTCACTGTAGGGAAACACTTATGCATTCTACAGTCATATTCAGCTATGATTTCAACACTGAAATACCAGACTACAGAGAGCGGACTATAGGGTGCTATTGCACACATCGGTCCTTGTAACGTCACTGTAGGGAAACACTTATGCATTCTAAGTCATATTCAGCTATGATTTCAACACTGAAATACCAGACTACAGAGAGCTGACTATAGGGTCCTATTGCACACACCGGTCCTTGTAACGTCACTGTAGGGAAACACTTATGCATTCAAACAGTCATATTCAGGTATGATTTCAACACTGAAATACCAGACTACAGAGAGCGGACTATTGGGAATTATTGCACACATCGGTCCTCGTAACGTCACTGTAGGGAAACACTTATGCATTCTACAGTCATATTCAGCTATGATTTCAACACTGAAATACCAGACTACAGAGAGCGGACTATTGGGAATTATTGCACACATCGGTCCTCGTAACGTCACTGTAGGGAAACACTTATGCATTCTACAGTCATATTCAGCTGAAATACCAGACTACAGAGAGCGGACTATAAGGTCCTATTGCACACATCGGTCCTTGCAACGTCACTGTAGGGAAACACTTATGCATTCTAAAGTAATGTTCAGCGATGAGTTCAACACTGAAATACCACACTACAAGGTACAGCGGACTATAGGGTCCTATTCTACACACCGGTCCTTGTAACGTCACTGTAGGGAAACACTTATGCATTTTGAAGTCATATTCAGCGATATTAGTTCAACACTGAAATACCAGACTACAAGGTAGTGTGAACTATAGGGTCCCATTGCACACATCGGTCCTTGTAACGTCACTGTAGGGAAACACTTATGCATTCTAAAGTCATATTCAGGGATGAGTTCAACACTGAAATACCAGACTACAGAGAGCGGACTATAGGGTCCTATTGCACACACCGGTCCTTGTAACGTCACTGTAGGAAAACACTTATGCATTCTAAAGTCATATTCAGGGATGAGTTCAACACTGAAATACCAGACTACAGAGAGCGGACTATAGGGTCCTATTGCACACACCGGTCCTTGTAACGTCACTGTAGGGAAACACTTATGCATTCTAAAGTCATATTCAGCGATGAGTTCAACACTGAGATACCAGACTACAGAGAGTGGACTATAGGGTCATATTGCACACATCGGTCCTTGTAACGTCACTGTAGGGAAACACTTATGCATTCTAAAGTCATATTCAGCGATGAGTTCAACACTGAAATACCAGACTACAGAGAGCGGACTATAGGGTCCTATTGCACACACCGGTCCTTGTAACGTCACTGTAGGGAAACACTTATGCATTCTAAAGTCATATTCAGCGATGAGTTCAACACTGAAATACCAGACTACAAGGTACAGCGGACTATAGGGTCCTATTCTACACACCGGTCCTTGCAACGTCACTGTAGGGAAACACTTATGCATTTTGAAGTCATATTCAGCGATATTATTAGTTCAACACTGAAATACCAGACTACAGGTAGCGGACTATAGGGTCCCATTGCACACACCGGTCCTTGTAACGTCACTGTAGGGAAACACTTATGCATTCTAAAGTCATATTCAGCGATGAGTTCAACACTGAGATACCAGACTACAGAGAGTGGACTATAGGGTCATATTGCACACATCGGTCCTTGTAACGTCACTGTAGGGAAACACTTATGCATTCTAAAGTCATATTCAGCGATGAGTTCAACACTGAAATACCAGACTACAGAGAGCGGACTATAGGGTCCTATTGCACACACCGGTCCTTGTAACGTCACTGTAGGGAAACACTTATGCATTCTAAAGTCATATTCAGCGATGAGTTCAACACTGAAATACCAGACTACAAGGTACAGCGGACTATAGGGTCCTATTCTACACACCGGTCCTTGCAACGTCACTGTAGGGAAACACTTATGCATTTTGAAGTCATTATTCAGCGATATTATTAGTTCAACACTGAAATACCAGACTACAAGGTAGCGGACTATAGGGTCCCATTGCACACACCGGTCCTTGTAACGTCACTGTAGGGAAACACTTATGCATTCTAAAGTCATATTCAGCGATGAGTTCAACACTGAAATACCAGACTACAGAGAGCGGACTATAAGGTCCTATTGCACACATCGGTCCTTGTAACGTCACTGTAGGGAAACACTTATGCATTCTACAGTGTCATATTGAGCTATGATTTCAACACTGAAATACCAGACTACAGAGAGCGGACTATTGGGAACTATTGCACACACCGTCCTGGTAACGTCACTGTAGAGAAACACTTATGCATTCTACAGTCATATTCAGCGATGAGTTCAACACTGAAATACCAGACTACAAGGTACAGCGGACTATAGGGTCCTATTGCACACACCGGTCCTTGTAACGTCACTGTAGGGAAACACTTATGCATTCTACAGTCATATTCAGCTATGATTTCAACACTGAAATACCACACTACAGAGAGCGGACTATAGGGTCCTATTGCACACACTGGTCGTCGTAACGTCACTGTAGGGAAACACTTATGCATTCTAAAGTAATATTCAGCGGTGAGTTCAACACTGCAATACCAGACTACAGAGAGTGGACTATAGGGTCCTGTTGCACACACCGGTCCTTGCAACGTCACTGTAGGGAAACACTTATGCATTCTAAAGTAATATTCAGCGGTGAGTTCAACACTGCAATACCAGACTACAGAGAGTGGACTATATAGTCCGTGGGCCATGAGTCGAAACCCTCCCCCCCCTCGGGGATTTTTGCTGGCATATATCATTCGAAAGCTTAGGTCGAGGGTAGTCCAAACCGGTTGTTCGCACTTTTGAAGTGGAAGCGTTTAGGAGTTACGGTGCATTTTACATTTGGGCTTCAAAACCACAGGGTACCCGCGTCGGGGATAGCGAAAAATACAAATAAAATGCTTGTATTCCATTCAAACTCAACATATTGTGCAGCTGGTCACGAAATAGCCTTTAAAGGCATGATTACGTTGAAAACGTGTGCATAAAGGCATTCAAATAGGTGATTTGGGCAACAGTGTATTCCACAGGCTACCCGCGTCGCGCGGTTTTAAGAAATCGAAATGCGAATTTTATAGCTTGAGTAACAGGCGGAAATCTATTTTTCTGTCAGAAAATGAGAGGAAAAACAACAACAAATGGTTAGCTCAATATTTTGTCGTAGAAATGAATCGAAAGGATAACCATGTCTAGAGGAAATATGAGGAAATCCGTTGTTTTCCTAATAACTGTTTTGTGGTTGCTGTAAAGGAAAAATAGAGTTTTACATTATGCGAAAACACTACTTGTACTGTACTTATTGTTACTCTGTCTGCAAAATGTCATGAAATACTAAGCTATGGCTCGTAGCCCTTACGTTTCGACTAGTGCATTTTTGGAATCGCCGTAGAAATATAGAGCTTGTAGCCATCAGCCATCCGAGGGAATTCGTAACGAAGTGCTTTTGGACTTTACGAGGCGAAACTACTATTACCTACTTACATACACTTCACTCTGTATATAAGGGACCAGCAAAACATATTAATGACTCGGATGAGAACTTAACACGCTAAGCAATCCAAAAGTAAAGCAGCATAACCACGTTAAAATCTCCAAAACGTTTTATAGCACAACAGGCGCGAATTTCCCGTCAGCGACGCACGCCATAGCAAAATTTTGCGCAACTACGTTTTACTTGATGGTGCATGAGCTGCATTATTTTAAAAACAAAGACACGCAAGTCCGCTCTAGCACTGGTAAGCAGATAGCTCATTACTTTCCTGCTACAATCTATAAGTCACAATTCTAATATCAATCCCAGCAAATTGAAGAGCCTGAGGATACTCGGCCTCGGCAGAAAGGATTATTTTCCGTACCACGGCATAGAATTAAATCAAATGCCAAAAGCATATTACTCTGCGAGCAGTGGTTTCCTCCTTTCTTCGGCCCCGGCTGCAAGCGAAGATAGGAGGATATCACTGCTGGCAGGGTACAAAACATAATGCCAAACTGTTGTATTTCACTATTCCGTGAACAGGGCATGGTAATTATATTTCTTTGAAAGCTATCACCGCTGCCATTTACCTCTGGGAGGACCCTGGCTAAGACACGCACATATGATCAAATTCAAATCTAGCGATTACACGCGAGAAGACGACAAAAAGGCGAAGCAACACCGCCATGTCTGTCGTGGAAAGTGCGGCGATCCCAGAGCCCGAAAATGCTCTGATACATCAATTAACAAGAACAAACATGGATGGCATAATATGCCGAAAAGCACACATATTCGCTTACTTCTGATAAAACACTATTTTGTACATATCTGGGAGAGGAAACGTATGAAAACCGTGTAGGGCCAGACACTTTTTCTGACTGTTTTCAAAATTATTAGACGTGGGTACCCTGTGCTTTTTATTGAACGAATTTCCTACTTTTAATACTTTTATTAAGAGTTTTTCTAGCAAAATAGCGGATTTAGGCTGTTATTAGACAAAAGGTGCGATATCGCGTGTTTTTGAGGTAACACTGGGGATTTAATTTGTGTTTTTTCACTATTCTCGACGCGGGTACCCTGTGGTTTTGAAGCCCAAATGTAAAATGCGCCGTAACTCCTAAACGCTTCCACTTCAAAGTGCGAACAACCGGTTTTGGACTACCCTCGACCTAAGCTTTCGAATGATATATGTTAGCAAAAATCCCCGAGGGGAAGGAGGGTTTCGACTCCTGGCCCACGGACTAATAGGGTCCTATTGCACACACCAGTCCTTGTAACGTCACTGTAGGGAAACACTAATGCAATCTACAGTCATATTCAGCTATGATTTCAACACTGAAATACCAGACTACAGAGAGTGCACTATTGGGAACTATTGCACACATATGCATTCTACAGTCATATTCAGCGATGAGTTCAACACTGAAATACCAGACTACAAGGTACAGCGGACTATAGGGTCTATTGTACACACCGGTCCTTGTAACGTCACTGTAGGGAAACACTTATGCATTCTAAAGTCATATTCAGCGATATGAGTTCAACACTGAAATACCAGACTAAAAGGTAGTGGACTATAGGGTACTATTGCACACACCGGTCCTTGTAACGTCACTGTAGGGAAACACTTATGCATTCTAAAGTCATATTCAGCGATGAGTTCAACACTGAAATACCAGACTACAGAGAGCGGACTATAGGGTACTATTGCACACACTGGTCCTTGTAACGTCACTGTAGGGAAACACATGCATTCTACAGCCATATTCAGCTATGATTCCAACAACGAAATACCAGACTACAGAGAGCGGACTATAGGGTCCTATTGCACACACCGGTCCTCATAACGTCACTGTAGGGAAACACTTATGCATTCTACAGCCATATTCAGCTATGAGTTCAACACTGAAATACCAGACTAGAGACAGCGGACTATAGGGTCCTATTCTACACACCGGTCCTCATAACGTCAATGTAGGGAAATACTTATGCATTCTTCAGTCATATTCAGCGATGAGTTCAACACTGAAATACCAGACTACAAGGTAGTAATAATAATAAAATAAATAATAAAACTTTATTAACGTGTCAATATTATTTAGCCATGATTGGCTAATGGGGGACACAACAGAATATAAACGAAAAAGAAATATTCCTAAATTACTCCTATACTACTCTATTTACTAGGAAGACTATTTACAATGGATTGGGAGGGCTATTTACAACAGATGGAGGGTGATGATCTATTTACAATAACTTTTACAATAAATATAACATGCATATGCATCTATATTAAATTCAAATTTAGATGAGATCGTGCAGGTTTCATGAGACAACAACGGTAACCGCCGCGGTCTACCAGCACGACACCTAGGACGCTAGGAGGTGCAAAGACCACAACAATTATCGTTGTTATCGAGGAAACCCGCAAGATCTATCTTCCTAATATTAACTTTAAAACTATTCAGACTAGGCGCATTTCTAAGGGTAGTGCTGAGTTTCGACCAGATGGTCGGGCCAAGAAATCTCAAGGAATGTTTACCGAAAGTAGTGTTGAACCGGGGCTTAGTAAAGTCACTATTTCTAAGGGACGGTAGTTTGACTTAAGCTCAAAGAGCTGAGATATGCAAGACGGGCAAGGCCGTACTTTACTTTATACATTAAAATAGCAATGTCTTGAAGGCGCCTGTTTTGGAGGGTAGGCAGCCTGGCCTTTTTGAGGAGGTCGTCGTAACTATCTGTGTGAGTTCTATAGACAGCCCTAAGCGCTCTCTCTTGTAGGCGTTCCAGTTTGCGTGTGTCCGAAGCCTTTGAGAAGTGCCAAACAAGGTGGCAATATGTCAAGTTGGGTAAGACATAAGCCTTGAACAGCTGCAGTTTGGCGCTACAGGGGATTAAATTTCTGAGCCGCATCAGCACACCTATTTTCCGTCCCGCCTTATTACAGACTTCACTAATATGTAAGGAAAAGTTCAGACTGTCGTCTATATCCACCCCTAGTAACTTGACAGAGGAGGTGGTCTTTACTACTAGGTAGTGGACTATAGGGTCCCATTGCACACACCGGTCCTTGTAACGTCACTGTAGGGAAACACTTATGCATTCTAAAGTCATATTCAGCGATATGAGCTCAACACTGAAATACCAGACTACAAAGTAGTGGACTATAGGTCCCATTGCACACAACCGGTCCTTGTAACGTCACTGTAGGAAACACTTATGCATTCTAAAGTCATATTCAGCGATGAGTTCAACACTGAAATACCAGACTACAGACAGCGGACTATAGGGTCCTATTGCACACATCGTCCTTGTAACGTCACTGTAGGGAAACACTTATGCATTCTACAGTGTCATATTGAGCTATGATTTCAACACTGAAATACCAGACTACAGAGAGCGGACTATTGGGAACTATTGCACACAACGGTCCTGGTAACGTCACTGTAGAGAAACACTTATGCATTCTACAGTCATATTCAGCGATGAGTTCAACAGTGAAATACCAGACTACAGAGAGCGGACTATAGGGTCCTATTGTACACATCGGTCCTTGTAACGTCACTGTAGGGAAACACTTATGCATTCTACAGTCATATTCAGCGATGAGTTCAACACTGAAATACCAGACTACAGAGAGCGGACTATAGGGTCCCATTGCACCACACCGGTCCTTGTAACGTCACTGTAGAGAAACACTTATGCATTCTACAGCCATATTCAGCTATGATTTCAACACTGAAATACCAGACTACAGAGAGCTGACTATAGGGTCCTATTGCACACACCGGTCCTTGTAACGTCACTGTAGGGAAACACTTATGCATTCAAACAGTCATATTCAGGTATGATTTCAACACTGAAATACCAGACTACAGAGAGCGGACTATTGGGAATTATTGCACACATCGGTCCTCGTAACGTCACTGTAGGGAAACACTTATGCATTCTACAGTCATATTCAGCTATGATTTCAACACTGAAATACCAGACTACAGAGAGCGGACTATTGGGAATTATTGCACACATCGGTCCTCGTAACGTCACTGTAGGGAAACACTTATGCATTCTACAGTCATATTCAGCTGAAATACCAGACTACAGAGAGCGGACTATAAGGTCCTATTGCACACATCGGTCCTTGTAACGTCACTGTAGGGAAACACTTATGCATTCTAAAGTAATGTTCAGCGATGAGTTCAACACTGAAATACCACACTACAAGGTACAGCGGACTATAGGGTCCTATTCTACACACCGGTCCTTGTAACGTCACTGTAGGGAAACACTTATGCATTTGAAGTCATATTCAGCGATATTAGTTCAACACTGAAATACCAGACTACAGAGAGCGGACTATAGGGTCCTATTGTACACATCGGTCCTTGTAACGTCACTGTAGGGAAACACTTATGCATTTTGAAGTCATATTCAGCGATATTAGTTCAACACTGAAATACCAGACTACAGAGAGTGGACTATAGGGTCCTACTGCACACACCGGTCCTTGTAACGTCACTGTAGGGAAACACTTATGCATTCTAAAGTCATATTCAGCGATGAGTTCAACACTGAAATACCAGACTACAGAGAGCGGACTATAGGGTACTATTGCACACACCGGTCCTTATAACGTCACTGTAGAGAAACACTTATGCATTCTACAGTCATATTCAGCTATGAGTTCAACAATGAATACCAGACTACAAGGTACAGCGGACTATAGGGTCCTATTGTACACACCGGTCCTTGTAACGTCACTGTAGGGAAACACTTATGCATTCTAAAGTCATATTCAGTGATATGAGTTCAACACTGAATACCAGACTAAAAGGTAGTGGACTATAGGGTCCTATTGTACACATCGGTCCTTGTAACGTCACTGTAGGGAAACACTTATGCATTCTTCAGTCATATTCAGCTATGAGTTCAACAATGAAATACCAGACTACAAGGTACAGCGGACTATAGGGTCCTATTGTACACACCGGTCCTTGTAACGTCACTGTAGGGAAACACTTATGCATTCTAAAGTCATATTCAGTGATATGAGTTCAACACTGAAATACCAGACTAAAAGGTAGTGGACTATAGGGTCCTATTGCACACATCAGTCCTTGTAATGTCACTGTAGGGAAACACTTATGCATTCTAAAGTCATATTCAGCGATGAGTTCAACACTGAAATACCAGACTACAGAGAGCGGACTATAGGGTACTATTGCACACACCGGTCCTTGTAACGTCACTGTAGGGAAACACATGCATTCTACAGTGTCATATTGAGCTATGATTTCAACACTGAAATACCAGACTACAGAGAGCGGACTATAGGGTACTATTGTACACACTGGTCCTCATAACGTCAATGTAGGGAAACACTTATGCATTCTTCAGTCATATTCAGCTATGAGTTCAACAATGAAATACCAGACTACAGAGAGCGGACTATAGGGTCCTATTGCACACACCGGTCCTCACAACATCACTGTAGGGAAACACTTATGCATTCTACAGCCATATTCAGCTATGAGTTCAACACTGAAATACCAGACTACAGAGAGCGGACTATAGGTCCTATTGCACACACTGGTCCTTGTAACGTCACCATAGCATACCTGTCCAATACTGTATCCCATTTACCAATGTTCATGACCAATCGACAATTTGTCATTTCGACATGACCAATGGTCGAACATGATTTATTCATATACTCACATTACCTCACATTGTCTGCAGGGGTCTAAATAGTTTATCAGGCAGGCCAAATGACCCTGGTTCACAAATGGTGAAATTATAAGGGGAGGGGTGGTCTACAGAGGATGATGACCAACTGATCATACTGTAAGTATGCACGAATTAAATTGCATGCCCCATCAGCCAGACCGACCAATGGTCGAATGGTGAAAATATAAGGGGAGGGGCGGTCTATAGTGAATGATGAGATACCAACTGATTGTACTGTAACAGAAACATATAAGTGAGTTGATACGTGTAACAGACGAATGAATCTGATGTGACAACCAGCAAACAACTCGCGATCACTAAACACAATATCTGGAAAACAATGTCCTTGCGTGCAGCCAATCAAAATTCAGATGTGACTTTCCACTGCACACGGCAGGCTTCCGTGCTCGTTTTGCAAACTACATTCTGATTCATCGATGCCTACAGATTTTTGGAAGATTTCCTGCTGGAAAACCAATCAACTCTGTAACAAGAACTTCCAAGCTCAACCAAAATGCATAAGTTCTCAGAAGGAGAAAAAAAATTCAGGAATTGAGCATATTTTGCAAAGTTATAACTCACACCTCTCAGTTGCGGGATGTCAAGAAAAAGAATTGGCTAAGCAAAGTTTTTATGGCTAGGAACCCTGAGAAACTATTGAAGAAATAACCAGAACGGGAGAAATGAATATCAACGTCGGCTGGATTCTGTTGATCCAAAAGGAACTAATTTAGACGTAGGAACGAAGGACAAAAACAGCTCGGCTATTTGCAAGGGATCCGTTCTTGAAACAACAAACACAGAAGAAGGGAAATTAGAGTAGTTCTCCAGTGCTCTTAGTTATAAACTTCTAGATATGTTGTCATTGAATTTGTACTGGAAAATGAGATGTCAAAGAAAGAACGAAGGATCCAATCAAGCCAAAACAAACAAGTAAGACTCACCAAAAAATGTGGTTGTTTTTTTGTTCTTTCAGTAGTGAATTAAAAAACGTTTCGTTTATAAAGTAACTTGTCGATTTTATTTCTTTGTAAATTGTTGTCTTTAGATTTTCATTTGTTCTTCTTCAAGGTGCTTTTAAGCCTTATTTTTGATGAATTTTGAGCATGGAAAAGAAACAGTTCTCAACTCATTTGTGCTTCTGTTGTGGGGAGTTCGCGCGTGTTATTTTTAGAAAACATGACGAATAACATCTCCTGTTGCTGATTGGCTAAGCGAAGAATCTGTTGCTTTCCAAATATGGTGTTTTTTGGTCGCGAGTTGTTCGCAGGTTGTCGCGCTGTTACACGTTTCAACTCACTTATATGTTTCTGACTGTAAGTATGCATTCCTCTCAGCAAGGCCTCTAGGGCCGAGTGACCAATGGTTGACCAATGGTCAAATGGTGTCGAACAGTGAAAATATCAGGGGAGGGGTGGTCTATAGGGGATGGTGAGATACCAATTGCTTGTACTGTAAGTATGTATTCCTCTCAGGCAGGCCCCTAAAACCGAGTGACCGATGGTCGAGCAATGGTCAACCAATGGTCAAATGGTGAAAATATAAGGGGAGGGGTGGTCTATAGTGAATGATGAGATACCAACTGCTTGTACTGTAAGTATGTATTCCTCTCAGGCAGGCCCCTAAAACAGAGTGACCAATGGTCAAATGGTGAGGAATGGTGAACATTTTAAGGGGAGGGGTGGTCTATAGGTGATGATGAATTACCAACTGATTTTACTGTAAGTATTTATTCCTCTTAGACACAAAAGGACCGAGTCACAACTGGTTGATGAACGGTCAAACAATGAGGCAGTTCAAATATTAAAAACTGTAAAAGACTTTTATGTTTAATATAAGTCACTAAAAATGGTTTCACAAGTTTGTCATCTCATGTATATTCATGTGGTTACTTCACTGTATTACTTCATGTAATTACTTAATTATGTAATTACTCGACAGATGTATGCTAAATAGCCGTGACCAACACTAAATTTAACATATGCATTATCTAAACGCATAAAAACATATCGTGGCGGGCCTAAAATGCATGTTCTCCTTGCACTATATCTCACTGGGGTGGGATGAGCCCTAATTTATGTTTTCTTGGTTCTCAAAGTGTGACCTCCAACTAGTATAGTTCACTAGGAAGGAATGAACCCTAATTGATATTTTCCTTGTTCTCAAAGCATGCCCTCTAGTTCACTATTTCACTTGTGCGGATGAGCCCTAATGTATGAATTTTCTCCTAGTTCTCAAAGTGTGTCCTCTTACTATTTCACTTGTCAGGAATGAACTCTAATGTATGTTTTCCTTGTTCTCAAACATGACCTCCAACAAATTCACTAGTGAGGAATGAGCTTTAATGTATGTTTCCTCATTCTGAAAGCGTGCCCTCCCACTATTTCACTTGTGAGGAATTAGCTTTTAATGTAAGTTTTCCTTGTTCTCAAAGCGTGCCCTCCCACTATTTCACTTGTAATGAATTAGCTTTAATGTATTTTTTCCCCATTCTCAAAGCATGCCATCCCACTATTTCACTTATGGTCACTCGGGCCTAGGGGCCTGCCTGAGCAGCATGTATACTTATGGTACAATCAGTTGGTGTCTCATCATCGACTTATACCACCCCTCCCCTTGTATTCTCACCATTTGACCATTGGTCGACCATTGGTCGCTAGGTTCTAAGGGGCTGCCTGAGAGGAATCCATACTTACAGAACAATCAGTTGGTATCTCATCATCCACTATAGACCACCCCTCCCCTTGTATTTTCATCATTCGACACCATTTGACCATTGGTCGACCATTGGTCACTTGGTCCTAGAGGCCTACCTGAGAGGAATGCATACTTACAGTACAATCAGTTGGTTTCTCATCATTCACTATAGACCACCACTCCCCTTGTATTTTCATCATTCGACACCATTTGACCATTGGTCACTTGGTCCTACCTAGAGGCCTGCCTGAGAGGAATGCATACTTACAGTAGAATCAGTTGGTTTCTCATCATTCACTATAGACCACCCCTCCCCTTGTATTTTCATCATTCAACACCATTTGACCATTGGTCGACCATTGGTCACTTGGTCCTAGAGGCCTGCCTGAGAGGAATGCATACTTACAGTACAATCAGTTGGTTTCTCATCATTCACTATAGACCACCCCTCCACTTGTATTTTCATCATTCGACACCATTTGACCATTGGTCACTTGGTCCTAGAGGCCTGCCTGAGAGGAATGCATACTTACAGTAGAATCAGTTTGTATCTCATTGGCTGATTGGGCAATTCCAGAAAATAAAGGTACCCCCCCTACGGGCAACATTTGGAAATTACGATGGGATGGGGGGGTTTTAAGAGCTCGGAATTCTGATTGCAAGGGGGGGTGTTCGAAGCTGGATTTCTTTAACTTGCCCGGAATTCTATATGCATGGGGGGTAAACCATTTTGGAAATTCTGGATGCATGGGGGTCAAAAACTAGTACCGCCCGTGGGGAGGGTACCTTTATTTTCTGGAATTGCCCATTGCATTTTAATCTGCACCGGGGGGTTGAGGACCTATGGAAATTTTCCAGGGGGGTTGTTTTGGACTCTGGAAATTCCATGGGAGGGGGGTGTGTCTGGAGACTGGAAATTCAAGGGGGAGGGGTAAAAAAGTCAGTACAGTCAGTTGGTTTCTCATCATTCACTATAGACCACCCCTCCCCTAATATTTTCACCATTCTACACCATTTGACGATTGGTCGACCATTGGTCACTCGGTTTTAGGGGCCTGCCTGAGAGGAATCCATACTTACAGCACAATCAGTTGGTATCTCGGCATCCACTATATAGACCACCCCTTCCCTTATATTTTCACCATTCGACACACTTTGACCATTGGTCGTATGGTTCAGGGGCATGCCTCAGAGGAATGTATACTTACAGTACAATCAGTTGGTACCTCATCATCCACTATATAGACCACCCCTCATGCATACTTACAGTATGATCACTTAGTATCTTGTCATCCTCTTTAAACCACCCCTCATCACCTCACCATAGATACTCCTCTTTCATGCGTTCTCAAAGTGTGTGCAATAGGACCCTATAGTCTGCTGTCTGTAGTCTGGTATTTCAGAGTTGTAGTCTGGTATTTCACTATTGAACTCATAGCTGAATATGAGTGTAGAATGCATAGGTAAGTGTTTCACTACAATGACGTTACAAGGACAATTCTGTAATGCCAGACTAAACACAGCAGACTATAAGGTCCTGCTGCGCACACTGGTCCTTGTCACATCACAGTGGAAAAACACTATTGGTACCCATTCTACAATCATATTCAGCAATAGGTTCAGTATTTTTACAGTATTTGAGGGAAAAAAAACTTGCCAAAACAAAGTCATCACTGCCATTGCACAGTGATCATAATGGTTCTGGCCTCTTATGCATATTAGGAAGTTTGGGAGCTTCCAGCAGGTTATTATGTTGTTAGAACATTTACCTTTCATATTTTTCTGCAACAAAATTGAGCTCCATCATTTTCATGGTATCCATGATTAGCCTTCTAGTACCATCAGTGCCACTGAGGAAGCAATCCAATTACCTGTTTTAGTTTTAGGTTATGGCTGTTTTCTTTAGCTTGATGGGTAACAAACAATAAATCAACTTATTTTCCACTTGGTTCAGTTTCCTTTGTCAACTAATCCCCTGAAAAGACCCCACATTATGACCAGGAGATTATTATAGGGGAGTTTAATAATCCCCTTGCATACTTTAATTGGCAAGGAGAACTGCCAAGGACCTCCCCAAGACAATCCATTACCGCTAACAGTCTTAAGAAAGCTGTGGGTTGTTCCCGAAGATGTTCTATGACAGGTCATCTGGATCGGGGAACAAAATTAAGCCTTTGCTCATTGTGCAAGGCTCTTGTTACATGTAGTTTCTCAGCCAAGTTCCAGTAGGAACCACTAAGAAATTTGTTAATGTGCCTGAGCAAGTTGACTGCGCATGTTGTTTATAATTCAGTTAGCGTATTAATTAAAACAAATTTTCATTTAAACACTGTTATCCTGAGAATGCACACCTCGATTGTATAGGCCAAACAAAAAGGCACACAAAAAGCATCACAATCTACCAGTGAACAAAAGTAAAACTTAAACAATGATCTAAATTGATTTTTAAAATGTAGTCTGAAGTTTTTAGCGAAATATTACTACCGAAATCACTAAACTGTCGGCACCCTCGAAAATTCGATCGATCGTTTTTAGTTTCAGTTCCTTCGTCTGGCTGTTTTGATCGATCCAAATGGTCACATGACATTTAAATTTTGTACCAAACAATGGAAAAACACGCTTTTTCCAATGTTTGATACAAAATTTAAGTTTCGGTAGTATTTTGAGGAAACCTTGCCAAGTGAAAAATAAGCATGTTATTGTCCATCTACCTCAGGGTTATGATATATAATAGGGCTGCACCCTTGACCAGAACCATAGGAGATCTTATTTCATAACTCTTGGTGCTGGACAATAAACCTTACATAATTCAATTAAGTAACACATAATGGGGGCAGCTCTAATAATAACTATTTTTTTGTTATAAATGACAAACTAAAAAACCTTTAGTAACACAGTATTTCATTGGGCTTGACTTGTGACCAATAGGTTACCATTGATGACTGCTACCGTAGATTTGAGGGTTTTGGTTACCCCAAAAAACAAACAAACAAACAAAATTATACCAAATGGTTAAACTTTTCTGAATTTTTTTTCATTATTCAGGCTTTCTGAAGGGAAAGCCCAAGTCCAGCCCTGGACTCTGCACGTGTTCCTAGAAAGGTTGCTCTTTTTCCTGCGGTGTTATTGAATAAATCTGAATGTCGATTATTTTGGTTTCATACCTTTATCCATTCCGGGGATTTGGCACTTTAAAACATTATGCTAATTAGGTAGTTGATGACGTTGGGTCAGGCCTATTATATATTCATCCCTCATTACTTCACGAAAACCATATAGAGTCCAATTTCCTGTTCTTAAATTGTAATAACTCGTTCATTATAGCTGATTCATATACAGAATCCCTGGATTATCCAAGATGTCTACAAAAATAGGCTTGTGCAATTTTTACCTGACCTGATGTCATAGCTAATTAGCATAAACTTTAAAGCATATCTCTGGACCGGATAATGATATCAAAGCAACATAAACAGCATTCATATTTTATTCGTCCGTAGGCCAGAGGCGAAACCCTCCATGTCTAAAATTGTAGCCATCTGTAGCCATTGTAGCCATCTATGTCCTACAACATGTATGTTGTAGGAAACTGGCAATGTCTGTCCCAGCTACAACAGACATAACCAATGTAACCAAGTACAGTGGAACCTGGATTATAGGATACTCGATCTAACAATATCCTCGATTTTGCGATATCATTTCTTTCTCTTGACAAAAAATACAGTTACAGTAAAATGTGTGAAAAAGACCTCTTTGCAACGATACCTTGATTTTACGTTACTTTTTTATTCTCCCGAGAACACTGACCAAAACAATATGGAGAACTCCTGTAACTTGTAACTATAACGAGGGTCCCAGCCAATCACTGCACCTTTAATCATTTTAGTAGATTACAGTAGTACTTTAACCAGCACATAACTACCTAACAAACATGTCCATGAAATACCCTTGAATTGCACATCTCCAGGGCTAAAACCTTAATCGATATAATTGTTAAGTAGGGAAGAGGTCAAAACAAATGAAATCTGGCTGGACCCAATTTGGGGGAGGTGGGTAGGGCCATTTGCCCACCACCCGAAAATTTCCAAAAACTCAATATTTAAAAATATTATTTTTTAATATAGCTTCTTAGTCATAAACCAATTTCGATAAGAACCACATCAAACAATCCGCAATGTCCTATCATTTCGTTTAAATGCATTCAGATTTTGCCCAGTCCCCCTAGGAAAGAAGTGTGGTGTTCAAAACCAGAGAGGGTGGGGTGGTACCAGGCGGTGACCGTTACCTCTCTGGCCCAAATTGGGTCCCTATCTGGGGCATGTGTTTTGACCTGCTCCCAGCTGAAGTTAATTTTGGTAAATAGAAATCAAAATCGGTCAAAAATGCTATCCCGTTGAAATAGCTATTTTTGAGAACAAGGCTGATGTTTGCATGACATGCAGAAAGGAAATAAAACTGATCAATTGACCTTCTCTTGGACTTGTCATGCTTGAATTAAGATTTATAGCACAAGGGATACAATATTAAATGCCTCAAACTCTAAACATTTTTGCCATTTTGCACTCATCAGAAACTTGGAACTAAAGTAATAAGCAAGCTCTCACTTCCAGAATAGTCCAGTTTCGAATTCTCTAATGAATAGAGAATTCCGCTGAATAGGCATCGGCGGCGCATAAATACAGTGGGAGCCTCGGTTTGAAGTAGAAAAAGTTTGTGAATACCAACGAGAAACTGATGAACCTTGAATGGAGACAATAGACAAAACTTTTTGGACTCGTTGGTATTCACAACTTTCGGGTTCAAACCGAGGCTCCCACTGTATTTATGCGCCGATGATGCCTATTCAGCGGTAGATTAGAGAATTCAAACTGGACTATTGTGTGTAATAGAGACAAATTGTGCCTCACTTAAAATCTATGAACATTTTGGCGAAGATTTAGATTAAAATAGTAACAATTACGTGCATGTATGGTTTCTAGTTGCACTGATCAAGTGATAACAGGATTGTAATGCACTAGTCAATATTAACCCCCCCCCCCCCCCCCCCCCCCCCCTCCCCCGCTGTGCATATGCAGGGGATTCATCACGATTTGGTGATGATGTATCCTATGGAAATATAGCCAGGGCATTTGACCGAGCAGCCGCCATCTTGGAAAAAACCTTATGTTGTGTCTTGGGCAACCCCGTGTATCAATGGAACATGGCCAAAACGCACATTTTGCATAGAGTGAATGGGCACGGTGAGCAATTTAATGCTTTGTTGCTTGATTTTTTGCTTTTACAAACTCATATTATAGCTATATTTTTTCGTACCCTTTTTAAAGCACAGTTTTTCTTTTAAATTTCGAGAGGAATATTCACGAAGAAAACCTGGTCATAATTAGCATAAATGTTGGCAATTCTATTCTTTCGTTTGTCGGAGCATTCTTGGAATTATTTCAGTTCATCAAAATGTTTGTTTTAACAATAAGCATTCTCCGCGATGTGGACATTGGACAACCTTTCCTGGCTCTGCACGTGAAGACTGAATTTACAAGTGAAGGTCAGGGCACTGAATGAAAGTATACTACAGAGATCGTTCTAATATGTTCTTAAATGGTTGCGTATCGTCCTTTTCACCCTCCCTCTGTACTCAAAGACAAAACGACCCCAGGGAATTGAGCGGGGAATGGCACAAAAAAAGTCCTTGGGGGTGGGGTGTTTGATAACTTTTGAAACAACTGTTTGTCAAATGTCCCGCTATGCCCCGGCCAGGGGGGTGCGGGGGTTTATATTGACTAGTGCATAATAGGTTTGTTCAGCAAGCATTTTGTATGTTTATTAGTGGACCACTCTATGCAAGCAGAGCTGAGCACTTGAACATAATCAACATTTAATTTGAGGTCTATGTTTCCAATAATTTAGCAAATTAATTCTCACCTCAAATGGATAGGCATTATGTGGTTTGTTACCCTTCAGGCCATGGGTTCGCGATTGTTGATTTTCAGTTGAATGGGGAGCGAGTGTACATTGTAGCGAGTGATGTTAAGACGCAGAAATCCACCTCAAAACTTGAAAATAAACACAGCATACACATTAGATGATTTAGTACGTATTCTTCAATTGTTTATTCAAACGTTTTTAGTATTAAAACTATATTTTAACTGTATTTTAACAACTTTTTCCACCAATTTTTCCCTAGCCCGTGAGGCATGTTTTATGATGCAGCAGTTTCTGGTTGAATCATGCCACGTTCGCATAGAGAAATGACATTGTCCAGATGCTTCCTTTGCAGAACAAACGAATAAAGGACAAGACAAAAGCAAATGTAACAGAAAAACGTAACCTCGGCATCTCGATCTGTAAGCTTACCTTACAGAAAATGTGAACCTTGTTTATCGTCCAGTGTTAAACAACGCTTGCCATAAAAAGAGGCAAGCAAACTTTCCTAATGACTTGATATGCCTTTGAACTCCAAATAAGTCTTCATTCTTTTCGGATGAATAAGATTTCATCGGATTGTTTTCAAACTGAACTCGCGTCCTCCGCGTTTCCTCCGCGTCCTCCTACAACCAACTCTTGTTCCCAGGGCTTCGCGGTCATACGTCCAGGATACCCTGCGCTGCGCGCCCAGAGGGCAAACGGGCCAGGAAAGAAGTCGAGATGGTATTTTTTTAGACTGCGTAGTAAGTTTCCGCGTTTCCGTGGGTTTCTTCAAATAAAGTTGTATTTACTCACACTGAGCGTGGTTGGTTCGCTAGCTTAACTCCCTACTGGCGTGGTAGAGGCAAAACCTCGTACTATATACATTTCTAGTCGATGGCGTCACATAAAAAAACTCGTTCAGAGACGAGAACAAACTAAATTACAGTTAAAAAACGAATTACAATGCTCGGACAGAATAATGGAGTTGAAGTTCTTTGTTGTGAAGCTTTGTAAAACGCAGTGTCCGATGGAATCTTGTCTTTTTCTGGACCCGGGGGAGGGGCATTTGTCCATTTTTTTGTCTTCCTCGCCGTGGGGTATTTTCCATCTTTTCCAGCCCCGGGCGGAGAATTTTTAGTTTTAATTTTAGAAATGACCAAATCCCCGGGGGTTGCCCGGAGGGGGAGGGGGGGGGGGGGGCATGGCCACCGCTGGGGAATTGACTGATACATTACAGGAAACCCGTTTCTTGTTCCGCTTATTAGAAAATGGGCTCCTACAACACATGACAAGAATGCGTAAAATTAGCAAAACTTGGACTGGAAGCGCGGCGCGCGGCTGTTTTTCGTCGGAAGGAGATGATAGGTAATTGTTTGAAAATAAAATAGACGCGCGCACCTCGTGCGAGAAAATGACACTAGGTACAAAAAAGCTGAAATTCGTTAAAATAGCCGATTTCGGCAAGCACTGCCTTTATCAAGGTCACAAAAACTAATGAATACACGATGGCTAAAGAGTGCGCATTCTAACGCTCAAGAAAAGCGCTTTTCTCACTAGTTGAAGGGCCCCCTTTACCGTTGTAATGTACTTGTTTTGGTACTTGCTTATGCCACAGTTTTCACTTTCAAGCTCTTATTTATTTATTTCTTAAAGGTCCCCGTAACGTCGGAAAAGTTCCAACTACTACACACACGATTTTTCAGTTCATATATTGGCATAACCAGCGAGATTGATTGATATTTTTTACTTCAAATGGTTCCTTCTTCCTCCCTACATCAAAACTCCTGTTGTATGACAAAACTATCGTCATGGTCCCTGTAACGTTAGTGTGATACAAACTAGGACCTGGTCCTCGTAACGCGTTACCAAAAATATTCGAAAAAAATTTTTTTCGATATTCTCTATTCCTCTATTGTGTGTTGTGGGGTTTCCCTCTAGGAACATTTATATGAAATGTAGACTCCAGTGTAAAGCGTATTCCGGTGGTCCGCCTAGCGCGGTTTCTGGGACCAGGTCCGTGCTAGTCGGTGACGGTTGTTTGTGTGTGTGTGTGTGTGTGTGTGGGGGGGGGGGGGGGGCGAAGCGGACCAACGTGGTGTGAATTTATTAACCGCTGGTTAAAGTCACTAGAAAAAGCAAATATACGAAACTGCTGTATGCCAAGTGACTGCAACAAAGTGACTGCAGTCTTCTGTTTAGCCCATTTAGTCACTAAACAGTGTTTTCAAACCCTTAAATGTGGACCTTTTTGTCGCGTGGGACGGGGACCCCCCTGGCTACTGGAGTACCCCGCAACCCCCCCCCCCCCCCCCCCCCCCCCCCCCCCCCCCCCCCCCCCCCCCCCCTGGCTACGGGCCTGTGTCTGTGCTTTCTTGCCGAGTTTTACTGGTGTCGTGTTATTTTAGCCATCTGTAGAAAAGCCTGTGTTCACGGCAAATGTGTTCGACCGGACGTCTGCTCCTGTAATGCTGGTTACTATGGACCTGTCTGCAGCAGAGGTGAGTTGCCATGACAATTACGGGAAGACCAAGGCCCCATGCCCCAGGCAAAGCAGAACCTGCTAGGACTGATAATTGTGAACTAGTCGCCTCACCCAGAACATGGCCTTATAAAGTGCTTTGTTCACTGAGCTGTGATAGTGACGCTATGATGCTCTTCCTCTCTCTTGGGAATTGAATTTTTTGAATTATGATTGACTGAAATCATACAAGAGTCGTGTTAATGATATAAGTATCCAGGTATCTACTAAGCTATGATCTTATTATTATTATTATTATTATGTTCTCAGTCTGTCCGCCACACAAGTGGGGTCCCCATTGTCGTCATGACTGCAAATGCCAAAACGGAGCCAAATGTGATGCACGCACGGGCGACTGCGCATGCGCACCTGGCTGGCAAGGGCATTTCTGCGACAGACTATGTGATCCTGGTTACTATGGCAACTGTAAGAAGCCATGCGGGTGTTTGAATGGGGCGACTTGTGAGCCCGTGACGGGGACTGTACCTGCGCGCCTGGGTATACTGGTGACAAGTAAGTTGTCTGGCGATAATAAACACCCATTCTAAAAAGTGTTGCTTTGGGGATTTGTTATATCGAAACTTGGAATCCAATATAATGCTTTCCTTGAGTGACTAGCGATTGCTTTCAATGACCAAAGCCCAATTGCCCAAAGCAACTCTTTTGAATTAGGTGTATGATGTGGATAAAACTTGAAAAAGACTTAATTTCCTTTCCACAACTAGAAATACAACACCACTGAATGAGTGACACTGCTTAAAAGTTTAGTTGAGATATCTGCGAATTAGGAAATTGTTACAGACTTTGTACGGGTCTTAATTTCCGTGTGGCAAGAGTATTTCCGCTCTTTTACTTGTGTTTACTTGACCAGTCTGCGCTTCATACCAACTTACAAGCTGCTAGCATTATCGCATTCATTGCGTTTTTGCAAATCTTGCGATATATCTGAGTAACTGGATGTGTAATGAATGTCCTGTTATGATCTTAGATGTGACTTGCGATGTCATGAGGGAACCTATGGCCAAGACTGCAAGAACACGTGCAGCTGTCTCAACGGAGCACTTTGTGACCACGTGAATGGCACGTGCAATTGCACCGCCGGTTGGACGGTAAGATGATAGACTAGCCCAACATTATAGCCCTTTTTTGTTTGTCTAAATATGACTTGCATTGCTAACATGGATTCACTGTCCAGTTTTCCCCGTGGCCATGCGACCAAGGGGGGGGGGGGGGGGGGGCAGTTAAATCAGTCTTAATACAAGAAGTCTATAGGCACGTCCCATATAATAGTGCGACCACTTTTTTTTCGTGTTCCTTTTCCTTTCACAATTCCAATTATTTTCCTTTTTTTAATTGCCGATAAATCGACGGATTTCGGCTTTCTCTGCACATGAACACTTGAGGTCCTTGACCTGTTTCGCCTCGCCCAGGTTGTTTCACCTCGCCCAGGTTGCGAACTTGACACTGTGTATGACGACCTGATTGGATGAGATGATTTGAGTGACGGAAAAGAAAATCACAAAATCCCAGCAGCCGAGTCAGTGCTTTGAAAATGGGCATCGTAAAGAACGTGTTTGTGATACAAAGATTTGATATGGGAGGTACAGCTAACAATGTTTCACTGACACCCACAGGGCGATATCTGTAACACGCAATGTCCCAGGGGCACTTATGGCTACGGGTGCTCATATAACTGCACTAACTGCCATCATGGGGCGACGTGTGACCCTGTAAATGGGACATGTGCATGCCTACCGGGATGGATCGGACAAAGGTACGTAACATCCCCATAATGGACCCATAGTGAATCTTGGATACAATTGTAGCGGGATAAGTAGCACATGCTGTGGATCAGTAAGGGCTAAACAGAGCGTCTAGCGCAACAATTCTGCAATAAGACATAACAAGAGTTACAACTTGTCGTTGTAGGGACCCCATGACATCCTATGGGATCTAGTTGTGGGCATCGCGGGATTGTAAACAATACGCGTAGTGCGGGCCTCCCCTTGCTTTCCCGTAACCCGCACAGCCCTGGGTCCCCATTACAGGTGCATTAGTATTTGATCTACTTATCGTAATAGCGAAACAGGTAAACCAAATAAGCAACTCAGCACTTTCAAACAAAGCGCTCAAAGCACTCAATTCGCAAGGATGACCGTTTACTTTTAGTAAATATCTTTGTTCTACTCTCTTTACTTGTAGGTGCGAAAAAACGTTGTCCTTCGGGAACCTTTGGGTTAAAATGCGCCCATCAGTGTCAGTGCAAAAATAACGGTTCGTGTGGTGCCATCACCGGACATTGCAACTGTTCAGCGGGGTTTACTGGCGTGCATTGCGAGAAGCAGTGTTCGGCAGGTGCTGGCGGGGAGAATTGCAGACAACACTGCAACTGTACTGAGTGGGGAAGTGTAATCCGTTCACAGGAAAATGTCTGTAAGTATAGTCTTAATATGGATCACGGCACTGAATAAGCGCAGTGCTTCCGATGAGCGCAAATGTCTTTACGTCCAAATTTATCCAAATATGGTGAACATCTAGGTGCCTCGACAAATTTGTACACGAACAAATTACTGCTCGAATGCTGGAAAACGGCCGAGCTGTTGGCGCAGTGTTAGAGCGTGGGGCTGCTGTGCGGTTCAAACCCGGCCGGGTCGACAATCGAGAAGAAGGTGCTGCGTTTGTTCCAAGATCTGCAAATGGTTCGACCTTTACGTCTTGATATGTCGAAGGAAAAGTTATTATAACGATAAAAAATATTTGCCGAATTTGCTAACGAATAAGAAATCGAAATTCTATTAAATAGGGATGAATAAGATTAAAGAACATGTCCCACATGGATCCCGTTTATGACGTTCTGTCCTATAAATTCTTTGCGCTAAGAGATAACTAAAGGGATACTCTCACCGCTAGGTCACTGAGTCGCTACCGAGCAACTAACTGAGTTCCCTTCGGGATAGCGACTGTCAGGGTCGAAATCTCTGGCGTGGACGTAAGAACCGTACGGTCGACATACGATGTTTCTACTCTCGGGGAGATGTCTGGATATGTATGGTCCCGTTTTTTTCCCCCTATAACATTGTACAAAAAGATAATTGTCAAATCGGGCCTTATATATAGTATACATAATTTTCATAGTATTTTAAGTTCTTGTGCTCGCCAAAACATGGCTGTGCTCGCATTCACCATTTGGTAAAACGGTCATTTACCATTTGGTAAAACGGTCATTTACCATTTGGTAAAACGGTCATTTACCATTTGGTAAAACGGTCATTTACCATTTGGTAAAACGGTCATTTACTATTTGGTAAAACGGTCATTTACCATTTGGTAAAGCGAGCTCCGTTTCTGTACATTAGTCACCATTATTCATGGATTATTCCAGGCTGTAGAGTTAGAACGAACGGTCGTCGCCTGGTCCTCCTTGCAACATAATTTTTTCAAACGTGTTGCATTGATTCGTTACAGGTGCAAGCCTGGTTACTATGGCAACAATTGCGACGAGGAATGTCCGGAGGGTAAATATGGCCCACAATGCTCCGCGGTCTGCAAATGTCAAAACAACGCAACCTGTGATAAAGTGAATGGAAAGTGCCACTGCAAACCGGGATGGACTGGAGTCGAGTGTAATAACCCTTGTCCGACAGGTTACTATGGTAACGACTGTCAATCAAAGTGTCCGTGTCGTAACATGGCGTCATGTGACCGCGTGGATGGCACGTGTACTTGTGTCGGTGAATGGCAGGGGCAACACTGTGACGTCAGTAAGTAGGACGTCATCAAACACGATTTAGACACTTGGTGTTAGCGGTCAGTTTCACAAATGCGGAATAATTTTGCTCCTTGAACTTAATTCGACATTCATTCAACAATACAGGAATTACATTTCAGAGATTTGGGCAACGAAAGGCAATGGACACCCACATATATCCCTGCACATTGCCGGATTGAAACAAATATTTTTCATCGCTGTATCGAGCCTTCTACTAAGGATTTTGGTGATGTACGATCAGCTCTGTCTGTGATCGCAACAGTCAACTAATATTCTATTGTTTGTCTCTGCCTCTAGAATGTGCGGACTGGACATTTGGTGTGAAGTGTGTCAACTCTTGCGTGTGTAACCAAACGCTCTCAGAAAGGTATGGTCAAATCATCTACTGAGCGCTAAAACTAGAAACATCATTCGCGTAGTGACATATAGATTATCTGTTCTCAAATATAGATGTCATGGACTTTCTGGTATGTGCTATTGTAAAGACGGTTTCACGGGAGCGACGTGTGACAGAAAAATAGGTACGCGTTGCATACATGTGACACCGTAGGTCTTTTTACAATTGTGAAATGAATTCTTATCTGTATATGCAAGTACTGCTTATATATTTCTTAGCCATTTTTATTATTATTAACTGAAAATATCATTCTACTTCTAGAATGTTCCAAAGGGCGCTATGGCAACAAGTGTACTAAGATGTGTAATTGTAATGATAATTATTGTGACGTGGTCTCAGGTGTATGTAACTGTCTCTCTGGTTACGAACGCCCAGCATGTACTAGTAAGTGAGAGAGACATGAATGCCGCATGCCTTCTCAGGGCTGGAAAGTATCAGTTTAGTACTTGTACCAGGGCAAAACACATGTGTAATCACAAGAGATCTATTGTGCAATTTATTCTGTAATCACAAGAGAGTAACGTGACGTGACGCTTCTCTTGTATTTGCGTCTTGTGAGGATCTCATGAATAATGCTTTTGAGCTGGGGCTTGACGCTTTGCGCTTGCACTTTTGTCACTATGGAGCTCTAAATTCGTGTTGTTTGTCATTTGTTTACGTTCTTTTGTGTTATTTTGCTGTGCAATGTCAATGTCGACTTCCCAGACTTGCAGCTCGGAAGTTGAAATACGCTGGGTCTCAACGGCGGTCAGTCACTGAGGGTGGTCACTGAGGGTGGTCACTGCTAGAGGACTTATTACGTCCTCGGTGTCCCGAAAGACGTGAAGCACCGAACAGAAAGAACATTTCATCTGCCCCTGTAGGGAGTCGAACCCACAGAGATGAGGGGCCAACGCAGGAAATGCTGAGCCAACCGTGCTTCCTAGTGTTCTTCAGCAACAACAACAACAACAACATTGTTGTGTCTGTTCGGGATTTGAGAAAGAGATTTATATCATGTATGTTTTCTCCCAGAATGTGCCCCCGGTTTTTATGGTTTCGAGTGCCAGCAGACTTGTCAGTGCGCTAATGGCGGATCGTGTGATCACGTGACCGGAGAGTGTTCCTGTACACCTGGTTGGCAGGGAGTCTTGTGTAGTGAGGGTAAGAAAAGCTGATTATTATTATTATCTACTCGTTCTTTCGTTTCTGTCCAGAATTGTCAAATGCTGTCACTTCTGAGCACGCTTTGCCCGCACCTCGCAAACAAGATTGTGACTTGTGTGCCAAAAAAGGTTCTGGTCGATGCAAAGCATATTAGTCTTTTCAGAAATGATTACTTTTGAATCCAAAGAGTCTACTGTGGTCATTTGTCGGACAAAACTATTTCTGTGCATTTGTCTCTGCCTTTACGACCAAAACGTCTGAAATTTCTCGCTCATGATTTACTGCGGTTTTCGTAATTCTGCGAACTCTCGTCATCGATTTCGAACCGTAAAACCGCCTTCTGGCTTCCGTCAATCAAACTCCCGAGCCTTTTCGACGTTACTCTTTGTGCTTTTTGATTGGCCAGTGCCTAAGCAGTGCTAAAATGGCTTCCTGTCACGTCAGCAATGGTTACGTGCTGGCCAATCAAAAAGCACAAAGAGTAACGACGAAAAGACTCGGGAGTTTGATTGATGGAAGCCAGAAGGCTGTTTTACGGTTGGAAATCGATAGTGAGAGTTCGCAGAATTATGAAAACCGCAGTAACTGTCGCTTAATAGAAAAGTGAAAGATCACTTCCTGTAATTAGATTTACACGCGGCAAAACACGTAAAACAGTGATACAATGTTTTCATTTGCTCCTATTGTTGTGCAACACTGATGTTCAAACCGTGTTCAATTTTAAAAGTGTGTATGTATGTTTACCACAGGCTGCCCAACCGGTACATATGGATCAGGTTGTAACAGCACGTGCGACTGTGAGCATAGCTCCACGTGTAATCACGTGACAGGGGAGTGCGTATGCTCGGCAGGGTGGGAAGGACAGCGATGTGAGAAAAGTAAGTCAATAACAACAACAACAACAACAACAATCTTTATTTAGTATAAGCATGAAAAACCCTTGAATATGATCTTCACAAAACCCCTTGAATATGATCGGCTTCGCGAATCCACTAATGCGTCTCGTATAATTTAATATCAGAATGCGACGATAACTTCTATGGCTTGGGTTGTCAGTCCGCCTGCCAATGTTACGACAAAACCACCAAGTCCTGTGATCACGTGACTGGTAATTGCTACTGTAAAGCTGGGTGGACTGGAGACGAGTGTACCCGGTGTAAGTCTTGCCTGTCCAGTGGTATTATAATATAAGAAAGGGTCAGCTTTTGTATTTTATTAGCACCAATACATTTCCCGAGCTTGTAGTCGAAGCTCCACGTTTATGGAATTCACTTTCTGGTGAGCTGCGAGCCAAGAGTGACATACATGATTTTAAACGCCATCTCAAAGCACACTTTTTTACTAAGGCATTTTTATAGGATTGGTATTTTAAGTCTCATAATGTAATTAGCTTTTAATAATTTTTATTCATTCGTGTTCATTGCAATATATATATATTTTTTCTTCTTACTATTTTAAAATGTTGTAATGCGCATCTGATCAAATTATTTGCTAATTTGCGCAATATAAGTTAATAAATTATTATTGTATATGAATCGTGGACAGGGGCGTTCTGGTATGCCTTTTACAATAACGGTCGGCGATAAGG
Organism: Scolanthus callimorphus; assembly: GCA_033964015.1. Classification (NCBI taxonomy): domain Eukaryota; kingdom Metazoa; phylum Cnidaria; class Anthozoa; order Actiniaria; family Edwardsiidae; genus Scolanthus; species Scolanthus callimorphus. The sequence goes on along the minus strand of CM066918.1, from coordinate 31,412,663 downwards.
TCTACAATCGTTTTCAGTAGTTTGAAAACAAAGGCTACAGGAGCCCTGTTCGTAATATTTTCTCGGAACTTTAGTCCCAACGAGAATCCGCGCGCATTACCTAACGAAATCTAAGACGGGAACCGACCACTATTATGATGATTATTATTAGATGATTATTATTCTATTAGCAATCCTGTACCACAGCAGGATCGCGCGTGTTAGTATTATAAAGGGTGGGATACCACAGGAATCTGGTTTGTAAAACTGATTCTGCTGTGTCTTGTGATGGTATTTTGAAATGAATTGTTATTTCACAGACTGTGATCCCGGCAGCTACGGCAAGCGCTGCGCTGGTTCCTGCGCATGCGTAAAAGACTCGACACAGCTGTGTGATCACGTGACGGGCGCATGCACTTGCAAGCCGGGTTACATAGGCAAGGAATGCCAAACAAGTAAGTATTTTTTTTCCACATATGATGTACATTTAAAGCATGTAAAGCACTGAATTGTAAAGCATTGAAACTATGGTGTAATGCTATATCTATTATTATTATTATTATTAAGAAAGTCTCCGTAGAATGTTTGCCATCTTGGAACTCACTAGGCTATCAAGCTACCTTTATTTCTCTACGCAGAATAGAACAATCAGGAACCAAAAAGCTGAAACCAATTAAGATTCAACCCGATATCCACGAACCATTGTGTTGATTTAACTGCTTGTTATTTGCTATCAGAATGTCCAGACCTACACTTTGGAGAGCTTTGTTCTAAGAAATGCGTCTGCGAGTTGTCCGGCATGCAAAGCAAGTGTGATCACGTGAGCGGCATGTGCTATTGCGAAGCAGGCCTCATTGGAGTCGGATGTAATCGAAGTGAGTTGAACTCGTTCCCAAGCTTTTTTCCATTGATATGCACACCCTGCACACCCTGCATTTATTTGGATCAGCCTTTGTTAGGCTTTGCTGATATTCTTATAGCCCTTCTGATCTATTTGGGTCGCGGAGAGCTATCTCTGAAAGCCTTTTCTGATTGGCTGATATCGCCATAGCTTTTTGAGTCACGCGCATGCGTAATGGTTGTCACCAGAATCTTGTCAGGGCACATCCTCGTACCTAGAGCTCCCCGGCTCGTCGCCTCGCAGGGGAGGCTCTGGGGACATCCATTTGAGGGCCGTCGCTGATTGGCTGATTTTGAACGTTGGAGCATGCGCTGAAAGGTATTTCTCTCAGCGGCTCTGTATTAAATCTCGCGCATGCGTCAGTGGCTGTCACCAGAGCCTACGAGCCGGGGTGCTCTGGGTTCGAGAATGGCCAGGGCATTTCAAGAGGGTACTAGGTATGAAGTGTATATATCATGGCGTTTTTATGTTTATCAGCCTGCCCTGCCAATCGTTACGGTGTGGCGTGCCATCAGAACTGCGCATGTCAAAACAATGCAACGTGTGAGCCCGTGATGGGAGAGTGCAACTGTACAGCGGGCTTCGTTGGAAGATACTGCGAAGAAGGTATGACATAGGCCATTGAAGAAATGTTCCTGTTTCTAAGTAAACAGTTTACACATTTTAGCATTTGTTATTTAACGACTGAAAGGTCCGGAATTGAACGTGAAATACTGCACGGAATAAAGCGATGGGGAGATATCGCAGGATCCGGACACCTCGCGAACCAATAAGAGCGCACGATTTGATGGATGTCGGACCGCTGAAAAAAATATGTAATTCTCTGAAGCAGGTGAATGGAGACGAATAATTGCCTGTTTGCCAATTCCATTTTAGTTGATGTTCCAACTAAGCCGTCTAAAGGGAAGACAGGAGCTCATACCGGCAAAGGTCTCAAGTCGACCACATACATAGTGATAGGAGTGGGAGTAGCGATCTTAGCGATTATCGTCATCCTGCTACTGGTTTATCTCAGACGTAAACATGTCGCACCTACACAGCTTATGAAAGGGTAAAAAAACAGTCCCTCTTTCGTGGCCAAATCAGTAAACTTCAGCGCAGTTTTGTAAGGCGCGCGTGTCACAGGGTTCGGGCCAGACACTCTCATGATTTGCGGATTATTTCTGCCAAAGAAGAGGATGCTATTGGCGTGCATTTTCAAGTTGAAGTTGAAGTTGGGTTATAGCTCCGAGCGATACAAGAGAAAGCCGTGGAGGGGAGGGGGTACAGAGGGAAAGAAGCGTGAAAAGAGTAGGCCATGAAAGGGAGGGGGCGGTAGGGGAAACAAAGTATTCAAGGAAAGGAGAAGATGCAAATATGAGGGTGGCGGCTCAATGTATTAATACTGGAAAAGTTTCACATAGTGCATTGCTGGCCACCCTCTCCCACGGATCCGTTCCTGGCTCGGGTGGTACTATCGCTACGCAGTATTAACGCAGTTGGTTATAAGACTAATCGATTCTTCTACGATCGAATTGGTCGCTATTAAATTAAGGCAAAACCTTGGCTTCCAGCTCAACAGGTTCCTCTTTTCCAGGATTTCTACAAGAAAACTTCTGAAAGGGACGAGAAAAACAGGTATGCGAATGTCAGATTCCTAAGGTAGCTTTGTTAGTTAATCTCGGCTCCCGACAATCAAATTTGGACATCGTGTTCTTAGTAAGTTATATGGGATGAACATACATTCACACTTTTCTTGTGCAAAGGGCCTTTTTTTCTCGGCGTCTAATATCGTCCTCGTGTGAGGTGACAGTTTCAGGAGTTGCGTTAAGTACGCTGGATCCTCCAAAGTGCACAGAGTGTGAAGAAAAAACAAAATTGGATATTTTTTAACTTTCTTTTATATATCTCCCCAAAGTACTCTAAGATACTTTTTGCATTTTATTTTCCTTTAGGGGAAAGTAGTCAGTCGAATTCACGAGTCGAGGGGCACCCACCAGACGCGACGGTTAATCCTATATACGACGAGGCAATACAAGACGGCGATGATCACGTACCCTTTAAAAATATCAAAGGCAAAAAGCCCTCGCAAAGATCCGTCTCCAATCCCAACTACGATCTGACACTCGCCGCTCATAGAGTCACCAACATTCCGCAGCGCGCGCATGTGCCCTCAGAAGCGACGGAGAATCCGCTGTACGATACCACCACAAGCAGCTCTACGCAAGAAGATAATCCACTGTATGAAGGATTTGGTGAGCTCCCACAAGAGAAGTGCACTCGTGATTTTAACCCTCTTTACGAAACCGGCCAGGATATGGGCGGCTCTCCCGCGGTGCATGTTGGAAGTGTCGAGCCCTGTGGCATATATGAAGGTATCCCGGCAGATTACTGCGGTGGAGCGCCTGCAATGCATCACGGGTCGGATGTCGACCTAAATCCAGTATACGATGCGGGATTTAATCCGGGACTGGTAACGCCATCAACTCCTGGGGATATGGATAATACTTATGCCAGCGCAGAGGACTATAGTGGCGGCGCTAATCATAACGGGGTAGGATTTAACCCGCTTTACGAGGAATCGCAAAATGTACAAACAACGGACGGGAGGAAGCCGCGAGGGTTATCATTCACAAAGAACGAGCCATCGTATTCAAAACTAGATGATCGCTCCAGCCTTTCCGACGAGGAAGCGAAATACGAAGGGCTCCGAAATAGCTCCGAGCAGAAGCCGAAGATCCCTAAACGCCGAGCGAAGGAGCCTGAGGATAGGGTCCCATTCACCGAAGACACTGCTGACCAGATACCGCAGTCTTTTAGTGGTTCGTCACACGACATGTCGCGCGTTAATGAGGGATATGACGAAAATGATTTTTGTGCGATGAACGCGTTGTATGGCTCGCTCACTTGACCAAGGACTTGGAACACGTGAATTTATTCTTTCACAAGTACCAATCTAATTTTCAAGAAATAGACATTTCGTTACACTGTAACGCCATCCTAATGAATTTTAAAAATTGGTCCGAAGCCTCGATCGGATGTTGTAGCCGACTGGAGCTGGTATCCCTGGATGATTACGACCTCCCTGTGCTTCCGTGAGAAGAGTTCGCCCTCGTGTGTGATAATCCTGGTGCTCTCCCAGTCGACGGTGTGACCAGTGTCTTGCGCATGCTCGGAAATAGCCGATTTAAGGCATTCTCGTACCCAGAGCTCCCCGGCTCTCGTATGCTCCAACGTTCAAAATCAGCCAATCAGCGAAGGCCCCTCAAATGGCTAGCCAGGGAGCTCTGGGTACGAGAATGGAGTGAGGGCTCCTTAACATTCTCGTACCCAGAGCTCCCCGGCTTATCGTGTCGCGGGGGAGGCTCTAGTGATAGCCATTGACGCATGCGCAGTATTTGACAGATAACGTTCTGCGCATGCCCCAACATTCATTCATTGTTAATTCATATTCAGCCAATCAGCGAAGGCCCTCAAATGGTTGTCACAAGAGCCTCCCCGCAAGATACAAGTCCGTAAGTTTATGAAATTGATATGCGGATTTGGCGCAAGATCTGGAAGATCTATGGATTCCCACACGAAGAATGTTACTGTTTTATAATTTAAAAACATTATTTTAATTTAACATTTTCATGACATATTTTTAATGTATAAATGCCGGATTCGATTTTGATCTACTTTGATGTAAATATTCAGTAATGATCCATAGCTTACAAGCAAATTTGGAACACGTGCTTCAGTTGTGTGTAATTTGTTGTTCAGTGGTGTGCACTTTTGTTCGCCCTCAGAGGCAGGATACCTCGCCGAGCATCCGTCAACTACGTGATGGGCATCCTAAGCACAGAAGTAGATTTATCTATTCTTGGATTGTAGGTCTTAAATCGCACGAGAAATAGTTGCCATGGCTATTAGTTATATTATGTCCCCTCTCTCAGAAGAGAGATGCCTGAAATCAGCGCTGTCATCGCACTGCACGCGCTGAACCCAATATTCTATCTCTCAAAGTCTCAATTTCCCGTATAAATTCAAAATTTACAGTTAGAAATGGATTATTCCACTCCTGTGGATGGCTAGACCTAGACCTAGTGGCTAAGATGGAGGCTCCTGATGCCATGGGCTCCTTGTGGATATGGCTAGAGCTAGTAGAATAGATGGAGGTTCCTGTCGATGGGCTCCCTGTGGATATTGCTAGACGATGGGTTCCTGGGGTCGGTTCCTAGAAGGTCAGTTAATTAAGAGTTATCTGTAGATAAACGCTTATCCAACGGATAAATCCTGAAGAAATCCTATACAACAAAAAAGTTTTATCCATGGATAACTTTATCCAACCTTTCAGGAACCGGCCCCTGGTCCTTCTCAATCCTCCGTCCACCACTTAAAATGGTCTGTCCGCGCCCGAAATAACAATTTAAAGGTCCCATTGAAAAAGCGGAGTGGCTGCGTTGACTGAAAATTAAATACTCCAGATCAACCCCTCTGTCTCCCATCACTGCGTAGAGTGCCGAGGCCCCGGGGCCTAAAAACCTTCTTAGAGAGGATTTCGGATGACTGTCAGCGATAAATCAAACTGGCGTTTTCTACGCTTTCTTTGTTAAGTCAGCCAATATGAAACAAACAAACAAACACACGCTTGCTTTCTTGATGGGTTCGGTTTCACGACCAGGGCATGAAGTATAAAGTACGACTTACGTTGGTTATAGTTGTTTTTGATTGGCGAAGTGTAAAGTTTTCGACGCTTATCTGAAATCCGCTCATAAATGGCCACAATCTTGATAGTTTTCAAGTTATCTAGGGCCTCCTGAGATGAGATGCTTATAAAGGTATTTTTTGCCAAAAATAGTTAGGACCTCTTTTGAATTCCATTGCACTGACAGATCTTGTCCTCCGCCCACTATATCTTTCATGGGGGCCACACCCAAGGAACCAGCAGCTCTTTAAACTCACCGCTAAGGTGTTTGGTCCACGAGAATGCAGGCGAGCCATGGTAAAATGACTTGAAACTCGTATATTGTTCCAAAGTGGCAGGATCATGGTGCTGTGGTTGTTTTCCAAAGGGATGCCGCGTGACGCGGCAGTTTTTTTTCTCTCGCTGTACTATGGCTATGCGATTTTTTTTTCTGAAATCCAACAACGGTGCGACAACGCGGAATGGCACCCCCCGCTGTGGGGAAAATAGAACGGGGACCAAAAGAAACCAGTTCAACGGAACGAAAATGAAAAAGTTGCTACGGGCTAGGATACGAAGATACGGATATGATGTTTGATTCACAATAATGTGAATTCAGTTCTGATGCCGTGTCCTTGAAATACCGACATTGATTGTAAACAGTACAAAACACTGATCAAGCCTCAATTGTCCGAACTTGAACAAAAGCACCCGTCCTGCAGCCGCTGTAATTAGCGACCGTGACCTGTGATTGGCTCGATACACCTTTGGTGATAAATTTGGGTTAATTAGTATGCACGCACGCGTAGCATTATGCAGCCCATGTGCTGAGCTTAATTCACTTTGCTTCAAAACTCCAATCAGTGATCGTGCGGTTTGAGAACTGCAATGGCTAGGAAAACGAGCAGTTAAAGTTCAGGGTGTTAATTTTATCAAGAATTTCAGATCCAAGGTCCCTACAATGCAGGAAATCCAAAACAACGCAGCTCAATTCTGCGGTTTGGACCGCGCGCGAACCGAAATCACTCCAGCTTCTACCGAAACCCCATTTCATTCCCAAACACAATCGACTTCAAGCGCATCTACAACTTCTCCAACTCCTTCAGACATTCATATGTCTTCCTTGGACAGCGAAGAGAGTGATAATACCAACCCCGAGCTCGAGAGAGCTCTAGAATCCTTCATAAGGTTAGTTATTATGATCACCCTAGCGTGTTGTTGATTTCATTGACTTTTGTACTTAGCAAAGCCGTTCGCCTGAGCAAACTCTCGCCGTCATGGCCTTATTTATTTGCAATTATAAAAAGTTTATTACCGCAAGTAGAAATTCCTGCGTAGTCTGTTAAGTGATTTTAAAAATCCCATTTAATATAAGTATTTCTCAGAATTTTTCTAATCATACGGGTTCATGTAAGTTGAGATCTGTCTGTTTTGGTTAGCTATTTAGGTACGTCACAAGTGTGCGAACTAAACCATGCTTTCAGTTCTTTTTTTGGTGTGTTATCTGAGATCTGATTTCCAATTTAAACATATCTTTAATGTGTTAAGTATTTTATGCAGTGGAATTGCATTTTGTTTTTTTAGTCCATGTGTGTTTCTTATCAAGGCAGATGCGATATGGAGGCTGGTGACCCGAAAAAAACCTTTTATAGAAATACTTACATTTGCACGTGCTAGTAGAGAAGACGGGAGAAAAACCAAGATTCGTCAATGTCAACATTTTACATGAAGAATTACTAGTTTACATATATTTTATTTCACCGGCAACTACGCTCAACATGGCATTGACTTGCATTATATGCCTTCCACCGTCCCGACCTGAACAATGTATATACAGATTGTTTACTAGTCTAGAGGAAGTGAAATCGGAAAATACCTAGCGCATTTAGAATTTTACAGTTTCTAAACTGATATGACCTTCCTTTTCGATCATTTAATGCTGAGTTTGAGTTCTATTATTGCTATTATTACGTTCTTTATTCGTTTTTTTTTGGTACCAGTAAATTTGTTTGTTCAGTTTTTGGTGGCTAAGTATAGATGCGGGTTTCAACATTAAAATGCATTCAAAGACTTGATCAGTTATCCCGGTTTCTTTGCACTTTGATTTTGAATGGCGAAAGTAGCTCAAGTACAGCAGTTTTTTTACTTTGATAAAACTTTGCACATAAGACTTTGCACATTTTTTTTTCTTACTTGTGGCACCGATGTTTATATTGTTTTTATAGGTCTATCTCACTTGGTCCCGGATTTCAATAGAACTATTTTTCTTCAAAGTAGCGTGCCTGTTTTAGAAACTGATTCTAAATCTTTGACAAAATCTTCTTGAGTTGATGCTCGATGACATGTCACTTTTTCATCGACACGCGGTCGGTCGAACTCCCGCGGGTTTCAGACTAGACTATTAAATTCCGCGGCAAAATGTTTTCCGCAATTCCAAAAGTAAGAGCCTTGTTTAAACGTCTCGACATGGTTTGGATTTTGCATTTTATATACAGGCGTGCTTTAAAATAAAAATAGGCGTCTAATTTCGTGCAAAATCGGATTAATTTTGATAATTAGTCATACGATTATGCATGTGGAAAACTAAAACGAGATCAAAACACGTGGTGGTCTTGAAAGACCGATAAATTGTATTTAAACAAGAAATCACGCATCAAACTTTGAAACACGACCATGGATGGGATAACAACACCTTCATCACAAATTATCCTCCCTGATATATATTTAGATTGATAAATATGTGCAATGCGAATTTCTTGTTAGTTTTTTTTAGTGATTTCTTCACTTGAGTAGTAAGCAATTTTTAAAGGGACAAAGTTTATCGACGGTCAGTGTAGCATAAGTGGTTCATAGATTAAGGTTTCTCTCATGTACCAATATAATAGAGTTTTCCATTATAAAGATATATTAGCAATTCATAAATATTCACTTTCTAAACCATTTCAAAAAAGGAAACTTTCAGAACTTTTGTAAAAACACTGTAATGAAGGTTGCCACATCAGTCCAAACTCCTGTAATATTCAGCTAAATATGATAATTGTGTTTATGATGGAAGGTGTGGTTTTCATAAATAAAGCGAAAACTGCTCTTGTAGAGTGATTATTTAGGTTGTGAACAATGGGCAGAATGTCATAATGTTTGTGCAAATAGGTTCTGAGTCAATGCAAGCCTTGACTCTTTTGTTCTACCATGTGTTTGAAAATGATTACAAGCGTGAGAAACTTTTAAGATAGATGTACTGAAGAATGTAAATCTGCTTTAGCCCCACCATTTTTATTATTTTCAGCTAATTTTGCAATGTACTCACTTTTATACTTTTTTGGTTTCCATAAAGCAATGTTTCATTCATGTATTTGTCTCTGATATTTTTTCATTCATGCAGTAAATTTAGAGATAATAATCTAAAAAAGTAAAAGATGCCAATGAGTTATATAAAACATGTAGCCAAAGTTCTGAGAACTTTTTAAATCTGAAGTTTGAAATGAGATTTTATCAATATATTTAATGAACATTAAAGCAGTCAAGTTATGAAAAGGTGCAGGTTTTTACTGTACAGTTACTCCCATTGCTCAGTATTTTAAAATGCTGAACTTACCTGGAGAAAGAAATAAAAATGAAAACTCTTGTCTATCATGTTGACTTGGCAAACATAGGATGCTGTTGAACTTTTTAGTGAAGGTGCTTTTAATAAAATTGCTGTCAAAGATATAAAGTGCTTGTATTTGTTTAACCATTTTTAATGGCACCTGTGTACATGAAATATAGCTTTTACTTAGAATAAGCTGTTTTGACTACAGCCACCTTAAAGACTGTCTGAGGACATAATGGGTTTGTTTTAGTTTACATTCATTTTCAAAGGATCAAAGTGCTGACATTTGTCTGGTTGTACTTTTGTCTTTTCAGCCATGAAATTCAAGGGAAAATCAATAAGATATTGGTAAGTGCATTCTTTTAAAGTCAGACTATTCAAAAAGACTTGCGTGTATGTCTTCAGGGCGTAGCTAAGGGAGGGGGTCATGGGGTGCCTGTGACCCCCCTTTTTTAGAAGAAAAATACAGTAAACATTAAGAACAAAATTGGTAAGCTGGAAAAGGGCACCATACATTTGTACAGATGTGACCCCCCTTTCTCAAATCCTGGCTACACCCCTGTTGTTCATGAGGATGCTGAAGGTTGGGGTTTTATAAATTTTTATCAACCGGAAGAAACTGAAACAATCATCTCATGCATCAGCAAGATCCTGAAAAACAAAAGGCTTATTATATTGTGTGAATTCCAGAAAATATCGCTATCTTCTCCTCAGAATGGCATAGCTGTCAACCCTCAGAGTTTAGAAATCAGGAGTTTTTGTAAAAAATGCAACAAATACTAGTATATAAGAAACATCCAAGAAAGTTGTGTGGGAAAAATACAGTAACTGTATGAGAATGAAGCACATTTTATTCTTGAGACAAGGCTCAAAATCTTGAGACTCCCACCTAATGCAGAAAGAATTGATCCACAAAACTACCACTATTCCCAAGAAAGATTGATATCCCAGCCTCAGAGCGAGCTGGAAATTGCAGAGTGATGCAGAGTATTTTGTTATTGGAAATTCCCAGAGGGTGGGGTTCAGTCTTAGGTAAATTCTCTCTGTGTTTGGGGTATGGATCTTTCCTATTCTAGTGAAAAATGTGTTTTTTTTGGGACAAAAATTGTCAAGATTCTGCTGATATATCATAAATCCAGAAAAAGGTCATGCCCCATCATGGAAAAAATGATAAATTGACACCACACCCTGACACCACATTTTTTTCAAGTGAAGCAAACATAGCTGTCAACTCACCGGCAGGTGTCACAGGATTTTGAAACCTGTCACCTGCATAATGATTGCAAAAAATTGTCATACATTTACTGTATTTCACCAGCATTGTCATTCTCAGGATTTTTTGTACATTTTCTGTTGAGTTGACAGGTATGTGCAAATATGGTATTTTGTGAAACACAATGACAATTTCTTGGTGTTGATTTGCTGTTTCTATTTTCTGCTCACAGGAAGATGTTCAGCAATTGTCAGATACAGAAAAGTTGCTGCTCTACCTAAGGCTTCCAGGGGAATCCTCTTCTGAGTCCAAGGATGAGTTTGACCAGTGAGTTTCTTATTCCAGCAATATACGTATAGCTGAAATGAACTGAACTGATTAAAATAATGAAATGTGTAAATCTGACTATGCCCCTGCATTCCGATTTCATTTCTTTCCCCTGTTTTCATTTTTTAAAATTGTTTTGTTGTTGTTCATTTTTTCCTGTCCATTCTAGAAATCAAGGTCTTCCCATTTCAACAACCAGAGCTGAACAAACACAAGCTTTTCATTGGTGAGTTAACAGTGAATTAAGTGCCTCATAATTTTCACTTGGAAATAAGTATGGAACAAATTTCAGAGAAAAAGGGTGTGGTCCCCTGGGCCTCCCTCTCAATCCACCCATGATGAACGTGGCTTCCTGCACGTTCACATCACAGTTCAACAATGGTGAATGATGTATTTACAGTGTTTAGTTTAAATAAATATGATGATGATGATGGTGAACTGGTCACCCTCCCCCACGGTCTGTTCAACACTCATTTATCCCCCCCCCCATGGTGTCAACAACATTCATAAAGATAAAAGGAATAAGCTACATAAATTAGTCCCAACTGCCTTTAAAAGTAGTTACAATTTGAGACGGATGTGAGGTGTGAGCCTCTTTCCAAATTTAATAGTTATCAATACTTTTTTTACAAATCGTTTTCTTATTTGAATTATTTACTATTTTATTTACCTTTTTTAACGTTCCAGCTATAAGCGTACACGCTCTTCTTTATTGAGCTCCCACAACTACCAGAATGCAGCGCATGCTTTTTAACAGTTTGTTTGACAAATATCCCACATCTACTGACATGCAGCGCGCCCGTGCGTTATATTTGGTACCATCCATTCAGCCTTACGCCTGGTTTCCATATAGTCTTGTCTGTCGTATCTGTCTCATCAGTCGACCGTGAAACAATGAAAATTGAAATTATTCTTTTGTTTCATGGTTGACTGATACGACAGATAAGACTATATGGAAACCAGGCTTTACGGCTGCCATGTATTTTAATAAAAGTACCTATCTAAAAAAGTACCTCTATTCTATCATTCATTCTTTTGTTTATGTTTTGTTCGTTTGTTTGCTTTTTTGTTTCTGTATTGAATTTTTCCATGTTTTCTCCATACAGGATCCGATGTCATTTGGAAGAGTGTGATAATAATTCAACCCTCCCAAAGCACGAAGTTTATGATGAATACAAGTAAGAGAATACTTCATATTTCACATATCTGTAACAGCTTTTATTTTTCTTGAAAGCTTCTTCCTTGCGCCCCGATGCTCAAATTAACTAATTCTATCTAATGTGTACCATAGAGCATACTGTGAAAGTATGAATGCTGCAAGGACGCTGAGTGCGCCTGACTTCGGCAAGATAATAAAATGCGTCTTCCCCCGAGTAAAAGCACGGAGACTGGGCACCAGAGGCAACTCCAAATATTGTTACAGCGGGATTCAGCGTAAAATGAACGTGAAACCACCCTCGCTGCCCTCCTTACAAATCCCGGAACCAAGCGAAAAGGATAAGGTAGATAATTGATTTGCTCATTATGGTTGACCACAAGTCCCACCTATGGAATTAAATACTATTGGAGTTGGGGCGTTCCGAAGTGATGAGCTCCGGGGAGCTTTGGTTACGAGAAAGGGGACTACAGAATGCTTTGCGCATGGCCAGTACACTTTCGTGACTTTTTGATATTTTACCATCAGGGCAATGGCAACCAAGGGAGTGGGCTGAATGGCGGGGACAAGATCGAGGAAGATCAGACTCTCTCGGCGGCCTGTTTGCTGGTTTGTGAATGGGCGAACAAGTTACTTGGCAGAGTGTTCACCACTCTGATTGAGCTAGCGCGCTTTCTCGTCGGCGGGAGTTACGTGTCAAGCAAGTCAATGGCTGCTTTTGTAGTGATGTCAAGCACCGACAACCTGCCGCAGGTATGTATTGTTTTTACGTCTTTTGTTTGTTTTCTCTTTCATTGATTAAAGCTTCCATTGAGACCCAGTCGCGATGAAAGCTAGCCGACAAGCACCTCAGATAAGAGACGCCTTCCTCCCATCTTTGTCGTCACTATGGGTACCCCGCGCACTCCGGCACGATGCCGATAAACCTACCCCGAGGAGATTTAGGTTCCGCATTTCTTATGTGAAGTAGACTGAATTACAAACAGATACCATTTATTATATGCGCTATTCGTAGGTTCCCACTAACATTTCCGAGCGTTCATAAAAACAATCTCGAGGGTTCGCCCGATTCGCCCAGCTTGATGTAAAGTCTTTTCAAGTGCAATAACATCCTTAAAAGCAAAGCGCTAGATTGTTGTTGATCTGTGTTATGACTTTTTTCAATACCCAGGTTAATCACATTGCCAATTCGTTATTCTCGCCGCAAAAAGTGGAGGACCCGATCATCCTAACTCACAAGCGAAGACAGACTCAGCAGCAACTGCAGAAAAAGATCCATCAGAGGCAACAACAAAAGCAGGTCCATCCGCCTATCAATCACGGGATGATCCCGCAACCCGCGGGACAGCCGACGCAGATTTTGACGAAAGCACAGGTAATAATAATTAGCGCTTATATCAGCGTTCTAAGCGCTTTACAATAATGGATTACAAGAGAAATGTTTACAATAGGTAAGAAGTACCAACAGGTAATGTCAGACTCGGTTCAAAGTGGTGTTCTTTTTGGAAGCAATTTTTGTCTGTGTTTTAGAACGGACGCTCCAAGTACCCAATCGCAATCAAGAAGAAAACAACGTACAGATAAACGGCTTCCTTGGCATTCTGGGAGTGTTACTCTACACTTCCCTTCTTGTTGTTATTATTTGTTGTTTTTTATAAAAAAAGGCAGTTTATGGCCATTATCGTTTGCTGAAACTATACAAGAGCCCCTGGCAAGCTCTGAGCGGCAGAGAGAAATTTGGGCAAATCGATACGTGCGAGACCGACTGGTATTTCTGTGATGGAATGTCTCCCAGCTGCAATAGCTTGTTGAGTTGCGTTGAGTTGTCGTTGCGCCAATGATCTCAGCTAACTTGATAATTCCTGTCGCTTTTGCAGGCGGACCCTCACCACAAGCCGGCAATACACATGCCCTCAAGCCATCCCAGTCAGCCATGCAGGGAGCAGCACAGATCCAGTTCTACCAACCCTCTACCCCTACCCCTGTGACTCCACCCAACGGCTTCCCAAAAATGAGACCCCTGACACCCTCGCTTATGTCACCGACGTCACAGAGCCAGAGCATACCACAGACGCCCCAGACCCCGTCATCATTTCAAGGCTCACCTAAATTCAACCCTCCGGGGACCCCACATAACCGACCTGTGACACCGAGTTCAGGAGGGAACCCTACAAGGCAGACCCCTAGTGGTGCTGAACCCACCAGGTTTCTCTTTACGCCTATCGGCAGTGGACCTCAGGATCAAAAGGGACATCGAGGGGAATCAAGTCCGCCTACTACTCTAAGACCAACAGCTACCCATCCTATAAACCAAGTACACGAGTGGCAATCAGGGGGAGGTCAGCAACTTCAGGAGGGACCGATTTCGCCGAATAAGCAGCCACGGCTAGGAGGGGCAGCACCGCCAGTTACGCCTACCCGGAGACCAAGCTCATTTCCCTACCCTCTCCCCTCTCCGCGAGCACCACAGAGAATGCAAAGCCAACAGTTTGTGACGTCACCGCCAATGACGCCACGCCCAATTCCACGCGGGCAGGAGTTTGTGTTACTGCAGAATGTGACCGGACAAGAAGGAATGGCTGGAATGAACGACGGGATGGACGGAGTGCGTCGTGGGCGTGATGGCAGCCCAAATATGGTTACTGATCAAGGTCACATGATCAAACAAGGGTGAGCAGAAAACATTTGATTGCATTTGGGGAGTTGATGATGAAGTAATTATCAAGTAATAATCTCTCGACATATTTCAGGTTGCCCTTTTTCCAGGGTGAGCTTTCTTTTCGTTCGCATTTACAGTCCTCTTGGTACCTCGTTACGTAAGAATGATTCGAAATATTAAACGATTGATCGTTAGTGTCTCAAGGTGAAAATTAAGCAAAACCAGAATCATTCAGCTACCTCCGAGACAACGAAAATTTGCCGTGGCCAGCATAATGATTTCAGAGGGGTGTCGCCGACAATGTTTAAGGATTTAGATGTAATTAGTGCATGTTTGTGTGTGAGAGTAGTGTGTAGTTTTTATCTGAGCTGTCATTCCTTTTCTCCGCAGATGTGCCACCCCACGGCCATGTCGGTACAGCACCGGCTCGGATAATGGGCAGATGCCACTCACACCCGTACAGCCACAGACAAGTCTCGACTACTCGGCCGAACTAGAGTCTATCTGTAACGCCGCAGTCAACAGTGCAGGGCCCATGCCCCCTCCTTATCAGCGCAGCCAATCAGTGCCTCCGTTACCGCAAAACGTCATCCTGGATAAAAGGCTGCATCCGCTGACTCCTCAGACTGACAATCGTTCTCACGTGACTCCAACACCTATGGATACGAGCTCGGCAAACCAACATATTAATGGGCTAAAAGAACTGCGCAATCGCGTGTTGCACGGAGATGTTAATAACAATGGCTCTCGGCCCAGTGTCAATGAGGTTTTTGCTGCGCGGCGGAATCTGACCTCTATCCTGAACGCTGAGGGACTGGGTGCTAATCCCCACCCTCCACCTCCTAACTTGACAAACTGGAATACCGACAGCTTTCAAACTAGTCAGTCCGGTTCTACGAGCAGCGAAGAACAGGAAATGGAAATGTTAGAGACTAATTTGAACTTTTCTGATCTCACGAGCGACGGAGACGCCAGCTTACCGGACTTAAACGCGTTAGACGACGCGACGGCGGAAGTCGTGCTCAGAAACATTTGCAACAACACAAGTGGCGTCTGGCCTACCTCGGACGTGGGGGCCTGGGGCGCACCACAAACACTCCAGATCATGGAGTAAACATTCGATTGTTTGGGGTCCCTGTGTCTTCCAACCTGCTGCACGACTTGTGCCGTGTTCTGTAGTCTACAAATGTATTTTGTTTTAAATTATTTCTTAAAAGTGACGTGGAAAGGCAGCTGTTAGATCCTTACCTAGTCCAGTCAGGCTTCTCGAAAGCGAAAATGTTTGTAAATGAAAAGCAAAAATCCCTTTTTGATACTGTTTCAGTACATAATATATTTCTAGACGATTTTCATTTTATAGTTTTATAAGAATGTTACGAACCATGTCGTAAAATAAACGAAACGAATGAAAGGTATTTAAAAATATTTACATGAAAGTGTCGCCGACTGCTTACAAGCGCACCGTTGGTGTGAATATTTTGAACACTCCACTTTGGAGTATGCGGCCCTTGATGCACCGCACGCCTCGAAGGGAGCAGCAAGAGGAGTCTGGTGCGAGTGTGCGCGTGTGATAGTCGATGATTCCCCATTCTCGTACCAGAGCTCGTCTGCTCGCAGGGGATGGCTCTGGGGACATCTATCTGAACGTTGAAGCATGCGCAGAAAATTGTTTCTCTCAGGGGCTCTGTACAATCTCGTTGGTCAGCGTCAGGGCTCTTGGGGAATCGATCTTTTTAAAACGGTCGAGATTCTTTTTATTTGATCTACCACGCATGCTCACAAATCGATTCCCCCAGAGCCCCGAATCTTGACGCTGACCAAAAGATGAAGGGGTCTGGGTATGAGATTGGGGCTCTGTATCATCAAATCTCGCGCATAAGTCAATGGCTGTCACCAGAGCCTCCCGCAAAACCGCAACACGGGCGTAGAGCTAGGGGGGGGGGGGGGGGGGGGGGGGGGGTAAAATTGTAGTGTAAAATTGTAGTGTAAATTGAGGCCAAAGACTCTACCGCACTGGCTTTTCGAAGTAGTCCGCCTTTTTTCATTTGGAACCCAATTTGGAACCCCCTCTTAGAAATCAAGGAATTTCTGAAAGGGGGGCCGGATAGTGAAAACATGGGACGAACATTTTCAAATTTCCTCCAGCAAATGCAGTAAATGTATGTGAAAATGTCCCGAGAAAGGGGGGGGGGGGGGGGGGGGGGGGGGCGGCCCCCTAAATCCGCCCGTGCTGGCTACGCCCCTGCACCATCGCCTGCAAGCAGGCTAGTGACAAGGTGGCAGTCCATCCGACCGTCTCACCTTCACAATGAAGAGTTTTCCCACCAAATGTATGCTTGGCGTAAATTGTGTGTCCAAAGCAATCATATTTACTTCCAATACCATTTTATTGCTCTTTATACGCTGCAGTATAATTTTAATAACTATAATTGTTAATAATAAATAGCTTTTTTGTCATCAGCTTTACAGAATTCCAATAAATCTTCTACCTCGCTTACATGCAACACATATAATTTCATCCTCCAACACTCCTGAATAATGGACATAATTTGTCCATATTTTCACGAAGCCCTTTTGATAATACTTTAAAATCGTGCATAATTTAGATTCATTTCTTTAAAATTTGAATACCTACTAGCATTTGAAAACGTATTCTAGTGGCCTCGGTTCTTTTCGCTCTTACAACTGACGAAACGGCCGTTTAGTTACCGTTCCAAAAATTCAAAATAAGTTAACCTAGAAAATATCACTGCATAGCGTAAAGCCCTCATTGCAGTATATGGTCTTCACTTTGTCGGTGCATGGATATGATGCCTCTTCGCCAACTGATATTATGATGTCTCGTTGTCATCTAATGTGATATCTCGCCGTGCCATCTGATATGATGTCTTGGTACATCGGTCTTATATATCTCACCGTGTCATCTGATATGATGTCTTGGTATGTGGGTGCGATATATCTCGCCGTGCCATCTGATATGATGTCTTGGTATATGGGTGCGATATGTCTCGCCGTGTCATCTGATATGCCTCGGTATATCGGTTTCATATATCTCGCCGTGTCAACTGATATGCCTCGGTATATCGGTTTGATATATCTCGCCGTGTTGTCTGATGATGTCTTGGTATGTGAGTGCGATATATCTCGCCGTGTCATCTGATATGATATCTTGGTATATGGGTGCGATATATCTCGCCGTGTCATCTGATATGATGTCTCGGTATATGGGTGCGATATATCTCGCCGGGTCATCTGATATGATGTCTCGGTATATGGGTGTGATATATCTCGCCGTGTCATCTGATATGTCTTGGTGTGTATTTGGGATCGGTAGGCCCATCCGTGACTGTACACAGTTGGTACATAGTCCCCAGGTCAGGCGGTTGACGAGCAAATATCACCCGTATATCCGTGTGAAGATATATTCGTCCTGATTTGGAACTAGCGAACCTGATGAGCAAAAGTATTCCATGGATATAAGCGCGTCACATTTGCTACTGGGGAATTTAAAATCAATATGTACAAACAGGTTTCAGTTGACAGTTTTAGTTGCTCGTCTACACGAGGAATATTTGGGCAAATTTTATGTGTAATGAATTTTTTACAGCATAAATGTAAAAATGTCTTCCGCATGAAAAATAAGTTGCCACATAAATACTCTCGTACTACGACACTATGTCGTCGTACGACATAAAAAATGTTCGAGTAGATGGCACTTCAGCTAACGCGACAAACAGCAACTTTAAAGGGTGGTCGTAGGCAAATCCACCTGCGCGCGAGGATTAAGGGGAGTTGGGGACAAGATAAAACCGAGCGAGGGGATGAAGGGATTTGCAGTTGTATCCGTTTAGAAAAAGGAATGCGACATACCTTAAATGAAGTAAGTAATTCAGCGAAGGTTGCACCTGAAGAGAGGGATATGCCATATGATACTTTATACTATGATATCAGATTAAAGATGAATAATTCTCGTACGGCCTGGACCAAATCTCATGCAATTAGTTGTGCTCACCTCTTCTAACGAATGTCCCTTTAACACAGTCAATGTTCTCTGTCGGTTTGTTTTAGTTTACATTCATTTTCAAAGGATCAAAGTGCTGACATTTGTCTGGTTGTACTTTTGTCTTTTCAGCCATGAAATTCAAGGGAAAATCAATAAGATATTGGTAAGTGCATTCTTTTAAAGTCAGACTATTCAAAAAGACTTGCGTGTATGTCTTCAGGGCGTAGCTAAGGGAGGGGGTCATGGGGTGCCTGTGACCCCCCTTTTTTAGAAGAAAAATACAGTAAACATTAAGAACAAAATTGGTAAGCTGGAAAAGGGCACCATACATTTGTACAGATGTGACCCCCCTTTCTCAAATCCTGGCTACACCCCTGTTGTTCATGAGGATGCTGAAGGTTGGGGTTTTATAAAATTTTTATCAACCGGAAGAAACTGAAACAATCATCTCATGCATCAGCAAGATCCTGAAAAACAAAAGGCTTATTATATTGTGTGAATTCCAGAAAATATCGCTATCTTCTCCTCAGAATGGCATAGCTGTCAACCCTCAGAGTTTAGAAATCAGGAGTTTTTGTAAAAAATGCAACAAATACTAGTATATAAGAAACATCCAAGAAAGTTGTGTGGGAAAAATACAGTAACTGTATGAGAATGAAGCACATTTTATTCTTGAGACAAGGCTCAAAATCTTGAGACTCCTACCTAACGCAGAAAGAATTGATCCACAAAACTACCACTATTCCCAAGAAAGATTGATATCCCAGCCTCAGAGCGAGCTGGAAATTGCAGAGTGATGCAGAGTATTTTGTTATTGGAAATTCCTTGAGGGTGGGGTTCAGTCTTAGGTAAATTCTCTCTGTGTTTGGGGTATGGATCTTTCCTATTCTAGTGAAAAATGTGTTTTTTTTGGGACAAAAATTGTCAAGATTCTGCTGATATATCATAAATCCAGAAAAGGTCATGCCCCATCATGGAAAAAATGATAAATTGACACCACACCCTGACACCACATTTTTTTCAAGTGAAGCAAACATAGCTGTCAACTCACCGGCAGGTGTCACAGGATTTTGAAACCTGTCGCCTGCATAATGATTGCAAAAATTGTCATACATTTACTGTATTTCACCAGCATTGTCATTCTCAGGATTTTTTGTACATTTTCTGTTGAGTTGACAGGTATGTGCAAATATGGTATTTTGTGAAACACAATGACAATTTCTTGGTGTTGATTTGCTGTTTCTATTTTCTGCTCACAGGAAGATGTTCAGCAATTGTCAGATACAGAAAAGTTGCTGCTCTACCTAAGGCTTCCAGGGGAATCCTCTTCTGAGTCCAAGGATGAGTTTGACCAGTGAGTTTCTTATTCCAGCAATATACGTATAGCTGAAATGAACTGAACTGATTAAAATAATGAAATGTGTAAATCTGACTATGCCCCTGCATTCCGATTTCATTTCTTTCCCCTGTTTTCATTTTTTTAAAATTGTTTTGTTGTTGTTCATTTTTTCCTGTCCATTCTAGAAATCAAGGTCTTCCCATTTCAACAACCAGGGCTGAACAAACACAAGCTTTTCATTGGTGAGTTAACAGTGAATTAAGTGCCTCATAATTTTCACTTGGAAATAAGTGTGGAACAAATTTCAGAGAAAAAGGGTGTGGTCCCCTGGGCCTCCCTCTCAATCCACCCATGATGAACGTGGCTTCCTGCACGTTCACATCACAGTTCAACAATGGTGAATGATGTATTTACAGTGTTTAGTTTAAATAAATATGATGATGATGATGATGAACTGGTCACCCTCCCCCACGGTCTGTTCAACACTCATTTATCCCCCCCCCCATGGTGTCAACAACATTCATAAAGATAAAAGGAATAAGCTACATAAATTAGTCCCAACCGCCTTTAAAAGTAGTTACAATTTGAGACGGATGTGAGGTGTGAGCCTCTTTCCAAATTTAATAGTTATCAATACTTTTTTTACAAATCGTTTTCTTATTTGAATTATTTACTATTTTATTTACCTTTTTTAACATTCCAGCTATAAGCGTGCACGCTCTTCTTTATTGAGCTCCCACAACTACCAGAATGCAGCGCATGCTTTTTAACAGTTTGTTTGACAAATATCCCACATCTACTGACATGCAGCGCGCCCGTGCGTTATATTTGGTGCCGTCCATTCAGCCTTACGCCTGGTTTCCATATAGTATTGTCTGTCGTATCTGCCTCATCAGTCGACCGTGAAACAATGAAAATTGAAATTATTCTTTTGTTTCATGGTTGACTGATACGACAGATAAGACTATATGGAAACCAGGCTTTACGGCTGCCATGTATTTTAATAAAAGTACCTATCTAAAAAAGTACCTCTATTCCATCATTCATTCTTTTGTTTATGTTTTGTTTGTTTGTTTGCTTTTTTGTTTCTGTATTGAATTTTTCCATGTTTTCTCCATACAGGATCCGATGTCATTTGGAAGAGTGTGATAATAATTCAACCCTCCCAAAGCACGAAGTTTATGATGAATACAAGTAAGAGAATACTTCATATTTCACATATCTGTAACAGCTTTTATTTTTCTTGAAAGCTTCTTCCTTGCGCCCCGATGCTCAAATTAACTAATTCTATCTAATGTTGTACCATAGAGCATACTGTGAAAGTATGAATGCTGCAAGGACGCTGAGTGCGCCTGACTTCGGCAAGATAATAAAATGCGTCTTCCCCCGAGTAAAAGCACGGAGACTGGGCACCAGAGGCAACTCCAAATATTGTTACAGCGGGATTCAGCGTAAAATGAACGTGAAACCACCCTCGCTGCCCTCCTTACAAATCCCGGAACCAAGCGAAAAGGATAAGGTAGATAATTGATTTGCTCATTATGGTTGACCACAAGTCCCACCTATGGAATTAAATACTATTGGAGTTGGGGCGTTCCGAAGTGATGAGCTCCGGGGAGCTTTGGTTACGAGAAAGGGGACTACAGAATGCTTTGCGCATGGCCAGTACACTTTCGTGACTTTTGATATTTTACCATCAGGGCAATGGCAACCAAGGGAGTGGGCTGAATGGCGGGGACAAGATCGAGGAAGATCAGACTCTCTCGGCGGCCTGTTTGCTGGTTTGTGAATGGGCGAACAAGTTACTTGGCAGAGTGTTCACCACTCTGATTGAGCTAGCGCGCTTTCTCGTCGGCGGGAGTTACGTGTCAAGCAAGTCAATGGCTGCTTTTGTAGTGATGTCAAGCACCGACAACCTGCCGCAGGTATGTATTGTTTTTACGTCTTTTGTTTGTTTTCTCTTTCATTGATTAAAGCTTCCATTGAGACCCAGTCGCGATGAAAGCTAGCCGACAAGCACCTCAGATATGAGACGCCTTCCTCCCATCTTTGTCGTCACTATGGGTACCCCGCGCACTCCGGCACGATGCCGATAAACCTACCCCGAGGAGATTTAGGTTCCGCATTTCTTATTTGAAGTAGACTAAATTACAAACAGATACCATTTATTATATGCGCATTTCCGAGCGTTCATAAAAACAATCTCGAGGGTTCGCCCGATTCGCCCAGCTTGATGTAAAGTCTTTTCAAGTGCAATAACATCCTTAAAAGCAAAGCGCTAGATTGTTGTTGATCTGTGTTATGACTTTTTTCAATACCCAGGTTAATCACATTGCCAATTCGTTATTCTCGCCGCAAAAAGTGGAGGACCCGATCATCCTAACTCACAAGCGAAGACAGACTCAGCAGCAACTGCAGAAAAAGATCCACCAGAGGCAACAACAAAAGCAGGTCCATCCGCCTATCAATCACGGGATGATCCCGCAACCGCGGGACAGCCGACGCAGATTTTGACGAAAGCACAGGTAATAATAATTAGCGCTTATATCAGCGTTCTAAGCGCTTTACAATAATGGATTACAAGAGAAATGTTTACAATAGGTAAGAAGTACCAACAGGTAATGTCAGACTCGGTTCAAAGTGGTGTTCTTTTTGGAAGCAATTTTTGTCTGTGTTTTAGAACGGACGCTCCAAGTACCCAATCGCAATCAAGAAGAAAACAACGTACAGATAAACGGCTTCCTTGGCATTCTGGGAGTGTTACTCTACACTTCCCTTCTTGTTGTTATTATTTGTTGTTTTTTATAAAAAAAGGCAGTTTATGGCCATTATCGTTTGCTGAAACTATACAAGAGCCCCTGGCAAGCTCTGAGCGGCAGAGAGAAATTTGGGCAAATCGATACGTGCGAGACCGACTGGTATTTCTGTGATGGAATGTCTCCCAGCTGCAATAGCTTGTTGAGTTGCGTTGAGTTGTCGTTGCGCCAATGATCTCAGCTAACTTGATAATTCCTGTCGCTTTTGCAGGCGGACCCTCACCACAAGCCGGCAATACACATGCCCCTCAAGCCATCCCAGTCAGCCATGCAGGGAGCAGCACAGATCCAGTTCTACCAACCCTCTACCCCTACCCCTGTGACTCCACCCAACGGCTTCCCAAAAATGAGACCCCTGACACCCTCGCTTATGTCACCGACGTCACAGAGCCAGAGCATACCACAGACGCCCAGACCCCGTCATCATTTCAAGGCTCACCTAAATTCAACCCTCCGGGGACCCCACATAACCGACCTGTGACACCGAGTTCAGGAGGGAACCCTACAAGGCAGACCCTAGTGGTGCTGAACCCACCAGGTTTCTCTTTACGCCTATCGGCAGTGGACCTCAGGATCAAAAGGGACATCGAGGGGAATCAAGTCCGCCTACTACTCTAAGACCAACAGCTACCCATCCTATAAACCAAGTACACGAGTGGCAATCAGGGGGAGGTCAGCAACTTCAGGAGGGACCGATTTCGCCGAATAAGCAGCCACGGCTAGGAGGGGCAGCACCGCCAGTTACGCCTACCCGGAGACCAAGCTCATTTCCCTACCCTCTCCCCTCTCCGCGAGCACCACAGAGAATGCAAAGCCAACAGTTTGTGACGTCACCGCCAATGACGCCACGCCCAATTCCACGCGGGCAGGAGTTTGTGTTACTGCAGAATGTGACCGGACAAGAAGGAATGGCTGGAATGAACGACGGGATGGACGGAGTGCGTCGTGGGCGTGATGGCAGCCCAAATATGGTTACTGATCAAGGTCACATGATCAAACAAGGGTGAGCAGAAAACATTTGATTGCATTTGGGGAGTTGATGATTTCAGGTTGCCCTTTTCCCAGGGTGAGCTTTCGTTTCGTTCGCATTTACAGTCCTCTTGGTACCTCGTTACGTAAGAATGATTCGAAATATTAAACGATTGATCGTTAGTGTCTCAAGGTGAAAATTAAGCAAAACCAGAATCATTCAGCTACCTCCGAGACAACGAAAATTTGCCCTGTGGCCAGCATAATGATTTCAGAGGGGTGTCGCCGACAATGTTTAAGGATTTAGATGTAATTAGTGCATGTTTGTGTGTGAGAGTAGTGTGTAGTTTTTATCTGAGCTGTCATTCCTTTTCTCCGCAGATGTGCCACCCCACGGCCATGTCGGTACAGCACCGGCTCGGATAATGGGCAGATGCCACTCACACCCGTACAGCCACAGACAAGTCTCGACTACTCGGCCGAACTAGAGTCTATCTGTAACGCCGCAGTCAACAGTGCAGGGCCCATGCCCCCTCCTTATCAGCGCAGCCAATCAGTGCCTCCGTTACCGCAAAACGTCATCCTGGATAAAAGGCTGCATCCGCTGACTCCTCAGACTGACAATCGTTCTCACGTGACTCCAACACCTATGGATACGAGCTCGGCAAACCAACATATTAATGGGCTAAAAGAACTGCGCAATCGCGTGTTGCACGGAGATGTTAATAACAATGGCTCTCGGCCCAGTGTCAATGAGGTTTTTGCTGCGCGGCGGAATCTGACCTCTATCCTGAACGCTGAGGGACTGGGTGCTAATCCCCACCCTCCACCTCCTAACTTGACAAACTGGAATACCGACAGCTTTCAAACTAGTCAGTCCGGTTCTACGAGCAGCGAAGAACAGGAAATGGAAATGTTAGAGACTAATTTGAACTTTTCTGATCTCACGAGCGACGGAGACGCCAGCTTACCGGACTTAAACGCGTTAGACGACGCGACGGCGGAAGTCGTGCTCAGAAACATTTGCAACAACACAAGTGGCGTCTGGCCTACCTCGGACGTGGGGGCCTGGGGCGCACCACAAACACTCCAGATCATGGAGTAAACATTCGATTGTTTGGGGTCCCTGTGTCTTCCAACCTGCTGCACGACTTGTGCCGTGTTCTGTAGTCTACAAATGTATTTTGTTTTAAATTATTTCTTAAAAGTGACGTGGAAAGGCAGCTGTTAGATCCTTACCTAGTCCAGTCAGGCCACAGGCAGACCAGACTAAATATCAGTGGATTGAGTATATTTGTGGTTGTAAATATCGTAAATAAAAGTCTCTTCGCTTCATATGTCTCTTGTTTACTGTATTTGGTGGAGGTGATGAAATTACTTGAAATCCGATGAAACTCTCATAATTCTCGATATGACTTACTTGCGTTGCCATTTGGGTGAGTTTTAGGTCCATTCCAGTGGGGTTTCCCTTGTTTTCCTTTTCACCTCGATCCCCACTACCATAATACCACACAAGGTACGCAGCAAGCTCCTCGATCGCCGCTCAAAACATGGATCAGCCACGAACTTCGCCAAGTTTCACACCGAAAATCTGCTCGTTCCAACTCCAAACTTCGGTTGGCCATCGAAGAAAGGTTCAGCAACAACTGGAAGCAGTTTCAGCTTTTCGGGTTCGGTAAAAGGTAATAAATTCTGGCAAAGAATTCCAGCCTCCACAGATTCTCTTATGATCCGGAATCGAACCAAACCGGAAACGGCCAGCGGATGCACGCAAAACAATGGCAAACGCCAATCAAATCGCTCACTTTCGCAATAATTTCAACGGTTGGGTTGCCGGTTGCCATGGTTTTGCGTGCATCCGCTGTTCACAATATTTCTAACGACTGTTTCCGGTTTGGTTCGATTCCGGATCATAAGAGAATCTGTGGAGGCTGGAATTCTTTGCCAGAGTTTATTACCTTTTACCGAACCCGAAAAGCTGAAACTGCTTCCAGTTGTTGCTGAACCTTTCTTCGATGGCCAACCGAAGTTTGGAGTTTGAACGAGCAGATTTTCAGTGTGAAACTTGGCGAAGTTCGTGGCTGATCCATGTTTTGAGCGGCGATCGAGGAGCTTGCTGCGTACCTTGTGTGGGTATTATGGTAGTGGGGATCGAGGTGAAAAGGAAAACAAGGGAAAACCCGCTGGAATGGACCTAAAACCCACCCAAATGGCAACGCAAGTAAGTCATATCGAGAATTATGAGAGTTTCATCGGATTTCAAGTAATTTCATCACCCCCACCAAATACAGTAAACAAGAGACATATATGAAGAGACTTTTATTTACGATATTTACAACCACAAATATACTCAATCCACTGATATTTAGTCTGGTCTGCCTGTGGTCAGGCTTCTCGAAAGCGAAAATGTTTGTAAATGAAAAGCAAAAATCCCTTTTTGATACTGTTTCAGTACATAATATATTTCTAGACGATTTTCGTTTTATAGTTTTATAAGAATGTTACGAACCATGTCGTAAAATAAACGAAACGAATGAAAGGTATTTAAAAATATTTACATGAAAGTGTCGCCGACTGCTTACAAGCGCACCGTTGGTGTGAATATTTTGAACACTCCACTTTGGAGTATGCGGCCCTTGATGCACCGCACGCCTCGAAGGGAGCAGCAAGAGGAGTCTGGGTGCGAGTGTGCGCGTGTGATAGTCGATGATTCCCCATTCTCGTACCAGAGCTCGTCTGCTCGCAGGGGATGGCTCTGGGGACATCTATCTGAACGTTGGAGCATGCGCAGAAAATTGTTTCTCTCAGGGGCTCTGTACAATCTCGTTGGTCAGCGTCAGGGCTCTTGGGGAATCGATCTTTTTAAAACGGTCGAGATTCTTTTTATTTGATCTACCACGCATGCTCACAAATCGATTCCCCAGAGCCCCGAATCTTGACGCTGACCAAAAGATGAAGGGGTCTGGGTATGAGATTGGGGCTCTGTATCATCAAATCTCGCGCATAAGTCAATGGCTGTCACCAGAGCCTCCCGCAAAACCGCAACACGGGCGTAGAGCTAGGGGGGGGGGGTAAAATTGTAGTGTAAAATTGTAGTGTAAAATTGAGGCCAAAGACTCTACCGCACTGGCTTTTCGAAGTAGTCCGCCTTTTTTCATTTGGAACCCAATTTGGAACCCCCTCTTAGAAATCAAGGAATTTCTGAAAGGGGGGGCCGGATAGTGAAAACATGGGACGAACATTTTCAAATTTCCTCCAGCAAATGCAGTAAATGTATGTGAAAATCTTCCGAGAAAGGGGAGGCCCGCAGCCCCCTAAATCCGCCCGTGCTGGCTACGCCCCTGCACCATCGCCTGCAAGCAGCCTAGTGACAAGGTGGCAGTAGGCTTAACTATTTGCGACCATCCGACCGTCTCACCTTCACAATGAAGAGTTTTCCCACCAAATGTATGCTTGGCGTAAATTGTGTGTCCAAAGCAATCATATTTACTTCCAATACCATTTTATTGCTCTTTATACGCTGCAGTTTAATTTTAATAACTATAATTGTTAATAATAAATAGCTTTTTTGTCATCAGCTTTACAGAATTTCAATAAATCTTCTACCTCGCTTACATGCAACACATATAATTTCATCCTCCAACACTCCTGAATAATGGACATAATTTGTCCATATTTTCACGAAGCCCTTTTGATAATACTTTAAAATCGTGCATAATTTAGATTCATTTCTTTAAAATTTGAATACCTACTAGCATTTGAAAACGTATTCTAGTGGCCTCGGTTCTTTTCGCTCTTTATTTAATTTTGTCAGTTACAACTGACATTAAACGGCTATTATTTGGCTCCGGCCGTTTAGTTACCGCTCCAAAAATTCAAAATAAGTTAACCTAGAAAATATCACTGCATAGCGTAAAGCCCTCATTGCTGTCTTCAGTATATGGTCTTCACTTTGTCGGTGCATGGATATGATGCCTCTTCGCCAACTGATATTATGATGTCTCGTTGTCATCTAATGTGATATCTCGCCGTGCCATCTGATATGATGTCTTGGTACATCGGTCTTATATATCTCACCGTGTCATCTGATATGATGTCTTGGTATGTGGGTGCGATATATCTCGCCGTGCCATCTGATATGATGTCTTGGTATATGGGTGCGATATGTCTCGCCGTGTCATCTGATATGCCTCGGTATATCGGTTTGATATATCTCGCCGTGTCAACTGATATGCCTCGGTATATCGGTTTGATATATCTCGCCGTGTTGTCTGATGATGTCTTGGTATGTGGGTGCGATATATCTCGCCGTGTCATCTGATATGATATCTTGGTATATGGGTGCAATATATCTCGCCGTGTCATCTGATATGATGTCTCGGTATATGGGTGCGATATATCTCGCCGGGTCATCTCATATGATGTCTCGGTATATGGGTGTGATATATCTCGCCGTGTCATCTGATATGTCTTGGTGTGTATTTGGGATCGGTAGGCCCATCCGTGACTGTACACAGTTGGTACATAGTCCCCAGGTCAGGCGGTTGACGAGCAAATATCACCCGTATATCCGTGTGAAGATATATTCGTCCTGATTTGGAACTAGCGAACCTGATGAGCAAAAGTATTCCATGGATATAAGCGCGTCACATTTGCTACTGGGGAATTTAAAATCAATATGTACAAACAGGTTTCAGTTGACAGTTTTAGTTGCTCGTCTACACGAGGAATATTTGGGCAAATTTTATGTGTAATGAAATTTTTACAGCATAAATGTAAAAATGTCTTCCGCATGAAAAATAAGTTGCCACATAAATACTCTCGTACTACGACACTATGTCGTAGTACGACATAAAAAATGTTCGAGTAGATGGCACTTCAGCTAACGCGACAAACAGCAACTTTAAAGGGTGGTCGTAGGCAAATCCACCTGCGCGCGAGGATTAAGGGGAGTTGGGGACAAGATAAAACCGAGCGAGGGGATGAAGGGATTTGCAGTTGTATCCGTTTAGGAAAAGGAATGCGACATACCTTAAATGAAGTAAGTAATTCAGCGAAGGTTGCACCTGAAGAGAGGGATATGCCATATGATACTTTATACTATGATATCAGGTTAAAGATGAATAATTCTCGTACGGCCTGGACCAAGTCTCATGCAATTAGTTGTGCTCACCTCTTCTAACGAATGTCCCTTTAACACAGTCAATGTTCTCTGTCGTAGGAACGTCTGAGATTGGCGAGGCATGTCCGACAAGTCGTACAAGACGACAAAGATCTTTACTACTGTTTTATTCGGGTTGAACACGGTCTGAAAGAGGAGAAATATACACGTGACCAGTCACATGTCCTGTCGTGAGCTCACGCACAAATCTATCACGTTCAGGGGTATTTCGGTCCACGAAAACTTTACATGGTTACCGAATACAAAAACGATTGATATCTTCAGCTGGGACATAATGTTTTCACATTTGACGCGATATTCCTTTCCCTGATTGAACTTCGACAATGCTCATCAGAACATCAGAGTTTTCTTTACGACGCGCAACAGAAATAGCTACCAAGAAACAAGCAAAAACAAAGCATTCTGAAAAGGGCAAGCTGAGAAATAGCGATGGACCCTCGGACACACCCTAACCATGCCAAGAAACAAGCAAACAAAGCATTCTGAAAAGGGCAAGCTGAGAAATAGCGATGGACCCTCGGACACACCCTAACCATACCAAGAAACAAACAAACAAAGCATTCTGAATAGGGCAAGCTGAGAAATAGCGATGGACCCTCGGACACACCCTAACCATACCAAGAAACAAGCAAACAAAGCATTCTGAATAGGGCAAGCTGAGAAATAGCGATGGACCCTCGGACACACCCTAACCATACCAAGAAACAAGCAAACAAAGCATTCTGAATAGGGCAAGCTGAGAAATAGCGATAGACCGGACACACCCTAACCATACCAAGAAACAAGCAAACAAAGCATTCTGAATAGGGCAAGCTGAGAAATAGCGATGGACCCTCGGACACACCCTAACCATACCAAGAAACAAGCAAACAAAGCATTCTGAATAGGGCAAGCTGAGAAATAGCGATGGACCGGACACACCCTAACCATACCAAGAAACAAGCAAACAAAGCATTCTGAATAGGGCAAGCTGAGAAATAGCGAAGGACCGGACACACCCTAACCATACCAAGAAACAAGCAAACAAAGCATTCTGAATAGGGCAAGCTGAGAAATAGCGATGATCCCTCGGACACAAGCGTTTTGAAACTTACAAGCTGTATGGTGCCTTTCCTGGGGATATGATAGCCTTTCCTGCCAATAGGGTCCTCATCTAAGCTGATATAGCCCTGGGAACAAATAAGTGCACATATATTGTGTGATAATGAAGACTGATAGCCCTGGGAACAAATAAGTACACATATATTGTGTGATAATGAAGACTGATAGCCCTGGGAACAAATAAGTGCACATATATTGTGTGATAATGAAGACTGATAGCCCTGGGAACAAATAAGTGCACATATATTGTGTGATAATGAAGACTGATTGCCCTGGAACAAATAAGTGCACATATATTGTGTGATAATGAAGACTGATAGCCCTGGGAACAAATAAGTGCACATATATTGTGTGATAATGAAGACTGATTGCCCTGGGAACAAATAAGTGCACATATATTGTGTGATAATGAAGACTGATAGCCCTGGGAACAAATAAGTGCACATATATTGTGTGATAATGAAGACTGATTGCCCTGGGAACAAATAAGTGCACATATATTGTGTGATAATGAAGACTTGAACGCGGTGCCATTTGATCCTCCTAACAGAACAGCTAATGAGAGGGCGCTTAACTCATAAATCTTGAATTTCTTTATTTTCTAATTTTGTCGAGGGCCAATTGTATATTATCTAGATATTTTGTGTTACCCTCTATAAATAAAGTTTATTATCTATATATTAATACCGTAAGGAAAATCGTGTCGACACTCGCTCCGCTCAGCCCTGAAGCTGTGCCGCCAAAAGAAGTTCGCAAACCCGAAGGGAAGGTGGAAATCTGGACCATGAGCGTGTTTTTGTTGGAAAAGATTCACCTCGGGCTAAGTTCTAATTCAAGCGATTTCTTAAGCGAGGGACAAAGCCGCCATCGCCGCCATGTTGAATTCTCCCACAGAAACTAAAAAAGAACTCGGTTCGCGCAGCCGAAAGCACCATTGACATTCAAACCTAAATGGTTCTCTTACAGATTACATACAGGAATGTGCAGGGATAATTCTAACTTGAAAGATTTGAGCTGAGAAAAATTTTCATTCACGTTTCAACAAACGTACACACTGCATTGCTTCCCTCGGAGCACGCGCTAAGTCATGCTAAGTCGAAATGACACATTTATAAACAGAGAACACTTTAAGTAAAATAAATTTCCCCCTTACACGATCCGTGAATTTTTCACGGGCTAAGTCGAAATGACACATTTACAAAACAAAGTCCGTGAAAATCATGAATAATATTCTTTAAGTATAAAACCTGACTGCTCTATCGCAAAACGAAGGACACAACCCCGAAGAGAAGGAGGAAATCCCTCCAGTGGGCATGTTTTTATTGGAAAAGATTCACTTTGGGCTAAGTTCTAATTCAAGCTATTTTTTAAGCGAGGGATAAAGCCGAAAAAATGTAAATAATATAAACTAAAAAAATTCTTAGTCCTTAGACCATTTTTACTTGGCCTGTTTCTTCTCTCCCCTCACTGAGAAACATACAAACAATTCCGAAGTCAAATTGCGCTTTCGATTTTCACAATCACGAGTTCTTTGACCGATTTGAGAGACGGACACGCGTGATTTTGTCGCACCAATCAGGGAGACCAGTGCAAAAAAAATCCTTTTGAGCTCACTTCATTTATTTCGGCATGGTGGGACGGGGTACTCATGCTGATGGGAGGTTATTAGTAATGTAAATCCGGCAGTTTATGGAAGGGGGAAATCATGAACCCCTCCCCACATCCATATGGCCATTGTGATTTTTTTTGCCCGTTTTTTTTTTTTAAACAGAGAACACTTTAAGTAAAATAAATTTCCCCCTTACACTCCGTGAATTTTTCATGGGCATCAGCTAGTTGTTATTATTATTATTAACCTTCCCGACCAATACCCTGCGCGCTTAGCCTCAAATCGAGGCTAAGGATGACTGGACGCGATGCACGAACGGTCATCTTCGCAAAAATAAAAAATAATTATCAAAAACGTTCCTGTCAAAATCTTTGAAAAAGCACTTTAACGAGTCACCTCAATTTACACGTCGCTTGTAAAGGTCTTGGTGCGAGGCGTGTAGGGTATTCAGGGTATTGTCGGGAAGGTGAAGACATACTCTGGCACCTGTATCGGGAACTCTTTAAGAATCTTAAAACATAGCCATGAAAATGTGGACATTACCATATATGGCGATGGTGCGTCGTCGTCGGATAGCCTGTAGAAGTAAGAGTTGATGGCAAGTTTGACGTGCGGAGGGCAAAACGAACCACTGGCGCTCAACTCTGCGGTGAAACCCTGGCAGATTGAAGTGAAGTATATTGTCAGTGGATGGACGGGATGAACGTTTGAGAAGAAAGGCCATGAAAACAAAGGTTGCTTTGAGTATACTGGAGGTAGGATTAGGGGGATCGTTGCCTCTGTGACGAAACCTTCCAGTAGCCTTTATTGAATTAGGAATATAAGCCAAAGAAGATTCCGTTCCAAGAGTTCATCCATATCTGTATATTTGGGAACTGGGAATTGGGCATCACAAGCCATTGTTTCCAGGTCACTAAAGCAAAGCAATGTATCATTCCTTATAAGTTACACTTACATCGACTGCGCCAACAGGTTCCATCCTTCCATTCAGAATGGATTCCTAAAGTACAAAATATTTCCCAAATCAGCCCTTCGATCTCTATTTCTCACGTCGCACCGGCTTACACCAATGTGATTTGTGATTTAATGAGTGTAGAAAGTCGCTCCCTCAGATCTTAAAAACTATTTTGCAGCCCCTGTGCGAGGCTGAGAAATTTTTTGTCCAGACGTGCCGTCTCCTAGCAACCCACGTCTGCACTTAGTTACGCCCATGTGACAAGTGATAGCGGAGTTAATAGTCGCCCATATTTTCCTTCGGCTCCTTTTCGGGTTCACCCACATCGACGGAGGTTTTATCAGCACCCTTCCTATTAGTGGGTACTCTATTGCAAAGGTGTAATACACAGATGGAAATTGGACGCGTTCATGACGGAATTCACTTTCCGATGTGGCGCGCAACACCAGCCTATGCAACAAGTGCAGTAAGTGCAAAGGAGAAAGGGAAGCTCCCTCCCCCCCCCCCCCTTTTTCCCTCGAAAAAGGGGGGATCCTAGGTTTCTCAACAGGGGAGTGCGGATAGGAAAACAGATGCCCATATGCAGTATGCCCATATTCCCCCGCTACGCATGCTGGGTTTCTCAACAGAGGGGAGTGCGGATAGGAAAACAGATGTCCATATGCAGTATGCCCATATTCCCCCGCTACGCATACTGGGTTTCTCAACAGGGGAGTGCGGATTGGAAAACAGATGCCCATATGCAGTGTGCCCATATTCCCCCGCTATGCATGCTGGGTTTCTCAACAGGGGAGTGCGGATAGGAAAACAGATGCCCATATGCAGTATGCCCATATTCCCCCGCTACGCATGCTGGGTTTCTCAACAGGGGAGTGCGGATAGGAAAACAGATGCCCATATGCAGTATGCCCATATTCCCCCGCTAGGCATGCTGGGTTTCTCAACAGGGGAGTGCGGATAGGAAAACAGATGCCCATATGCAGTGTGCCCATATTCCCCCGCTACGCATGCTGGGTTTCTCAACAGGGGAGTGCGGATAGGAAAACAGATGCCCATATGCAGTGCAAGCTTGCAAAAGAAGAGATAGATAGATAGATAAAAGACTCACCTCAAAATTGCCCAACAGACTTTGCGTGGTTGACGCAGGCGCACTTCTGCTCAATATCTTGGCTAGTTCACGGTAGTCGATCTTAGTAGAGAGGCCACTAGGACACAAAGGTTAAGATCAAAAGTCATCAACCTGTTTGTCTTTCTAGGCTACTTTATATCTTGGCTAGTTCACGGTAGTCGATCATATAAGAGAGACCACTAAGACACGAAGAGTAAGATCAAAAGTCAGGCTAGTTCAATTAGCACTCGATGGGCACGTCCTGTGTGGTGTCCGTAAAAAAGGTTACTTAGTGGTGCCTGAAATAGACACCACTGAATCACAAGGCAGGGAGGTGTCATTTCCAGAGTGATTTGTGCAGGTAAGATCCACCTAGCGTTGTACAGCATCGTTGTGTCCACAATATGAGTCTGTGTGAATGGGAGTAGTGGAGGACAGGACCAAAAAATGGTTGAGACCTTTATTTCCACAGTTTCCTCTTTTCCAGCGTTCTCGTATTTTTCTGTTCTATAACTTCTTTTTCTGTTTTGAATAAAATATTTAAGTTTGAACGAGACACATTTTCGTCTTGCAAAGTTATCGCAAAAAGTCTTTCGTTTTTGCTTATCAAAGTATCAACTCTCCCAACCTTGACATCCTTTTTTCTCAAAATCTTATCTTTCAATTTTGCTCAAAATTTCGATATTTCTTTTTGGTCACTAGAAGAGTGGGCATGCAAACCAGAAACCCTTCATCTACAAAAACTAGTGAGGATCTCGAAAATGTTTTTGGGTCCTGTCGTAGGGGAGTGGTCCCTCTTGTCACAGCCACACACCCCCTTTCCTCTTACTACGATCTTATTCCTACTATATAAAGAGATATATAAAGAGATTGCTAGTGAGAAATAATTAAAAGTTGTTTTCCATACTTGGTAAAATCATCTGAATCATCATCTAACTCGGTAGTGGACCGGCGCAGAGGTGCCTGAAACACAGAAATACAAGTGGCTGAAAAAAGAAAGCTACGAGTGTTGTAAAGCTGTGGGTCGACCCTGTCCAGGTGATCGCTTGTATCGAGAGTACTTGTAACTCATTTAGGGGTGGACCATTAGAAGTTGGGGGAGGGGGGGGGGGGGGGGGGGGGGGGGGGGGGGTGGCAATTCCCAAAAAAAATTCGCGCAAGGCCAATCCTTCCAAAAAAAAAATCTTGCAGAGATTCAATCTAGGAAATAAAAATCCTACAAAGACATGGCTTGGGCTCTCATTAAAAAGATGCCTTAAGTAGTTATTCCAGCAACTTTTCTTTTGCATTTTTCTACTTCACTAAAACAAATTTCGGCACGCTTCGCGCGCATTAAAAATACCATCAAACATATAGTCGGTGAGAGATCACGCACCGAAGACACTGCCCTAGCGCCGTTTACAAAAACAAAGTGTGTCTTGCCGAGAAACAACAAACTCTCCCAAAAAATGCCCTGCAGTGATAGGCCAGGCAGGCAGTCACTATGTTCGAAAGAAGAACACTTAGGTAAACGTGAGTTCGGCGTTACAAGTATAGAAATTCGCCATGTGGACCGCTTCACACTTACACATACGAATAATAATAATTTCGTAATTTGCGGGATCAATAATAAAACCTACAGGCATTGTTTATTATACACAAAAAACGGAACGTTCGTCTACCCTTTCTCTGAGGCTTGATGAAATGCGTTTATAAAAATTCGAGCGCGCCTCGCGCGCAACGGAAGAAAAAGAACTCTACCATGTCAAATAGGGGCCGGGGGATGGCGAAAACGTTTAACAGCTTCATTCTTTTTGCAACAAATAAAAATATAGCATAAGAAAATTTGTTGTACCTATACATACAGCAACAAGATTTTCTTCTGAACCAATATATTCTTCTGAACCAATATAAGCCAACCAACCAGCCGATATAGTATAAGAACATTTTGTTGGTGCGTTGATGCGGATTTGGACGGCCTGTGGGAACGGAACGCCACGGGAACAGGTAGTGCTCGATGCGCAAGATACCTCTCGTGGGTTTATCCATTTCCATTTTTTGTGTGTGTGTCAGCGAAAAAAAAAAAATCGTACATGGGCTTCGAGTCCGAAAAAAATTCCTGCACAACCTGATCCCCGAAAAAAAAATTCATACGTAAAAATATTGCCACCGACCCCTCCCCCAATTTCTAATGGTCCACCCCTTAGGGAGAACATCACTAGGCATATCTCAAGAGAATATTATGCAAAGAATGTATTCCCAATACGTGATTTCTTATGTGATATCATATAAAAATCCATTTTTTGTTCTCATTCTACCTGAGCTTTCTCTTCCGGTTGACCCGTTCGATTGCGTACAGTTCACTCGTTCATTTGTGAGCATCAAACGAGGGCCCCTCCCTAAACCCGCAAAAACAAAGCCTTCCCCCCCCCCCCCAACTTTTTGCCATTCGCAAATGTACGCAATAAAAAAAGTTACTTTACATTCTCGGAGGCGTCTACTTACGGGACTAGAAGAGATGGGAAGACCGGTCTTTGATTGAAAATCGGTTCTGAGCATGCTCCGATAGGTAGTTGCACTGACCGTCGCAGGCTCTTTCTATCGAGTGAGGGGTGTCTAAGAGCATGGATATCCACGTCACTTGTATTCTGAGCTCCCCCGTGCCGTGTGGGCGAGTGTTTCGTTTTACATCCTCTTCTTTCCTCGTAGTTGCTCTAGTGGGAAACAAAAATAAGCGGCACTATTATTCTCTAGTTTTTGTTTTAGCGTTCTTCGGGTTGTTTTGACCGATGTCGTTTGGCAGGATACGGTCACCAAAACCAAGAGATGGCAAAGCTTAACTAAAAGGCAGTCATATTTAACAATTAGACCTCAAGGCCGAATGTGCTATGATGAATAGACCATGAGGCCGAAGGCCGAATGGTCTATTGATATCATAGCACATGAGGACGAGAGGTCTAATGTTTTAGTATAAACCAACTAGTTGGTCGGTTATGGCAATGAATTCCATTATTTTATGTTGAAAAAATCAAATCTTGCAAAGAAAGGTGGTGGTTTTGCCAGGCACGGTCTATCACTAATAGACCATTAGTAGCTCAGCCAATCAGAATGCAGGATTTGTAATAGACCATTAGTTGGTTTATACTAAACAGGGTTAGTACGCTTGTAAAGAAAAAAAGCCAACATTTTCCAGGACTTTTTCGAACATTTTCCAGGACTTTTTCCCTAAGTGAACCATTTAAATAACAAGCAAACATGCACATGGCGTGAGTAGTGGCCATGTTGATGTAAGAAAACAAAACTAGAATGCTCATTTACTGCCAACATCACTCCGCCGATTTTATATCCACGGTTTTTTTTTTGCGATCCATTAGCAGGACTTTCCAGGAGTTCAATTCCAAAATTTTCCCATTTTGTAAAAGAATGTCCGAAACTCGTAAGTCATCCAGTCGAGAAAACACAATTATAGGTTTCTCAATAATTTTGAAGAATATCAAATCAGAGTAAAAAACCTTACCTTTGTGAAATCTTGATTACAAGAAGAACTTTTGCGCAGATCCCTGCAACGGACCGCTGCACCCTCACTGAGGCTTCGCGTTTTTCTGTCCAACATGAACTTGGCAATCCCTTGGTTTTCACTCCCATAACTACACTGACTGTCTTTATCTTTGCAGCGATTTAAAATACTCTCTATTTCTCATTTGTGCTTTTCTTGCACTGCAGGCCACTATCAAATTCGTTAAAATCTAAATTGTCAATTTTTGAAATAGTTGCATCTAAATTTATTAGTCGTTGTCCTAAATTAAAAATACCATTACTGCTACTCGTCGCTATGTTTTTGCTAGAAGTGGACGATAATCCATTACTAACGCTTGGCGAAATGCCATTTGGTTCTCGTTCGCGTGACAAAGCACAAGGAAAAAGTTTAGCTCTAGCAGAAGCACAAGGCGAATTATCTTCATATTTGCTTCCTTTCTTTGAGTCTGTATCCCCTAAGCAAGTTTTCTTCCGTAATGGGGATCTTGTGTCTGTCACTTTGCAAGGCCAAGTTCTAGTAGATAGCTGTTGCTCACGCATGCTTTGTTCATTCAGTTTCCATTGCAAGTCGTTTAACAGTTGACTGGGGTCACATCGTGGCAGCGACTTGACCATCACACAAATGGCACAGTTGCCAGGAAGACTTGCAAGTGGGAATACATGGCTGGCAGGCTCACGGAAGAACGACAACTGTTGGGTGGCGGCATCAGGCTGACGAATACTGATGGAGATGAGAACAGAAAATGAGGTGAAAGCGTGACTACAAAATCCTACATGGGAGGATGAGAAAGTCCAGAGGATGGTAGAATAATCTAGCAGGAAAACTTAAGACACTATATGTGTGTAAATGTCGGGGGCAAACTCCCTAGACATGCAGCTCCTAAAGCTAATAACACAGGGTCCCACGATGCCACTGGTAACCAAGTCACCCTTTAATTTGGCCTTCTGTAATGCAATAGGGTGGCTATGACAATTGATTACCAGTAATTGATTTATAAGCACAGACACAACTGAAGAGTGCCCACTGCCAGAGCATTTGTGAAGGAGAGACATTACATCGGTTTATTGTCTATCCGAAACAGTTGAACAAAGTTCAAATTACAATTAAAACATTTCTAACCACAACCAGAAAAAAAAAATTTCCTCTGTCTGTCCAGGAGTTGATTCCTGATCACAGCAGTGAGACACCAGTGCCTGTTAAACCATATCATGGCTGGTCTATTTTTAGGTCACCCAGGACATGCAACAAACATCCAACTTGGTATAGCTTTTCATGATAATCCCAGCAATACTTACATATATTTAATGTTCTTGGGATGTGTGCCTTTGCTACAGCTGAGCCAAGCACTCAGCTGTGAGAAGTGAATATGAGAGCGCACGGCCTGCATCAGCATGCTACAACATGTCACATGACCACTGGCACTGAAACGCACAAGGAATCACCTGATAAGGAATTGGATGGTTTGGGGCTGTTCTTAGTGCAGTTTTGCAAAAATGTTTATTTTTATAACCCGCTGTATTGTGAGTTTTTTTTTTAGCTAGGGCTACAGTTATTACAGTCACTGTGTAAGCTCTTGTGACTTGTAATTGTTTGAGAAGCACCCAAGTCGCATTGCAGGCTCACAAGAATAAAATGCAGTTGAAAATTCTATGCAAATTTTCAGTTTGAACTTTTTAAATGCGAAGAACAATATAGGAACCCTTGGGACCTACAGTATCAGCCAATCACAGCTATTGAATGACAATACTACTCTTCCCAGTAGACCGTTACACCTCTCGGTTTTTCAGCCTGCCAGCCGCTGTCTCAAATTCATCGTGTGATCACCTTTTTATGTACCACGTGATGGGTTGCTTATATACCATGTGATCAACCGTTTTGGGCTTAGACTTTGTTGGAAAGCAGCAAAACTATGTGTCTCACCAAACTCTCAAAGTTTACACCCACAAATACTGATCACGTGGTACATAAGCACGGTACATAAGCAACTCATCACGTGGTAAAAAAAAGGGTGATCACGCGATCAATTTTAGACAGCCACCGGTGGGCTGAAAAACCGAGAGGTGTAACGGTCTACTGGGAAGAGTAGTAGATACAAGTGAAAACGAAGCGCAAAGGTTCCCATGCAGTTCCCAGTTGGCCTTTAATGTGGCATACCTTCCAACCATTTCTATTGTCCACTGCTCCATTAGCACCACTGAATCATCTTCAGCATCCAGTTGTACAACTACGTCAATATAGAGGCATTGTTCTTTATTCCACAGGGATTCCATCTGTTGTTTCATGCTCAATACCTCATGGCACTACATAAAAAAAACTTTAATGATATCATACCAACAAAAGACTACCATACTTTCCTGTTAAAATAATCTATAATTGCCACACTTCTGAGCCCACTCACAACAGAAGGGTCGAAATGGATGGGCATGAAGGCTACCTCCCCCCCCCTATTTTTTTGTTTTTTTTTTGGGGGGGGGGGGGGGGGGGTGGTCAGCCTAACCCTGAATTGTACAGTTTTTATATGCTGGCTCTTCTGTGTGAGCCAGACACTAAATACACTACTAAATACACTGCCACAGCCTGTAGATTTTTTATGACAGCAAAGAGTCACATCACTCAGTGACGACTTCACAGGCAGACAGTACTAGTGTGGTGCTACAGTGCAGGCCTTAGTATGGAGGATTGCCAAATTTGACAAATTTGTCAACATGAACATAGGCAGCGTAGAACCATAGAAAGTGGGGGTGCTCATTAGTAAGGAAGTATGGGAAGAGTGAAAACACAAATACAGTAAATGTACGAAATTTTGATGAAAAGTGGGGGTGAGCACCCCCTGCCCCCACGCCTATGATGAAGGTAACATCATAGCACTACCATGATCTCCCACAGCAATTTGACATTGACCGGCTTTCCACATTTTCTACTGACCTCTTTCTGATTGTGACACTGATGAGTGACCATCCCTGTTAGTGATGGGCAGTGTTTCCCTTCCACTCTTCCCTTTTCTGACAGCTCTGGTGTTCTTCCCTCCATGATAAGCATGCCAACTTGCATGAAAAAATCCTTGGTGTGCATCTCATATTCCACCTCAAGCTCACAATCAGCTACAGAGGCTGAAATAAGGAATTTTGTGTGGTTTAAATACACTGTGAATAACATTACTGGCTGTTTTAAATATGTATTAACAGGAAAATATTAAAAGATAGAAAATTGATATGACTCAACTTTAATTTCACATTCATTAATATTAATGGAGTCTGAAAATTCACTTTTGTGATAAAATAAAAGACTTTATGGATAGTTTTAAAGACATATAATGTTCACTTAATGGCAACATGTATGTGGGGACAGA
Source organism: Scolanthus callimorphus (assembly GCA_033964015.1). Taxonomy (NCBI): domain Eukaryota; kingdom Metazoa; phylum Cnidaria; class Anthozoa; order Actiniaria; family Edwardsiidae; genus Scolanthus; species Scolanthus callimorphus. The sequence continues at coordinate 31,372,246 of CM066918.1, read as the reverse complement.
TATAAATGCTAATAAACTAGAGATATTATCATTATAATGACAATAAGAAATGACTGCAAGACTGATGTACATATTGTGTGGTGTTAGCTTGTCTGGAACAAATCCAAACATGTTACCAAGTTTGAATGAATTTCAACCTGTAGGAGCCATCCAAGCCATGTCATAGCAACATGTCTTGGCACAGAGACAAGTAAATAATATTAAGGTAGCTTCTAAGCATTCAAATACAACACCAGTAACCGCACCAAAACAATGGACCACCCCTGAATAGTGAATATATCTTGGTCATGCAAAATTAAATGTGTCTATAAAATTCATATCAGAATGAGCACCCTTTGTTGGAAAAAAAATGGATGAAAATTCCTTCTTCTTGCTGCTACCATGGACATGTCAAAGCTAAAGCAGGACTTGGCTTCCTTGTTTCAAAATTTAAAACATTTCGTGTATTCATGGTTTGAGGAGATAATTGCTACATGCAGCTTTTTCACAATAATAAGGGTGCTATACAACACTATTTCTTGGTGGTTCCTCATTAGATATTTAGATTATTTCAACATTAAATTTCAGATCAGGAGGGCTCTTAAAAGATTTTAGAAGGAATCAAAATAAACAAATGGAGCTGTAATGATAGTTTGCCATGAAATGGTAAGAGTAGAACATTTCAGTTTATTTTCAGTGTTATTACAAAGCCTCATTACAAAATCAGATTGTAGCCTTTGGACTGAAGGTAGCACAGAGAGAGCCGACGTTTTTGAGAGGCAATAATTCACTGTTTTCCACTCAGGCTGCTATTTTAAAACTCCACCATAATATCCGAAAAATACTAAGAGCTTATCCTGGTTGTTCATCAACGTACGACAGTCAACAACATTATAAACCAAATCAAATGAACTTCGTCCTATTTTGGACGATATCAGATATTTTAAGCAGAATTTAAGCCCTTGTGTGCTATACTACAGGTTTGAATACTACGAGGTACGTGAAGGATGTAAAACAAAGACAAAATACTCTGGAGTCACAAACATTCTGTGTCATACAAGAAATGAGATAGCAAAATAAAATTATTCGTGACGAGAAAACAAAATACCGAGTGAACCTTACCTTCTAAAGGCTTCATTTTCACGTAATATATCACTATGGATCTCTAAATTCAATCCTATGGCATCTATATGTAAACAGAGACATTTTACAAGGATTTCTATAGCATCCTTCAGGTTCGTCTGATAAAATTCAGTTGGTTTCCCGAACTTTTTTGTCGCTGTTTGGAGCCAAGCAAAACATAGTACAGTCGACTTCTGGAGTTTTGATTGGCTGAGAGCTTCTAATCAATAATCATTGCTATTGTGGTCACGTGCCGGAAGTAAACTCACAGAGCTCACTTCCGGTGTTATAAATGAATGTCATTCCCGTTATTTCCTTATCATTTTTTTTTCTTCAACATCATGAACTGATCTGGAAAATTAGATTATAAAAAAATTGATCTCAATCTTCTTGTCTTCTCGTCTTATTTCCTTATACTAGCCAATCGCCATTACATTTATAATTACTAGTATCGACTTTTGAAAACTTCAGAAGAAGTGCCGTGCTGACATCAGCAACCAGTTCATCGGCGAAGGGTCCGGCGAAGGTAGAACCGGGCGGGAGTTCGAAACGGGAGAGTGTGATTTTCTTTCACAGGTTTTATTTGGAGTACATAGACGGCGTATGGAATAAGTGTCCTCCCCACAGCCCCTACCTTTATGAGTGCCGTTTCACTTTGTGGTGCAATGAAGCCCCTGGTGTCCCGTATGGCCGCCCCGCATATCTGGCCTCGAGGTCCTCTCTTCGTTCTCTTTTGGTCTTCGACTGTAGGCTTGTTTCAATCATGCCGGTAAGTTCCTCAGAAAAAAACGCAAATAAATCCGTCCTGAAATAATCTTCGGGGCCCATATTTCATCAGATGCAAAATAAAGTATTGTTTATTAGAAGCGTGGACCTATTTGCTGTAAAGACTCGATTTCTAAAGACATTTGAGCCTTTGCAGTTAGGCCATTTCAATCACATGGTTGGACTATGGCGGCGAAAGGCAGCTAGTATAACGTTTTCAGTGGTTTCTCAGAGGCCTTGAGATATCTACTCAGACATTAGGTATTTCTTCCTCTTTAAAGGCTTCTCTTTTATCGAGCTAGTCCAGCATAGGCATAGTTGAAAAATAAACACAACACACAAAATATCACCTCCGAAACAAAGTTCTATCTTCACTGAACATGACCGAACGTGAACTTCATATAAAATTCCCATAAATCAACGTGCATAGGGGTTTATACAACTGAGAATAAGATGCTGTTTGCCGTCGTGAAAGCAGTCAAAATGGCTTCAGACTTAGTACTCTCGATTTGTGAGATTGTAGTAAGAAAGTTTTTAAGAATACTTGACGTCCACAGCTTCAAATGAATCAAGATTATTGATTCTCATTATATGTCACGTGTAACAAATTCTGGATTTGTTCTAAGATACAGGGTAGATTTAGCTTGTTTGTGGTTTTGCGGTGGTTATCAGAAGTGAAAGAGACTTTGCTAAACTCAGCAAATCTTCTTGTGATACCCAATAGAGACAAACAGTCAAAGGTCTTGAGATCAAGTGACTACAATAGCATGTAGCTGTCTGTCTTTTGATGTTTATTTCTACAGCTATTTAACCATTATCCTGCGAGATTGCGCAGAATATCGTCTGATACTTAGCCGACGAGGGACGAAGTCCCGAGTTGGCTAAAATCAGACGATATTCTGCAAAATCGAGCAGGATAATGGTTTTATTATTCAGCACATCGATAGCACAAAAAAAACGAAAAAAAGCTCAAAACATCACATTTTCCTCAGAGACGGATATCGCAGGATAGCTGTCATGTACAGAAGACAGCTATTGGCGTTCCAATGACCATATTTGGGCAGTGCATCGATGTGCTGAATAATAAAGAAAATTATTATTCAGCACATCACTGCACTGCCCAAATATGGTCATTGGAACCCCATAACTGTACATGACAGATATCCTGTGATATCCGTCTCTGAGGGAAATATGATGTGTTGAGCTCGTAAATAATACACAAAAGTAATGTTTTGCAGGGGTTTTTGTGCTATCGATGTGCTGAATAATAAAACCATTATCCTGCTCGACTTTTGCAGCATATCGGCTGATGTATCCAACTCGGGACTGCGTCCCTCGTCAGCTAAGTATCAGACAATATTCTGCGCAATCTCGCAGGATAATGGTTAAACATATCACACAGAGCTAAAAATGTCTCCATGTCCACCATCCTTTGAGCCATTAGCCCTGTAACACTGCATTTTACACACTGGTGTCACAACAAACTTTACCAATAAGTTTCCAGAGCACACACAACAATTAGGGTTTGATGGTTGCAAGACTGCACAAAGTGGTGCTGTTACTGGGCTGACCCAGTTGTGATTAATTTCCCTGTATGGCTGATTTATCCAAAGCTGCTGCTTTTGATGTTTGCAGAAGTTCATTGGCTTCAGCCTAGATTAAAACCCTTTATCTCTCTGAGCTGTCTACACTGAATGACTGTTCAGTGATCGACGAGGGTGTACATTAGTCAGCGAAGTTTCCAATTCTGTCTTTGCTAAGGATAGCCAGTGAGTAATGACGCAAGCCTCTGTCACATTAATAAAGTTTTAGTTTAACATTGCTAACCATACATGTATAGTGAATGAGTATGCATTTATCAAACGTGATGTGTATTTTGTGCTTCTAGCTGTTCAAAGATTTACTGAATGTGAACCCTGTAGAGGAGAGAAGAAGACACAAGTTAAAAAGACTGGTACAGAGTCCCAACAGCTATTTTATGGATGTCAAATGTCCAGGTAATGGAGATTGTGTGCCAAGTCTGGCAGGCCAAAAGATGGCCAGTAAATTAAAGATATAATTACTGATCAAACATTGCATGCCTTGGCAAGATTAGAATTCTTTTTGAATTAGGGTAAACAAAATCTTCTCAACAACTATGACTGTTGAACCAAAGTGTTTAACACATACATACATACCGATACAACTTTATTTTATCACGCTAGCCATAACAATTATTTTTGCAAAAAAGAAAACTGATTTCCATATATATATATATATGAGCAGTAGAAACGCGAAACGGGCCTTATCCCAAAACAGGGCTACGTTTTCAAGGACTGCGAGGCACCATCTCAAGTTTGGCATTTCGCTTGCGCAAAACCGCCGTAGGCATTTCGTGTTGCGTTTGCTCATATATATATATATATATTTTTTTTTATATGGGGCGTGCATTGCAATTTGTCAGGCTGATTTCTTCTAGACACCAACAAATCTGTGGCATCACATCAGATATTTTTGTGTCAGGCCCAATTTTCCTTAGGGTAAATCAAATATGTTGTGGGATTAAAATCTGCCTAACAAATCTGCTCTATCAACCTTTATAATATAGCTACAATATAACACATGCTCTATTACACTGATAAAGTAATGGTTCTCTCTCGCTATATCATAAAGGCATAAAAGCACAACTTTCTATGACTTTTTCGGGGAATAGAGCACTTAGATTTTGGGAGAGACACTTGAAATGTTTTAAAATCACTTGCCTGCAGCTCATGATTTTACAACATTCTTGTGTCTCTCCCAACATCATGCGTGCTCTATTGTGCAGATAAGGTCATAGAAAGTTGTGCTCTAATGCTTAAGTATTGTCTGTAATGTGATCAAAGAGCCCCTGTCTGCTATCATTTTGTCAGTTTAGCAACATATAAAATCAGAGAAAGCATCCATTTCCATCTGCTGATTTATAGAATATAGAGCAATATTCTCCACTGAATTGGTAAATGAAATATAAAACTTTGATTGTGCATTTCCAGAAAAAATCCATACCCCCACCACGGAGGGAATTTGTTTAGAGACCTCTCCCACCCCCTGAAATTTCCAATCCAGGGGATGACTTTTGACCCCCCTACCCCCTACTCCCTCTGGAAATATACTATTGTTTCTAAAACTGGCTTCCACGCAGTTTGAAGAAATGTGTTTGGATAACTTATTAATATTGTTAGTACCATCTGTTACTGTTGATACACTTTCTGAGCATAACACGGTAAAACCAAGTCAGGAAACCAAGTGTAAGCTCGTTTATCATTAAATAGCTTACAAAAAGAAAGGTTATAGGAAAGAAAATCGATAAGAAAGTAAATCGGCGAAACAGTTCACTGATACTTTAGCGTCATTTCTTGTTGATTAACGAAGGCCGGACATGAAGTCAACCTGCGGTAAACTTCCTTTTTCGCGTGCTAGTGGACAGACATTTCTCTTGCTTTTCGGACGTTCATAAAACAAGTGCATGCTGGCATGGGAGACGTGCACATTAAATCACATCGCAAAATTTTTGTAAAGCAGTTGACTGTCAATTTTAATCACCATTAGAAAACAAACTGTTTACACAAGAAAAATTTGGAACTACCATTCAAATTATGTTTTGCATGTTGTCGTCGCCGAAGGGACAGATTCAAATCTATGATCAACTTAAGTTTTCTCGTTTGCTTCTTAAATAAACCCACAAAATGTACGAAAGGAGAAAGCTTACCTATAGTACTTTAATTATTTCATAGTTATTATTGTGTTTTATTACTAGGAAAGAAAACTGGTGAGACATTTCTCCGATACTTAAGCATCTTGTCGCTAATTTATTATAACTCCTAAGTTGTTAAAAAAACTTTTCTCGCTCTCTTTGTAAATAAACCCCATGATACAAGTTTGTAACAAGTACAAGTTTGTAACTCGACACCAAAGCAATTTTCACGTGCTGAAGGCTTGCTTGCAGTCTATTGATCTGTGCCTGCTGTTTTGGTATCCCTGTGCCATAGGTAATCAGGCTGGGTTACACGGATACATGAACGATCTCAAGTTCGCTCCTCGCACTTTATGAAGGCTTTTCTTTCAAGAAATGTGGTCTAAAATGCAGCCTTGTAAGATTTCCCACATGTTTAAAGACAGTTTTGACGAATTAACTTCTTTGCAAAAAGTCCTTTCCGACAATGTTGAATGGCAAAAACCAAACAGCAATCTGAAGGTAAAACGACCCTGATGGGAAATGTTTTCCCATCAGCCATCCCCCCCCCCCCCACCACCCCCTGGAATTTCCAATTCCCTCCGTGGTGGGGGTATTGGTTTTTTGCTGGAAATGCACATTGTATACTAGATGGTAATTTGAGATTTCTACAAGGAATTCCTCTGCTAATATTGAATGAAATCAATAACAAAGGAGTGGGTGACTAGGACTCTTTTAATGGCTGATAGTCCAAGGCTGCTGCCATTGATGTTTGCAGGAGTTCGTTAGAAACAGCCTACATCATAACCCTTGGATCCCTTTACAGACTAGCCACCATGAGCTGCAGCTAGCCAGGGGTCTAGAACAAGGGGTACAATTTCATACTGCCATTTTTGTTCATTCCTGAAGCTTGAATATTTTTCATGTAGGTTTACGTTTCAAATGTGCACGTCTTGTTTTTTCATAATTTCAGTCACAGGACTGTTTTGTTTAATGGGACTAGTTGCATGGTTGTAAGCATGTAAAGTGCATTACAACTTGCTCACTAGGGGACTTCCCTGGGATGATCTGTTACCGTATGTGGGACTTGTCCCCTAGTCTGTGCTTGTCTTCGTGTGAGAGAATCCTTGGCATGTAAACTGTCCTACTGTTCGGCCTTCCTGTATAGTTTTCCCATATCTATGTTTTAAGGGTCTCCTCCAGCATATTGCGTTAATGTTGATTTGTGTTTGTAGGCTGCTATAAGATCACCACAGTGTTTAGCCATGCCCAGACGGTAGTATTGTGTGTAGCATGCTCCATGGTGTTGTGCCAGCCCACTGGAGGAAGAGCACGCCTCACTGAAGGTAGACCAATATCTCTTGTTTCACTCCCATCCATTGTGCAAAATAGGGGGACCTGGTGTCATCACAAAAATTGACCAAAATTTTAGATTTGAAATTTTCTAGTTTGAAAAGTCAAAAGTTGTTTCGACCTTTCAACTGATGGTTATATTTTTTGTTATATACAAGGCCCAAAAGGGAAAAGTCAATAAAATTTAATCACCCAGTTACAAGCTGAGTAAATCGAAAATCTGGTGTACTTCTGACAATAATCAAATGGTCATGTTTTGTAATATTTTTTTCCAGGGTGCTCATTCAGGAGAAAGCAGAATTAAATCCCTATCAGATTGAACACTGATTTAGCAGTTTGGCACATGGTGACGTCACTCTGTAAATTGTAGCCAGTAACATTGCATGATAGTGATTGTATAGAATGAAATACCCAGGAGCGTGTTACGGGCAGCCGTCACCTTCAAAGCTTGTATATGGCCTGGATATTGTTGCCTGCACAAATATATAACAAAGACCTGTGTAGATAAGGGTAGCACAGAAATGCCGACTTTTTCAGTGGCCTGTGCGGTAATCATGTTGTAATCAAGTAATTTTTAGCACATCGCTATTTTGAAATGTATCTAATAAATCAGTGTTGAATTTGGTTGCTATTGGTTGTTAATTCTCGTAGTCGAAGGGTTCAGTGTTTTCACTGTCTTCTCCCTTTTTGTACATGAACGCACCCTGTACTAGTCCGTTTTCATTTTGATGTATTAAGGCCTCCTGTCCACACTAAGGGTATTCACCGTAAACGCATTGTTTTGAAAACGCTATCGAAAGTCGATAGAAACGAAAACACACCAGGGATCCAGGCCTTTCGTGTTTGGAGGCCAACCCGAGATTAGGCTTGTGAATCAGCCTGAGAAGCCACTTAGCGACAATGACTATCGCAAGCAGGATCTACAAAATAGACTAGAAATTCCTATCTGAAGGTAGTGCTGCATTCCTTGTACACTGACTCCTATATTTTTTGGTTAGGGATGATTGTCGGAAGTTTCCAGTTTCACCCCGAAAAGATACGAAAAAGGGCGTTGCTCAAATAAGTTTTTACCCTAAAAGATGCCATCAAGAAATTTCCGTCTTGATTAAAATGCTGCCTTTGAATGTTGTCTAATTTATCGTCTTGTCAACAAGTACTCTCTCTCTCTTTCTTGAAAGTTTGCCGCCTTGGTTTGCCGCTGTGTTAGAGCCCTAAACGATACCAATCTGCCTTAGTATTATCTATATTATTAATATCTATGGTCACCCCTTACTGCGATTTCCATAATTTTGCGAACTCTCGCTAACGATTTCCAACCGTCAAACCGCCTTCTGGCTTCCGCCCACAAGGAATTCAAGCCGTACATCTCTTCGCAAACAAATCTTGAGCTGAGCCCTCAGTGAAGCTGCTGACCTGCTGTTATTTCGCATGCGCAGTAAGACAAAATAACCCCCTCCCCACAGTCAAACTCTGAAATTGAGATTCTGTTGGAAATGTGCCGAGGCAGACAACGGAGTTTTATAATTATATTTTAGCTGATCGGAGACACGAGGAAAGCTGAAAACTTCAACTAATCTTGATCAGCAACTGACCTTTGCATCTAGCACAATTATGACGCTTTGTATTCTCCCGGGGTCGCGTTTTAAATCACTGAATATTCCTGAGATGTTTTCGCAAGATGACGCCATGGGATTCGAGAGAGGAAATTTTGACGTCTCATTCCTCGAAAACTGAACCTTAGTACCACGCTCGAACTTTCGTATACCTTCAATTACCCTAAGAGGATTCAAGAAAAAGTGGAAAGTCTTTTGGAATTTGTGTCAAAGTTCTTTAACTTATTTATTTTCTTCGAGCGGTCGTTTCTGAAGAAATTCCTGTGTGAAATCATTCATTCGGTGTTCTTCGCTGATCGGAGGCCCGTCGAAAGCAGTAGAAAGTCGCATGGAATGCTGCGAGGCGTGGAAGATAGGAATTAGCCAAGAAAAAGCACCACGGAAGTGTATTCTGCAGAAATTCTTGTTTAGTGCTTGCCATCTTGAAATTGACAATGTTGTAGCAATAATTATTCAGGTCAAAATTAAATACTTTTTTGTGGAAAAACTGAACCTAGTACCATGACGAGAGTCGGCACAGACATTCTACCATTTACACTCGTTCGTATTGCCGTGGAGTTGTTCTTGGAATTTGTGTCCAACATACTGAAAATAATTATTTCATTGATACGAGTATTCTTCCTTCGGTGTTGCAATGTCATTTGCAAGAACACTCGAAAACAAGTAATTCAGAGATCTTCGCGGATCCGAGGCTCGATTGAAAGCAGTTGGAAGTCACATGGAATGCCTTGGAGCATTGGAGATGTGAAAGATTTGAATTATTCAAGAAAAAGAATATCGAGATTTCAAGTGTATTCTTCCCTTGCCATCCTGAAATTGACAATGTTGTAGCAATAATTATTCAGGTCAAAATTAAATACTTTTTTGTGGAAAAACTGAACCTAGTACCATGACGAGAGTCGGCACATACATTCTACCGTCTACATTCATTCGTATCGACGTGGAGTGGTTCTTGGAATTTGTGTCCAACATACTGAAAAAAATTCATTCAAATAAGTATTCTTCCTACTACAGTGCAGCAATGTCATTTGCAATTACACTCCAAAAAAATCATTCAGAGATCTTCGCTGATCCGCGTGACTCGATTTAACAGATTTTAAGCAGTGGAAACTGAAAGTCTTCTTGAATAGAATGCTACGAGGACTTTGGTGCATTGGAGATATGAAACATTTGAATTTTTCAAGGAAAAGCATATCGAGATTTCAAGTATTCTTCGCTTGCCAACTTGAAATTAACAATGCATTGCAAGTAATTATTCAGGTGAAAGTTAAATATTTTGTTGTGGAAAAAACTGCACGAAGTACCATGACGAGAGTCAGCACAGATATTCTGCTATCCACATTCGTTCGTATCGTCGTAGAGTTGTTCTTGGAATTTATGTCCAACATACTGAATATGAACGAGAAACATCAATAGAAGTATATGACCGGAAATGGCTAGAGTCTAATTAGTAGCAATTGCTTTTCGAGTTAGGTTCCTAGTATAGCCAGCGCCATAGCGAAGCAGATTTAGGGAAGATTATAACCTAAAAACATAGCACTATAAAAACATAGCGCTGATGTAAACGGATTGATTTGCAATAAAAAAGTTTCATAGCTGGATGGCTTGCGAAGTTATTGTCACCAGCGGTGATGAAGTCATTGCCTGGAGTGCTGGCACTTGAAAGGTTCAAAGTATTCTCAACTCCCTTTGTGTGTTTCCTGACATTACGTAAGCCGCATTTTCAGTTTATTAGCTTAGAAAAATCCAAGAAATCGTCTCTAGTCTTGGCCGCAATAAATTTGTACAAGCGCAGTTTGCACCAAGCGTAATTATAACCATATTATCCGCTCTATCACAAAAACATTCAGAAACTTCTAGCTATAAGAGTGCGCACATCAGAAAATCGCGGACTTTCTGAAAACATACACAATATTTTCTTTTATATTAATACAAATCAAGAGAAAATAAATCATTTTCTCTTGTTCAAATATGCTATTATCGCTTCGGAATCATTCACTCGATGTGTTATCTGAATCGTAAACACTATTCGAATTCTCGCTTCGCATCGAAAAGATCACGCAATTTGGAATTTGACTGCAGCTTTACACAAGTCAGCTGTACATATTGATTTTACAATGTGGGCTCATGAATAAATTCCAGCGCGCGCATATATTTAGGCAGGATACGAGTCCGCACAAGTTTTGCTCGTTTCGATTAGATTTCCGCTCGAATTCCTTGTGCGCCAATCAAAGACCCGAGTCGTTTCGTCGTTACTCTTCGTGCTTTTTGATTGGCCAGCACGTAACCGTTGCTCCGGTGACAGGAAGCCATTTAAGCATGCTTAGGCGCTGGCCAATCAAAAAGCACAAAGAGTAACGACGAAAAGACTCGGGCAGGGCTCGGGGCTTTGATTGACGGAAGCCAGAAGACGGTTTTACGGTTGGAAATCGATAGCGAAGTTCGCAGAATTATGAAAATCGCAGTGAAGGACGCTCAGCACGCGTGATGGGAACACGTGTGCCTCGCCAGTGTCATTTTGTTCGCAGGGACGTATGAAATTGACCCCCCCACCCCTCCGGAATTTCCAATGCCAATGGTCAATTTACCTGATCATTTCCATACAAACACTGTATTTTTCCTTGGAAATTCCAGAGGGGTGTGTGTGTGGGGGGGGGGGTCGCTTTTCGACACCCTTCCGTGGGGGGGGTATGGATATTAAATAAATAAAAAAAAATCCAAGCATTATGAATTCCGGATTTCAAGGACCGTAAAATGTTTGGATTTTTCCCGGATGCAAAATGCGCTCTTTCACTCAAATCGTCCTCGAGAGCGCAATGATTTCCAATCAAATGATAACATAGAATTGCTACAGGCAATGTTTTATCACGGGTGGCGGGTGATCCTTTAATTACAAAGTGGCTCACAATAACCGCCCTATGCTACTTAGCAAGAAATTATAGAACTGGTAGGAGTTGGAATTCAAAGAGGGTAATACTATTTTGCAGTGTAGGTTGCACGAGCCTTCAGGCGAGTGTGTATGCTAAGAAAATACAAGTGGGATATTCTGCAGTATGCCACGAGAATTCGAATAAGGCATTTTTTTACGTACATGTATGCAGTGCACGATGGGAAAGTTGAGAGGAATACTGCCGAATATACAATGTGTGGTTCCAGAAATTATCCATACCCCCCTACGGAAGGGCATTGGAAATTCCGGAGGGGTGGGGGGGGGTCAATTTACCTGATCATTTCCATACAAACACTGTATTTTTCCTTGGAAATTCCAGAGGGGTGTGTGTGTGGGGGGGGGGGGGGTCGCTTTTCGACACCCTTCCGTGGAGGGGGTATGGATATTTTCTGGAACCACACAATCTCAAACTAAAGTGGCAATAAACTACTCCTCCTCCTTTTCGGCATTTCGGACTTGGTTAATGTACCTTCAGGGTCTACCTTGCTAAGTGCACTGATTTAGTTTTCAACTCATTTGCTTTTACAGAGCAGAGTGCTTTGTGCTAGGAAGCTCACTTTATTTTCCCTGCTGTATTAAGTCTGCTAAGAGTTATTCCAGCCCCATCGTGTTCGTTCCCTTTCCTTCCAAAAACCTTTCTCACAACGTCACACACTTCATTTCGTAAATTTCGGATTCTCACAATATAAATTCCAGGGTTTATACTTGAGCAAATAAAAAGAATTGAAATGGTACAATTTATCGCTGACTTGACTTTTGGAGTCAACCCATAGATAACCCTCATGCAAAACACCACAAGATGTGGGACATAACAAAGCAGTATGATACCAGTTATCATAAACATAGTCTTGGTAGATTTCGAGTGAAGTGCAACATTGTCCCTTTGCCACGTAGAGGAGTTTGGGCTTGGATTTGCCGTCTGTGTTTATGCACCAGGAGGAAGACTCTCCCATATACGAAAATAATAGTGAATATTGAAACACCAAAAACGAGTAACGCGATATACCGTGAGAATCCATCGTGTAAAACTCTAGAAGCCGGGTATAATATAGATATTATCCACAGTAGTACTATAAACGTCAGTGCCTGGTATTGTGACCAAAGTGGCATATTTAAGAGGATAAAAGAGAGCCACGTATCTCTCTAGCGAGATAGCTACAATTGTCAGGAATGAAATCGAAAGCAAAAAGAAACCAAACGTTTCTGAGATGAGTCCAAACGTGCAGTAGATATTGAACACCTGTCGCATTTCGTAGATTTTATAAACAACATACGATGGTTGGGCGACAAACCCAACCCCTAAATCAGAAAGGCCAGACTCAATAGCAGGAAATTACCAGGGTTGTAAAGGCTTCGTTTTCGTATAATGACGTAGATGATGAGCGAATTCCCAAGCACTGCAACTAACGAAAATACGGCATTGAGAACGCAGTTTACAGTGTAAGTGATGTAAAGATCCTCAGATACTAAGAAGCGATTTTCTAGAAAGAAGCAGCTGGGTAACAAATCTTTGTCGCTGTAGTTCGATGCGTTTATCGTAACCATTTTGATAAATACCGGTCAACGTTTTCGTGTTTAGTTGTCTTCAACCAGTCTGACTTCTGACTGATGGTCAGCAGTTTACTTATCTGTCAACCTAGTGCATCCATTCGCTCATCCGCACAACTTTCTCGGCCTCTCCTCGCCCCGCTCCTTTCGCAATGTGAACGATCAGCTTTATAATGAGATCCAAACAGCTCTCGCCTGGCAAAATATCCGCGAGGCACGTCAGGAAGTTACATTGTTTTTCTTTTCTTGAAAACAGCAGGCATTTTCTAATATATTTATAATTCCTTCTACTTTGTATCAATATTCAATGCAAACTTTCCGTCCTTAAAAAAACTATAGTTCAGCTTGACCCAACAATTTATGCAATTACCTAACGTGCAATTTGTTAACACCTTATCATCTTAAATGATTTACTTTCTTCCTGATCATGATTTTAATGTAGTTTTTTTGGCATATGTTAATGACGTATTTCAAATTGATCAATTTATCGAGAGTATATGTTAAACCCTCAATCTGTTGTACATGCCGATTATCGATCCATTTTCCTAAATAATTAAGGGAGCAGACCAGGTGTTTTTTTTTTAAACTTATTGGACAGAATCAAATAATCACAAATTTCATCAATTTTATCAATCTGATTTGAAATCAGGGTTTCACTATCATTTTTAATATGATTCCATGATATAGCCTGGTGGATAGAGGTGGAACTTTCAATCAAATGGAGGATATCTGCATTCACTGCACGCTGTGACTCCAGCAAGTCAATTTTCCATTAATTGTTTCAGAAACGTCTGCTTGAAGTTTGGTTACACTTGTCCCCAAGCATTGCATTGTAGATTAGGCAAGTATAAATACAGGCAGCAAAATAGTTCAGGTTCAAGAATTTCAAAATTTAAACGCTGAAAATGACGTGCATTAACAATACAATACCAATGACAGTAGAACGCGCAATTCAACGCATAGCAATACACGACAGCAATACAGTAGCACGCGCAATTCAATGCATACTAGTTATATAATGCTTTCGAGTGGCATACTGTAGAATATCCCACGAGTCACTTGTATTTTCTGGTATTATACATAGAGCCTTCAGACGAGTGTGTATGCTAAACAAATACAAGTGACAAGAAGCGCGCGCAATTCAATGCATACTAGTTATATAATGCTTTCGAGTGGCATACTGTAGAATATCCCACGAGTCACTTGTATTTTCTGGTATTATACATAGAGCCTTCAGACGAGTGTGTATGCTAAACAAATACAAGTGACAAGTAGCGCGCGCAATTCAACACAGCAATACAGGACAAGAACACACATAGTAATCGCATGAACGTATATTGAACGGCAAAGGGATGAGAAAGAAATAGTCAAATCACACTAGTGGTCTAGTGGAGATAAACGCGGAAAGAATGGTTCTGGCGGCGCGCTTTTTAATTCTGAGAAGTGCTTTAATTTTTGCAAAGTATTTCAGTATGTTGATCTTCGGAAATCCAGGTTTTTTTTTTCTTCTAACATTTCACTCACGGACGAAAAAAGCTCAACGTTAGAAAGCCGACAAGCTGGTTTACGAGGATGTTGAACTATACGTGCGTCCGTGTTCTACTATTTAATGAAGGGTATTACTCTAAAGAGAAGAGCCAAACAGCAGGACAGGAAACGCCCCAATAAAACAGAAACAGAAACGACATTTCTTGACATGAATTCATGTGTTAAAGTACAAGATGTAATACATTGGGTGGAGCCTAATGTACCTATATGTGAAACTCTTTCGCTACGTGTAAATTGCCCATTTTAGTACCCTGTTAGCCAGCGTTATACATCTAACACGGTTGAGTCAAGAATCAAGTGTAGAGAAAGAGTTCTTTAAACAATACAGCTCAGTATGTCTTCTAACAAACGATTCAAAGCCATCCATAGTCGATAGCTTACATAAACCTGTTTCAATTAACGTTGCTCCTAAAACCATGTATCATGAACCATCCTTCGGCTTATCTCCGGTAATAACCTGTCATTGCTCACGAACTGCGTCACAAAGCTTCCTTTGTTTGGTAGAACGAATCATGATGAAATAAGAACTGAACACAAAGGTGTCCTCTGGGAATGGTTATTACACCGGAGTTAACCCCATCCTTCATAGTTGAAAATGATAATTCGTACCTATATATCGCAGCAATTCACGTCAAATTATATTTCAAAGTAGTAAACAAATTGCCACTGAGTGTTTTTATTTTAGTTTGGTTTGCCAAATTCGTAGAAAATACGAGAAAAAGCGCCTTCATTACGATGCATGGTTCATGATTTTACGTAGCAACGTTAATTGAAGTAGGTTTATACAAATGACGTGAGTAGTTCAGCTGTTCAGTAGAAAACATTACAACAACTTCCTGAGTACTTCTTATGAAATAACACGGATAGCCATTCTCTCATGCGTGTGCAGATCAAAACACGCGTTTTTGGACACGCCCTCTCAAAACGTCTGGCCCACGGGTGTCTGGCACGGAAGTTCTCGCACGGTGTTCGATGTTATGCTGAGAGTAAACGTCGAATCAAGAGTCGCGTCGATTAAATTTATTTCAAAAGAAGCTGCCTCATACACTTTCTATTGCTTGAAATGTTGACTCCAGCTCAACGTTAATCTGCTTGCAAGCGGTGGATGGTTGTTTTACTCCGCGGCCTAAAACCTGGGAGTTACCGCGCGCGTTCCAAAATCCAAGATGGCGGTAGTTCCCGGTCTCTAGCCGTAAAAAACAACGCTCCACCGTAGCTCAACATTTGGCACTATGCCTATACTCAACTTTAACTTTTTCGCCGAGATATTTCAAATGGTAATTTCATTGGATGCACTAAAACAAGCTACTTGTTGAAAAAGTTTATTGGACGATATTTTATGTCCACGCCCTTAACAAAATTTATTGTACACCTTCAAGGGCACAAATTGGTAGAATAAATTACACGCAGTGAAATACTACGCAGGAACGAACGAATGAATGCATTAATAAAATATTTTACAACCGTGACCGCCATGCCGTCATTCAAGTCTAAATTAAATTTCGATAAAAAAAACTGTGTTGAAATTACCTGACCACACAGTTCGTTCATTTCACCTGTGGAACTAGTATTATCATGGGATTTCTAATCAGGTGCTCAACACTGCAGGACCCCGCAGTAAATGTAATAGGATTGTACAACTATCTAACCAGCTACAGGGCCGTAGCAAGCCTCCAAAAACTGGGGGAGGGGACGACATATAAAAAATCTCAAGGCAGTTTTTAAAGGAAGTTTAAACTCTCGCGCGCCGAAAATTTCGAGCCCAGTATGTGAAATTACCGCATGTTTGGGAGAACTTTGATATGCAGGGTGCAAAATCGGAAGTTTTAATGGTTGTTTGGGGAAAAACTGGGGGGGGGGGGGGGGCACGGGCTCCCCCGGCCCAGTAAGCGCTAAGGCCCTGAGCTATGAAGAACAGCTCCCTAGACTCCGCTATTCATTTGAAGATGAAACACGAGTTCTCGTGGACAATCTTCTGACTAATCGCCCGACTGTTAGTAGAATCATACCTGCAACAGGTCTGAATTATTGATGATAAAATTATCGTCCATTGACCTTGTCAAGCGAGGGAACAAATAACGTATTTGTTAGCCCCAGTTTTGAGAATTTACAGATATGATCTAAGTCAAATTTCGCAATACAAGATAATGATTTGCGAGACTATATTTGCTCAAATTGATATCGTCATGATAGAACACTTTCATAACGCAGGGGATTTTTTAGAAATGAAGATCAATCTCCCTCTTTTGCGAAGATGGAAATGCACGACATGGCTTAATGGGTTCGAGTGAATGATGTTAGTTCTCAACTAAACATAATTCTACATTAACTATTGTCCTTGATTTTCTATTCTCATCTGCCTCTGGCGTACACAAGCATGTTTTTCTATACAGAAAATGGCCACAAATCCTTGAGTCTCTTTTGTAATTAGAAATTCAGCCTTGCCTACCGTAGACCTCTTATTCGTGCGTTTTGTTTTCCTGGTCGATTCAATTCATTTTCGGCATCTTCTTCGCCATCATCTTCATTTCCATTTTCGTCCTGATCTTGTTGACTTTTATCTTGCGCAGGGGGGCGAGCTTTCGGATTAGCCTTATCGGACTGTTGGCCGTCCGGCCTGTCCGGTTTTCCGTCCGCGTCTTTGGTTTGATCAGGATCCTCGTCACCCTCCTCGTTATCTGAAACGAGATTTTATTTACTCGCATTACAGCCCCAGTCGAGTTCGTGTAGAAAAATGACAAGTTTGTCAGGCTTTCAATTGACTACCGAAGATGGTAGCAAAGCAAACGCAAACGTAGGCTCTAATTTTAAATAACATCATTAAAATTTTACATATCATTAAAAGTAACATATCAGTAAAAATTAAATAGCAGGATGTTCGATTATTCAACGGTTTGTGTTGTAGCATGAACTGCAACACATTCAGAGCCGTTTTTCCAAACCTATCCATCCTATTTTCATATACTCAGGTTAACTAACAAGTTGTCGAAATAAGAGCAATTCAATAAGTAACCTGATAAACTGTTTGTTATATTTCTCTAGAGAGTACGTTTGTTGATAAGATCAAAATACCTTCGTCCTGAGCCTGATCTTGATCGTTACTCTTCGCCTCACCAGGCTCGATATTCTCGCTATCCTCCTCACTTTGTTTCCTCTTCACGGGTTTAGGGATTGGTCTTCTATGTAGTCGCCCTTCGTCACCCTCTTGTGGTACAGCTTCTTCCAATGCGTCTTTCACTTTGCTTTCCAGCGACTTGCCTTTGACTACATCACCACTAGGTTTCATACCAGCCGGATTCTGTTCCACTTTTTCATCCCTTTCGTTTCCCACTTCGCGCTTCACCAGTCGATTAGACTTCTGCTCCACGACATCTGCTTCCTCGTCTACATCTGCATCCTCTTCTTCTGTCTTCTTTTCTTTGTCATCACGTTCCTCGTTCTCCGCATCTATTGACTGTTTCGGAGGGGGTCTAACTTGCCCCATGTTGGGATGTAACTGAGTGAGCTTCTCCTTCGAGGGCGAAATCTTTGGAATCCCGATGTTTCTCCTAGAGAGAGATCCGTCTGGTGGCCGTGGCATAGTATCCGATCTACTTCCCTTTGATTCGTCTGCTGGCTTTAGCAGTTTCTCTGCCTCTGTATCTTGGCCTCTTTGGTTAAGCTTTACTTTCGGAGGAACAAATTTGGGGTGAACTAGCTTCTCTCTTGAAAGAGGCTGTTCCGGAGGGCGAGGCATAGTATCCGATCTACTTTCTTTTGCCTCATCTGCTGACTTTAGATGTTTCTCCGTCTCCGATTCTTGTCCCTTCTGGTTAAGCTTCACTTTCGATGGCAAAAATTTTGGGTTAACTAGCTTCTCTCTAGAAAGAGGCTGCTGTGGAAGGTGTGGTATAGTATCCAATCTACTGTCTTTTGTTTTGTGAGCAGGCTGTAGTGGTTTTTCCGCCTGTTCATTAACCCTATTAGGAGGCTTCTGGACGGGAGATGATGGGGATGACGTGATGATTGAGTGAACATTAGGCTGTTTTGGTGCCACACGATGTACCATTTCCTGGTTCACTGTTTGTTGCATCTTATTTGCCAGGTTTTGGGACAAGTACTGCTTGACCTTCTCCTCTTCCGCTTGTTGCTCGTCGTCTGCATCTGCTTTTGATTCACCTTCCGACTCGTCCGACTTTGATACCTAAATAACAACAATCGGTTACTGTAATTATATATTATTATTATATTACAACAATAGGCCGTTGTATTACAGCAAAAGGCCATTGTATAACAGAAACAGGTCACTGTAATATAACAATGGATTATTGTATTATAACAATAGGTTATTGTGATACACTGAGACCGATGATGGATCTGCAGGCCAGCCATCAAGTATTATTATTCAGCCATGCCACTATCTCGGTTCTGATTGGCTAAGAGTACGCAGCGAAACCTTGTTGGCGCGCAGTGCCTGACGTCATACTACAGACATTAGGATTGATGCACTCTAATGACGTCATAACGCAAGCCAATAGGTTTGGCCGCCATCTTGGTTTTCATTTCCGAATTGAAAGCCGGTTTTGCGAATATTCTCGTTGAATCTGTTATGATTTTTTCCAAGAGATCATGCTCAGGATATCTAAACATCAACTATGGCTATTTGAATTGAATACAAAAGGAAAATACCAATGGACGTAAGATGAAGTTGAAAAACCGTGTCGCCGTGCACGGCCTCATCGCTGACTTCGTTTAGCTAGGTAAGAATTCTTGGTTGCTGAATAATAAAACAATTATTGAATTCGGTTTTCGCATGATAGTGAGATTTGTCAATGCCTCGGGTTAGTGTTATCCGCCTCAGCTTCGCTTCGGCAGATAACACAAACCTCGGCGATGCCAAATCTCACTATCATGCTCAACCTCATCCAATAAGTGTTAAATGTCGAACAAATCTATTTTGCTGTATTTCATGTCTCCCGTTCTCCCACCTACCGTCGATGTTCTTGGAAGTGGCTTGGGAGTCACTTGACGAATTACACGTTGGGTTTTCTGAATGAAATACAAATGCATGGGTAAGGTGATGTGAGGCGGACAATACATTTGGACTCACACCACACAAACTGACATGACATCTTGTACAACCGTTTCAGGTAACAAGTGCGTTCACAACACCGTAACACGTGTTCAAAAGAACGAGTGGACTTTTGGCAGTTGGGGTTTGCTCGTAGTCAATCAAACGGCGTCAGCCAATCAGATCCTCGCCCAGTTTCGCCTAGTCACAGTGAATTGGCTTCTGTAGTGACATGTCTCAGAAGAGGAGCAAAATGACCTCACTAAGTGAATATTGAGGGCAAAGATCTGATTGGCTCACATGGATAGCATTGACTGACAATGTGTGGTTCCAGAAAATATCCATCCCCCCCCCCCCCCCCCCCACGGAAGGGTTTGGAAATTCAAGAGGGGTGGGGTGGGGGGGGGGGGGGGGGGGGGGGGGGCAAAGGAGATAAAGAAAATTCCAGATGGTTTGCAAACCGCATTTCTCATCCGAGTCGGAAACGCGCTCAGTTTTGCGTGAATGTTTGTTTTTCGGTAAAAAGACGTTGTTCACGCTTGCTACAATAAATTAATCACATTTAATGTAGTAAAATTAACTTCTGTGTTTTGACATTTAAAAATCTCCCTTTTCTCTGAAGCGAAACTGCTATTAAGAAGCATTCGTTGTCTATCCTCCGCGCAAAATTCGTCGAAGGGACGTATACTCGTTCGAGAAAACTAGTTATTTGCACCTAAAGAAACGGTGATTTGGCTTTCTTGTCCTAAAGCCCAAGTATTACAGAAATTTATTTCCTTGTCAATAGTCTAGAATATCAAAGAAAAGTTTTGCTCAAATAATTAATTTTTCGCTGGCTAAAACATGAACTAACGCGTCCCAAGACAGCTGGGCACCGCAACGTTCAGAAACCAATCAAGCGTGACATTTTCCACGATCATGTCTCCCAAGGGAATAATAACAACTGAATGGCTTCCCTCTGAAATTTGCGCACCATTTAATTAATCCTTGCTTTATTCTATAAGTTTGCAATCTATTGTTACTGTTATTTTTTTGTAAAATAGTCCGGCGGATTAGAGCAAATTTTCGAGGAAATTGCGCATTTTGGGCTAAAGCTCCAATTTTTTGCCAGGTGATAGTTTTAAATGTATTTTAAATCGTAGATATGGAGGCGCGCTAGAATTCTTTCGTAGCGAAAGCTAGGGAGGCTTTAGAGTGAACTATTGTTTAGCTCAATAGCAGCCATTTTGAATGCTTTGTTATTCAAATGAGGTTTAGAACTTAGCTTTGAGAAACTTTCAAGTTGTTCTCTAGACTGCACAGCCATAGCAGCTCAACATTTGCTAATTCTGAACTATGGATTGGTTTGACTGACTTCGGCTGAACGTCTCCTTAGAGTTTTGGGTGATTATTAAATGTCACGACCAGTTTATTGGGAATGTTTATAATTTATATTGTAAAACAATAGTCTGACTGAGGTTTGATGAAATGTTTCAAGAATGACCAACAAATACTAAAAAAGATCGAGATAATTGGCACCTCATGTGTCGAATGTGCAAAAAGAAGCTTGTCTCTAAAAGTTTGGCATGATATTTCTTCCTAGTACTGTGCTATACTCTATAAACACGGACGATGGAAGATTTCACTAAGTGCCACAGAGCTCATGAATAACAAAGGATTCAAAGATGGCTGCCAATGGCAAAACAATGGTTCACATTAAAACTGTTCTAGCTTTGTATTTATTTAATTCTGCCTATTAGCTCTATATTGCATTTCTTTTATTGCCTTTTTATTGCTTTTTTACTTTTGTTCTCTTGTTTTTTGTTTTTACATTTTTATTTTTTAGATTTTTATTTTTAGATTTTAAATGTGTAATACATTTTTTAATGTAAATATTTATTTTGATCACAACAATGTAATGCGCTTAGAACTATTTAGATATAGGCGCTATATAAATGTTATTGTTATTACTGTTATTAGCTTTCGCTACGGATAAAATTTAGCGTGCCTCCAAAATATGCACTAGTCATTTGTTTCCACCGACCCCAACCCCCGCGACATAGCAGGGGAATATGAAACAGATGTTGTCAAATTTGAAATAATTCCACCGCCTACCAGGGGAGAACGCCTTGGCAAATTCCCTACACCCCGGGGAAAACATTTCCTACACGAGGGGGGCCTAGGGGGGTTCTCAAAACCGCACAAAAATTTCGAAAATACCGCCTTTCCGCACAGATTTTTCGGGAATACCGCTCACCGCAAAAACGTTTTTCTTTTATATCTTAAATGGTGGCGAAATCACACGCGAAGTCAATCAAATGCCGTTTTCGCTAACGATTCCGTGGTATCCAATGGCAATCATACCTTCTATCAAGCAAAACGTGAGTGGAAGATATTGTCTTGAGCCCTACAACCATCCGCCAGTGTGTAACTTGTGTTTTACTGCAATTCGAGAGTCTTGGGACGCTAAATACCGTTAACCGTTGGACTCGCAAACACGGCAATACCGCATTTTTGTACACAAATTACCATGTGATCGATCGCAGGCTATTTCACCAATTTTCGCACACCGTAGACTTTGAAAATACCGCATAACCGTAACTCTTTTAAGCTTTTTATCCGCAAAACCGCGGCTAATACAGCATCACCGCAAACCCCTAGGCCCCCTCCGACACCCAAGGGACAAATTCCACCCTCCACAAGATGGATACAAGAAACTTCCCTAATACTGTCAAAACCAGTAGAGTGTCTTTGCCGAAATGAAAAAGACAGGTGTTTTGTATCCCCCACCATTCCCCGGCCGGTTATCTGAGCCATAGCAAATTTGAAGTAAACTCCCTGGGGATCGGGGCAAGAATACAAGACAAACCGCTGATATTTCCCCCAGTATTGCCTGACAAAATCCCCGCATGTCGCGGGGGTGGGGGGTCGGTGGAAGCAAATGACTAGTGCATTATCTTCAACAAAATACTGAAAACTATTGACATGCAAAGTCTGATGTCTTTAGCCAAAAGTGCGCAATTTTTACGCTAATCCGCCGGACTAAAACGAGACCAGTCCAGGTTACATTTTTACTATTATATTTATAGCTGTTATCGACTTTCCGTCTAAAAAGCGGTTTGTGCATTGGTGTTTCTTGTACACATGAAATTCTAAAAATGCGTATTAACGTGGCGTCTTGCCCAGTTCATCTTTTTTGCCAAGAACGCAATATTTACGCAAATAGCAACACTCTTAAACTTCTAATTTTGAAAGGTTGAAAGCTATATATTTTGCACTGTTCGCAATTAGTAAGTGCCTAAAGCATGACTAGAAAATATTGTTACAACTATTCGGAATGCGCTTTTGCAATTATACTCCATACTCAATCGATTTCGACGTTTTTCCCGACATCGAAATTTCCAGAGGGGGGTGGGGGTAAAATTTCAATGTGCGGAAATTCCAGAGGGGTGGGGGGGTCACAAACAGGTACCCAAATCGGAAATTCCAGGGGGGTGGGGGGTCATTTCTGAACACCCTTCCGTGGGGGGGGGGGATGGATATTTTCTGGAACCACACAATGCAGAAAAACCTGCTGAACTACACAAAGCAGGGAGTGGTTAGGTCGCGTGTTATGTTAATCAGCTGTACTGGATACTCGATTATTTCCCAAAAAAGCATAAAGGTTTCGGGTTTGAGACTCAGATGGCAATTTATTGATGAAAACTATAAAGGGCGCATTTTCCAACATACCGTTCTGGTCCCCACAGGAAGTTCTCTTGGCTTTTCTGTTCACGTGACTGGGCTTCAGGTAGCCTCGCCTGTTGTCTTTGTGCTGGCTGATACCTCCCTCGTGAGTAGCCTGCAAAGGAGGCCACCTTCACTGTATACCTTATTGTATTAGCTTAATAATAATAATAATAATAATAACTCTGCAAACACATCTTCTTTTGGCACACACCCTGGAATTTCCTGGTGTCAAACAGAGGTTGACATGTTTCTGTGACTACCCATTATATTTTCTTAAGCTTTTCTTACAAAAGCTGTTACCTGTGTCAGAATTTTTAGCTCTGCCTTGCTGGGGTGCCTGTACCTTTACCCTACAAAGAAATAAAAATTGCTAGTTTGATGTCAATCGTTAGTCTTCGACGATACATGGTATTTTAGCCCAGGCAGATGCCTTAAAACTCACTCACAATAACCCTGAGTGGAACCAGCGAACTCCCTGGAACTAGATGTGAGAAGCTTGTGTTGAGACCCACTCTATGACACTAACCAGACTCTTGCCAGAAAACATTTGCTTCCTCAATACATCTTTCTCACTAACCTCTGTTTATCTTGCTCTTCTTCATTTTCTGTATCTTCTTCTTCTTCCTCTTTTCTTTGCTCTTCTTTCTTTGTATCTTGTGTTTGTGAATCTTTGGACTGGGCACCCTGTGGTGGGCTAGTTGTTGCAAATGGCACAGGTTGGGATGCCCGTGGTCTGATGTCAGGTGTAATGTGTAATGTCTCTTGCCCTGAAAATGCAACAAACATTTTAAATGTGAGGTTCCACTATTAAGGGTATTCACGTCCTCACACATTCACACTGGATTGCACAATTTGTCATAAAGAAAAGCCCAAACAGCACAAGTATTGTAAATTTGGATTTGGTAGCATGCATGCACTTCTACCAAATGTGAGGTCAATCATGTCTCTGTACTGTAATCACACATGACCTGCAAATCATTCAGATCACACATTTTACTAGAGTTGTTGTATAAAATTATAAACAATATATGTAGTATAATAGGCTGCAACAAATGTATTATTAACCTTTTGAAATGTCCTTTGCTTGGTATTTTTGTAATATGTTCTGAAAACAAAATATCAAATCAATACAGTTTAAGGTAAAACGAAATCATTGTCAGGACTGATGGGGTAGCCAGGGCTGTCAGGTATTACTGTGTAATTTTTACCTGGTATTGCCTTAGTCTTTGGTTCAAGGAGGCAACTGTGGATTTGTATCTGTTGATTTCTTGTAAGGAGAGTCTTTGTTGGTCCTGCACACCCAAATTATAGAATCAACAAGTCAGAATCACTTAAAAACTGATTAACAGTTATTACTTTCTGAGGATCATCACAGAAAATTATTTAAGTAAAATAAAATTGTTCAAATAAAAACCCCAGAAAGGTGTGGATCCTCTTACCCTGTAATATGTTGCTTCTGCAGCCTCTTGTCTCAACAATGCCCCTTGCTTCTTTAATGTTGCTATTTGTTCTTAATTGAAAAACAAACAAACAAAAGAGTTACCCATGCATATGATGTCTCAGGGGCAGGGAGGGGTTGTGGGGGTTGCAACCCTCCCTATGAGAGTGATGAACTCTGTAGTTATCAAAAAGTTTTGAACTCAGTCAGATTATAACCAGTCCAACTTAGTGCTGCAACGGCCCCCTCTGAAAAAATCCTGGATCGGCCCTTGTGTCTGAAGATGGGCACAAAGGCAATGATGAAACCACAAGCTCATTTTGTGTTTCAAAATCCACATGCCATGCTAAAACAGCCTGAAATTGTCTTTGCTTTCAGCGCTGACCATGTGACCAACTAGACTAAAGACTAAAGGTAAAAGATAAAACCCACAAGGATTGTCAGGACACAATTATTTATTAGGAGCATGTTATCATCTTGTCAAGATTAGATTTTTGGCCAAACGAGGTTTGCAAACCCAGAATGTTAGCAATTGTCTTTGAACTTTCCTGTGACAACACTGTCATGTATGATGCAAACATATGTGCAACCTTGTCTCAATGTGTCATTCCTTTCCACATGCAAACAATCAAATGGTGAGGCCAGAGAGTGGATCTAGATGTACCTTCCAATGCAGTAATCTCATTGTTCTTTTGTTCCTTCAGATCTCTAAAGCTCTTGACTTGTTGTAGATGGGTATGTTGGTGTTCACTAACAAGTCTGGCATGTTGCTGCTGAATGCGACTGTATTCTACCTGGAGCTGCTCTTGCTGAGCCTGAAAAAGTGTAATAAAATGTAAACAGCTTTATAAATTATCACTTTTATCACTATCATAAGTAGTTAGCACCACCATTAGTACCAATATCACATCACCACAGTGATCATTAAGTTTCCTTATTAGCACTCTGACATAGAAAGTCTGTTGATTCATCCAACCATCCACCTGCCAAACCATTTGTCCCTCTGTCGTCATAATCATTACACTTCTGTCCCTCTGTCATCATCATTATTATAATTTTTCAGAGCCATCAGTAAAAGTTTCAAAACAGCCATAACAGGTAAACCATTGCTTAGCAATTACTTTAGTACAACAGTATGATGCTTTATTAGTGAGTAGCACTACCGTTTTCCAGCAGATATCAGGCATAAAAATATAGTGTTATATGTTTAGCATGCAGTTGGTTATGGCCTCATTACACCTCTGATAGCCAATCAACAGATATATCCAAAGGTCAATATCAGGAATTAAAATGGTGATGTTTAGTAAAGTCCTGATATGTACCTTGACCATCCGGTGTTGTGTTTCCAATGAATTAAACCTGTTGCGAGTTTCATGCTAGATAGAAAACAAAAAGAAAGGAAGAACTGATTAAGCGAGTTGCATTATTTATGGGACAGGGTGGGGTGTTGGTAAACCCACATGGCTGGCTAGGTTTTTGGTGTGTAAATAGGCAGTTCATGGATGTTTTGAGGGTGCTGTAGGGAAGGGACTTCATAGGAGAACAGAACCATTATTTCCCTTTGGGTCAAAAACATTTGCACCAATGGTGACCTTAATTTCTGGGGCAACCTTTGGCTGCTTATACAGAGCAGGAAGGTCAACCCCAGGACTTCTGGAGACCACCTTGAAATGGCAAAATTTGATGAAATTCTCATCTTGAATTTTTCCCAAAAGACAAAGCGAAAAATATCAAGACTCTGATACTGGTGCTTGTCCTTAAACATGCGAGTAAAAAAAACAGCCTTTTCGGCTGCAAGCAGTGCAAATGTACCTTTGTTCTAGTAAAGTTGACCAGAAATTCTCTCTTAGCATTTTCTAAATCTAAAAAAAGGGAACAATGCATTACATTACAGTAATAAGAGCACTGAAACATCATGTAAAATATTATTTTTGTAGCATTGAGAGGACACAAATTGCTGGTATTTCCATTGACAAAAGAATATACAATCTAATAATAATTTCACTGGAAATTTCAGGAGGATGGAGGGGTCCTAGATAAATCTGAGTCATACAGTATTAAACCTGCAATGCAAGTATGCCACAACAACAGCTATTACTTTCAACTGATATGCAAGCATGTACTAGAGAAATAAACATAGCTTACCAGCTTTTGTTTTCTTGTGATCAGCCTTTTCTTTTTCAAAAGTCTTTTCAAGCCTTGCTCTGTGCTCATACACAACTGCAAACCATCACAGAAATAGTAACATTGCTTCAGTTAGGGATACATGTAATATTATTAAAATGTCCCGAGGAGAGAGAAATAACAAACATTCTATCAAATAATGATTTCCATGAGTGACCTTTCTGTTATAAGTGTAACTGCAAAGTATGTGATCACGATGAATATGTTTGATATTGCTAGATTTAATTTGTGAACCTATAATGTGGATACGTTGCCAGAATATAGAATTAGCATATGATCTGGTTGGAAATTAAGCACAAGGTATGTTACTGTGTGTCCTATTCAAACTTTACATCACACACTGTTTGTATTATGAAAATAGGAAAAATAATAATAAACTGAACAGTTCATTATGTTTTGCATATATAGCACGAACAAAAGTGGGGCATTGAAAAAAAAACAATAATGCACACCTTTGTACTTCAAAACCATTAAAATTAAAATATCATAAATGCATTTCTGTTTTTGCCACCAGTAATATCAATGAAATCTTGGTTGACGTTTCTTTTGGATGACTTCAGTATATTATTTGAACAGAACTTTTCTTCACCAAAAAGCCACATGTACTGTTTTATTCATGGCAGTATGTTTGTATGCTACATTTGTTCAAATGCTTATTTTTTCAACAAACTTTTCACACACAAACAAACCATCCAGCAATAAACTTTAGAATAAAACTGATACTTAAGAATAAAACTGATATTAATGTTATCATATGTAAATTTTAGTAATTAGAGCTAGAGTACAGTAGGTAATCACAGCTTGCTTTTAGTTAATAACTTAATAACAAAGAAACTTTGTTTTAATGTGAATGTGTAATATATAAAAGGTACCTTTTGGTAACAGTCTTGAGAAGTAACACTTCAGAAAATAAAATCTTTACTAACGCTTTTATCAACAAATAAAAATCCAGACACCACACAATATTAAATGAAGTACACAAACAGTGATCTAAGTTGCAACACTGCATGTAACATCTATATAAACCACTGTAACATTGTATGAAATCAAATGTACTGACCTTGCAGTTGTGCAGATAAAGACTGCTGATGTTTTGTATACTTTCTTATTTGTCTATCAGAACGTTCTAATTTTAGAGTCAGTGTGTTGTACAAGAACACGGTGTAGCCTAAAGCGCCCAACAAGCCGAGGAAAATCACGGTCTGAATCACAGGTCTATGTCGACGTAGCATCTTAAAAATGTGTTAAAAATAAATTTAAATAATTATCTAAACTGTATTCCATTCACTTCATGGATACGTTGTCTTGATTAGTTGTTCCATTGGATTCTTTTCTGTAGTCATTCAATGTTGACGTGGAGAGGCATAAAATGGCTTCCACAGCCTCGATCTCATGTCGGGTAAGAGCCGCAATAGCAGGTGATCAGCGGTATCCCACATTGCGAGAGAGACTTGGTACGTCACAAGGACGCGCTTTGTTGCCGATAAAAATCAATCAAAATCTACAATGCAATTTGGTCTTTTGCGTATATGCTTTTTTACGTGCACATAAGCCAGGAACCCCGAGGACGGTACGTCAAGGTTAAAATGGCAGGGACCGTCGGAGGGCCGCCGGGAATCCCAAAATACCAGTCAGAAAAAAAATTCCACCTTAAAAAATACTCGTCGGCCTTAACTACCTTCTTCAGCGTACCATTTTAGTTCAAAGAACATCTAAAAATTACCAGATTTTCTTGAAAGTACCGTTTCCGTCCAAAGAAACCCTAGAAAATACCGGGATCGCCGATTTTAACCCCTAAAAATACAGACTAAAATATGAAAATCCGCGAACGACGGTCATACCTACCGAATATAGGGTACCCTGCGAGTAGTGAGTTCCTCCTCTCTTAGGCCGCTAGCCGCGGGGCTAAGAGAGTAGGAAATCACTGCTCGCAGGGCAAATATAGGGAGTACCACCCCCCACCCCCCCCCCCCCCCCCCCCCCCCCCCCCCCCATTGAACAGGAATGAATATAAGATGAAATGAGTCCAACATGGATCTCATTGATGACTTTCTGTCCTATAAATACGTTGCGGTAACAGACAAATACGGGTAAAGGTTGGTTGTTCACTACTCATACAAGGGGCGAACTCTCACTCAGTCGCTACCGAGCATTTATACCCTCGAGATAGCGGCTATCAGGGCAGAAATCTCTGGCGTGGACGTATAAAGAACCGCATGGTCGCTATAATCTCTTTTTCTCAGTGTTAACCAATCGGCCAATAAAAATACATAGAACTGTAGTCCACATCAGGGATCGTACATGTGGGAGCGCATAACTTTGCTATCCAGATGTGATTTTAAAAATGATCTCGGGGGACTGAGGCTCTTTAACTACCAAACGTCTATTGCCTAGAATAAACGTCATATGACTAGAGTCTTGTTTGGGTGTTGTTCCATAAAAGTTAGACTTTCTCAAAGTCCTTTAAAAAAATTTCGTGCTTGGTTGGGTCTAGAGAGGTCGACTTGTGGCAAGTCTACATAAAAGTGTGTATTTTAAGTAACATATTTTGATTGTTTCCTGCGTGTGTGTTTGCTTGGTTAGTTCCCGCTAGCCGAGTGCTAAAATAGAACTTCCAGGTGTCGCTGCATTTCACTCCTGCTGCTTGGAGTAGCCTGCTATCAAGCGTTTCCGAGGAGTTTTAGGTTCAGAGAAAATCCTGAGACAAGTTCGAGAGATTTTCCATGATTTGGCCGCGCGAAATAATAATAATAATAATAAATACGTTCTAGGAGCATTATACAAGCTCAATGCTCTTACAATAAAATACAAATTTCTAAGTAAGCTATAATATATAGATAAGATAAAAAATAATAATAATAAAAAAATAAAAATAATTAGGATAATTTCGTAAATTGTTTAAATATAAAAGTCTTAAGTTTTGATTTGAATGTGGCAATGTTGTCAGCGTTCCTAATATTGCAGGGCATGGAGTTCCAAAGCTTAGGAGCACAGATAGAAAAAGCTCTGTCGCCGTAATTGACAGTGTTAGATTTCGGTACAGAAAGCAAGTTTTGTCCAGAAGATCGAAGATTGCGAGCTGGTTTATAAGATAGAAGCAAGTTAGAGATATAATGCGGAGCCATGCCATTTAGAGCCTTATAAGTTATTAGCAAAATCTTGTAGTTAATTCTAAGTTTGATAGGAAGCCAGTGAAGCTGAACAAGCACAGGTGTAATATGATCCGATTTCTTGGTTCTACTAACAAGTCGAGCAGCAGTGTTCTGTAATCGCTGTAACTTTGTCAGTTCAGAATCGGGTAGGCCAAACAGAATACTGTTGCAGGAGTCCAGACGGGAAGTAACAAAGGCATGCACTAGCTTTTCACAGTCATGTTGATTCAGGTACTTGCGAATTCGGCCAATGCTTCGTATAGCGAAAGATGCAGATTTGCAGATATTATTAATATGAGAATTCAGCTTAAGATGATTGTCCAAAGCGACCCCAAGATCACGGGCAACAGGAACAGTGCAATAAAGGAGTCATCAATGGAGATACCAGGCATCAGCTCGTGTTTCTTGAACCGAGATGACAGATGGACAACCTCAGTCTTATGGGGGTTGCATGCAAGCTTGTTGGCAGTGCACCAGATGAGTATATCCTTAACACAGAGCTCAAGTTTTGCTATCATAGCAGGTCTATTACTAGTAGAGTCAACTGACACATACAATTGTGTATCATCTGCATACATCATACATGCGACGCCGTGCGCTTTTATCAGATCTTCGAGAGGCGCAAAGTATAGTGAAAACAGCAACGGCCCAAGTACAGAGCCCTGAGGCACGCCGTAATGCAAGGTCTTACTGGATGAAACAACATTTCTGATGACAACTGATTGTTCTCTGTTAGTGAGGTATGATCGAAACCATGTTAACACTGTACCACTAATCCCATAGCGATGCTGGAGTCTTTCCAGGAGGAGGGCATGGTCGATAGTATCGAAAGCGGAGGATAAATCGAGCAATACTAAGACCACTTCACTGCCAGAGTCAATAGCACGGAGACTATCATTCATCACACGCAGAACTGCTGTTTCTGTGCTGTGAAATAGTCTGTATGCAGACTGGAATCTAGCAAAGAGGCCATTTCCCACTAGGTAGTTAGTTGTCTGAGTGGATGCGACCCGTTCGAGTGATTTTGATAGAAAGGCGATGTTCGTAATCGGCCTGTAACTGGGGAATTCCTCCTTGTTGGGGCTGGACTTCTTTAATGATGGAAATATGATGCCCTTTTTCAAAGACAAAGGAAATGTGCCTTCCGACAGCGAGGCATTGATAACATTAGTAACTGTCGGGACAAAGAGGTCAAGATCTTGTTTCAGTAAATGTACAGGAATGGGATCAAGCATACAAGACTTTGGTGGAGACTTTTGAAGTAACTCACAGACGAATTTCTCTGACACTGGAGCGAAATCCGAAAACGAAGAAGGACAAGGCGCAATGTCAACAGAGACAGAAAGTTCCTCAGATGACAGCTTAGAGTTTCCCAGATCATCCCGTAGCTTCTGGATCTTGGTGTAAAAGAAGCTACTAAACGCCTCAGCTAGGTCAGGAAGGGAATCATGAGAAGGCAGAGGAGGAACAGCCTTTACACAAAATAAGCCATCAATCATCCGGAACAGCTGCTGGTTATCAGAGTTGGAGATCTTTTCATTATAGTACTCTGACTTTGCAGCGTTAAGTGCAACTGTGTATGCATCACATTTGTCCCTGTACAGCTGACGGTGAATTTCTAGACGAGTGGACATGTATTTCCTCTCATAACGACGCCTTTCTTTCTTCATAGTTCTCAAGCTGTCTGTATACCATGGTGCATTCGGGCGTATCCTCACCGAACGCGTTTTTATAGGAGCGTGTCTGTCTAAAAGCTCATGAAGGACGCAGTTGAATTGTTCAGTGATAGATTCGGCATCCGATGATACGATGGTAGCTAAGATAATGTCAGATCACTACGCCACAGTTGTCTATCAATGCGCTTAAGATCCCGATACTTGATAGACTTCTTGGTGGACATGGGCTTGGGGAAATCAAGTGAACATATGGGTGCAAAGTGGTCTGATGGTAAGTGTGAGAGTGTCTCAAGATGTCGAATAAGACTACCCCTTGACGATCAATAGCAAGGTCCAGGGTGTGGCCACTGCGATGAGTAGGGCCCGTGATGTGTTGTTGCAGACCCGCGGACTCAAGCAAATCAATGTGGTGCTTATTGCTTGGGGGTGCTTATACTTCGATACTTCTTTGCCGCTGAGGGGACGGAGCTTTGGAGGATTCTTATTATTTATACCACTAAATTGATTGCATGTCCAATTGCTTTTGAACATTGAAATGCACCAAATTGGTTTATTTTATTTTATCTGCTTTAACCTATTTTATGGTTGCATACTTTCAAGGATCTTCCATTCAATGAACTTGTTTCCATGGTTTCAAAGACTCGGTGATGACTACATGCACACCTTAATAACGCAAGCCATAATTAACAAATATTGGGTAAATTACTAGCACGAAGCGTAAACGAAATTCATTGAACTGTGAAGCTAGCAAATCGACTAGAACAAAACAACTTATCAATGTGCTCTCTATTTCAAAAGACTTTCAAAAAGTCGTTCCACAAAATGTCCCAAGCTTGCAGACTGTATGTCCGTTGAATATTTCTATCAGAGTTGTATGTCTTTCGTGCTTGCGAATATTGAATGGTATTAGCTGATTGGATAGAGCTCTGAAGCAGAAACAAATGTACACATTGCATTTGCACATTCGACACAAAGCTGTGACTGTGTTTGCTTTTAGCTCACGTCCTTAACAAATAACTTGTATGAGCGTGCTGCTTGACAACGATAAGGTGAGCTTAAGTGACGATAAGGCTGTGGTAGTTGATGTTGTTGTGGTATCAACGAAAGTGCTTTCGCCACTGAAGTAACGAATCAGCACCAAAAAGAACTAGGGCAAAAAGGTAACAGGTAGTAATGAGTAGCATCCGAAAATCATGTATGTACAGCATTTTGAACGTGTTAGTTTATTAGTAGTTAACTTACTATAAACCCTTCTTTCTCTCTTCTCTCGCAATCGAGATTTAGTCACAGAGGCCTTGTAGTTCTTCAAAATCTTTTACGCACTTTAGTTGCAGTTTTTGCCTTAAAGAACATCTTTAAGCAACCTTCGAAAACTTTCCCTCTGATAATCCAGCGGAAACGCGTGCCGATGATTCCTACTTATTACACTCAAATGATTAATATTTCAACAAAAGATAAATTTGTTATGCGTACTGCTCGCATAAAAAGAACAAAAAGGATTTTATTGAGCTATTTTTCGGTGAACATACTTATCCCACACATGGTATTGTTTTAGGATTTGGTCGTCATTCGAACGGCTTATCAATGTGACGCTTGAGATGCTCCAAGAAAATAG
The DNA here is from genome assembly GCA_033964015.1 of Scolanthus callimorphus. NCBI lineage: Eukaryota > Metazoa > Cnidaria > Anthozoa > Actiniaria > Edwardsiidae > Scolanthus > Scolanthus callimorphus. The sequence continues at coordinate 31,338,854 of CM066918.1, read as the reverse complement.
TGCATACACATTGACATTGGCATTTTTCACATCAGGGGCAAAATATACATATTAATATGAACCATACCAAGGTTCAATACAGGTTTGTCGTCTATTACGCTTGCCAAACACCGCTATCGACTATTATGCGACAGGGTTTGCTGCATGCTGTACAGAATCGCGCTTGCTCATCCGCAACTACAAGTTGTTTGAAACGAGAACACGGTTGCAGTGTTTCTAAAGCTCTGAAAGCTGAGAATTATTATCTAAAACGCAAGATTCTGACAAAAACAACCCCTCTCACTATATTTTCTACTAGTTGTGCTCTTGAGCATTGTTCTCACGGGTAAAGCAGTGAAGAGCCACTTTAAACAAGTGAAACGTACTTCAAGACTTCTAAGTGCTGGTCGTTTTGAGATATGTTCAGACATGTGTTGCTGCTATGAAATGTTTCGAGTAGAGAGAAGAGGGAATGGGAAAAAAGAGAATAAAACAACAATTAAACATTTCTCTGTTTGGCGTGCCAGCCTAATAGAATCATGCACTCATCCTCACAATTTTGAATACCACTCGAAAACCACTCGACTGACAACGTTTTCGAATAAATAGGAAATGAAAGTCAAGGATGTTGATATCTCGAATGTTGCTTGCGAACAGCTGGTCTTTGAAGTAACAATTCATATCGAGTTCTTAATTCTGCCGCATATCGTGTTAAGTACTGAAACACTGGAGGAATGAGTCTATCTGACGCCATTAGGGGTCTGGGGACAACCGCTCACTCAAAGGAGCAGGGGGCCTGGGAACAAAATGTTATGCTCGTTGTCAGCGCATGCGCAAGAGTTGCTATCTGTGTCTTTTTGCCAATAAAGTAGGGCCCCTTCAGATGAGACTAGAACGTGTTGTCATTGACGAGCATACACCTAATTCAGAAAAGGTTGCTTTGGTCATTGGTCATTGAACGCCTTTGTTTCGTGGTCACTGAAGCAAAGAATTCCTTTGTTTCGCGCTATAATTGAAACCTTTTTAAATTAAGTGTATACTGGCCAAAGATACTTCATATATACTGTAAAGACAGCGGCGTAGCCAGGGGGAGGGGGCACAGGGGGCCGCGGCCCCCCTTTCTAGGGAGATTTTCCCATACAATTACTGTATTTGCTGGAAAAAAATTTGAAAAATTTCGTCCCATGTTTTCACTTCCCCCCCCCCCCCAACCAAAATTCCTGGCTACGCCCCTGAAAGATATTTATATTTATTTTATTATGACTAGTCAAATAAAGGTTATTATTATTCAATTATGGTAAACGGCCTTTAAAAGGTTTGTTGAGAAAAAAGCTAGGAATTCAGGGTTGCCCTCTTAGTTCCCTCATTTTAGTTCCCTGTCCAACACACAGTTATTATATATGTGTGACGACTAAATTACTAAATCGTTTAGATAGAGCACTTCCCACACGCAAAGCGCACTGTTATCCAACAAACCGCCTGTTGCCTCTGAGGCTTTCTTTGATGTCAGTGTTAGACATCGCAGAATGATGTAAGTTAAGTTTGTGCGGTTTCTTGTCTAAAACTGCGGTTTGCATTCTCCCATGGCGCCTCTTGTTTATCATTTCTAATCGGCCAATCACATTCTTGATCTTTAATGGAAACGCCAAAACTCGAGCTCTAAGGGCCAACCAACCAATTAGCCATGCATTTCCTACAATTAATCGACGAGGAGGTGAACTTGTGATGCTATATAACAGGCTTCCCTCAAAACAGGAAAGGGTTAAACGCACAGAAATGCAGTAGCGTAACACAGGAGCTATTTACTTTTTGCATTTTTGTCAATTTGCTTGCGGTTTTGAGTTGCTTATTATTGCTGCTGGGTAATTTAAGAGTTAGCAAGAAGGGAATACTATGGGAACTGCTACAGCGCTTTTAAGGTGAGTTTCATTAAAAGTTTATAGTTTTGCAGCAGGCAAATACTGCTACAGTCACCCCATGCAGTGAATATGACTAGAGAAGGGTTTATTTATCTCCATCTGTCCTAGTTTTTACCCCGTACAATTTATTTTCTAGACAAACAAACTTCCGCCATGGATCGTCCTCCTGTTTAGGTTTCCTCGGAGACTAGATCCACAAGAAATCGCTCACGTTTTTACTTAAATTTCTACTTTGTTTTACAACTTCTAAAAGGCCAATTCAACTGTTCCCATATTCATGCTACACCCTCTAAACCGCAAACTTTAGAGCGAAAAGGGCTCCAAGAAAAGCAAGCAAAACAGACTGGCCCACTAGCTATCTGCGTTGGTCGACACCTTCTGATTTTCACGTTACTCATTTTGACTGTTTTCAAGAGTTCTTTTTTGTTGTTGTTGTTGTTTAAGCCGGTAAATAGTACATGGCTGATCAGATCTGAGCACGTTCTTTCAAAATGTATAAAACCAAGCTGCTCCTCGAAAAGCTTAGATCTCTTACCATTGTTTTTTTGCTATCTGTGAGAAGTCCTGCGTCCCTTAATTTATATCTCGGTAGGGGGTAGTATGGTCTTAATTAGCAAATGAGCGGAGTCGTACTGTGTGTACTTAGTGCTATGAACCATGCCTCGTAAATCTACGCGACTATTTCAAACCCCATTTTTACCGATGTTATTCTACTTCGTCGTGTTAAACGGCCTTTGTTTAATCATAGCAGGCGAATATCGCATAATACTCTACGCGTGCCAATCTGTGAGAGGTTTAGTCGGCGCGCTTGCCAAGCAAGCGGTGTGATTGTCAGCCCAGAATGGCGTGAGTTTCAAGACGCACACCTGTCGCGTCATTTATGGTGTCAGCCGCGGGATGACCCTCAACTCTAAACAACATTCAAATTGTCCACTAAAGACCAGAGTCTCATAGAACATCATATTATCCTAGAAATAAAATTGCATTCTGAGCTATTAATGATAAGAGGACCTAGAATATGAAATTAGTGGATTCATGCAATGTCGGAAGTTTTGAAAGACATTACGTCAGTAAATTACCAAATCAGGCCACTCGTACTACGAGAGCGAGGTGAATGGACATTTGAAGTAAAAAGAAGCGCCCTTTCTCATGTTTCCTCAACCCTGCCAGCAAAACAAAAGTAAATGCAGCCGCTTGTCCTAATGACATCTTTGAGTTGTCAAGCGAAGAGACTAAAAGGCTCGTTTGACGGGAGTACTTTTGTCAAGCCCGCCACAAAGACATCGGGGACAGGCTAGTCGCTCAGCTAGGATTCAAACTCGTTCAAGTGCTAGCAGGGCGTGGGCGAACACTGACAATAATTAGACGGTTACAAGGTTGGTTCTAGTAATATAGAGGTTATTGCAGTGTTTAGCTGGGTTTTTATCTCATTTACGGTGAAGAGGCTTAAAGAATTGAGGCAAGATGTGTGGGTTGTCGAGTTACAAAACATGGTCGATTGGAAGGCCTTCATCAGTAACTTGACAGCGTCTTTAAAATATTCAAAAGTCAAATACCCACATTGAAATCATTTTCCCTCAGAGGTTAGTTTGCGTTAGGTAAAAAAAGGTTGAAATAAGCGGAACGTGTTTTGGGCGGAATGAGAACCACGCTCGACAGGCTACTCCATCAAACATGTGCTGGTTGCCCCTTCTGTGGTCAGAACATCAACCACGTTGTACTTAGTCGTGCTAATAGAGGGGTTTCAGATATCGCCATCGATCAACACAGTTAGAACTTAAGCAGTGAAACTATTTTTTTTCTTTAAAACGTCGATCGATAGAACTTTTCACAACCGGTTTTAATGGCTGATAATCTCACTGCATGACGCACATTTTGCAAGCAATTAGGTATAAAAATCGAATTGATTGTTTCCATTTTCAGAAAGTAAAAACATGTTTATCTTTTCTTTTACTAAGGTCTATTAAAAACCACCAGGACGAAAACGAATCAATCGGAAAAAGAACTTGAAGATAGCCGTCATCTATTCCTGCGCCTTAGCGATTATAAGCTATATACTTGTCTAGGGTGTAAAAGCCCTTGTTTGTTGTCAGTCGGTCTTTTGTCTCGCTGTTTTAGCAAACGTTTCCTTACGCCCTGCATCTGAAAACTTTTTTGGGGAAAATGAGTTATAAAAACCTTCAGTTTTTGCTTGATCGTCAGCTCTGACGCCTCCAAACTTATGATCCCTATGGATGTTAACGTTCCTTATTTGGATTCACGGATGAGCATCGGTTGGTCCGCTTTTGTGTTTACGACAAATCTTGACCATAGCTACTAACGTTTAAAAGAGATTATCAACCGCCAGAAGGCCCTTCTTTTCAGTAAAGTCCATTTAGGGGGCTATTTTTAGTAGCTCACCCCTAAAGTAGTCAGATTACGAAGAAATACGAACAGATCCCAGTGGAGTTTCAATCAGATTTTAAAAACGCGCGCCACTTAAAGCCGTGTACTATTTGCCAATGCTGATAGTAGTTGGTAAGATCAAACAAATCTTCTTTATCCAATGGAGTAAAACATCTCTCATACGATTGCGAATATTTAGAGTTACGATGAACGATTATTACTGAGTAAGCTTGTCTGCGGATTAGGATTTTGATGCGTGTAGTGCCTCTCTTAATTAATCCCTGATTCCATAAGTTGGATAACACGCTGGAAAAATCGCTAGCTGATTCCTTGGACTTCCATTTTACTTAGTTAGTATTTTATTTATTCATGTTATTATTTTTTTATAGGGAAAACTGGAGCGAAATGCTTGTCGAGGGTGCCATCTTCGTCGTAGGGGTAACACTGCTCATAGCCGCTGTCATGCGCAAGAAAGACCACCCTAACTTGCCTCCAGGCCCCCCTCCACTTCCGTTGCTAGGCAATACACTTGACATCTGGAGCTCAATGCCGAATATTCATCTTGGGTTCAGCAAACTGGCTAAGCGCTATGGCGATATCTACACTCTGTATTTACAAGGGAACAGAGTAGCTGTGATTGGCTCTGCTGGTATTGCCCGCGAGGCGCTGATCGCGCGTAAGGATGACTTCTCGGGAAGGCCGTACAGTTTTATCGGCGATTTCTTCACGCGTGGGTGCAAGGACTTAGCCATGGCAGACCTGAGTCCTACACTTCATTGGCAAAGGAGGCTCGTACACACGGCTTTGAGAATGTATAGTCCCAAGCTGGAGAGTCAAGTATGCTCAGAAGTTGACCAACTGACTCAAAGATTCAAGAAGGCGAACGGGAATCCCATAGATCCGAAGTACGACTTGTTCCTCAGCATACTTAACGTGGTGTGTAACATGGTGTTTGGCAGTAGCTATGCCATAGACGATCCCGAATTCCTAGAGGTCGTCAAGTATAACCAGGTCGGCTTCCGCCTGATGAGCCCCGTCTCTATGGTAAACATTTTCCCGTGGTTACTCAAACTTCCCACGCAAACATCTCGGGATTTTTACTACGTAAGAGACGTCCAGGCTGAAATATTGAACCGGAAGTTCGCCCAACATAAAGCTACGTTCGACGAACACAAGATACGGGACTTCACTGATGCGCTCTTGAAAGCTAAACTGGAAGCCGAAGAGGAAGACTCGGCAGTGGGTCACATGATCACAGAAGATCACTTGATTATGACCATAGCTGACGTATTCTCCGCTGGTGCCGAAACCATGACAACCACGCTTCGCTGGCTCATCGCTTGCCTCGTTAACTTTCCAGAAATCCAAGCTAAAGCCCAGTGCGAGCTGGACTCGGTCGTTGGTCACAACAGGCTACCCGTACTCGCCGACAGAGAGAAACTACCATATTTGGAAGCTGTTATTAATGAAGTTCACCGCTACTGTACTGTGACGCACCTCAGTCTCCCACACAAGGCCACGTGTGATTCCCACCTACAAGGCTACACCATCCCGAAAGGTACCGTCATTATGTTCAACGTGTGGCAAATGCACCATGACGAGAGATATTGGCCAAAACCCTTCGAATTCGACCCCACAAGATTCTTAGACGCCAAGGGGAAACTAGTAGATGTCGCAGGGGTAAAGAGCTTCTTGCCCTTCAGCGCTGGGCGGAGAGTTTGCAGCGGAGAATCGTTGGCAAGGAAAGAACTGTATCTTGTGGCAGCGCGTCTCTTGCATCAGCTCACATTTTCAAATCCTCCGGGAGCGCCACTTCCTGACCTGATCGGGGAAGTAGGAATGAATCACTTCCCAAAGCCTTTTGAGGTCTGCGTCAATGAAAGATACTAAAAACAATTGTCTTGATGCATTTATGATAAAAAGAACAACGTAGTCGAACTAGAAGGCGTGCGTCCGAGTATGTGTATTATACGACAAGGCAGTAAGCCTTTTAATGGGTCTTAAATTGCTGCAAATTAAGGTGATTTATTGTTGACTTTCTATTTAGGCATCCAAGGACAACTCAGAGTCGTTTTGCTGTTTAATTCTGCCATAAGGAATTACACAGTCCATTTCAGTCTAAACCGCGAAGTTAAGGCTTTGGTTGCAGTGAGAAGTATTTTACGCAATGAAAGGGTATTCAAGGTGATTTTGTCGAGAAACGTACATTTGCAGCTTGGGTAGTGACAGTGGAAGGTCATTTAAGAACTCGTATACATCAGAACTAGATCTGGTCGGAACATTTTTCTAGGAAAAACAGAAATGCACAATTCTAATTTTCATGAGAAAATAGTGGTACCGTCATGCTAACCTCCGGGGTGACTTCCCATGCCGACATGATAGGGTGCTCGACGGTTCTGCTACGTCTGTAGTAAACAAGTTAGAAAGTCCAGTCACATGTGCCGTTCAATAAATGGGCAAACTAAATAGTGACCTTGTTGAGCGATGTGGCCGAATGTTTTGGGTTTAAAGAAATAAAATGATGAAAGCAGAATCTCGAAAATCCTTTTGGTTTAAAATGATATCCATCTTTTGGAATTTATTCCTATCAGACATCATGCCAAGAATTCCATGCCGCGTTCGCGCGCTGCAAAACTCATCTTAAGTGTTCTTTAGAGCACCAGTCCTGGATAGATTTAGACGGGGTTGTAAAAACGTTTCGTTACGACTAAAAAGATTGACCGCTATTAGAAACAATTTCACGATAGTCCAGCCATTTTAGGCCGAAAATGAGATCAAAATGGAACAAATTGCAACAGGTTTTTCTTCTTAATATTGTTCCTGACACTCTCTAGTATCACAGGAAAAAAAAAAAATCAACAAAAATCAGACCATGCGCTTGTTTTAACCTTTCTTGTTCGCGGCACTTCACTATTGTTACCACTGTTTGTGAGAATGAATTTTATAGAGTGAAGCGCCGGCTCGGCAAAACTCTGAATGTTTCTGACTTCCGAGAATGATATTTTCCCATGAGTATACTCTTTTCCCATGAGTATTTTAGAAGCACCATCATGAGACAAAACAATTTGGACACATATTTCGGCCCTAAAAGATACCAATCTCCTTAAAATATATTGTAGATCACGATCATCCCCAATAAAGACCAACCCCTCGTGATTTTAACCCCTAAAAGATACGACGATCATCCCCGACTAAAAAATATGGGAGTCCCCCCTCCCCCACCCCCCGGGTCACGTAGCAGACTCTTGACTCTCAGCTTTCATTTTGCCCATGCATTTTTTTAGATTTGCGCAAACGCTATTAAGAAGAAATCGGCCAACTTTGGCAGTCGAGCCGGGCGAGCATGAAAATAGACAGTTTAAGGCGGGACACGATTTTTTTTAATTTAACTTGTTGCCACAGTCACATTTCATTATTCTTATATTCAATGAGTTTCTTTATCTTGATAAGACTAAAGCTCTTTAACGTTTATTCTTGTGTTGTTTATCCGGTGTGACAGCTACCAGCCTAGCAGAAGAACTTTTTGCCAACCCACTTTTTCTTGATGCAGATCTTCCTTCTGCGACATCGTATCTTGCCAGCAAAGTAGCCACACTTGCCTTTCTTGCAAACCTTCTTGCATCCTTTACACACCCGTTTTCCTTTCTTCATGTAACACCAGAAAGACTTATATTTGAGGCAATTGTAGTAGCGACAACAGTATCGGAACTGGGTAGTATAGGAGAAGCATTTGCGGAAGGGTTTGCCCATACAATAGAACCTTCCAAATCTGCGGGCACAGAGCTTCGTGTAACGACAGTGCTTGAACTTTTTCTTGCCCTTGCACTTGTATCTGTGACGAAGTAAGCGACGCTTTTCGACGTCTAAACACAATGTTAGAGAGAACAATCAATATTATTCAAGGTAAATATGAGCATAGGGGGTGACAAAGAAATTAGACTACAAAGATACTCATGGGTCTAGTCATCCGTCAAAATGTTGTTTATGATATGTCTTTCTTCATGAAAGATGAAAGTTTCGATATTTGTTCCTTTCATAAAATGATGACGTCAGCGCTGGCGTTGCGTGTGTGACATTTAACCTTCGTCAAGCAAGTATTCCTTCCACTAATGTTTGGCTGAAAAGTCCGGCAAAAAACCCAACTCCATAACTCAAAGTGGATCGTTTTGCATGAAAGTGCGCACTTATTTTCTTTTTGTAGGAAAACGCATAGAAAATAAAACAGAGGCGTTTGCAAGAAATATTTGTAATTAGTCACCTTCTGATTCAGCAGTCTCCGGCAGCTCGATTGCCTCTAGAAAATAACCATAATAATAACTCAATTAATAAGTGTTTTAGGGTTAAATGTTCCTGCTTATTGGATCTTTATATTGCGATTGTAAATTTTACCCAGCTCGTTTGCCTCTTCACTCTCTTCCTCCTCGCTCTCGTCCTCGTCTTCGTTTTCCTCGTCCTCCTGTTCTTCTGCGGAGCAAATTGGTTGACAAAAATTATGGCTGCGTCTGGTGAAGGTTCACCGACATAGTTTTCGGGTTGACAGGGAAGCCACTATTCATAGTATAGGAAATGTATACAACCCCACCAGCCACTCCCTGACCTCCCTCTCCGCTCGCCGTGCTAAACTGCACGGTTTCCTGAGTAAAGATTCCTGGCTTTTCTGCTGCTTGCTTTCTGGGAAACATTTCATTTTAAGAAGTTACAATAAGAACTGCATGGCAAAACGGTTATTGAAAGTATCAATTTGGCACTGAGGGCATGATGTGTGGCAGTAAAGTTAGAATAGAAAAGAAGATGACGTCACATCTTACCTACTGCGTCCTCGGGTTCCGTCTCAGCTGGGTCGGGTGTCTCCTCTGGAACACCATCTTCTGGAGCAGTAGGTACCTCAGCCTGAGCTTCTTCTGTCTCTATCTCGTCCTGAGGTTGAGGCAGAGGCTCAGCTCTGATGAATCCCACCAAGGCAACAAGCAAAATGAGAGTTAGCTTGAACGACATCGTGCTTCTCGAGCTCTGTCCAAACTGTCTGAAATTTGACCACAACTGTCTCCTTTTATAATCTCGTTGTTTGTCCTAACTTCAAGCACAAAATAGCAAGATATTGAGCAACTGAGGTGTGAAGTAATTAGATAATGCTCCAAGAGTTTAAAGTCCAATTAAAATGTAATATTGCACTTGGAACTTAGAAAATCGAGCCCAATCGCACAATTTCGTGAGCTTTCCCTCTTTAAAGAAAATTGCTGACTAATGATAGTCCATGGCATTGTTACATTTTTCCTTTCTGTTGTTTCTCAATAGAGGCGGTTTGGTTTGAAACGATAAAGGGTAAATACAGGAACATGTTGCCAAGCGCAGGGCCAAAGGGAAGCGAGTTTGAGGTCTAGCTGTAGTAGCGTAAGACTTGGTGTTCATTACTTTCTCTTTTTTGAAGGGCGGGGGGGGGGGGGGGGGAGATTTGGGGGACTACTGAGCATTCACGCTTGATGAGAAATACTAGCAACAGGCCAAGGGATTGTGGTGGTTTTGTCCTCAAAGCCAATAGTTTTTTGGGTTTTAATTTCATGGCCCCAATTCGCACATTTCTTCTCCTGAAGTCCAGTCACCCACTGCAAGATGCAGATCTTTCTTTCCGTTTCAACTCCTGACACAGATTGACTAGTTCCTTTTTCCAGCAGAAGAAAAATTTAGGTTCTTTTTCCAAGTAAGCACGTCACAATGCCAGACGATGCCCCAAAAATAATTATAACAGTTTTTTTTTTCATTTTAAACACGTGTGCAATATCCACTGATCCGTTGCATGGCAAGTTCTACACGGCACATGTTTATCGGACGCCTACTCAGCAGGAAGATATGAGACAACAAAATATTTGAGAGAGATTGAGAGAACGACCCTTATGTAAGAGGCTTCCTTCTTTACAAAAGAGAAGAGAGCAGCCGGAGTAATACTGGATGCTGCACCGTTATCTGCATCAGTTCCACATGCAATAAACTAAATTGGTCAACTTTCTATGACGAAGTTGAGGTTTCAAAGTGCGCACTAGCTTTTAATAGAATAAATAATGAAGTTTCACAACAGAAACACGAGATACTGTAGCCTTAACCTTTTAAGGGGTCGGCAAGTCTCTAAAACAGGAAATCAGGGGCGTAGCAAGGGGGTCCTGGGTTGCCCGTGACCCCCCTTTTTAGAAGAAAAATACAGTAAACATTAAGACAAAAAATGGGAAAGCTGGAAAGGGGCACGATACATTTGTACAGATGTGACCCCCCCCCCCCCCCTTTCTCAAATCCTGGCTACGCCCCTGGATGCGTCACATAGCTCCACAAGGTTCCTGCAGTTAACCGCCAGCCATCAAAAACTATGTTTCAGCCGCCAAAGCTACACATTTTGCCCCTTTTGTCAATGATCGGCGTGAGCTGCTTTCTTTCTTCACTTGACAGCGTTCAGGGGCGTTAATAATTTCCAGTTCAGCTGTAATGCCAACTTATTCATAATAAGGTTAGAGAATTTTGAGACGTTTTTCATAATGGAGATTTGAAGATGGACCGAAAGATGAACATTTGTGCCATGAAAATACTCTCCAGAATATGACATATGACCTGCTCTCGAATTCTCACATCACACTGTATGATCAGTTTTGTTTGTTAAATACACCAAACTTTATAACTGCGTGCGAAGAGGAAATGATCATTCCTTTACCCTTGCTTAGTTAGGTACATTCAAGAGCTTCTTGTACACTAAATAACTTTTCAAAGCCACTAATAACGTTGCTAATTGCTCTCTTGAGTACTTCAAACTCTGTACAAGTGCCAGGTACAAGCCGAGTCATCACCTGTGGTTTCTCTGTAGTGCGGCCGATATCTGCTTTTGACTCACTGATCAATACTGAGCTCGCCCCAAGGTGAACATAATGACCTTTTGATGAAATGCCCAACCACGGATGAAACCAGAATGGAATGGCTTGTAAGCTAAAGGAGGAATGGTACTTGTTATTTGTGAGATTAGCTTCCGCATAAAAGAACAGGTGTTTTGGGGAATCAGGCTGGTTTTGTTCTTGTATATTGGGTGTCTTCTGCAAAATCAGCCTGAAAAATGTTATTAAGGTGTTCTTAAAGTTGTTTCTTAACATCAAATGCTGCATACACTACCAACAGTCAAATAAAGAAATATGTGATTGGTAGAAAGGTGACAGTCATTTACTACTAACAATTAGTCAAGTCTAAAAAAACATTTGCTAAATGTACCCTGGAATTCCTGCTGTAGAACTGTGTGTGCATGGTCTAGCACATTATATTGTTCTCCTCGGTACTCTACTACACAGTGGGTACTGTACTCGAATCTAACTGGCAGCAATTGTTTTATACAAGAACAATTTTCATTTTTCAGGCTGCATGTGTTCTTATGTATAAGGTACCTTTTTGACCAAATTTCTGAGTGTTCTTAAACCACTTGTTCTTTTATGCGGGTTTTTACGGTATCGTTAACAAATTGCCTCCGAAATCCCAAATACTTTAATTGTAGCAAACCACAGGCGATCCAAGCTCTAGTCATGTGGGGTACTGTGAAAGAAACATGCAACCTTGTCGCTGTAAAAATTATACGTAAATGTAAATATTGAAATAAAATCATGTGACATCTCCTATAATAGAATCTATTATAACATACGGTAGGGGTATTAAGAAAAAGGCACAAAAAACACCCAAAATGCAATAAAATCGCTCCAGGAGCACTTTATTTGACAACTACAACATTCCAAGGAGATGTCACATGATTTTATTTCAATATTTACATTAACGTATAATTTTTACAGCGACAACGTTGCATGTTTCTTTCACAGTACCTCACATAACTAGAGCTTGGATCGCCTCTGAGCAAACATGTTAGCATCTATGGAGTGTACGTGCGTCATAATACTCGCTTGATTGTTATTTGACGTGTCGGTTGCCGATTATCAATATTATATTATATTTATAAGGTTTATTAAAAACATGTTTTCGCATAAATATTAATTACAACATGCTTGCAATAATATAAAGTATACGAAAATGGAAATTCGAGAAAATAACAATGTTTGATGCTTAAACATTTTATAAAAAACTAAGTTGACATTTTCCAAGCTCAAAAAGAGGCATTTGTACTAGGGAAGACTATGGGCATCCGGAGCACAGAGTCCATTATGCAAAGAATCAAGCCTAGCTGACTTTACCTGACCTTATGGTAGAAATCTTGCCATTTTTGGGTTCTGTCGCTCTAATGCTTTTATGATATAGCGAGGGAGAACCATTACTTTATCGGTGTAATGAGAGCATAGATTTGGACCAATCAGAGCGCGCATTATATCGTAGCTATATTATAATATGGTTTAGCACTTGCCTTGTTTGCTAAACAATCACATTTTGGGTTATGTACAGTGATCTTTTTATAAGAACCTTACTTTCTTTCAAAGGCTTCATGATCAGGTTGATTTAGTTTTAGGTATTTCAGGGCCAAGTTTTAGTCTATGTTTTTTAAATCACTACGTTCTTATATGCCGGTTTGTACTGTATCATCGCTACAAAGTGCGAAATATTCAAATTGTCACGTTTGGCCATAACAGATTCTTTTCAAACTGAAAACTTTGGCTAGTGACTTGGTTGCATTTATTTTAAGAAGTGCAAGATAATTACGTCTAATGATCGGCAACCTACGTCATACGTTTGAGTACCTAGTAAAGGTCCAATGTATGTTTTCGCAGAGCCGTGCGATTTGTGCGTGCTTCTTGCCGATAAATGACTCTGAACCCTTGGAATGCATGGATGTTTTATTTCTGCCGTCCAATATACAACAACGCGAAAGAATTCTTTGGACGTTTCGCAAAAATGTCTGTTTTCCTGTAGCTAGCTGGTAAGCTGAGAATTTCAATGAAAAACCATCAGACTAACTACCGGACTACAATATATAGCTATACTTTAGTAGGACGTAGCCTTTAGTAGAGTTTATAAACGTAGTACAATAGTACGAAGCCTTAGTAGAGTTTAAAACGTAGTACTATCAGGCGATGGCAGCCTTCATCCCTGATTTTGAGCATTGACTGCGAGAAAGAAAGTCGAAACCACCTCGTTTTGGTGTTAAAAGTGCAGATCAGACCAAACAGTGTGCTTGTGCAGCCTTTGCCCACTTTCTGATGCTCCGGAGGTCGGAGCGCATAATAAGGCATTCAGAGGCGCGCACTGTACATCATTCACCTAGTGTTCCATACCCGGATGTGTTAGTTCCTTACAGGAACGTAGCAACGCCTTGTGCGAGACGTTTGTTGCCAGAATTGATAAGAATAACCCGCTGTACCATCTAATAAGGGGCCGGAGTATAAGAAGACCATGTACATACAATTTGAGACGAGGCACTTGGCCCCAGAGATATCATGGAAGTAAGAGATATAACACAAATAACAAGGAGAGAGCGCAACCGAGTAGCGCAAATAGTAAGCCAAATCGCAACCGTTACAATGTTCTGGACTTTCGTAATCATGGACTGTACTTGCTCCTGTTTTACGCCATTCTCGTACCGACCAAGAGTTAACCGCTAATCCCAGTGGAGGCTCAGTCTCGTACCCAGAGCCCGTCATCTTTTGGCCTGCGGAGATTCAGGGCTCTGGGGGAATCGATTTTTTTAAAACCCAGATTCTGGGTTTCCGGTTTGAACGTTGTATGAAAGTTCGTTACGTTTTTGACCTACCACGCATGCTCACAAACCGGATTCCCCCAGAGCCCTGAATCTTGCCGCTGGACAAAAGATGACGGGCTCTGGGTATGAGGTTGAGTGGAGGCTCTTGTGGCAGTCATTTGGAGCATGCGCTGAAAGGTCTCAACAACTCTGTATTAAACATCTGGCACGTGCCAGTGGATGCCACCAGTCTCCCCCGGGAAATTACGAGACGGGGAGATCTGGGCACGAGAATGGGTAGGTTGTGGCGTACTTATAGATAAGTCGTTAACAACTGATCAGCACGTAAATATTAAGCGTACTTATAGATAAGTCGTTAACAACTGATCAGCACGTAAATAAGCGTACTTATAGATAAGTCGTTAACAACTGATCAACACGTAAATAAGCGTACTTATAGATAAGTCGTTAACAACCGATCAGCACGTAAATAAGCGTACTTATAGATAAGTCGTTAACAACTGATCAACACGTAAATAAGCGTACTCATAAATAAGTCGTTAACAACTGATCAGCACGTAAATACATTATTTTCCGAAAATAAGTCTTTATGCCTTCACTCGGTTAACTTATCCATTGTTGTAATAATTAGCTTGTGAGCCTGCGCGCAGTGTGCAACAGGTTTGGGATGCAACTATCACGAATGATAGCACCCCCCTCTAAGGTAGCTCGCTTGGCGCCTTTGCATCAACTGGGACCATCTTCATCAGCTATTTCACCGAGCTTCCCACCTCCTCCCCAGACCTGACCACATGCTGTATGTTGGCGGTATTTTTGCCCTCTCCTTCGATGGGGCACATCTTTGTAAAATGCATGATTGCAAATTCTGTAAATTTTTACAAGGTTTACATTAAACCCGGCCATTTTTATCCCACTAACGTTGCTGTTATGTCTTACCCCATGCGAACAAGCGCGCCCCAGTAATCACTATGCTCTTGTCTGAAATGTTTTGTCTGAAGTGTTTTATTTTGCTATTGATAAAAAAGAATTGGGTGTTGTAAGAGTGAAGGCATAAATAAGTGTACTTATAGATAAGTCGTTAACAACTGATCAGCACGTAAATAAGCGTACTTATAGATAAGTCGTTAACAACTGGTCAGCACGTAAATAAGTGTACTTATAGATAAGTCGTCAACAACTGTTCAGCACGTAAATAAGCGTACTTATAGATAAGTCGTTAACAACTGATCAGCACGTAAATAAGCGTACTTATAGATAAGTCGTCATCAACTGATCAGCACGTAAATAAGCGTACTTAACAACTGTTCAGCACGTAAATAAGCGTTCTTATAGATAAGTCGTTAACAACTGTTCAGCACGTAAATAAGCGCACTTATAGATAAGTAGTGGTTTCGCGCTGCGCATTTTCAAAACGTCCTTTTGTTTCGAGATTAAACGCAGTTGCCTGCCCAGGCGAAACAGATGGTTAGGACCTTGTGGCTCGATTGGTACACACACAAACAAACAAAAACAATTCGTGGTTTGAACATTCCCAATAACAACGATATTAACTGGAAATTGAAGTTTCTATTTTCTACACAATTTCTTACACAAATAACTTTGCTTTATACAGCACCACACGAGTTTATTCTATTTTCGAGTGCACACATGAACAATTTCTGCTCTGCAAACTTGATTGTTCAAGATGGCATGACCATGTTACATAGATGTAATTTGTAATTTCTAGTGTTTGCCAGGATCATTTCCAGTTTTCAAAATAGAAACAATACCTTCTTGACAATTTCTTTTTTTTTTCAACTCGACAATGACCAGTCTATAGACGAGACTGACAAAACTAAAACAAATTATGCAAATAAAACATAGTAAACATAGTTTAGTATTTGTCCAATGTTTCTAGGATATTGATCAATTACTTTTCAGAAAAAAATACATAAATAATTCAGCTAACAACACGAATTCTATAAAACGCTTATTTTCGTATTTCAGAAATTCGGTATAAGTTAGGATTTGCCCAAACAAAAATCAGGTAAAAGCAAAACAAAAGCTATTCTTAAAGGTCTCGGTAAAGGAAAACGGCCTGTTTTTCTGTTACACTCATTCTCAGTCAACTGTGCGTTCGCGAATTTGTTTCACGTGCCGCGACTGGTTTTTAGTGGACGTCAATCAAACTCCGTTTCTATGACATTCTAAACAAATCTTGTCAACTGACTTCGCTCGTACGTTTCACTGATCTTTGAAAGGGAAAGGCTTGCTACGGTGGCTAATTTTTGAAAACATTCATTTTCATTCAAATAAGACAAGAGGAGGAAAACTTGTCTTCCCTTGCGCCGCGTGGAAGCTTGAGAATTTTTCTTAGAGAAACCGTAACCTTCGACCTGAATCCTGGAGTAATTATGTGTCTGAGAGTTAGAGAATAAGAACAGCCACTTTTCTGCAAATCATTTTTACCCTGCTCAGAGGCCTCTTATCTCTGTATTTCGTGGTGAAAACTTCAAATTCAAGTGAGAACTGTAACTATGAAAGTTTGCATAGGAAAGGAAACGTGAACAAGGATAATACCAGTTGAATTATGTATCAGTCAATTCCAGCGGTGACCATGCCCCCCCCGGGCATTTGGTCATTTCTAAAAATAAAACTGAAAATTCCCCGCCCCCGGGCTAGCAAAAATGCAGAATACCCCACGGCGGGGAACACAAAAAGCGAAAAAAATGCCCCACCCCCGGGACGAGAAAAAGACGGTAACTCTGCGTGACAAAGCTTCACAACAAAAACTTCAACTCCATTTATACTGTCCGAGCATTTGCAATTCGGGTTTTTTTATGTACTTTAGTTTTCTCGTCTTTGAACGAGTTCTCATTTCACTGAAAGTGAGACAAAATATAAATAAAGAAGTGACATTCCTAGGCCATTCGCGGTTGTAGCCATTTAGCTGCATCTCGCAATGCGAAATTTACCTTTATTCTATTTGCAGAGCAACTATTTCGCAGTTATGTTAATTGACTTTTTGCGGAATTGGAACTCTGTTTATAGTGTCAATTCATTTTTATGTTTTTCCACTGAGACGAAATTGCGAAATCTGTTTCTTCTCTATAGAAGACGGCGTTAACTGTGAAATGTGCAAATGTGTCAGTCTACAAACGTGGTGTATACGGGTCATGCTCTGCATTACATTTTATGTGGCGTTATTTTCTGTAACTGGGTTGTAGTTCGCAAAACCCGACGCGCTTGAGATGAGAAAACCAAAATTCCCCACCCCCCTCCCCCGGGGAAAAACAATTCCCGACCCCGGGGCCAGCAAAATTTTCAAAATTCCCCACCCCAGGGAAGGCACTGGTGTGCAAATGCCCCACGGTGTCCGGGGGGGGGGGGGATGGTCACCGCTGGAATTGACTGATACATTATTTGCTGAATCGATTTTCGTAGGCTTGGTGTTTTGTGTTTGCATAGAGACGAATCGTCGGCTTGCAAACACTTAAAATGTCCGTTATCTCTTTGTGTGAACAGCCTCTTTCCCTCAGATAAATAACTCTTCATCTGAAGCCATAAGGGAAACCTCTACGCATTTTATTCTTGACGGTGTACGAAATAATTTTCTCTCAATGCGGCCGATACGGCGGGGAATCACCAAGCGAGTTTGATTGACGTCCACAAAAAAACAGTCGCGGCACGTGAAACAAATTCGCGAACGCACAGTTGACTGAGAATGAGTGTAAAACAATAACGGATCGCTTTAAGAATTTAGTAACACTCACGTATCAGGCTTGCTCTTAATGAATACATTATTGGTATCAATATATCACAAATGTTAGTAGTAAATTAGCTATTAGAATGCGCAATGTTTTTTATTTGTAATCTACTTGTACTACAGCCAAGTTGTAAAAGGGACCAATAAACTATTTTATTTATTATCATTATTGTTATTATTATTGTCCACGGTAAAAAAATACTGCCGCACCTTTGGTGCAGGAACAAGCCAACCCAGCGACTCCATTTTTAATGACTTCTAACTTTTTTCCTCGTATCTGTTTTTACTAAAATCTCGCCAAAATTCTCTTGGGTTTGCACTATTGAAACAAAGAGATGAAAAACCCTTGATCTGACCCTCACTTGTAAGTTCGTCTGATATTGTAAGTATTTGTAGTACAGGTGGTAGGATAAAATAGTTATCAGTTTTGTAGCGCTCTCAACCGTTGAAACAAGGATATTTTTTGAGAGGTTTGGCTCCCCTGTCTGACTAATTATCGAACAGACCACACTGAAAGGTGGGACAAACAAAGCTACTTGTAACTAAGTGTCCCGCCTTTCAATGTAATCTGTTCGCTAGTTGGTCAGGCGGGGCGCGATGTTATCCTTCTGGCAATGGTCCGGCGCGCAATATTTTAAACGACAAAATAATTTTCTCAATTCGTGACTCCCTCTGCAAAATTGGCCCGAATGGGCAATATGAACTCCAAGTGTACTATTTTTGTCGTAAGTTTAGGAATCCAGACTCGGGTACAAAGAGAATGAGTTCTACACAATCAGAGTAGTTTGTTGGACAGGCTTGCAAGATGCAGTTCATAAAGCTCACACTCCTATTTGTAGTCCTCGTGGTGTTCGTCAGAGCTGAAGATCAGGCCAAACAAGACGAACCGGAGATATCATGTATGAGAACGGTTTGCTTCAAGTTGAGGTTTTCAGTGTTTTTGTGCTTTTCCTATTGCGTTCTTTTGCATTTCTCTCCTTCACACTAGAATTTTAGTATCGGGACAATTGCTCTAATACTTTAAAACAACTTAATTACTTCAATAGTCATTCTTTCGCGCGTCATCTGAAGTAGTTGTTTTAAGATATTTTTATTAAGACTTTAATAATTTAATAGCGTCGTTAGTTGTTTGTTTAACAAGTTTTTCAATCAAGAGTGATAACCATACACTTTTCATTACAGCCAGGGCCATCCTAGTAGACGGTACTAACAATATGGAAGCAGGTTAGTATTTGTCTTTCATCCGAAAAATAAAAAGACACAGGAGAAAGGGAACTCCTACATGCAATGAGCTCATGTGTCGTTACCCTTTTCCATTCCAATCTTGTCCATATCACCAAGAAGGTTGCCTGGGCTCAAACTAGTCCAAAAGTCCATTCAACTTTTCTATTGTTCTTCTATTGTTCTTCTATTGTTCTTCTATTGTTCTTCTATTGTTCTTCTATTGTTCTTCTATTGTTCTTCTATTGTTCTTCTATTGTTCTTCTATTGTTCTTCTATTGTTCTTCTATTGTTCTTCTATTGTTCTTCTATTGTTCTTCTATTGTTCTTCTATTGTTCTTCTATTGTTCTTCTATTGTTCTTCTATTGTTCTTCTATTGTTCTTCTATTGTTCTTCTATTGTTCTTCTATTGTTCTTCTATTGTTCTTCTATTGTTCTTCTATTGTTCTTCTATTGTTCTTCTATTGTTCTTCTATTGTTCTTCTATTGTTCTTCTATTGTTCTTCTATTGTTCTTCTATTGTTCTTCTATTGTTCTTCTATTGCTCTTTTATTGTTCTTCTATTGTTCTTCTGTTTTTCTTCTATTGCACTTCTATTGTTCTTTTCAGCGCAAAATGTTCAGTTATGCTTAGAGATACTCACAATTCTCAAAGCGATGACAAAAAGACAACACTTGTGAAGATTTGAATCATTTAACACGACGGAAACCTTGATTTTACGACGCTTTTTAACAAACGTTGAACAATTCAACACGGTGTTCAACTTCATTCAACGTTTCTCGAAGTTTTCAGTGATTTAGAAAGCGATAAACATGCATTGAACACCATGTCCATCTGAAAGCTTCTGAAAAGCTTGTTCATGAAGAAATAGTTAAATAAAACTTCACAAAATGACACATAATTCAATTGGTAACAATTCATTCTACAGATGAGCCTGAAGCAGGAGAAGGAGAAGGAGGAGCAGATGAACAAGAACTTGAAAACAGAGAAACGAGCGACGAAACAAATAATGGTAGCTTGAGCTTGTGATATTTTTACCTACAAAATACCATGCATTCTTGCTTGTGTTCTTGCTCTCACCGTGTGTGCCACCAATTTCTAATACCTTTCTTGATCTCGCACTTACCTTTAATCACACCGCAAGTCTCTTGTATCAGTTCTATACAAGCAATACCTTTCTGCCACTGCACAAGAAACCAAACGAGCAAAGCAAACCGGATAGCGAAACCCTTCACGCTTTGATAACGTATTAGAAACTGATAAAATGCACCCGGGGGGGACTCCCATATTTTAGGGGCGGGGGTGCTCGTCGGGAACTTTCGATTTTACACCTAAAAGGTACCTAAAATGGCGTCGCTTAGTTGATTTTGACCCCAAAAAGGTACCAACAAGGCGTATTTTCCCTCGTAATTTTCTCTCGTATTTTTTACGAGGGAAAATACGTCTGAAATTCAGGCTACCAACAAGTGTGATTTGCTTGATTTGCTAGAACGGACCTCTAACAGGTACCTATCTAGAAAAAAATGCAAGTTTTCGAATTTTACCCCCTAAAAGGCACCAGAGGCCTGATTTTAAACCCTAAAAGGTACGACGAGCACCCCCGCCCCAAAAATATGGGAGTCCCCCCCCCAGGGAAAATGCATTAATTGTTGTTTTATACGCAGACCTCGAGAAGCGTCACATCTTTACAGTAAGGTTCAGGTGCAGGCGGTATTTGAAGCACTGTGAATGGCTGAAGTTGTGCGTCCACAAGAATCACAATCAAGGCGCGCATACCATCTGTATGAAGAAGCCCTTCCGCAAATGTTTCAGTTATCCTTATGGGTATCGATGGTGCTGCCGGCGTTACAAGTGTCTTAAATACAGAATCTGGAGGGGGAGGAAAATCTGCCTTAAGAGGAGAAGTATCAGTAAGAAGTACTACTGCTAGGGCTGCCGTACTGATTCAAGCCCACTCGAGTACCAAGAGGAATTAATGGAACGTTTAATGTTAATGCACGTCTAGCTAAAATGGGTATAGTAATCATACAAATGGGTTAAGAAAAAAACAGAGCAGTTCTCTCGTTTCCCATTATATATAATAAGTAGCCTGGTAAGCCTGTGATTTCAATTAAAGTTTAGAATGCTTATGTCAAAAGCAATAAACACTCTTTTAGTTATCGCAATCTGTTAGTTATCGTAAATGGGTCATCTTATCTCAATAACAAACCTAGCCTCTTCCGCAGGCACCTGTGTACAGGAGTTAAGGGTTGAGAGGTTTGGGTTTCCTGTGTTTCAATGGACATGACGAGGTCTTTCATGTTCTTCCGTCCCCCTTGCTCCTTTCTCTCAACACAGGAAGCCCGAATCCATACTAGTCCAATACTCTGACAAATTTATGCATGGTATTGTTCTCCTCCATTGTATTGCCTCGTTCTATAATACACTCCATTGCACTCCATTGTTTTAGACAATGCCTTGCATAAATTTGTCAGTGTATTGGACAACCCTCATAATTTTATGCGCATGGTTTTACGTTACTTTGATGAATTTCTAAACTTATCTGTAGACGTATTTGTAGAATCCTGATTCATACGAAGTGTAAGGAAGTTTGTTTGGGTGGGGTTGCAGTGGTCGCACTTGTAAGACCTATACTGACAAGTGAAACATTCGGGCGGATTATGTGCTTGAGACCTGCGAGTACAATATAATGTTTCCCTTTTTAATGAAACCAAACTAAGGAAATGCCACTAAAACGCTCTAGCTCTTGGGCGACTTGGGGCTAAGACGCAGTGATGTCTGAACAGCTCGTGCTGCCACAGAAAAGAAAACTTTGCGTTTAACTAGTCAGTTTCATACCGATATTTTGTAGTCATATCCTAATCTAATAATTTTCTACTAAAATAACTAAAACGCTGTGAAAATGATAGTACTCAATTGTGCATAGGGACGCTTTGTTTTTGCGGTTATTTGTTCAACCTGAACAAAGTGAGGATCTGCATTAAGGGAGTAAAGTAATATGAAATGAGACGTAGTTAAAGCCGTTTAATCCATTAACACTTCAAAGGGAACCACCTTGATATGAGTAGCTTCCACAACAGCTGTTCGTGCAGGTTTCTCTTTATAAACCTAAATGTGCCCGTTCCCAATATTGTCAATAAATGTGAACCGATGAAAAGACAGCACCAAATAAACAATTGCACGTTTTTCAAAATGATAACTTGGCCAATGCTGTATGGCTCTTTCTCGTCGCTTAAATCGCTTGCGTAAACATAAATGCACTTCTTTTTCTGTCACAAAAACGTTAGGACAATCTCCCCTGTTTGATCAGTTTATTTACACTCGCCCAATAACGGACATACCCTGTTTTTGCAATTAAAGTTTATGTAAACAAAAACAAATGATATCAAATCTATCCACAAAATGAATTTTCTTTCATTTGGTATGAAAACTCGTCACCAACGAGAAGTGCAATTCTCTTACGAAGAATACCTCTTGGTAACAGCGATACAACGGTACATTTGGAACCATTTCTAAGGGACGATTGACAGTACTAACAACAGAGAAGTGGAAATAAGTGGTGTTTCAAGCAAGGACTTAGCGACCAACCTCAAGCCCCGTTAAAAATTACGTCTACAGTTACAAAAGGGTGGCCGAGTTGGACTCTAAATGGAAGTCAATAACGCAACTTTTTTAGGACTTGACAGATGTGATTACTTCTTTGAGTTCAACTTCCAGCAGCCACTATATGCTCTGGTTATCAATCTCTTGCTTTGTGTGCTAAACATTTTATCGTCTGTGTTCACAGTGCTCACTAATACCGTGGTTCTCATAGCGATCTACAAGAACAGTCCCTTGCATACTTCACCGAATGCTTTGCTTGCCAGTTTGGCATTGTCTGACTTGCTGACAGGTATCGTGGCACAGCCCGCGTTTGTCCTCTACAAAGTCGCCGAGATTCAGAGGAGTCGCGCGGTTAGCTGTGTAGGGAAAGGCATGCTTGAAGTAGTCTGCCAGCTAGCCCCTCACGTTTCTATGGTTACCCTGACAGGCATCAGCATAGAGCGTTTCCTGGCCGTATACTTTCCCCTTCGTTATAATGACATGGTCACACTTCCCCGAGTGCTGGCCGTTGCCATGGTAATCTGGCTATACTGCATTGCCTTCTCGTTAGCCCGAATATGGATCTCGCCAATGGCATTCTGGGGTCTATTCTTTGCTTCTACAGCCTTGTGCGTTGTCATAACAACCATCAGTTATTGGAAGATTTTTAACGTGATTCGTATCCATCGCAACCGCATCCACAATGAGCAACAACTCTCGTTGAATTTCCACGGAGAATGTGACCAACTAAACTTAAAGACACAATCCAGAAACAGCTTAACAATGTTGTTCATCGTCTTTGCCCTCTATATCAGTTCGTCCCCGTTTTTGTTTTCTCTTATTCCATATTTCATGCACGGATATACAACAGAAGTCAAAGTAGCTACCGATATAACAGCCACCATGGTATGCCTAGGGTCTATGGCGAATCCCGTTATTTATTGTCTACGAATACGAGGAATACGAAATGCTCTATCCAGATTGCTCGAGAATACTTTGCTGAGTTGTTGTATTGATGTTAGTAGAGTAGACCTGGACAATAGAGTGGAAGGCGTTACTGATGATACACGTGCTGGACCTGTCACTCGATGATCTGTAGAATTGAACATCCTGATACGAAAGAGGAAAAGGAACTTAACCTGCTGGCAAAAGAAGAAGAATTCAAAGGAGAAAGGAAGCAAGACCGGAAAAAGACTTTGCAGTTCAAAATCGGAGCATTACAAATACTGATCCATAGATAACTCTGTAATGATCAATACCAAATATACTTATAAGGATAGACTATGAAATAACATTGAGACTAATAATATGATTCCAATTGGTCACCTGAGACAAATTTCTAGGAATCAGGTGGGGCTATGTATTTAGTCACCGTATGATCTTGGATGAAGGACGTGGAGAACGAAATGATGGAAGAGCGCTGAATGGAAAATGTAAATATGCAAAGTTTCTAAAATGAAGAATGCATTCAGAAATATAAGATAAAATTTGAAACAATCCAGTCATCCAAATTGAGTTAAATTAAAATATTGATATACATGTCAATAGAAACCGAACAGGAAATTAAAAAATGTCAACCTTAAAACACTTACAACATTCAAAGTAAATATCTCATATAGGTATAGCTACTTGAAAGGGGTTTTTACGTCATCTGTTTTCATCGAGAAATTCGAGGGCGAAAAGTAAAATCTAGCAAAGACATTGCCACGACTGGTTGGGTTTTAACGAATATTTTATGGGGTTTCCTTTTCCCCAAAAAAATAGTAGCTTTACCTACACTAGCCTTCATCCAAGTAATTTTGCAAATTTTTTGATGCTCTTGTTAATGGCATGGGATTTTAGTTAGCAAGTCAGTGAGCAAAAAATATAAAAGTCTATTATGTTAGGAAGCACTGGCTTTAGAAAGCCCTTTTCAGCGGTAAAAATAGATTTTTGCAGCTTGCTCGCCATTTAAAGGATGCAAGAAATAACCTAAATTTTAGTGATCTAAAAGCTGTTCTTAGCGAGTCTTTAATGAGTCATCCTAGCTTATCTAACTTAACGATTTGTGAAAATTGAGAAATGTTCAATGCTTGACGCTCAAAACGTAAGTAGAGTAGGATACAACAGTCTCTAGGATCAGCTCTCGCAACGAAATCCTTAACTTTACTTTCGAGTCCTTTGCTGAACTATACACTAAACGAAACTTGTAAATATACAAGAATATATCTTCAGCTGATAAAATTTAGTAAACACTTTCTTACATAACTATTCGTTTTGCTTGGTAGAACTCTAAATGTCTCGAGGTCAGGAGGGGTGACCAATCAACCAGGTAAAACTCGAAAGGTGAAGCACCGTAGGTCAGATACAAATATAATACTGTATGTCTTAGGGAGAGAAATATCGTGATGACTTGCGCAGAGTTTGGATCACATCAGAAACCCCAAAACGGAAGGGAATGTCGTTCAAGAAAAAGCGAGGAAAGGTGTAGAGTGACGCTTGATTTATGACGCGTCCTGACGTTCTATAATTACTCACTGCTCCCCTTACCTAATGTTTGAGGCATTTCGTGTTTACACAGCTAGAGTTCACGGCTGGTGGTGTCGTGAAAAGACGCTGAGCTGAGGCGAGAAACCTCAAAGTCAGGCGTGGAATTGCAGAAGGGGGAGGGAATGTTGGAGGAAAGCTTGCTCACCTAAATAGAAAGGTAACATCAAGTTCTGTACTTTTATTTCCTGAGACGTGGTATCGAGAACATTAGAGCTAAAAGGAGCTGATAAACGAAGAAGAACTGGTTGCAGTTCAAATTTTAGTTCAAATTGCAGTTCAAATTTTTTGTCTTCTCAGGAGACAACGCGAAACGAAATGAGGAAAACGATCGTACTGATACACATCACTGTGAACAAATGTAAAGATCACCATTTGTGTCATCCTTCTTGACAGGCGAATAGCTCGTCCAGGATGTACTGACCGACAGTATGGATGAGCGAGTGGTTTATGTCGCCATGTCTCTGTGTCTGCTAATTCATCATGTGCGTTTGGAACCACTATCCAACTCCACACGAGGTAATGTTAGCAATAGACAAGTAAAGGGAGGTTTAGCAGTAATAATCAGCATTTCACTACAGTGCAGCAAGTACAAAAAGCTCCAGCACTTGAAAGTCAAACAGACAGCATGTCACCATCATAGTGTCAACCCTTTCAGCCCGCCTCATCAAAGAACCTGGCTTGAGCGAATTCCAAACACATAAGACACGTGATGCTCGGTCGAACCAGAGAACATTTCTCAAGACACACAGGGTTCAAACCTGGAAATTCAGAAATCAGGAGCATAGATGCTAAAATGGCTGCTTTATCTAATTATTTTAGGTCAGGTCAGTGCAAAGGGTTCAGTTCCAACAGCACAAGAAATCCTAGGAAAGCTACTTGGCATGGGCCAGAAACCGGCGGCTGCCGCTAGCGCTCCGGCCCCAGCGCCCTTGGTAGGAGCGTCCGCAGTCGGTAGCCCACTTCAGGTGGCCCAAGGCGGAGGAGTGTACACTACATCTGCAGCCAGATCCCCAGGTAGACCTGAATTTCTACTAAACAACCTTCCATTAATTGCCAACGGACGACAGAACCCTACCCCACAGACAGAGGACAACCCCGGGGGACTACTGATGCAGGGATACACCCTGGGGTTAGGGTATAAGCCGTATGGCAGGCGGAGACGAACGTATCATTACCCTAGGGATGATAGCGACGAGGACGATGAAGAGCCCACTCCGGATGATAACGATGACGGCCATAACCTAGCGGATGATGAATATGATGATTACAGAGGGCGTGGCAGGGGGAGGCAAGGAATTAGTGGGCGTGGCTACGGACGAGGACGGCAAGAAGGTTAGAGAGCCCCTCCTGTTAGACAACCTTTGCAAGCACCATGAAGTACTATTCGCAATATTAGTGGCAAAGTTGTATCCTCAGATACAATCGCGAACGCGCAGCAGTAATTGTAGGTAATGTTTACAACATGAGCAGCCGTGTTGTATCAGATTTACAACACGAGCGTGTAGCGCGAGTGATGTAGATCTGATACAACACGGATGCGAATGTTGTAAACTACTTAAAAAATTCATCGCTTCTAGTGTCCACTCTTTCAAAAATCTTGTAAATTTGGCAGAGAAACTTCAAGATATGTTTCATGAAAGTTGCTATGCAAATTAGTTACAACCACTAGTGGCTGTATCAGAATTACAACACGCTACGGTCCCGTGAATCTTATTGTGTTTTTATTGTGTTGTTCTTATTAATTATTCATTATTTTTTTAATCGCGGATACAACATCAAACACTTATGATATCGATATTCCAACTTCTGTACTTATATTAAATTGACTCTGGATGCAAAAAAAAAATCAATAATTTTGTAGCGAGCATGCGCAGAAGGTGAGCCCTGTCCCACATGGAACTAGCCGGACTAATGCAACATATAGTCCCTCAGGAGATGCCTGTATTGGATACAGAGTACTAATTAGATCAATTAATATTCTGCATAAGACACCTAGCCATGTTGTATCGGGGCATACAAGTAGTGTCCCCTGATCCGGATCCAGTGCAAAGTTGGGTAAGCATCCTTTGAATAATGTATTTATAAGTACTATTTACAATATGAGTGGCTATGTTGTATCTGCCGATACAACATAGACACGAATATTGTAAAGTACTTATGATATTCTAAGTTTTGTACTTATATTAAATTGAATGTGCATTGAAAATGAAATAATTTTCGGGTGTTTACAAAAAACGCCAATCATTTTGAAGAAAGCATGCGCAGAAGGCATGATTCCTGTCCCACATGGAACTAGCCGGACTAAAACAACATATAGTCTCTCAGGTTAAGCTTTTTTTTAGGTACTGCTCTACGAGAGAAGGCCATACTTGGACTTCACTAGAGTGGTCCCCTTCAGCCTTTGGACAGTAGGGGATATTTGTTATTTGAAACAAATATCCAACTGTTCAAAGACTGAGGGCTGCACTGGAAGGTGTCCTATACAGAATACTAATTGGTCTAATTAGTATTCTGTATCAGATACAGAATACTAACTAGATCAATTAGTATTCTGTATCAGACACCTAGCCATGTGGTATCGGGGGTTACAAGTAGTGTCACCTGATCGGAATCCAGTGCAGAGATTGGATGAGCATCCTATGAATAATGGATGAATATTATAAGGTCCTTTAAAAAATGTAGACTATATAGACTATATGAGGCACCTTCGCAGGTAGTTATGGCACGGTTAGGCGAGGGTCGAGTTAGCTATTATTTTCTTATTATTTTATTTCTCATTACTAAACTCCCTCTCTAAGAAGCTTATTTGTAGGGGGTCATACAGTTAGACTTAGAGCATCTAAAACTTGACCGTTATCTGAAGTTGCCTTGTACAAAAATCACGGTCCTATGAGCCGAATCAGAGGCCTATTTCCAAGCACGTTATTGAAACACATTCATCAAAACAGAAATGAGCGTGGACTTGTCTTTAAATAAAACTCAAATTATCATAAATGAGCCTCGGGGTAATTGTAATCGTCTACCGTTTAATTTTGTTTCTCAGGCGGTTGCGGTACCTGTAATATTTGTTGGAAAGGAATCAAGCCACATGTAGAGTGGGTTAAAGTACCCGTTTGTTATCACCCCTGTAAGTATACTAACTGTGGAAAGCGTACAAGAAGCCGAGTAAATATATCATCAGAGCCACTGCATTACATCATCACTATTACCGTCAACACCATCACCCACGGTCACTACCACTGCAGGGTTCAAAATAGTGCAATTTGGGAATACACCCGAGCCAATCAGATTGCAAGGATTCACAGTGAATACAAAATATACATAATAAGTGCAAAAAACTAGCAGAGAAAGACACAGCCTCAGCCTTATGCCCGTTATTTCTCAACCCAGGTGGGATCTGCTACCCAAAGCACGACGACCACGGTGTTTGTCCTTCTATTCCGCACTGCTGTTGCTGTCACCAGTGCTGTTGTCGTCGCCACATCCCATGTCATCACTGCTGCTGTCATCACAACCCATGTCATTGTTGTCGACGGTCGGGTGGGCCATCCTGGCGGCCTCCTCTAGGTAAGTCGCAATTCCATATAGGTTTTTCAGTCTTACAATCCTTAAGCTATTAGATGGCAGCATCAACAAGCGGCACGGATGCCCATAGGGGATTCAACAGTTTTCAGAAATATTCAAAAACCTTAACGGAAACTTAAGGGGGCCCAAAACAAAACCTAACTTCTAACAAAATCTAACTTCTCTAGTTTTGTCCAAACCGTGGAGCCCACTTTAATTCGTTCCGTGCGCTACCGAAGAAGTCAGTGTTTAAGTAGTTTACTCCTTCCTCTTATCATGATGGGTATAAAGAGAAGCGAAAATTTCTTTATATTAGAAATATTTAAGATTAAAATTGTCCTTTTCTAGAGCGGCAAAACCCCGGAAAAGCGTCCGACGCCAGTAACTCGAAATGCACGTCTGGATGTGCTTGCGTGCGCGTATATATATAAATGTTGCAGCTGTTCCACAATTTGGAAGTTATTCAGCACAATATGTATTATTCTGGTCTGTGTACTTTTATCTACAGTTCCAAGGCCATTTGGACTTTAGGTGGGCAGCATGAAACAGAAAAGACGTGGAATGAAGTAACAAATGGCAAAAGAGAGTACAAACGACCAAAGCAGAATAAGAAAATGTTTAGAAACATACAGCGGGAAAAGCATTCCGTTTATCAAATTAAATTTCTTAGAAAAAAAAGGAGTTTGTAAAACAGGCCTAATCACAAATCATCCCACCACACTTCATCTGCTTACCATAACAGTACACATCATCAGCTTACCATCACACTATACATCACCAGGTTACTATACACCACACATCATCAGGTTACCATCACACCACTCATCATCAGCTTACCATCACACAGCACATCATCAGCTTATCATCACACCACACATCATCAGCTTACCATCACACCACACATCATCAGGTTACCATCACACCACACATCATCAGCTTACCATCACACCACACATTATCAGCTTACCATCACACCACACGCCATCAGCTTAGCATCACACCACACACCATCAGCTTACCATAACACCACACATCATCAGCTTACCATCACATCACACATCATCAGGTTACCATTACACCTCACATCATCAGCTCACCATCACACCACATTCATCAGGTTACCATCACACCACACATCATCAGCTTACCATCACACCACACACCATCAGCTCACCATCAGACCATACATCATCAGGTTACCATCACACCACACACTATCAGCTCACCATCAGACCATACATCATCAGCTCACCATAACAGTACACATCATCAGGTGACCATCACACCAAAAAAAAGGAGTTTGTAAAACAGGCCTAATCACAAATCATCCCACCACACTTCATCTGCTTACCATAACAGTACACATCATCAGCTCACCATCACACCGCACATCATTAGCTTACCATCACACCACACGCCATCAGCTTAGCATCACACCACACATCATCAGCTTACCATCATACCACACATCATCAGCTTACCATCACACCTCACATCATCAGCTCACCATCACACCACACATCATCAGGTTACCATCACACCACACACCATCAGCTTACCAACACACCATACATCATCAGCTCACCATAACAGTACACATCATCAGCTCACCATCACACCACACATCATCAGCTCACCATCACACCGCACACCATTAGCTTACCATCACACCATTAGCTTACCATCGTACATCATCAGCTTACCATCACACCACACATCATCAGCTTACCATCACACCTCACATGATCAGGTTACAATCAAACCACACATCATCAGCTCACCATCACACCACACATCATAAGCTCACCATCATACCTCACATCATCAAGTTACCATCACACCACACACCATCAGCTCACCATCAGACCATACATCATCAGCTCACCATAATAGTACACATCATCAGGTTACCACCACACCTCACATCATCAGCTCACCATCACACCACACATCATCTGCTCACCATCACACCACATATCATCAGCTTACCATCACACCACACTTCATCAGCTCACCATCACACCACACATCATCAGCTTACCATCACACTATACATCATCAGGTTACCATCACACCACACATCATCAGCTAACCATCACACCACACATCATTAGCTTACCATCACACCACACGCCATCAGCTTAGCATCACACCACACACCATCAGCTTACCATCACACCACACACCATCAGCTTACCATCACACCGCACATCATTAGCTTACCATCACACCGTACATCATCCACTTACCATCACACCACACATCATCAGCTTACCATCACACATCATCAGGTTACCATCACGCCACACACCATCAGCTCACCATCAGACCATACATCATCAGCTCACAATAAAAGTACACATCATCACCTTATCATCACACTATACATCATCAGGTTACCATCACACCACACACCATCAGCTTACCATCACACCATTCATCATCAGCTTACCATCACACCACACATAATCAGCTTACCATCACAACACACACCATCAGGTTACCATCACACCGCACATCATCAGGTTACCATCACACCACACATCATCAGCTTACCATCACGTCACACATCATCAGCTTACCATCACACCACACATCATCAGCTTACCATCACACCACACATCATCAGCTTACCATCACACCACACATCATCAGCTTACCATCACGTCACACCTCATCAGCTTACCATCACACCACACATCATCAGCTTACCATCACACCACACATCATCAGCTTCCATCACACCACACATCATCAGCTCACCATCACACCACACATCATAAGCTTACCATCACACCACACATCATCAGCTTACCATCACACCACACATCATCAGCTTACCATCACACCACACATCATCAGCTCACCATTACACCACACATCATCAGCTTACCATCACACCACTCATCATCAGCTCACCATCACACCACACACCAGCTCACCATCAGACCATACATCATTAGGTTACCATCACACCACACATCATCAGCTTACCATCACACCACACATCATCAGCTTACCATCACGTCACACATCATCAGCTTACCATCACACCACACATCATCAGCTTACCATCACACCACACATCATCAGCTCACCATTACACCACACATCATCAGCTTACCATCACACCACTCATCATCAGCTCACCATTACACCACACACCAGCTCACCATCAGACCATACATCATCAGGTTACCATCACACCACACATCATCAGGTTACCATCACACCACACACCATCAGCTTACCAACACACCATACATCATCAGCTCACCATAACAGTACACATCATCAGCTCACCATCACACCACACATCATCAGCTCACCATCACACCGCACACCATTAGCTTACCATCACACCATTAGCTTACCATCGTACATCATCAGCTTACCATCACACCACACATCATCAGCTTACCATCACACCTCACATGATCAGGTTACAATCAAACCACACATCATCAGCTCACCATCACACCACACATCATAAGCTCACCATCATACCTCACATCATCAAGTTACCATCACACCACACACCATCAGCTCACCATCAGACCATACATCATCAGCTCACCATAATAGTACACATCATCAGGTACCACCACACCTCACATCATCAGCTCACCATCACACCACACATCATCTGCTCACCATCACACCACATATCATCAGCTTACCATCACACCACACTTCATCAGCTCACCATCACACCACACATCATCAGCTTACCATCACACTATACATCATCAGGTTACCATCACACCACACATCATCAGCTAACCATCACACCACACATCATTAGCTTACCATCACACCACACGCCATCAGCTTAGCATCACACCACACACCATCAGCTTACCATCACACCACACACCATCAGCTTACCATCACACCGCACATCATTAGCTTACCATCACACCGTACATCATCCACTTACCATCACACCACACATCATCAGCTTACCATCACACATCATCAGGTTACCATCACGCCACACACCATCAGCTCACCATCAGACCATACATCATCAGCTCACAATAAAAGTACACATCATCACCTTATCATCACACTATACATCATCAGGTTACCATCACACCACACACCATCAGCTTACCATCACACCATTCATCATCAGCTTACCATCACACCACACATAATCAGCTTACCATCACAACACACACCATCAGGTTACCATCACACCGCACATCATCAGGTTACCATCACACCACACATCATCAGCTTACCATCACGTCACACATCATCAGCTTACCATCACACCACACATCATCAGCTTACCATCACACCACACATCATCAGCTTACCATCACACCACACATCATCAGCTTACCATCACGTCACACCTCATCAGCTTACCATCACACCACACATCATCAGCTTACCATCACACCACACATCATCAGCTTCCATCACACCACACATCATCAGCTCACCATCACACCACACATCATCAGCTTACCATCACACCACACATCATCAGCTTACCATCACACCACACATCATCAGCTTACCATCACACCACACATCATCAGCTCACCATTACACCACACATCATCAGCTTACCATCACACCACTCATCATCAGCTCACCATCACACCACACACCAGCTCACCATCAGACCATACATCATTAGGTTACCATCACACCACACATCATCAGCTTACCATCACACCACACATCATCAGCTTACCATCACGTCACACATCATCAGCTTACCATCACACCACACATCATCAGCTTACCATCACACCACACATCATCAGCTCACCATTACACCACACATCATCAGCTTACCATCACACCACTCATCATCAGCTCACCATTACACCACACACCAGCTCACCATCAGACCATACATCATCAGGTTACCATCACACCACACATCATCAGGTTACCATCACACAACACATCATCAGCTTACCATCACACAACACATCATCAGCTCACCATCACACCTCACATCATCAGGTTACCATCACACCACACATCAGGTTACCATCACACCACACACCATCAGCTTACCATCACACCACACATTATCAGCTTACCATCACACCACACGCCATCAGCTTAGCATCACACCACACACCATCAGCTTACCATAACACCACACATCATCAGCTTACCATCACACCACACATCATCAGGTTACCATTACACCTCACATCATCAGCTCACCATCACACCACATTCATCAGGTTACCATCACACCACACATCATCAGCTTACCATCACACCACACACCATCAGCTCACCATCAGACCATACATCATCAGGTTACCATCACACCACACACTATCAGCTCACCATCAGACCATACATCATCAGCTCACCATAACAGTACACATCATCAGGTTCCATCACACCACACATCATCAGCTTACCATCACACCGCACATCATCAGCTCACCATCACACCACACATCATCTGCTCACCATCACACCACATATCATCAGGTTACCATCACACCTCACATCATCAGCTTATCATCACACCACACATCATCAGCTTACCATCACACCACACATCATCAACTTATCATCACACCTCACATCACAACATACACTTGTATTGAACTATAACTTAAACTGATGTGTCATTAATGTCCGACATACCCCACCATACCACGATGCTCAAACAACTCCTATTGTTGGTGGTCTTCAGAATAATAAACCAGAATATCATAAATACTGAAACTGTAAACAATTCTTTGTTTTGCCGCATTTTCAGGGCAACTGATGAAGGAGACAAAAACCGTTACAATTGTATGCTACGAGAGATAACAGCGCGCGCGTCTAAAGGATAACAGTAACAATAAGCGCGCGCTATAAAAGATATATGCACTTTACATGTTAGAGAAGTCATCTACGTTAAGGCCCTGAAGTGCGATAGTCTCAAGACGATAGATCCATTGCGCTTCTCTGTCTCCACCATACCACGAAGTACACTTGACTATACCACGTGTTGCTATCGTCCTACCACACCATCTTATGGGATATCTTGCCCTCAATTTTCTTTGCCGAACTCTGTTGTTTTTCAACACATCACTACTGACTATCGTTGCGTGCATGTCATATATTGCGAAATAGAAATGGTAATACACGTTCACCACTAACTGCACCATCATTAGCTTCACACGTCCAATTTACAGACCGCGACATTCGCACGCCACAATTCATGTCATTCCTCGCAAGATACCACATCGGATATTGTCACGATAACGTACAAGTTCTTTCGAAATTCCTTCATTTTGTTTTTGATATCAAACTTATTTGGCTCCATTTTGATTTATACAGGTAATTAAAATTGTTAGATTTAATTTATAATAAATATACACTTTATAATTATAATACTTACAATTCACGCTTTAAAATGTGACTTCTGACACTGCTTCAAGAGTGCAGGACTCATTAGAATATGATGTACTACTATTTATGATGAGTGCGTGAAAAATCGTTTTAGTGATAAATACAATACACATATACCATACACCTATACCATACACCTATACTATACATCTATACCATACATCTATATCATGCACCTACGGTATACCATACACCTATACCATACACCTATACCATTTAAGCAATAAAAGTACTTTCCGCGTGCTCTCTGCTTTCTTACAAACACGAGGGGGATGTTGGGAGAACTGATCAAAACTTGAAAGACACGAGCCGAAGGCGAGTGTCTTTCAAGTTTTATCAGTTCGACCAACATTCCCCGAGTGTTTGTAAGAAACCAGAGAGCACGCAGAAAGTATTTTTATTGCTTTTAGAAAATAACATACACACGCGCGGCAGCGTTGCGTGACAATCGTGTTTCTCAGGTCTCTTACAAACACGCTTTTTAACCAATCAGAATGCGCACATTCACAATACAACATAGGTGTTATTTTCTAAACACCTATACCATACATCTATACCATACATCTATATCATGCACCTACTTCATTTGCTCAGCCCACAAGTTTTCGTAGCTCTTCGGTGAAGTGGAGAACTTCCAACACCGTTGGAAATGCCAAATCTTTCTTGATGGAGTTATAGTAAAAATCTGGAGACTGATAACCGAAAAAAACATGTTAAATCAAATATCTGATTACTGACATGCAATCATAGGGTGATTTGGTCTTACCTCGTTCTTGAGTTCATACAATAAAATTAGCATTGGGCCATCTATTTTGTTGCGAACTTTATTTTTGCTGCAAAGCAAAAAGGTAGGTTTACTATCATAGATATCATTGCCAGGTTGGATTTGATAGAGATGACCAGTGGCCCCGTACAACAATTGCTTCCTATAAAACCCTGATCCTCTTCTCGCGTTGCATCATGGTCTTAGTTAACAAAAAATGTTCAGATAGCTGGGGCATCAACCAAGGCGATGCTATAAACCATAATACAGGTCACTACCGGACGAAGTCAGTGTTATGGGTTTGAGATAATAATTGTGTTACTGGCCTTTCTCGCTTAACTGTGGAGTCCTATTTCTCCCGCAAGATTGTTTGACTTGCATTTCTCGCTTATTACTTGTGGAGTCCTATTTGACCCGCAGTTTATGATTATGATTGCTTGACTTGCCTTTCTAGCTTAACTGTGGAGTACTATTTGACCCGCATGATTGTTTGACTTGCATTTCTCACTTATTATCTGTGGAGTCCTATTTGACCCGCAGTTTCAAAACATGATTGTTTGACTTGCATTTCTCGCTTATTACCTGTGGAGTCCTATTTGCCTCATCCACTTTCCCACCTCCTCTTTACTCCATTTCGACACGTCAGGTCCTCTTGTTGGCTTGTCGGGAACTGGCAAAGCTTCAGTAACTTTAGCAGTCACTAAACAGGAATAAAAATTTGTAACCTGAGGTATTTTTACAAACCCCGAATCATTAAAGTACTACCCAAAAACAGCTTAAAAATGATATAAAACTCATAAGGTACTGCGGTCGGTGGATCACGGTGGAAAGAAGGCCAAAACAAGGACAAAAGTGCTTCAGTTGTCTATTTCTGGTGTCTCTTGTCGGATGTCCTGTTTCATTGGCGATTTTTTTTTACCATTACAGTTAGGTTTATCGCAAAACGATTGGCTGATTTGCCGTAGGAAATAAGAGTCCACACGACTCTGCTCGCATCAGCTTGCGCGCGCGGCTCAACAACACAGGGAAACTGTTCGAATGCACGCGTTATTTGCAAGGGAAAATGATCATAATTATAGCATTTGTCATTTTGTGGACTCTTATTTACCACTTTTTACGCCATCTTCATGGTCAAAATTTGTTGTGGATTCACTCGCCTGCGGCTCGTGAGTCCACAACATTTTGACCACGATGGTGTAAAGCGTGGTAAATAAGAGTCAATTTGTTACAAAAAATGACTCCCCTCAACAGTGATGGCCTAACGGCCAAGCTGCCAAGGATAGCAAGAGAAAGCAAAATTACCCGGGAGAGTTTCTAGCCTTGGTTGGCTTTCATGCAGAATTTCAGCACGTTTGTGGTACTTCAGTTCCTTAAGCAGCTGATCCAACCCAGTATCCAATGAGACCCTGAAGTCCATCCATAGCTTAGCGCCGAGTATCATCCCAAGCCAGCCATCAGGTCTGAAATCTGCCTCCATCATCAGCGGTATGATCATTTTACGGCACTGGTACGCATATTCGGCCTCTAAAACAGATCAGGGGATATACTTTGTTCATGTCACAATGTCATGTGCATCACAATACAGAGTCGCGGTAAGAATCTATTTGTCAAATCCTCGCATACTTACCTGAGCGACAATTTGGGCTGTCCTGGTACCTTTGAGACATTGCTATCACAACAACTGAAGCATTTTCGACAGCCCTTGCCATGGCCTCTAAGGTTGAGCCCCCCATCTGTTCTACATCCATCCAGACATTCAGATCCGCAGCCTTTAGCTTTTTGTTTACTGCTAGCATTGCTTGTTGGTTGTCCCACTGGTAGCTTATCATAATATGAGTCTGAGAATCTATACAACAGTTTAAACTATAAGTCCCATCATCTAACTATTTGCAAGGTGAATGCTACATGGCATGTTTAGTTCTTTACAAAATAGACCTTTATTAGCCCTGAATTATTTTTCACGGATATTTTTGACGGATACTTTCGAATCTCGAGCGTTATGCGCGCAAACTAAACAACGACAACAACAACAACAACAACAACAACAATAACAACAACAACAATGTACTAAAATGCGAGATATCGCCTCTTCATTTCCTCTGGGCCTTACAAAAAAACGAGTTTCAAAAATTATAATGTCGAAAATTATTTCTATCTGCGTGATAGTGTTTTATTTCGCTTGGCTCACAAAGAAAACAGTCATGTGCTCATCACGTGACAATGGTTTTACTTGGCTTGTGATTGGTTGACTGGGAAACCATTCAGTAGCAACTTGTATTTTCTCTTGTTCATGATTGGCTGGGTGTATTTGGATTACAGTCATCTGAAATTCGCTCGATACTAACTGCTAAATATCTGTACCTTTCTGTTTGGTTTGAGCCTTTCTCCCCTTAGTCTTTCCCTCAATCTCCCAGATTATCCCAGCTGCAGCCTTTTGAACGTTCATGTTTTCGCTTTTTTTCAAATTATGTAGGACGCTGACAAGAGAACCGTCATTTCTAATGATATCTTTGTTGATCTCGTCAAATGACAGCATGTACAAGGCTTCCAAAGCGTGATGTTGCTCGGTTTCATTAACTGTATCCTTCGTCAGTGATCCTAGTATCTCTATCCCGGATTGCGAACCAATCTAGTTTGTACAGTTAGAACCCATAATTAGTACCTGAGGTCGCTGGGTAGTCTACAGCTATTTCAAGAAACGTTACCGGAAGTCCCGACCGCAAAATTGTCTGGGTAGAAGTCTTGGTTCACTATTTGAGTACGCGAGTTACCAGTTAACTACTGGACATTACTAACTTTAAGACAATGCTCTGTTGTGAATTAGCAACCAGTTATCATCATAAAAAACATACTGCCTATGGGTCTAGGCGCGTAGGCTTCAGCGCTCACAATTGAAATAGCTGTGGAGGGGGGGGGGGGGGGAGGGGGGGGGGAGGGGGCTGTCCTTAATTCTCACCACTCTCTTGTTGCTATCGTTACTAGCCAGATGACTAAGCCCACACACGATCTCGGCTATGGAGGGGGAGGGGGAGGTTTGGGGGGGAGGGGGCTGTCCTTTAATTCTCACCACTCTCTTGTTGCTATCGTTACTAGCCAGATGACTTAGCCCACACGCGATCTCGGAGGCAGAGAACCCGAGATACTGGCGATGAACGTCTTTGATGGCCTCGGACAAAATGTGTAATATGAACAGGATTGGTTCTGAAAAAAAAAACATTCTCTTAGTATTCCTAATGATAGTTCTAGTCGAACTTCAAGTAAGTCTCGCTAAGGCAGATTCCGAAATAACTTCCACAACCTTTTTGAACAAAGTATTTACTCTTACCATCACTGCTGATAATCAGATCGTTGTTCTTCTCGTCCACGAGGTATGCCAGACACAACAGCGCCTCCATGTTGAAATACATGTGCGCCACGTCGTATTCAGTAAATGAAAGTAGCTCCTGTACTCCGTTACAGTCCTCAAAATACCTCTTAGTATCCACAGACCTACGGGCCAGGTTGTGTAGGGCCCCAAGCACGTGGTTAAGGATGTCCCCGCGACGGGAAAAATCCTGTGTGTCAAATAATATAGCTGAAGGGCAACAAGTAACTATTACACAACAGAATAACACATAATTACAATGACATTCTGTATGGTTAAAACTACTTCTACCCTGTAAATGTTCGGGAGCTTGTCATAGTTTAAGGTGAAAAGAGGGAACAAAAGAGATGTGGCTGTGGCAAATGAAATGCCTCCTGAGATATAAATTTGTTGTTGTAAAAAGGTCAAAATAAATGTTTATCGTACGAAAATTGGACAATTATTTCCCGAACAGAGAGAGTTCAGCTTTTGAGGGAACACTGGACAGAGAATTCGTTTTGACTGAATGGCGTTTTACTTCTCCTGTTATACGAAGGTAATAAGACTAGCTTATAAACCAGTACGACTAGCTTATAAACCCACCGTTTTCTCCTTGGTATCTTGCATTGCAGTCCGTAGATGTTTAGCCATGCCTATTAGTATGGCCACAGCACCCATCTCGGCACAGACCACACAGAACGTGTCACTCAAGTCCGTGAAGTTGAGGGTGGAACACGTGATACCAAACATCACATCCTGTGCCAATTTAACCTCTTTACTCGTCTGCAAATTCAACACAATATAATGAACACATAACATAATGAAAACATAACATAATAAACACATAACATAATGAACACATAACATAATGAACACATAACATAATGAACACATAACATAATGAACACATAACATAATGAACACATAACATAATGAACACATAACATAATGAACACATAAACATAGAAAACATTGAAAAAGAACGTGAAGCTGTGAGTGCAAATGTACCTAGAGGGAGAACAGAGGGGTGAGATCCCTCCTCTCCCCTCCCTCCCAGCGCTGGTAGCTAGGAAAATCATGATGACCTTTACCGTTGCAAAAGGTTATTGTGCAAGCATTGATTTTTGCTTGTTGTTCACGCTTGTATAGTAAAATGCATCAAGAGACAGGAAAGTACAAACGTCCACATAACTGTTTTGAATTCTCAGATTAGCTTATCTCGGTATGAATACTTCT
The DNA here is from genome assembly GCA_033964015.1 of Scolanthus callimorphus. Classification (NCBI taxonomy): domain Eukaryota; kingdom Metazoa; phylum Cnidaria; class Anthozoa; order Actiniaria; family Edwardsiidae; genus Scolanthus; species Scolanthus callimorphus. The sequence goes on along the minus strand of CM066918.1, from coordinate 31,298,539 downwards.
TGTTTCCCAACAGAAGCGACCGATAGTTCAGACCATATGATATTTTATGGCTTGCGCCCTGGACAAACATTTCTTTTTTCGACCTATTCATTACATACCATTTTCTCCTCTGGCTTTTCCCTGTCATAAACATGCGCTTCGGGGTATCTCTCTACCAAGATCCTCAAGAAGTCAGTCAGCAATTTTGGGACTTCTACATCTAACAAGAACTGCATCACCACATCAAAGTCATCTGAATTTTGGTCCAGTTTCCTGAATAGAACAACAAGAAGCTCAAATTGAATGACTTCCAGGACTGTAGCAACCAATAAAGAACATCCATTGGATACAAACATCCTACATACCTATAGAATCCAGCCAGTGCATCCGCCCTCCAGTACACTGCAACTTGTGCGATCTCCTCTTCCACTAGGGATGCCCTTAGTGACCGAATGATCTTCTCACACTCAGAGATGTACACGTAGCTATTACGATGGTTTTTCTTATAGCGCAATAAGGTTTCTTTCAGGTCATCAGGTGGTTCGATAGGTATCATTTTACCTGCAATCGTATGAATTATGGAAACCCCTGCAAACCTTTCTTTTCCACCAGTCAACCCTCTAAGCCAAACAGGTCCTTGTCCTGTTTTGCATACTGCACTGGATTTTCGTCGTGACAGAAAGCCAGTCGACTGCACTAGGTGAAACAGGACAAGAAGTGATTGGCTTATAACAGTTCCGAACAAAACCTATAGGAGTAATTACAATGATTACTCATGACAGTCATATGGAATCCACTCTATGGGACAGTTGATACAATGACCAGATTTTCTCTAGCATAAGCCCTGCCATGCCCATCGCATTCTTGGTTACAAAAATCTTTAGCATGTTTCTATTTAATATGTCATCTTCTACCTTGTATAATAGGCCTTCCTCTATTTCCCAGCTCTTTTATCAGCTTTTGGATGGGTGAGTTAAGCTTGTCATCCTTCCGGAAGTCCATCCAGAGCTTTGCCCCCACAATCATCCCGAGCCATCCATCTGGCTTGTAATGTTCCTGCATCATCAGTGGGATAATGTGCTTGTGAAGCTGAAAACTATATTCTGCCTCTGGTAAACAATATTGTCATTACATTACCAGTTATTCATGGTGAAGAATAAATGCCGGCCATATAATGAGACATATCCATATGTTATGATTCAAATGCCTATGTAACTAAAAAGGGAATTCAATTTCAGTTTGAAAGATATTGGTTTCTATAATTAACATTTATTCCTCAAGCCCGAATGGGCTCTGAGTCAATAGCCCATGAGGCCGAAGGCCGAATGGGCTATTGACTCAGAGGCCATGAGGGCGAGAGGAATATTTGTTTTAGTCAAATCACACTAGTAGGTCAATTTGTATTGCCAAAAAAATGTTTTTGTTCTGGTCATTTGCCATTTTCTGGCTTTCAAATCTGGCACTTTTCGCTACTAGTAGGCTATAACTTATAGCCTACTAGTAGCTCAACCAATCAGAACGCAGTATTGATAATAGACCACTAGTGTGATTTGACTAATATAGATTATCATGAACATTGCAAGTGACCTACCTGCCCTGCAGTTTGGGCTCTCCTTATACCTTTGACACACGCAAATCAGAATAGCAGAAGCATTCTCTACTGCATCGGCCATGGCCTCCAGTGTGGAACCCTCCATTTGTTCCACATCAATCCAGATTTTGTAGCCTGCATCTCTAAGTGCATCACGGATCCTAAGCACTACCCCCTGATAATCCCACTGGTAGCTTAACATCACATGCCCTGAGGGAGGAGGGGGTGGAGCAGAGGGTCCAAAAGTGAGAATTGGTGGAGCAGCTGTTCCTCCAGGGGGAGGAGGTGGAGCACTTGGTACCCCACCTGGAGGTGGTGGTGGTGGTGGTGGGACTCTTCCTCTTACTGGTGGAGAAGGCGGGGCAGTTCCTCCCTTGGAGGAGGGGAGGGGCACTTGGCACAGGTGATGGTTGTGGTTCAGGAGAAGATGCGTCATCAGAGCCATCAGATAATCCTAGTTCTTCTAGTGAAGACGAAGGAGATGGCAGTGCAGGAGAACCCTCTGGCACAGGATGGGAAATCCTGTCAATCTCCCGTGGTGCAGGTGCAAGGATATCCACTTCTGTAAATGATGCTCTTGAAGGATATGGATGTCCAGGAGAACCCACTGGCACTATAGACTTGTTTTTTTTCTTTTTTCTTTTTTTCTGTACCTTCACACTTGGTGCAGGTGCCATACCCATTTTCATGGGTACTACTATTTGTTGCTCTTCTACCATTGTGGGTGATGTATCTTAATAAGAGTAATGTTCAATTGTTATTCACAGGTATACATTATTTCCAAGAAACTTTTGTTGCCTTGTTTACAAATCCCATGAAAAAGAAGTGCTCAAGACAATGGGTAGAGTATTTTAGATGATGCCTTAATAGATTCCAGAATTGGAATGGGGAACTTTGTAGAAAGTGAAAGCAAAATGTATACACAGCTAAATTAAAAAAGTAACTAAATAAAATGTAGTGATAAACTTTGAGCAATTAGGTGGGTTTCATAGGAGTAATCATGTATTTTGGAATCAGTATAAAAATATGCATGCCATAACGCCATAAGCTAAGAACCTCCTGCTTGTGTCTTGTGAAATTTATTCCTATAAAAAGCACATTTTAAAGCTAGTAGTATCTACAGTAATTATGTGTCCTCTAATCATGGGAACACACTAAACACATGCAATTGGGAGCCTTTGAGTCTGAGCCAGTAAAATGTGAAGCTCTAATGAAAGCACAAGGTTAAATTACCTGCTAGTGGTCTCTTCTGCCTTGTGTACATTTTGATTCCCCATAGCACACCCTTAGCATTTTGAGCAACTTCCTTCTCTACACTTTTTTGGAGCTCATCCAGTATCTGATTGGTCTCTTGCAAGGAGGATATTATCTCTTTGTTGTCAGCACAGAATGATAACATCCACAAAGCCTTTGTTCCAGACACTTGTTCCCGATGGACAGTGGAGGTAGAAAGCATTTTTGTAAGTGATTGGATACCTCCATTTTCTCCAATCTGTACACAATCAAATAAAAATATTCACATTGAATTCATGCCTTCTGGTTGTCTGAATTCCAAAATAACAGTCCTTAAATGTAGCTTGCAAATTATTTTGCTAAGGAAAATGTGGGCAACCAAAGGCTCTGGAGGGGCTTGAGAGCTTCATAGTCCTACATCATTTATAGCTCTTTACTGGAACTACATCCTTGTTTTGCCACAGACTTTAGCCCCAGCTGGGGATATAAGGACCATTAAAGTTTGATCTCCCACTACAGTGTATGTGCACATGACTATGTTCCTTGTAAGAAATTAGTACCTTGATGCAATTGGAAGTATTGACAGCCATTTGTGATAAGCCATCAGCAATATCACTGGTAGGAAAGCCAAGGTGCTGCCGGGACTCCGAGGTGACAGCATTATCAAGCATAGATATTATAAACTTGATTGGTTCTAAGGAAAAAACAAGTAGACGATGAGGTACTGATGAGGTATTGAATCCCAATCTGGAATTTCCAATGAAACATCAATACTGCAGTTATTTTGAGAGCCACACCCCCTCCGGAACTAGGGATGGGTAGAGGTGCATTCCCTAACTTGTACCTGAGCCTGCCATAATAAGCTCATTGTTTTGCTCATCCAGCAAAAATGCCAGGCAGAAGAGGCTCTTGACAGCAAAAGCAGTTACTGGTGACCTCATCAGAGGAAGTAATATTTGGACAGCATTTGATGCAGTGAAGTGTCTCCTGTTTGGAATTGGTTTGGCAAGGTTGACAAGAGCACCAAGTATCCTGGACAGTAGTCTACTCCTTGTAGTGAATTTCTTGATGATCTTAGTGTCTGGATCCTGTAAAAATAAAACAGCTGAGAATTAACGTAATGGGAACATAATACTTCAGAAACATTTTGTAATTCAGAAAAGTGGGGTGAGGGGTCAATCTGTCTGATTTTACAGGGGGTAAAGATGTTATTTTCCATTCATTTTGAAATTGTAGAGGGTGGGGTGGGGGGATGGGTGGTCATTGGAAAAATTCCCTCCATTGTTGGAGTATGGATTTTTCTGGAATTACACATTAAGGTTTGTTTACCAGTACATGTACGTGTAACTTGAGTTTTAAAAAATGTAGAATTGATATAATAATTTCTACACAGTGGGTGTTTTACACATTTCACATTATAGGGGAAATAGTTTTCATTAAGCTAAAACTGATTCTCTTTTCTGATTTGGAAACGAACAGGTTGGATGGACTTTACCAGTGACATGATATCATATTCCAAACACTGACATGTTCTACTATACATTGAATATTTTGCTCACTAGAAGTACTCATTTGCATACCCATACAAATCCATGTATTATTCCTTGGTTTATTCATGACTTGGCCCCGAGTAAGTTAATTGCACCCAATAATATTCTGATGTTGTCAATTTGGCTAAACTGCAGAATACCTCCTAGCATATAGCTATATCCATACCTGCCAACTCTCCTGGTTTTCCTGGTAGTCTCCAGGTTAAACCATCAAATCTCCTGGATTTTTCAACATTCTATGATTCATAGTCAGGCACAAAAAGTAAACAGAAGTCTGTGCCATCAGCAAAGACTCAGAGAGAGTTTGGGCATTTTCGGAAGGGATTCATAAAGGTTTTGGAAAAGACTCAGGGAAACGAAATGGTTCCGACAAATTTTCCAATTTCAGAACTTCTGGGGTTGATGGTATGTATCCCGGGTGGGGACTCTAAGGTTAAAATGCTAGGGGTGACCGTCGGGAAACTCGAATTTTGACCCTAAAAAATACCTGGTCGTAAAAAATGTCCACCCTAAAAAATACCCCTCAGTCTGAAAATACCCTAAAAAATACCAACAATTTTGACAGATTAAATTTTATTCTGGCCGTTTATTTAATATACATCAAATGTATCCTCTCGACTTTCAAAAACACTACCTTATTTGCGTGAGAACCCCCTAAAAAATATATTTTTCTTACTATACCGTTTTTTATTTTCGAACCCCTAAAAAATACCAGATCGCCGATTTCAACCCTAAAAAATACGACGGTCACCCCTAGCATTCGAATATAGGAAACAGTGGCTAAGTAAAGCTGTTGATGTGTGGATGCATCAACAAGTTGACCATTTGACAAGTTTTCGAATTGAATGAGTTGACCGGGGCGCATTGACAAGTTTATGGATCGAACAAGTTACAGATGGACAGATACAATACATCCAGAGAATTACCTGAAATGGCTGAGCATCTCCGATTGAATCACTCAATGGACCCACCATCGCGACAAGGAGAGATATCAAACCATCTTTACCACATTCCTCTGCGAAGTCTTTCTCAGTTAAATTTACAGTGGCGCCAGCCAATACGTTCACCAAGTTTTGAGCAGCTATCAAACGCTCCTGTGAATCTGAAGATTTTTCTCGATCATAAGTACAACCGTTTTCAAATTCATTTCTAAATGCTGTGAATACCCCTACAAGAACTAGGGCCAGCTCTTCTGAAATAATGAAGTTTGCAGTGGCTTTTATTTCGTCTTCAGTGTCATCAACTTCGCAAGAAAATTTCAACAGAGCAGCTCCTGCCTCCAACGAACGATCAGTCCAAAGCAATCCTTGCTCCCCTGCATGCAAACGGGTCTTCAGTATGTAAATGTTTTTATGAGCTGAAGGGAAATGCCTTGAGATTTTCGTGCAAATATCTTCCGTTCTAGAATCCATAGTCTTTACTTTAGAATTGAGCTCTAGATTTTCTAGTCCTCGAGCGAAAGAAGTTGATTCTTGTTGTGCCGATTCCGGGGCTACTTGTCTTGAATTCACGTGAACATCATGTCCAACCAATATATGTTTGTTATCCTCGTGATGCTCGACTTTATTTACTTTCAGGGACTTAGAAGATTCCGATCCCATAGGGGTTTAATTTTCCTATTCTTCCATCTCAATAAATCAAAAACCGAAGCGAAATAATAAACTTCACACTTCACTTCAGAAGCTACAACCAATATCTACCAGGCGTCCCTAGCTCATCATTTTAAAAACCATACCACAGGAAGCCCATGTAAACCCATTATTTCGATTTCGTAAAATCTGACTGCTTATCTAGAAAGGTATATTCATTTGATTTTTATTGGTCAACCAAGAAAAACCTCTGTACGAAGGATTGGATTACAAGCAAAATATCACATGCAAAATACAATAAAAATAAAAATAAATGAATAAACAATGCTCCGCTGTGCAATCGGCACTGCATATCGCGGGCTCAAGATTCTGTTCGCGCCTTTTCTCGCGCAAGGACGGCGCCATTTTGGTTTCCAGCGCAAGTTGCAAGAAAATGAGTTTATCATCTATTCTGCTTGATCAAAAGGTAAGTTTGATTTAACATGGCACATTTAAGTAAGGGTGATTACTTTTGGGATCCCCCAAATCAAGTCATGCTGCATAATTCGGCCGTAGACATGTTCGTTCTCGCGCTCCTCGCTGACCCCTTCCTTTGCCTTTGGAGCCTCGCTAGCTTTCTCTCCTTCTCCCTCGTTAACTTCACCCTCGTTAACAAAGAAGGCCAAAAAACAAGACAATCACAGGGACATTTCAGCAGAAACCCAATGATGGGAAATGCCGAATTTCCCATGGTAGAAGAATGTGAAGTGATTTCCCATGGCTACCCATGGGAAATTTAGTTTTTCCCATAGATTGTGTTTCTGCAGAAATTTCCTGTGCATGCAATAGACTATGAAGACCTCTAGGCTGGCTAGAAAACAGTGTTTTTCATAAGAATACCCCTATTCTGCTCTACAGGAGAGTGAGCTCAGTTGATTCAGTCATTCTCAGGCCAGGCTTTTGTTTGGGGGAAATGAGAATCTGCACATAAAATTTCAAAATCTCCTCATTACTTCACAAACAGGGAATTCATGTCTCCCCTCTTTTAAAAGACACACGGCATATTATATGGGAGCCTTTTTTGCTAAATTGTAGATTTTATTTTTCTTGAAAAGAAAATGCTATAAAAGATATGTCACATGCAAGACAAACCCCTTGTACAAATCATACTTTGTCACACCCATGCTTTGTAATTATTTTAGATGTTATCTTGCCTGCTGAGTTTTACTGGTTGTGTGTCAAAAATATAATTTTACTTATGCATCCAGTAGTGTTTGTTCTTGCCACGTCTATTCCAATATCTGTGGCCCCAACCCCAATTCCAAGGATGGCATGGGACATTCCATCGGTAATCACAATGTTTTGTGTCTGCATTAAATAAAAGGTGACCAGGACAGTAAAAGTGTTGTGGTCTGCCCTTCTTGCATATCACATAACCATAACAGCTACCAGCATCTGGAAATGGTACTCCTTCTTGTTCCTCTTTGCATAAATAATCTGTAAAGAAAAGTCAATATTACAAACCATAATAATAATAGTGGTATGTTTATTCAACCTCTTGCGGAAACAACTGAATTACAGATTGGTCAGCTAATAAAAGACATAGTAGGTACATCCAAATAATGTTCTTGATAATAAATAATTATTATACATTGAACTCACATTGGAAATCTAATTGGTAAAGAGCAAACAATCAATTCTCAATTCACATGAACTTGACATGATAAATGCAATATCTGCAACAGATATTGCATTTAGCATGTCAAGTTCAAAGTCGGTTATTCCCAAGCACCTCGTCCATGTCTGCATTTTGAATTTAAAGCCATTTTGAATAAAGTCATTTGGCATTGTATCAATTTGTCATCTTTAAAATGTATAATAAAACAATTATTGGATTCGGTTTTAACATGACCTCATGAGTTAGCAATACCTTGTGCCTGTGTTATCTGCCTCAGCCTGTGGCTTCGGCAGATACTACAGGTCTTGGTTGTGCAAACATCATGCTCAACCTCATCGAATAATTCTTAATTGCAATTCATTTACAATTTGTGTGTGTCTGTGGGAGGGGGTCCACATTATTATACCCCTACCCATAAATTTCAGGAGTACCGGTAACAAGTAACATATGCCTACCAGAGTACAGCTCTCCTGGATTTGAAAAAAAAAATATCCAAGCTAAGTGGGATTTGAACCCACAACCACATGATAAGGGATTCGACCTACACACCAATCCCAACGATCTGATAGCTTAGTTGGTAGAGCGGCGGTCTAGATACCCGAAGGTTGTGGGTTTGAATCCCACTCAGCTTGTTTTTTTTTTCAAATCCAGGCAAGTTGTACTCTGGTAGGCATACGTTGTTACAAGTAATAAACATGACAGCCAAAACGAGGGGAGTTCCAGAACCCCTTGAACCACCCTCCCCCTAGGGATGCCCATGTGTGACCAAATCACTGAACCATAAACCATAAACAACCCTCCCCCTGATTGTGCATCATTCTTTGAAACAAAGGAAAATTCATTGCCAAAACATTTACCTATTACTGTACCTGGAGTAGTTGGTTCTGCAGTAGTTGTAGGTAGATGTGTGGTAGTTGTAGGTGGTTGTGTGGTAGTTGTAGGTGGTTGTGTAGTAGTAGTGGGTGGTTGTGTAGTAGTAGTGGGTGGTTGTGTAGTAGTTGTTGGTGCTGATGTGGTAGTTGTACGTGATTGTGTGGTAGTTGTAGGTGCTGGTGTGGTAGTTGTGGGTGGTTGCGTAGTAGTTGTTGGTGCTGATGTGGTAGTTGTATGTGGTTGTGTGGTAGTTGTAGGTGCTGGTGTGGTAGTTGTGGGTGGTTGCGTAGTAGTTGGTGCTGATGTGGTAGTTGTATGTGGTTGTGTGGTAGTTGTAGGTGCTGGTGTGGTAGTTGTGGGTGGTTGCGTAGTAGTTGTTGGTGCTGATGTGGTAGTTGTACGTGGTTGTGTGGTAGTTGTAGGTGCTGGTGTGGTAGTTGTAGGTGCTGGTGTGGTAGTTGTGGGTGGTTGCGTAGTAGTTGTAGGTGCTGATGTGGTAGTTGTAGGTGGTTGTGTGGTAGTTGTAGGTGCTGGTGTTGTAGTTTTTGGTGGTGATGTGGTAGTTGTACGTGGTTGTGTGGTAGTTGTAGGTGCTGGTGTGGTAGTTGTGGGTGGTTGCGTAGTAGTTGTTGGTGCTGATGTGGTAGTTGTACGTGGTTGTGTGGTAGTTGTAGGTGCTGGTGTGGTAGTTGTGGGTGGTTGCGTAGTAGTTGTAGGTGCTGATGTGGTAGTTGTAGGTGGTTGTGTGGTAGTTGTAGGTGCTGGTGTGGTAGTTGGTGGTGGAGTGGTAGTAGTGGGTGGTTGAGTGGTAGTAGTGGGTGGTTGCATAGTAGTTGTGGGTGGTTGAGTGGTAGTTGTAGGTTCTGGTGTTGTAGTTGCAGGTGGTTGAGTGGTAGTAGTGGGTGGTTGCATAGTAGTTGTGGGTGGTTGTGTGGTAGTTGTAGGTGCTGGTGTGGTAGTTGTGTGTCGTTGAGTGGTAGTTGTGGGTGGTTGCGTGGTAGATGTAGGTGGTTGTGTGGTAGTTGTGGGTGGTTGTGTGGTAGTTGTGGGTGGTTGTATTGTAGTTGTGGGTAGCTTTGTTGCTTGAGTAGTTGTTTGCTTGGCATCTAACTCATTCAGCATTTTTCGTACATGCCAACTGTACATATGGCCATCCACAATGTTGTTCTGATCCCAAGAGGCATCCCATAGCATTATACCCTTAACTGTTGTTGTAGAATGAAGTTGCTGGAATTTAAAAATGATATAAGGAATGTAAACATTTTAGTGTGCAACAGGCTATTTTGTAGTTAAGTTTGTTTGTAAATTTATTTGCAGAGCCTACATACAAAACCGTTTCATTGCTATTGTTTAGAATAATAGTGTTTGAAATTTTCTGTTACTTTTAAAATGAGATTTTCATTTCATAATGTTTGACAATTTTCTGAAATAAAACTAATTATCCACATAAAATGTTTAAAGCACTTCCTTTTGTACAGGGAGGTGTAGATAAATATGTCATTTCATCAGCCCTTTGACTTGGTGTTGCTGTATTGTTAGTGCTTGAGAGGAACACTGATGAAACTGTATTGTGAAAATGAAATGCACAATCATCATTTGTTCACCTTGTAAAGTTCTCTCAGCTGATCTGGTGTGCGGTACTGCTCAGCAGGCCCTGCCGAGGTGCTTGCTGGGATACCAAGAAGAATCCTGGGACTTCCATTGTTTGATAAGCTCAACCATTTTGTTAGTGCTGCTGTCAATCTATCTCCAGTCCAACAGTCATTATTGAAGAACTGCACAAACAGTAGGTCAAAATGATGTGGTGTTTCTAAAATTTGATTGTACAGACGAAGGTTAGCATTGATAAGATGGAATTATGCATTGTGGTTGGAACTTTGTATGACTATAGTTAATGGAGCCTGGCAAACGTTAATGGATTGACACAGTACAGTGGGTTGGCATTATAGAGAGGTATCATGTGACCTTATGACCATGCACGATGAAAGCTCACTTGAATCTTACTGGAAGGATTTGAAGTACATGCAGAATCCTTTTGTCAGTAGAGGGTTCACGGTTAGAGAAGGTGAATAACAATAAAAGGCTGCTTCAGGTCCTCTAACCATCGATGATTAACTATAGTATTATCGGTTGTCGTTTGCCTTTCTCTTAGGAGAAGTGTGTCCTAATGACATGATTCTATTCTACTAGACGCACTAGTTACAGCTTCTTCCTTGGAAATGTTTCAAAGAGGACTCATTAGAACACTTTAAGAGTCATTTTCATCTGATCCAGTTTGATAGACCATATGTGTGGTCGTACCTTCTAGTGCAGAGCCATCCTTCTTTGGCCCCAAGAAGGCATCTGGATAGGGACACTGGGGCGTACCCGTCAGGAGATACCTCTTGGTTTGATCACTTGCCATCAACTGACGAAGTTTAGTGATCATGTCTGGGTAGTATAGGTAGCTACCGCTCTTGATATCAAGGTCAATACCATCTAGAATTGAACTGAAAATGGAGGAAACCCAGGACCACCGTTATTAAATTAAACCTCTGCTTATTTGTAGTTAGAAAAGGTTTAAATCTCTAGGGGTCCAAGAGAGATGTTTTAGTACTTTTGAAGTAATATCTTTCTTTATTATTTTGCTTTTTTTTTTATCTGATGCATTCACTGCGTTTTATCAGGGTTTCTTACCAGGAATGTCATTGCGACAGGTATGAACACCAAACGTTGCGGGGGCGTATTCATAAGTATAGTAGAATACATGAAATACATGAAAAAGTGGCTCTTAAAATTCTTCGGCGTTAAGTTATATTACTTGTTCATGTTTATTATTACAAGGATGCCCTTTCCTTGAAATTGTGTTACACGATATCGTTTATTATGAGCAATCTTATTCTTTTTGACGCTTCTTATTAGAATATTAAATCATACCTTCCAAAGGGTCGCAGGCTTTTCATGCCTGTACCACCGAGGAAGAGCTCCCATATGTTTTTCGCCAGTTTCAGTGCATTGTCGCTGCTACTAAGAGTTGCATCGCTAGGTCCTCCTATAGATAGCAGTACAGTTTTCCCAATTTTCTGACAAATATTAATGCCATCTTCTATGGTTGGACAACGTAGAAGAGTTGGATGTTCTCTGGATACCCCGCCTCCGCAGTGATTAGCGAAGTTCAAGCCAGGCAACGAATCTTAAAATATCAAAAAGCTTGTCTCAGTTTTCTACTCGCCTACAATCACCCGCAATCTGCTTATAAACACACATCCAAAGCGAGCGAAACAGGGCAAGAATCAGATTGACTTTCAGGTTTGACTGGCGGAGCCAAAATTAAGATAAATCGACAAACATTATTTTTTTTTGCTGTTAACCGAGGACGTTTCCTATAACTTTGGAGAATCTGAAAACCTTTTTAAAATGGGAAAAACTTCTAAAATACCACCAACCTTTATTTGTGGTGTCAAATAATGGCAACAGCACTGCAAGGACTATGATATCGTATTCAGCATTCTCACAAAACCATTTCAAAGGCTTCTCATAATGCTGCGCACCAAACTTTCCACCCGCTCTGTTTTGTCCCCAGTAGGCTACAAGTCTCTGCTTGCCACGTGGTTTCCAAGAATCTGTAGTCGGCGAAGGGACGACTGTTGTCCTGATTGATGAAGGTGAAGTTACAGTAGTTAGTGTCGTACGTGTGATACTTGTATGCCGTTGTGTTGTTGGATTTCCCGTGCTTGTTGCAACTGTTGGTTTGTTTTCAGCCTCGTCAAGGATATCTCTTATATGTTTACTGTATATCTTGCCATTGATGACATTGTTCTGGTCCCATGAAGCGTCCCAGAGCATGATACCACGGATTTGGGGTTTAGAAGAGTATTCCTAAAAGAAACATGTTGGAAACACGTTAGCTATTTTGCCATGCAGGGTCTCTTGTTTGGTAGGAGTATTTTATCACCAAGTAATGCCATTTGATGAGAAATGTTGGTTCTTGGATGGAACTTGTCCAATCGTTCCTGCTACCATTTGCGTACTATCTTGTTCTTGTTGCCTTCTGATGAAATCCTAAGTGAAAACGTTTTGACCACAATGAGGCTTGTGAGAATGTTCTCTCGGAAAATTGAATCATCGTCCAATGGGCGAGGGCCGCAATTTTGATCACAGGATTGACTGAAATTTCCGTTTCTTTAGCTAGAATGACTGCAGTTGAACAAGTTCTAAACTCCCCCAATAAATGGAGATGTCATGCAGAATCCACAAAGTATAGCCTTGCCTTACCAATGACCGCGATGCTACAAGTTTATACACTGCTACTACCTAGTAGCTTGTTAGTTGCTTTACAATGTGACAGAGAGCCTGCTTTTCACGGTTCACATGATATATCACGATGCTGCTATACTAATACTGTAATTCATTGTTCAGCTCATGATAAACCATCTTACCCTATAAACACCTCGAACATCTACAGGTGCTTGGTAGTATTTGTGATCTATTGTAACGCCTTTTCCTGCCGGGTATCCTATCAGAATGCCTGGATTTCCAGGTGTTTGTGCAAAGGTCAGCCATTTTGTCATCACATCCCGGAAAGCGTTTCTGTTTCCAGGCCAACAGTAGTTGTTGTAGAACTGAATAAACAGGAAGTCGAAGTGCTGTGGTGTCTCTGAAACAAGATTGCATAGTGGTAGAAAAAGACACGGTTACGGAAATTCCAGAAAACTGCTCACGTCGTAAGTGGTTACTCAGTTACTACTGAAAACTTGGAGCAGCTGGGACTGACAACACCTACATCACTAAGTGGCTACTTAGTTACTACTGAAAAATTGGAGCAGCCGGGACTGAAGACACCTACATCACTAAGTGGCTACTTAGTTACTACTGAAAACTTGGAGCAGCCGGGACTGACGACACCTACATCACTAAGTGGCTACTTAGTTACTACTGAAAAATTGGAGCAGCCGGGACTGGCGACACCTACATCACTAAGTGGCTACTTAGTATAGGAGAAATGTTACTCCGAATAATGACAGTTTCATACTTAGGCGATATTCACCATAAATAGAAGACTGGAATAAGAAAAGCGCTACTTGTATTTCACTAGCCTGATGATGGTTTGAATTAAACCGAAATATTGCTTTTCTTATTCCAGTCTTCTATTTATGGTGAATATCGCCTAAGTATGAAACTGACATTATTCCGAGTAACATTTCTCCTATATTTTCTGAAATTGTCAGCTGGTGCTGGATTTTGGCTACTTAGTTACTACTGAAAAATTGGAGCAGCCGGGACTGGCGACACCTGTGTTGTACTTCATTTCATCCCATCATTCCATCCCATCTGAAATTGTGCCAAGGATTGCTAATTCGTTGTAGAGCGCATTTCAGACAATTTTCTATATAACGGTACACATCATTTTTGTAAAAATCCTTGCGTTTCTAAATACGACACTGCGCTGAGTTCAACTCCCTGACCGCCGAACCGTATCGACATTTCTCTGTCCAGATTAGGTTGCTCATATCTTTGAATTCCGTTCAAATGGAACTCTGATAAAGCGAAGGTGGTAAAGCTTTAGTACACCGTCGACCTTTAGGCTTCTTCACGTTGCGGAAGGATGTTACGATTTATCGGCGATAACCAAGGAACATTACTTCACTTTTACTTATCATATCTTGTCCTTTTACTCATCATGCCTTGATATAGTCAGTACTTTCACATAATTACCTTTGAGGGCCGTTCCAGGATTGACGGGCCCAAGGCGAGCATCAGGAAAAGGGCATTGAGGAGCTCCAGTCAGCAGATATTTCCTGCTCTTATCAGACGTCATAAGATTCCTCAAAGATTTGACAAAGGTGGGATAGTAGAGAGGACTTCCTCCTTCGATGTCGAGATCGATGCCATCAAGTATAGCGCTATTAACAGGAAAACAAACGCCAGATGTTTAAGAACTTTCAGGTTACGAAACTAGGAGGAAGATACTTCGGCAACTGTTGGGAGGTGCTTCCTCATGTTGCCAAACTTTTCTGGGTCGGCACTTTTTATCCGCCTGCTTCTCATACTATAGCTTTTGTTAGCTTTGACAGTGGGCTTCAAACACACTCACGTTTTATGCCTATAGACGAACTATATACTAACGATTTTATCCACATGCTTCTCATGCTATTTCTATTGAGCTGCTGTATCCGGACCATCAGGACATGTTGACCCCTAGGGATCGTACACTTACTATCGGGACGTTTAGTTGCTCTCGTTTGGGGATCAGTAAAACTAGCCGGAATTGCTAACTGCGTGTACTAATTATTTCATGAGTGTTGACCTTTGAGGTGCTTATTACCTTCCAAATGGACGTAAGGAGGTATTTCCTTCATTCCTCGTCCCTCCAAGGAATAAATCCCACAAGGTTTTTGCCAGGCCATCAGCCTTTCCTTCACTACCTAAGGTGCCATCACCTACAGATCCTCCGACAGACAGAAGCACTGCCTTTCCATTTTTCTGGCAGGCCTTTATTCCTTTTTCGATGTCTGGGCAGCGAAGTAGGGAAGGATGCTGGCGTGTCACCGCTGTTTCGCAATGATAGGCGAAATTGAGGCCAGGCAGGGAATCTATAGGTAACGTGACGGAATAAAGAGGATAACGAAGGATTATTGGTTGTGGAAACAGGAAATAATGTTGATTTTACTGCTGGTTATACTTGCTTGACATAACTTTACAAATTGTCTAGCGGCAGTGTCCAATTATAAACTATAAGATGAAGTTCGTTTCGTAATTTGGCAATGTTTCACTATTTTAGGTCGATACGTTTCGATGAAAGCTCGTTGCCATTGCAATCCTGGCAATACTTTTTTAGGGTTCGTACAAGGATTTAAAAATAAATACGCAATGCCTTGAAAGTACTTGAATTTGATAATTAGTGCTTGAAAGTGTATAATTTTAGGAAGTTCTTTTTCTACATTAGTTGCCATTATGGAAAAGCTGTAGGGGGTGGCACAGGAGGATTGGTGCCGGGTAAAATGCTCTCACGCTTGTTACCGGAGTGGTCCCAGAGTTTTAATGTCCTTGAACGTTATTGAAAAGTCCTCGAATTCCATCTTGTACGATTCGTACGACCCCT
Source organism: Scolanthus callimorphus (assembly GCA_033964015.1). Lineage (NCBI taxonomy): Eukaryota > Metazoa > Cnidaria > Anthozoa > Actiniaria > Edwardsiidae > Scolanthus > Scolanthus callimorphus. Next base: position 31,282,986 of record CM066918.1, on the reverse strand, counting down.
GTTTTTAATTCAAGTATTACCTTGCGGCTACCTGAACCGGGCCACCCCGTAAAGTGTCATTTAAAATACGAGTTGCAGCCAGGTCATACGTTTCTCAATTTTCAAAGAAAATCCAATCTTTCGATATATCAGATATAAAAAAGTCATGATTTGTACTTGCTTGCAGATTGGCTAACTTCTTCAAGCTGGTCTTAGTAGTCGCATAGCAAAATTTTCACCTTTCCTTACCCTTGTTTTTCTGGTCGAATAATACGACCAAGAATGCCAGATTAATGATGTCGTAATCAGAGTTGGTGCAGAACCATTCTAGTGGCCTCTCCCATTTGTCCCTCGGATTTGCTGACCCCGCTCCGTTCTGTCCCCAATATCCAACAAGTAGATGGCGCCGTGAAAGGTCCCGCCGGGAACGTAACCGCACTAAAATGGATTTAAAATTCATTCAAGTAAACTTAAGTCAACATATTTTAGACAAAGTTCAAACCTCCATCCTGAGGTCTAGTCTCATTCGGGTGTTGGTAGATTGCGGTTAACAGTATCTGTGGTTAAAGGTCCACATCTCCATGTGACTTTTAAACGTCGCCAGTACTGCTAAGAAGTCCCTTTTACTGTAAATTTGATTCAGAAAGGAGGTATTTTGGCCACTTTTTGAAGTTTCTGTAGCTGTTAAGATTTCCCCCAGGGAAAAGTAAGCTAAACGTATAATAGCTAGACCTATTCTGTGTGGAAAACACATTAATATTAATTTAATGCAATCTCTCATGTGTTACCGATAAACAAAGAAAATATCTGACTGACAGAAACCAAATTATAGCATGACTCACAGTTTCAGGAATTTCATTGTCAGATATATTTTTTTAACTGAAAGTGACCACAAAATATTGTCTTGATTCATTAATACTATGGATACAAACACGAATTTTAATAATCTCTGATGTTCACATCTAAATCTGTCCAAGTGTCTAATATCATTAGGCAGGGACCACTGACCAGTTCAACATTTGATTCAATGTTATTCAACATTTGCCCAACGCGCCACGTTCATCATGCCTCTTCAACTAATGTTCAATGATGTTTGGGAAAATCCGGATTCGGATTCTTGAGAATCCACCGAATCCACTCTCGTCGTGGATTCAGGAGATTCAATCCAAATCCGAATTCGACGATTCTGAATCCTTGCGTTTCTTTGGGAAAGGATTCGAAAAAATACTTTGGGTCAGTGGTTAGCTATCATCACGCGTGCGTCCTTCGCTTGCGAGAGGGTCGTCTAGCGACTGTTACCATCGTAAAAATCTGTTTTCGGATTCAGCGTTTCTTTCGTTCTACAAAAATCCGTGAAATTTCATGTCGAATCCGAATCCAGATTTTCCCAAAGAACCGCAACCTAAATGTTGAACTGGTTTATGCCGTATGTGCTGTCGGTAAACCAAAACATGTTTCGCCTGAAAGATTTGCGGAAACCAAACGCTACAATGTTGTTATTTCAAGGGTTTAGACAATATGTATTGTACTGGAATCAAATGAACTTGCATCTACAAAAAGTGTGATGCTAGGATGTATCAAATGGGCGTTGGCTCTTGACAGCAATTTCCACGCGTTACTTGTTGTGGTGAATCAACAGTATTTAGAATGCACGCTAGTATTCGTGGCGATAGGATTTTGCGAGCTTGCAGTGATGTAGCCGAACTCCTTTCTTACAAACTAGACACATTACCCACTACGGTTCATTTAGTCACCATTTTGTCGAGCAAAAAAACACCAACTCGAAGGAAAAAAGTTTTCATGGGCTGATTTAGGCTCGACGCCGAACTTCTGTCGAAGTTTTTTTTTTCAAAGGATGCCACATTAATATACTTTATAACCGAAAATGTTCTATTGTTTTTGCATTGGCACGGCGCGACTCTTGTACGGCGTCGCCGTAGGTCTAAGAAAGGATAAGGTCAATATTTTCATTTGAGTTCTGTAACTCATAAGCTTGTTTAAAGATCGTTTATTTCCATTTTGTACACGTTATCCAATTTTACTTCTTATATTGAATGCAAACAAACAAAGCGATTTAATCAGGCTCTTTAATTGGCTTTTTAATATGCTAATTAGAGGTGGAATTATGCTTATTGTGGCCTCAATGTTTAACGCGATACCATACGTACCACTTCGGGTGCATTTGCAGCCCGTTATGTTTGTAAATGCACTGAACACACTAAAGATCATTACTAACCAATCTTTGGAGTAGTGTTCCTACCTGGGGCTGCAGATATTGCTATTGTCATTGATAACCAAAGGTAGACCACGAAACACTTTGACATCATCGTGCACCTTGGACACCTCAAGGTGATCTTTGCAGAAACTTTAAAAAACTATTTATAAGCAATGATTTTGTAATGATAGATCATTGGTTGATCCTAGTTCAACCCGCGGAAGATGCTGTTAAAACACCTCCCCAGCCCCGGTGCTCTCTCATAATATCCGCGTGAATCAAAAGAAGCTGGGCGGTCCTTCTTTCCTGTGAGAACCTATATGTCAAGACAATATCAGTAGTTTATTATCTATTCACGGCAATTAAACGTTTGCTTCTTGCCGTGTGTCAAATAATTTTTTTTGTTCACTGAAGAAAGCTGTCCAAAATAAGGCCACATCGTTTGGCAGTGTGATGCGTTATTCTAACCGTCGGGGATCTCACCTGTGTTGCAGGATGAACTTCATGTTTAGGAAATAATACAAATTTGCAAAGTCACACAGGATTCAATGGATGCATGAAAAGGTTCAAGTTCCTCATTGAAAACTCAATCTTGTGTGCCATGATAGTTTTCGCTTGAGAGAGTGCATAAGATACTTTTAAGTGCCCATAATGTCCATAATGCGCTGCTTCGTCGCCATGTTCGGTACCAAAAAATCTTTTTTGACAGTTTAGCGCCTTTCACCGTACAAACGCGAGAAAAACTCGTAAAGGAAGAATTCCTTTTTCATTAAGTCAGAGTTTTTCATGCAATGAATCATGTAAACAAAAACAAAGCAGTACATTGTGGACAGGGTGAGAAAACTTTGCAACACGTCACACAGTTTCCTGAAGGAATTAAACACTAAAGCAGCGACCGTGCTGATGAAAGTTTCTTTTCCGCAGAATGTTCAACTGGCGTGACCACCAATCTATTGTGTTCCCAATCCCATAGAACCGACTGAAAACCAAGAATAAGCTAATGATATTTTGGAGTTACGTAGCTGGAAAAACAGTTATTAGTTACTAGTACATCAATGGAATGTAGTATTTTGGAGTTACACCTGTTCTATAGAAAATGAAATTCTGGGAAGGTGTTTCCTCTCCATGAAGGGTAGGGATATTTTGCTGACTGCAGAATGTTTGTTGACCCAGCTGCGGTTTTCGGCCTTTGTGTCATGATATTGTGTAGCTATGCACGGTAAACATATGCAAATAAGCACGTGATTTAAAGATTCTCGATACTTCCAGACTAGAGGTAGAAAACCATCAGGGCGCCCTTTATTTCGAATGGCACTCAATCTAGCCAAACGAAAATACAGGTCTTCTTTGCGTAAGACGTGTGAACGCGGTCGAGTCTGTACATGTTTTTGAAATAATAATCAACTATCTTGATGCTGATATGTTTTGCGGTCATCCGTCCACTCAATCTGATATTGGCAATGCTATAGAAGAGATACTTTAAAAAAGATACTTTATTTATCAGTGAAGCACACTATTTCCTTGTCAAGGAATAGAATAAGTTACATCTGGACTTGCCTGGGTTCCAATTGCACGATAAGAACTATAGGAAAATGTCTCCGTGAGATGTCAACCGCCTATATACAATATACGTCACATTTCGCCAATGTCTTTGCAAGTTGTCCTTATGATTTTAAATTTGCTCTTGAAAATGTCACATCGACTACGAAAACCAGTTGGCTAGTTTGAAGTCATGAAGCTAGGGTTCCCTTTTCTTATTCTTCGATGTTCTGATCAAATTTTGAATCTTTCTTTTCAACAGTTGCAAATAAAGCTCACCTTAGTTAGTTAACTTAGTTAGTCTATCTTAACATACGTTCTATACTAATCAGCTGTTGCATTGTTGCATTGTGGAAACCTCTCGCCTTCTCACATCCCAGAGTAGGCCTGGGTAATCTTTTTCTCTCGGCGCCGTCGCCGTTTTGATGACCGTTGCATCGCGACCCACGTTTTCAAAACATCACATTATAGCGGAGCTCCCGCGGAGCTCCCATTGTAGCGGAGCCCCATTGCTACATTATAATTTTTATTTTGGCTTTGATGTTCCTCCAGTCAGAGCATCTAAGCCAATCAGATTCGTGCCCTGTTTCGCCCAGTGAACACTCTCCTGGTTTCCTTCTGAACGAAATCCGCACAGCATTGCGACAGCCTGGTGTATGCACTATGCGAAACAGCAAGAATCTGACTGGTCTTGTGTTTTTACCACAGGGCATGTAATAACAATTTGACATCTTTACTAGACGTTTATTCATGCACCAAGGCTTGTGGTTAAAATCTCAGGAATATATTAACCAATATTGCTCATTATCGGCTCTAGCTAAAAGACGAGTAAAGGTACTTTTTCTAGGATCTAATTCCAACTTTCACTTCCCATTTCACTTCCCGTACCGTCTGTTTATATTTCCCCAGATGGTTTAATAATATTTGTCGCCAGAACGAAACTTTGATCGCATTGGCGACGAGATTTCTTATTCCAAGCCTTACTTACTAAAAAGGTATCGAATTGTATCGAATAATTCAGCTGAAACACTTGCCTTAGTTTTACCATGATCGGTTACAGGTAAACACCAGAGGAGAAATCATGAATAAAGTACAAGCGTATTCATTAGTAACGCTGGATTGTTGATTGACTTATTAGAATAGTCTCACGCCTTCATTTCTTTGTAGCCACCAGGAGAGCTAATGCAAAGTGCTCGAACCTGGAGTGACGCCCTGATAAGAGGAAAGGTAAAGCTGTACACTTGGAGCTCAGGTTTGTCAGTTGACTATTACGAGTTTCGACGCTAAGGGGCTGTGTCACGGTTATTTGAGAGAATTCGTAAAAGACCAGCTGTAAATTTGTATGTAGCCTAATAAGCAATCTTCATACAAATTTTGAATATCTTCAAACTTTGAAAACTGGTCATCCCAACAAGATTTCAAAATCAAAGACTAGTATTTTAGGTATGTTTTTTTTACATCAGCAAAAGTGTGCCAAAATCATGACACAGTCCCTTTAAGCCTAGTTTCCATATAGTCGTATCTGTCGCATCAGTCGACCGTGAAACAAAAGAATAATTCCAATTTCCATTGTTTCACGGTCGACTGATGCGACATACGACAGATAAGACTATATGGAAAACAGCCTTTATGAGACAGATAAGACTATATGACTATTTACCAAGTTTCGTGCATTGATGTTCAGTTAAAAAACTGTCCAAAAATTGTGTGTTGGCTTTCTTCGTTGTTCATTTATTCCAATTGTCCCGTCGGTGTCTCTGAAATTGGATCTCGGGTCGGCATAGATAGACTGTTGATATTTGTATTTGCTTTATTTCGAGAAGACTCGGTGACATATTTACATGGAATAAATACATTGGTAAGACGGGATTATTTTGCATGAGTATCCCTTACGATACTTATGCCATCTTTTTCAAATGAAGTGCAGCTAGTATTGTTACGAAGAGGGTAATCAGAACCGGATTTGTACATTATTTTTGTCGGGACGCAACTTTTAATTTTGTCGACATGAGTGGCCCGCTGAATCTATCGATGACACTGTCAAGAGACCTTATTTTCGTTATTTTTAGCTATAACCATAATTCAAGCCATTTCACCTCGTTTTTTAATTTTATGAAAAAAAGCAGAAAAAAATAAATTAAGAAAACACAAGTTACTCGCCCTCAAACTTGGAACTATATTTTTAACTCCAGGATGGTCTCATCAGTGACGTCGGAATTTTTTCAAGCAAAAAACTTATGCCGCATATATACTCATTTCTGTACGACCTATTCAAAGCCAATGATGACTTTTTGTCACATTTCACGTCAATGCTATCTATTTTACTACTTTCTATTTTACTACTTTCTATTTTACTACTTTCTATTTTACTACCTAACCCTAAACCCTAACCCTAACCAACTACTTTTTCACTATCAATTGTTTAACTTGGACCATTCTTTTAGCCTCCCCGCTTCCATAAACTCTTGACGTGTGAAACATAGTAAGACTGTTCACTAGTAAGACTTCTGGGTTTTTGCCTAAAACCTGACCGCAGTCTTCGTATACAGCTATTTCAATAAAGCTTGTCGGCCTTGTGAGCGCTCAAGTATATGCGCCAAGACCGAATAGCAGTATGAGTAGGTATATACAGCCATTTCAATAAAGCTTGTCGGCTTTGTGAGCGCTTAAGTATATGCGCCAAGACCGAATAGCAGTATGAGTAGGTATATACAGCCATTTCAATAAAGCTTGTCGGCCTTGTGAGCGCTTAAGTATACGCGCCAAGACCGAATAGCAGTATGAGTAGGTATATACAGCCATTTCAATAAAGCTTGTCGGCCTTGTGAGCGCTCAAGTCTATGCGCCAAGACCGAATAGCAGTATGAGTAGGTATATACAGCCATTTCAATAAAGGTTGTCGGCCTTGTGAGCGCTTAAGTATACGCGCCAAGACCGAATAGCAGTATGAGTAGGTATATACAGCCATTTCAATAAAGCTTGTCGGCCTTGTGAGCGCTCAAGTATATGCGCCAAGACCGAATAGCAGTATGAGTAGGTATATACAGCCATTTCAATAAAGCTTGTCGGCCTTGTGAGCGCTTAAGTATATGCGCCAAGACCGAATAGCAGTATGAGTAGGTATATACAGCCATTTCAATAAAGCTTGTCGGCCTTGTGAGCGCTTAAGTATATGCGCCTAGACCGAATAGCAGTATGAGTAGGTATATACAGCCATTTCAATAAAGCTTGTCGGCCTTGTGAGTGCTCAAGCCTACACGCTGAGACCGAATAGCAGTATGGGTAGAAACAAAACATCCTATCCCGATGATACCTTATTGTCCTGGCTGCTAAATTCCACGAAAGAGGGCTTTGATTAAAGCTAGTAATGTCCAGTACTAGTAATGTCCAGTACTAGTAATGTCCAATACTAGTAATGTGTAGTACTAGTAATGTCCAGTACTAGTAATGTCTAGTAACTCGCGTACTTAACCCGTGAGCCGATTCAAGACCTTCCTTCTACCCAGACAACTTTGCGTCTTGACGCGTGCGGCTTCTGACAACGTGTATTGAAATAGCTGTATTGAGGAGGCAAAACACAACATATTGTCGAGAACATTTCAACATTTACAATCGCTTTCCAACGGCTCCTGCATGAGTTGTCGAGAGATCTTTTGTATAGATTTTTTGCATTTTTATTTTAGTCGCCCCTTCGTCAGCACCTGTAACCTTTTCCGCAGTTACAGAAGAAGGAGTGAATAGAGGCCGACTTCCAGCCTTTGCGGCCAAAGTTTGAATTACGGCTCTTACGACACATCGCGGGGGAACGTGACGACTGCATATTGCAGACCCCGGCGCAGTTTACAAACTTTAGTTGATTGTTGAGGTTATTCCTGGTGTGGGTTTTGCGGCTGAGGACCGAGCACTGAGGGTAATTACCATGTCCTCTTTGGCTCTACGACCCCTTGAATCTTATTTACTAGAAAAGGAGGCTAGTAAAATGCTGAGAGAAAGTAGTGATTGTCACCAGTCGTCTGTTTCACTTCCCTCGCCACGGTTTAAAGACATTTTGAATATTAGGGTAGAGCAGACACCAAATTTGTCTCTAAATTGGTAGCTTATAAAAATATTGTCCTATTTGTTTCTTGCGGCGCACGCAAACATAGCGGGAATTTAGGTGGAAACTTAGGAGCGTTGACTGATCAGATGCTATTATTTAGCCATGTCCTAATAATATTTTGGATAAAGTATATCCTCCTGTTCTGTACTCTGTCGATTGTAAGCTACATGTTGGTGACGATCAATGTCTCGATCCCATTGCAAGGCGAGCACTGGCGGGGAAACTGTTTCGGGTATGTAGGGGCCCATTTGGGTATGCATTGGACTCCATGGGGTATGCAGGGGACTCCTTCAATTCGATGTCGTCGATTTGGATCTCATATGCGCTGTTTACACGTGAGCCTCGGTCGGTTTTATCTACATTACTCCCTGCCGATAAAGAGCAACATAAATAAGATATTAGTAAATTACTACTAGCAGAACGTCTTCACAATCACATGAGAATATCAAGCAAATAAAATACACTAATGCACAAGCACTAAAATGACTTGAAATATAGTTAATCAGTATAAAAGTAGATATTTACGAAAATGAAACTACAAAAAATAGCAATTATATACTGAAGATAGTTATTTTGGTTCATGCTTTAATATCGGGAATCGCTGAATAAAGAATGTATAATAAGTCGATTAGGCCGTTATCACGCAAAATTGATTAATAATATTTAATAGTTAACAGAAAATGAAATCCAGTATTCATTTCTACACATCCGTAATAGTAAAATTGCAAAGTTTCAAAAGAATTACTTGAAAACTGGCTGAGATATGAATTTTCAAAACTTCGTATTCTGGCTTACTTTTTACAAAGAAATGTATGGGCGAATACGTCAAGTCGAAGCTGGACATCCATGTCCGTCCAGTCTCGTTTCGATGTGTTTTCCCATACATTTCTTGCAAACAAGTAAGCCAGAATACGAAGGTTTGAAAATTCATATCTCAGTCAGTATTCAAGCAATCTTCACCAAACTTTGCAACTTTATTAATACGGATGTGTAGAATTGAATACTGGATTTCATTCTCTGATAACTATTAAATATTATTAATCAATTTTGCGTGATAACGGCCTTTAAGGCGTGTCCTTTGGGGGTTGCATTACAGAGTGTCTACCCTATAACTCGACGTTCGAACGAGCTACGCCGGGACATCAAGGCAATGTGTCCAGGATATTGAAACCGACAAATATTCTAAAACGGTTTCGTCGTGGATGATAAAATAGTCCTCATTCAGTCCTTATTTCCTAAATTCTACAACCTCGGACCTGTGATTTCCGAAGGTTACATTTTGTACTGTAAACATTGCAATGCCGGGATCGACTTCTTGGCCATGCTTGTAGATAGCCAACTGGTTTGCCTCTCTGCCAGTTGAGATTCTTAAAAATTAGATATTTGGTTTCAATTTGAGTGGAGTGTCTGTGAAATAGCTGGCTAGCTAAGTGCACTTCCACTATAAATATAAATTTACAAACTCTGATAGCGCAGGTTAGGCAGAATGCACTACTTCAGACTTCTCATGTTCAAGAATCTAAACTATATTTAACACGGTAAAAGTATTAATATAGGTAAACGGACTGCCGCTTTAAGAATATAGTAGAGGAGCTGACCCTGACCTTCATAAGCAGTCCATTCCGTTATAATCTGGTATTGTATCCGGATTCTGAAACGATTGTTACGAGAATGATGTGAAGAGAAATGACCGCCCCTACATGGATGCCTTTGTTTTTCATTCGAAATAAACGTGATGACGTCACATGCGCGTGAATTTGTGAGTCACTGCAACGGTATCGTTTTTTGTTTGTAAATTGTTCTTGGTATCGTTTCAGTCTATTAATAGGGCGTTAAAATGTTAATTGCATTATAGGCTTCTGGCTACCCCTAGAATGTAACTGGAAACCAAGCGCTGCAGTACTGGCAATCTATGCCCTGGGTTCTAAACTATAATCCCTTACGCATTATTAAGTACTTTGTCTGCAGATTGAATTTGCAGTACAGCATTGTACTTTGATTGAATTTGATTGATATCCGTGCTCGGTTATAATAAAGATGTCATGTCGATGGGACGTCTGCAGTATACGAATTAGAGTAGTATTTCGCATCACACCCACCAGTATTCCAAAATACACACTTGCTAGTTTTCGTAGACTTACTAGTGATCAGGTGTTCTATTCACGTGGTCTCAGATCCAGGAAAACCCGACGTCGTCCACATGTGTCAAGGCTAGATAGAAAGTACATGAAACAATAATATAGCCCCGCGCATGAGTTTTGCTTTTTAAAAGCAAGCAGTGTTCATGCTAGTGCTGTACACATAGACAGTCACAGAAGAAATAACAAAAAAGAATTGATTTAACATTTTTTTAGCTTTGGCAATAACCCGTTCATGAGCGCTTTATATTTGCAGAATCTAGAATAAACACTGTTTGCCAGGAAACTTTGAAACATGAAATGACTGGTAGAAATGTGTAAAGACAGATTTAGTTTATTAGAGGGTTCAGAAACGGCATGCTTGTTAGGAGTGAATGGTCTAGAGATTGTGTACACGCTGAGACTTTATGCAGGGCTCACAAAAGAACTTGCTTTGCAAACACCTTTTCGTGCTGTAACCTTTTGCCTGTTTATTTGATTCAAATAACAGAAACTTTTTCATAGATTTCGTGTACGATATTTCCTCGCCCCGAATCATACCACTAGTAGATTAACCATTGTTCTTTTTCCTTAGACTTCGAAGCAAATGTTATTCTATATGATGTTACTGTATCTCGATGCGAGCTTTCCTGGCATTTTGCTTCGCTCAGTATATTCCATGCAACTGGCAATTTCTGTGTTAATAGACTCTTACGTTACACATGCACATATTGTTCACATGCATCTGCTGGGATAGCTCTTCATGCTCTTTATTCATTCACTTACTCGACCAAAGGCTACTAAATGTGGACGGACAGATCCATTGGGGACGTTCACACTTGAACGCAGACTGAGGAAGCACGCGCAAAGGACGTTCAAACCTACGTGCACTTCCATCTACGCGATCTGCACTAGACGGGAGTACAAGTGCAAGAGAACGGAACGTGGTGATATCCTTGCGCTTTCATCTGAACTTGCGTGCAAGGATGAAGCAGCCCCTTAGAAATCACATAATGCCTCTGACTATATCAGCTGCCAGAGAAGACGTGCTTTGTTAACGTAGGTCTAAGAGCAGCTCCGTATGCATCATTCAGATAGACTTATATTAGTATTCATGCGCACATGCATCATTGTAATCTGGTTGAACTCATGCTACCATTCAATGTCAGCGTTATTTGTATAAATTATAATATGTATAGTAAATTTGTAGCAATACTATTCGGGTGTAACATGCAATTATATTGTACTGGTTTTGCTATGTCTGTCTTTTTTTAATAATAGTCGTAAGAAATACCAGTCCAAACTAAAAAGAACCAGTGGTTGTCGTGAAAAACAAATTTTCAGATTTCTTAAATGATTAGTCAAAACGGTCAAAAGAAACATGCCCTGCGTGTTTTGTTATAAATCAAAAGGGGTTTAGTTACATAGTTATAATGTGGGTGGATGTGTTATTCGTAAAGTGACTAAGAGTCGTGTAAGATTGGAACGTTATGAATGGAAATTTGAACAAATAGCGAGGTACGCGTTTATGAATGTAATTATTATCAATCAAACGATTATTATGCATGATAATTGACGGTAATACCTGGTCCTCTCTAGCGAACAACCACATACTGGTTATTTTGCATTTCTCTTTTGTTACTTCAGGAGGCATACTTGCTATAGGTCAGTATACCTTTGCAATCAAATTTGTGTGTGAAATGTTTGACAGTTTCGACCACAATTACACTTATTGAAAGTATATGATTCATTTAGCTATTGAGGACCAGGTTTAATTGCATGTTTAATTGATTCTGCAACTTTCATTACTCATAGTTGATATTTTTGGTTCATCCGTCCAAATTTCGTCCAGTTTTCAGCCAAATATTGGGAAGTCGCACAAAAAAATCTGCACTCCCCCTGTCGAGGACACCCTGGAAATCTTACTGTGCGACTACATCAACCGGGCCATTTTGCAAGAAGTTAGCCAATCAGAAAGCGAGTACAGAACAAAGGATCTTGACTTTCTTGAGATCTCAGACATCGAAATATTCGCTTTTCTCTAAAAATTGTGAAAAATATGAGCAGAAATAGCACTTAATTACTCATCGTCAGACGTATTGCAGGCATTAGCTTTCCTTAAAATGGTTTGGATCTGTAAATGACACTGAACGTTTTACGGGATGGCCCGGTTGACGTCGCACCGTAAGGTGGCCCTGGAATTCCAGGTAATTTCCGTATGACCAACCGTATTAATGTTTACCCACCCCTGAGTTCTGCTCTACCACTGTGGAATTCCGGAGTGGATGTTTTTTTGCGACGACCCATTTTGAAGGCAGCTAATATTATCCCGGAGCCATCGCTTCGAAGTTGTTATACGTTCGATGCTCTGCTTCCGGTCTATGAAGTTACGTGCCGGTTAATGGCATCAACACCTTAGGGTTTTCATTACCTTTGTAGGATTCTCAAAGCTCAGTTCAAACGACACTCTGATCTATCTTCTATTTTAAGATAACCTTAGTAATTCTCGTCACTCCTAATCTTACAGGAAACACGTGGGTATGGGACGAGTATTACCCGTTTGAACTGAGCATAAGGGATTATCATATCCGTTCTCTGTAATACTTGCAATTCGTTTTTAAACGCTTTAAAACTGGTTTTACTTTAGCTCGCAATTCAAGACAAATATGTTACAACTTGAAAGGGCGCTCCGTTATCTTCTCTGAAGTCTGGTTTCGTGTTGAAATATCTGTGTGTCATCTTTGTCGGGTACATTTATGAATATTATCCCAATTTTTTTTTTTTTTTTTTTTTTACAAAAACGACTTAGTGCACGGCCCTCCATGCATTATATTCGTAAAAAAGCCGCGTCATTAGACGGTGGGTGCAAGATGTCCAGAATCTCGCAGATTGACTGGTATGAAAATTTTAATATCAGAAACGAAGTCAAGCAAGAGAACGGATACGAAAGCCCCTTAAGGCGGCAACATGCTTGATCCGTGCTCACCACTCACCAGTACTGGTTGACAGCTCTTGATGTTCAGTTTGCACTGCTTTGGATAAGTAACAGGCTTTGCTGTCGCTCTCGGAATTGAAGCGGAAGCCATGGCTTTGATGACGGCCTATCGTGGATTGGACGTTGTTGACGGTTGTCACACTAAATCCGTTCTCGTCGCTTCGTGTGACAAAGTTATATACCTAGAAATACATTAAGTGTCGCCCTTTATTTGTAGTAGTCATCATTAATTACATTAATTACAATAGCCTGTAAAATATTTTAAAAACCTATGACAGTACGATAAAAAGGTACGCACAGTTAGGGCAATACCTCTTAGTGCGGCGTGATATAGATATCGGGAGCAAACAAACAGTAAAATCACCTGCACGCAAATTGTAAGCATTCATTAAAAAATTCCTTGCAATAAATAATTTTTAGAATATTGGTCGTTTGTCGAGCAAAGTTAGGGTGGTCTCATGTAGCATACTATAGACAATGGTTCAGGGTGCACAATCTTTAGAATTGCTGGAACTGTACCTCTATTAAGAACTAGTAATTGTTTTAGCCATGAACATAAAATATCTTGGCGAAGTTGGTCATACTTGCAACTTCCCTAGTCGTAATGGTTTGCTACTACAGGCTTCTGTGGCGCTGTCTTGTGCTTAATGCGCCATCAGCAGAGGCTGAAAAACAATGTTACTAGCTAGTTGCAGATGAATCCCTACCTTCGGAACAAAGACCAAGAGAAGTGTAGCAGTCGTACAGATGATCAGACACAGTGACGTAATGGCATAAGGAGCCTGGTGATGGATTGTGCCGTCTAACGCGGTCGTCACGATGGCCCCAATACATGACAGCGTCACCACATTATACACGGACATACCGATATATTTGGAGTCGTTAAGTGCCGGTATCGTCACATTCCGGGTTTCCCAGGCCAGGAAGAGGCCGAATAGGAGTAGGATGCCCTTATAGGCGTACAATATGGCTAGGAAATAGGTTTTATTTGTACAAGTGCATTGATATAATACTGGGATGATAATGGTGTCGTGTTCTTTGCGTTCCTGCAATCAAAGAAAGGTTCAAAATTGTATTCACAAGCCTGCGAATCCGTATCAATATTAATTTACCGCGGCATTTTCCTTCTACTCTGTAATGTATCCCATTTATTTTTACCTGTAGGACGAATTTGATCTTGGTTGCCTCAAGGGGATCGTATCCAAACCATACTGACAAGTAGAAGAGATCAATGATGACAAGTGCAGCGACGATGCCGAATAGATGGATGTCGCGAATGGCCTGTGGGACGATATCGGTGAAGGTAAGTGGAAAAGTCAAACACGAACGATGGCGCAGCGCTAACCCGCAGCATTTCAAGACAACATGCTCAGAGAAAAGTAAAAATCGTAATCAAATACAGGTTCCTACCATTTTTTTGAGCGTTTTTGCAGCGGTAAAGATCTTGTGCACCCTCCATGTCTTGCTGAACATGGCACCAAATGACAAGGAGAAGCCGATAGATAAGACGGCAGTACGAGCCTGTGTGTGAAGCACAATACATTCCTAAGTGGGATCGCATTTTGAGGGAGTTTATCATAATCAGGGTCGAAAACGTTTTGAATATCCTATACTATAAATTATTGAATTCCCTCGAATTAAAGCTGTTTTCCCATGAGGGTCCTAGTGCACTCATATATTATGCGTTCATCCGATTTCGCTCATCTTTTATTTCGCCCGTCTAACCCAGTTTTGTCGATATCGTAGAATTTCCTCCACGTTGTCCTTCCGCTACTCTTGCCGCACCTCAAAACTCAATCTTCTCTCCAAAATTTCGCCTCTTACCAACCCCTCATCCAACCTGCCACTATCTTGAGACAAATGACCAAATGAGGCCTGATATAACTACCGTGATTTTATAATTTGTCTTACGTTGCAGCTGAAGCCGTAGCTTTCCAATGTCAGAAAACGAGCATCAAGACCAAAGAGTACGACGGACGCATAGCACAGCAAACAGCCCAGGATGATGAAGTTGTTGAGCTGAGGTGAAGACATTTTGATAAACCTGAAGAGGTAAAGAAAGATCTTTTCGATTTCCTGAAACAAATTGTATATAACATATTTGTTGTGGAGTGCGCATTTTGTTGAGTCTCATGAATCGTTTACAATTTATGCAAACGTTTGTTTGAAAAAACGTATTCCGGAATGACAATGTCCATTTGGGAGAAACTGAAGTGAGAATCCTGAAACGCCAAACCAGATTTGCTTCGAATTCATAAAGAATATTTATTTAGTTGTGGCGTGTATATTCATGTATACTTGTGGCGTGTTCTTGGACTTTTCGAAAGCCTTCGACACCGTAAATCATAAAATCCTACTAGATAAACTCGAAGCATACGGGGTCAGGTGAATACCACTAGGTGGTTTAATAGTTACTTATCAAATAGGAAACAATATGTTGAATTGGGTGGGGTCAAGTCTGAGGAGCAAACGATGCTGTGCGATATCCCACAAGGAAGCACACTCGGTCCACTTTTATTTCTACTTTATGTAAACGATTTGCCTAATTCGTCTGACAAATTGAATTTCAAAATTTTTGCGGATGACACCAATATTTTCGCTTCTTCAAGTGATCCGAAGGCCTTAGAAGATTTAATTAATACAGAACTTGCGAAAGTGAAAAACTGGTGTCATGCAAATAAATTATCTATTAATATGACAAAAACAAATTACATGATAATTAAGTCCTCTAGAAAAAGAGACATCACCCTTAATATCCATCTAGTGGATTATGATGGCTCTTTACAATTGTTGGAGCGAAAGAAGTGTATTAAATATCTAGGAATAATGTTAGATGAACATCTTACATGGAAAAATCATATTGCCTTTATTCGCTCTCGAATTTCTAGAAATACAGGAATAATTTCGAAACTAAGGCACTATCTTTCTATCCAACAACTGAAACAGATATACAATAACCTTATTTATCCATATATCTCATATGGAATACTTGCATGGGGGAGTACTTACAAAACAAATTTAAACAAACTTCAAACAAAGCAAAATCATATAGTAAGACTAATGTTCTTTGCTTGTACACATGGGAAAGAAACTGAAAAAGCAAAACCCCTGTTAAACTTAGATATACTAACAGTAGATCATGTTTATCAACTTCATGCCTTGAAATTTGTTCATTCATGGCACAAAGGTATCCTGCCTGAAGTCTTTCACGATACTTTTAATATGCTAGTAGTGTGCATAAATATAACACAAGATATGCAGCAAAAACAAAATCTATGCAAACCCAGAGTAAGAACAAATATAGGCAAGCAGTCAATTGCTTTCATGGCGTCTGATATCTGGAAAGATTTACCATCTCGGATTAAGGATTCTAGCGTCTTTGCTTTTCCAAAACTTGCTAAGCATCATCTACTGTTTGTTCAAGGACTAAATAGAGAACCATAAAATTATTTATTTGCTGTACTAATAACCTGGATAAGCTCTTATATATATATTTTTTTTATTTATTTATTTCTTTTTTGGGGAGAGGGTTCAGCGTTCTTTTTCATCTGCTCAAAAAAAAAAAACTTTTAATAGTTAGGGAGGCTAACTAGAAAACTGGATAGTTCACTTGGTCTCCCTGCTCGCACTTTTTTTTCCACCAAAATACAAACTCACTCTATACCTATACTTTGTGTATAACTCCAACTGATAATAGCTTCATGAGTAAATAAAGTTGATTTGATTTGGATAGGTCGCAACAGTTTTTAACCTCCTTACCTATTTCCACGATGTGCAATGTTGAAGTATAGAAACAAGATTGACAGTAACGTTCCTACGCCAGCCATGAACCACATGACCACGATCAGAGGGAGCGGATTCGTCAGAAACTCCTCGATCCGAGTAGTACGGTCTTTAGGAGGGCGCCCTCCTGTAAAAACAAGGTATCAAAACAATTCTAGATTAGGAATCCGTTGAGAGACAACTTGATGTTGTGCATCGTCAAGTGAAAGTTCTAAAAGACCATCTATGGCAATTTCTCTCGTATATTATTTTTATATATTGTATCATACCCTCTTTCCATCTATATAGATGATCAGTAAAACCTATGGTTTAGTCGTTTTCCAACTTATGCAATCAATTTTTCGCTTATTATTTTTACGATTTGTGGCTGGAATCACGCGTTTGATATATTTAACACTTATTGGATGAGGTTGAGCATGATAGTGAGATTTGTCAACGCCGAGGTTTGTGTTATCTGCCGAAGCGAAGCTGAGGCGGATAACACTAACTCGAGGCGTTGACAAATCTCACTTTCATGCGAAAACCGAATTCAATAATTGTTTTATTATTCAGCAACCAAGAATTCTTACCTACATAAACGAAGTCAACGATGAGGCCGTGCACGGCGACACGGTTTTTCAACTTCATCTTACTTCCATTGGTATTTTCCTTTTGTATTCAATTCAAATAGCCATAGTTGATGTTTAGATATCCTGAGCAATGATCTCTTGGCAAAAATCATAACAGATTCAACGAGAATATTCGCAAAACCGGCTTTCAATTCGGAAATGAAAACCAAGATGGCGTCCAACCTATTGGCTTGCGTTATGACGTCATTAGAGTGCATCAATCCTAATGTCTGTAGTATGACGTCACGCACTGCGCGCCAACAAGGTTTCGCTGCGTACTCTTAGCCAATCAGAACCGAGATAGTGGCATTGCTGAATAATAAAGCATGTTATCTGCTTATCTGTTATCTGCTGATCAATAAATATATATTATGTCGGATTCAACCATTTGCAAACAATTTTTACTTTCAGGTATAATGCGATGCCTTTTTTCGTTCCATTGCACGAATCACACCATATGATATATTATCTACCCATACTAGTTTGATTTTTTTACGAGGCAAGAGTTGATTAATTAACTCGTAGAAAACGAAATCGAAGAACCTGTAACACTACGTTCGATTGTTTGCTAACATATCTCAATTTTAATGCTTTTATAATTGTTTCTGGTAGGTTTTTGTGGCTCACTTCTTATCGATAGTGAGCAGGGAAGCTAATTAAATTACAGGATTCGCGCAAGTGGGTTTTTACTAAAAAGTGATATTAAGCATCATCATCATCGTCATCGTATCTTCCCAATTGGCTGCGCGGCAACCTTTGGGCGATCTTCCTCGAATCGTTTTCAAGGAATCTCAAAAAGTCTAATGAGGGACTTGCAGTTGAGTTTCAATCGTCGCGGTTGTGACATTTCTCACATGACGACACATGAGGAGGTGTTTGCGAATTTTTGTACTCACCTAACCATTTAACTTCACCGTACATGTCCAGTCTATCCGAAAACGTAAAGTGCTGGCCAACGCGCCTCCAGCTTTCTGTTGGTAAAACAAGAAAGAGCACTTAAGTTAAAGAGTTTCTTGTAGGAAACCGTTCTATGTGTAGTTAGATGGACACAACGAGGGGACCGACAGACAGTAAGACTATCAGACGGTCTATCAGACGGTCTATCAGAGATTAGTATAAACCAACTAATGGTCTATTACAAATCCTGCATTCTGATTGGCTGAGCTACTAATGGTCTATTAGTGATAGACCGTGCCTGGCAAAACCACCACCTTTCTTTGCAAGAAAACTTGATTTTTCAACATAAAATATGGGATTCATTGCCAAAACTGACCAACTAGTTGGTTTATACTAAAACAATTAGACCTCTCGTCCTCATGTGCTATGATATCAATAGACCATTCGGCCTTCGGCCTCATGGTCTATTCATCATAGCACATTCGGCCTCGAGGTCTAATTGTTAATTATAAGACTGTCTATCAGAGACTATCAGACGGTCTATCAGAGATTATCAGACTGTCTATCAGAGACTATCAGACGGTCTATCAGAGATTATCAGACGGTCTATCAGAGATTAATAATAACTAGTAAGTACCCGTGAAAAATTCACGAATTAAATTTTCCTTGAATGACGAAAATTATCGGATTGTCTGCCGTTGTGGAATGAACAGTTATACCGCTACGTTTAGAGAGATGTGCTCAAACAATTTGTAGCTACGCCTGTTTACTTTAAAGTATTAAAGTATTTGTTATCAGTTAATATAGTTAGCTGGCATACTGGTGTGAAATATTTGCACCGTAGCATACGATAGGAAAGGCGTTTTAAATTAGATCTTTGAAAACAATGTTCCTTGTGAATGGAAATGAGGCAAATGCCACACAATAACCCCCAAAATATTTCCTAACAAAGGTGCTGAGGCATTGGTTTCACTGTGGTTTTGGCGCGAAAAGATCGCGCGTGTGTCGATCGATATAATATGGTCGTATTTTCGGTCAAGAAAGAAAAAGGCTGAGCTGTACCACTCGAACTTCAACAACTATTGGTTTTAGATGTAAATAAATATAGGAAGGTTTAGGAAGCGCCAGAAAGGTAAAGTAAAACTTTTTAGATTCTTGGCCTTGCTGTTTTCAATGGAAAGTTGCTTTGCACTGCTCATCATGTTGGACTTTCTTAAAGACTTGTACAACTCGGTCAATTCGAATTGAAGTGTGTGTGATTTAAAAACTTAGCTTAAACAATCTAAGCTTATCAGTTAAACTTGGGAAAATCGCTTGAATTAGACCCGTAGCTCAAGTAAAACCTTTTCCAACAAAAACATGCACACTGGAGAGATTTCCTTCCGCTCGGGTTTGTGAACTTCGTTTTTTCGGCTCGAGCATCTCCGTTTTTAGTATAGATTTCGAAGATTTCATACATTTCCTCCTTCCGGTCGGGTTTGAGAGCTTCGTTTTTTCGGCTCGAACTTCTCTGTTTTTAGTATAGATTTCGAAATAAATAGGCTGTCAAAGGACTGTTGTTTGTGAACTGAGTGTTTGTTTATTTATGAATGGCGCGCCGGGGCTTTGTGCAACGCGCCAAAACCTTTGAATGGGATATATTGTTCACTCTAAACTTTTTGGAAAAACGACTTTTGCCTGAACATTACTGTGTTATTTGTGAGAGAATCGCGTAGGTTTGGACGTATTTGTTGCTTTCGGCTGCGAGAAATTGTTTATTTTTTGGTTTCTGTGGAAGACTTAAAATGGCGCCTTTGCGAACTCGATCTTCTCGCTTACGAAAACGTTTGAATTAGATATTCCGTCCATTTTATCGTTTTCGAATACAATGTATCCTATAACACAGTTCCCCAAGTATGCAAGAAAATGGCGTGGTTTAGAAGTTCCGTGGTGCAGCCGTTTTTTTCAGGCTGCTGGGCCAACAGTTTGACCTTGACCCCCTCAACATCACGTATTATATATAAGATAATAATAATAATAATAATGATTTATTGCAGTTTCTCTACATGGTAGCTTTACATCTGCATATAAAATAAATAACTACTATGTAAACAAAATAAAAGTTAAAATATGTACAATATAATTAATTAAAAGCTAAGAATATAATAATGAATATCTATCTATGTACACTAAGGCAAGCCTTATTATCAGACTGTCTATCAGAGACTATCAGACAGTCTATCAGAGATTATCAGACGGTCTACCAGAGATTATCAGACTGTCTATCAGAGACTATCAGACGATCTATCAGAGACTATCAGACGGTCTATCAGAGATTATCAGACAGTCTATCAGAGACTATTAGACAGTCTATCAGAGAATATCAGATGGTCTATCAGACGGTCTATCAGAGACTATCAGATGGTCTATCAGAGACTATCACATGGTCTATCAGAGACTATCAGACGGTCTATCAGAGACTATCAGACAGTCTATCAGAGATGATCAGACTGTCTATCAGAGACTATCAAACAGTCTATCAGAGATTATCAGACTGTCTATCAGAGACTATCAGATGGTCTATCAGAGACTATCAGACGGTCTATCAGAGAATATCAGACAGTCTATCAGAGACTATTAGACAGTCTATCAGAGATTATCAGACTGTCTATCAGAGACTATTAGACGGTCTATCAGAGACTATCAGACGGTCTATCAGAGACTATCAGACAGTCTATCAGAGATTAGTATAAACCAACTAATGGTCTATTACAAATCCTGCATTGGCTGAGCTGCTAATGGTCTATTAGTGATAGACCGTGCCTGGCAAAACCACCACCTTTCTTTGCAAGAAAACTTGATTTTTTCAACATAAAATAATAGCATTCATTGCCAAAATCGACCAACTAGTTGGTTTATACTAAAACAATTAGACCTCTCGTCCTCATGTGCTATGATATCAATAGACCATTCGGCCTCGGACCTCATGGTCTATTCATCATAGCACATTCGGCCTTGAGGTCTAAATGTTAAATATCAGATGGTCTATCAGAGACTTTCAGACGGTCTATCAGAGACTATCAGACGGTCTATCAGAGACTATCAGACGGTCTATCAGAGACTATCAGACAGTCTATCAGAGAATATCAGATGGTCTATCAGAGACTATCAGATGGTCTATCAGAGATTAGTATAAACCAACTAATGGTCTATTACAAATCCTGCATTCTGATTGGCTGAGCTACTAATGGTCTATTAGTCATAGACCGTGCCTGGCAAAACCACCACCTTTCTTTGCAAGAAAATTTGATTTTTTCAACATAAAATAATGGCATTCATTGCCAAAATCGACCAACTAGTTGGTTTATACTAAAACAATTAGACCTCTCATCCTCATGTGCTATGATATCAATATGATCTATTCATCATAGCACATTTGGCCTTGAGGTCTAAATGTTAAATATCAGATGGTCTATCAGAGACTATCAGACGGTCTATCAGAGACTATCAGACGGTCTATGAGGTCCTTCCAACTCTTATGGTAAAGCCCTAATTCAGCCATCGCATTGCAATGGCTTCAAATCGGCTTTTTTCTTGAGATTCAGGTTTGTGCCTACATTTCTTACCATTGAGAAGCTGCTGTATCAGAACTGTCCCAACTCTTTCGCGTAAGCTTGAGAAGCGCACTGGACCCTGAAACGAAACGAGCACGTTTGCAGCTGTAGGTTTATTATTATTTTCAGTGTTATGGTTACCTGGTTTTTGTATTGCCCATTTATATGGTCAGTTATCGCATTCCTTCCCTAGCTGCGTTTCACCTTTAGTTGTATTTCTTCTTAGGACGTCCATATATTGTGTTCAACTAGAGACGATTTAATGATGCCTCTTCCTAAAAAATAGGCCCTGTACGGTTTGCATGTATTTCGAGTGTGCTTGAGCTAGTTCAGGGGGAGAAACACTAAGCAACATGTCTGCATAAGCCTCACCTCGGGTGTTTGCGGTAAAGCTTTACAAAAATCACTAGGCTCCCGTAGTTAAACAATGCCGTCTAGTTTTTCTAGATTGATGCTGATATTTTTGTTGCGTGCATTTTGTTGCATTCTTCAGTTCATCCTTACCGAGATCCCTTCAAAGTTGGTCTTGTTGACTAGTTGTTTGAACGTGTCGAGGTGTTTAGAAGACTCGTATGTAAACGTCTCGGGTTTAGCCTCGGTCTTTGAGGCTCGGCCTAGTGCTAGAGCCGCCGTCCAGACTGCGTCGAACGCAAATGAGTTAATGGTGTGCGTTTTCCTTTTCCCCTTTTTCATCTCGTTGTAGAATTCCATTGCAGTCTAAAGATAAGGGTCATGAGAAATATTAAGCAAGTATATTTATGTGTTTAGTAAGCGAATCACTAGTTAGCTACTAGACATTACTAGCTCCAAACAAAGCTCTGTTTCGTAGAATACAGCAGCCAGACTACTGAGGTATCATCAAAATAGGGAGTTATGTTTCTACTATCCACACCGCCTTTCGGTCTTGGCGCGTAGACTTGAGCACTCACAAGGCCGACACCCTTTATTGAGATGGCTGTATATATCTACCCATACTGCCTTTCGGTCTCGGCGCGTATCCTTGAGCGCTCACAAGGCCGACACTCTTTATTAAGATGGCTGTATATATCTACCCACACTGCGTTTGGGTTTTGGGGCGTAGGCTTGAGCGCTCACAAGACCGACACCCTTTATTCATTTTATTTATTTATTTATTTATTTATTCAGCTTCGCCCGAGGGCCGGGAAATCCTCACAGAGCGAGGCTCCAATTACGAGGTTCCCTTGTCAGTGTAGTGCTTAGTAAGTTGTAAGCCCTGCACTGAGGATGGGCAACTTCCGACGTCCTCGTGGTTCTTTAACGTCCCTCTGGTTCCGGTTAGTGTAGTGCGTGTGAGAGACGGGACCTACGGTTTAACGTCCTTATCCGAGAAGAAGCGAAGGTCTAACCATTTGCAGATGTTAGAGCAAAGGCAGCACCTTCTCCTCAATTATTAGAAAAAGACCCTGAGTGTTGGCCCGGCCGGGGTTTTGAACTCCCAGCCTCCTCAGATGGCTGTATATATCTACCCACACTGCGTTTGGGTTTTGGGGCGTAGGCTTGAGCGCTCACAAGGCCGACACACTTTATTAAGATGGCTGTATATATCTACCCATACTGCCTTTGAGTCCTGGTGCGTAGACTTGAGCGCTCACAAGGCCGACACCCTTTATTAAGGATACGGTACACCTTCAGGGGTACCTCACGCAGAAAAATCGTCACGCGCGCGCTTTTTGGAGGATTCCTACATGTTATATATCAAATTAAAGCTAAAAGATTGTAGTTTGTAACCATGTTTTTAATAAATAGATTATTTTTATTTAGAGAAAGAAATTCGAGGAAAAAGGGATAAACAGTGTAGTTTCTTCGCGGGAGTTTTAGGTCAGGAACCACTGGTCGAAAATTTATGCAAACTGCTTCATGTCAATCAGCACATAATTGTTTACAAAAGCGTGTCTCATTTTGTACATATCGAGTTTCGTTTTGGAGATATTTGAAGCTAAAGTAAAACAGCGCATTTTTGCGTTACTACCCCGCTGCGAGGCCCATAATTTCAAAACTATTTCGAAATCGAAAATTCTGAGACATGGTTTCGCTCACAGATTCCTATTCTACCGGCCTGCCAAATTTCATCCTGATTGAACCAGCGGAACCTGACCTAAAACTCAAAAGAATAGTCGTAAACAGCACTGATAATTTCTTTGAGAAACGCGAGGCTAAAGAAATTCAGCGCCCGACACCTTCGACGACGTGATTGACATTCACACCTAATCGAAGTAAAGGTTTGTCACGTCTTGAGCCAATCGTATGATGGTAGATGTAGCTTCACAGCCAGAACTCATTTGCATGCAAGTTCACGATTTCGCCGCAGTTTCGCGCGCTGAATGAGGTTGTAGTCGACTGCTTTCGAGAATGGCGAAGCCTCCTCAGCTAGCAAAGCGCGCGGTAAAACAAACTGCTAAAAAACTACAGTGCGAGCCGCGAAGTCTAAAACTATGAAGTGAAAGTCTGTGAAGTCTGATGCGCCTTCAAGGTCCGCTAGAAGAACCAAAGCTAAAACTCCTTTAGTTCCCTGGGGTTCCTAACTTCTTTTTGTGTTGTTGTCTGGACCACGCTTTTTTCTCGAACGATACATTGGCAAAGATTGCTTACTTCTTCTGGGCGCGACGACTAGCTACAAAATGGCTTGAATGAAGCTCTCGCATTTCGCACAACATAAAAAAGTGCCCGTATGTCACGCTAGAGTCCCGGGGGGGGGGGGGGGGGGGGGGGGGGGGTACTCCCAAAACTTTTATACGGGGATGCTCGGCCCAGATTCTGGACCCCTTACCCTTCTTTATACCAATTTCAGAGCAAAAAGGTACCCCTTTCTTATACCAAAGCCGAAAAAGGTACCCCTTTCTTATACCAAGCCTGAAAAATCGGCTTGTGCTCTGTTAAAAAAGAAACGGTTTTGCTCTCGCGTTGCGGGTGAAAAACCAGTGAAATACAGACCTTTTTTTTATACCAAAATTACAATTCCCCCCCCCCCCCCGGGGCTAGAGTAAACAGGATTAAGAGATTATCGCGCCTCGCGAGCTTTATTGATCTTGCTACTTTTTCGTTTTTCCTAAATATCTCGTTCGCTTTAAGGGGAAAAAATATTTTTCTTCTTCTAATACTTAGTTAAACAATCTCTAAATCGAATGCGCGCAAAAATCATTTTTAACGAAAAGTTGCCCCTGAAGGTGTACCGTATCCTTAAGAGGGCTGTATATATCTACCCATACTCTTTATTGGGATGGCTGTATATTGTGAGGGGTTCACAGGGGATGAGTGTCATACAGTCACAGCAGGTACCTACCAATCCTGATATAGTAGACAGATTGTCCTGCCTGAGATCGAGCTGCGCTGTAGCCAAGATCCCTTGTAGAGCCTCTTTAAGTTGGCTTCGCGTGCAGTCGATTGGATTAGCGTTAGTTAATGTGAGGATTCTGTTAGGTTCCAAATGACCGAACACGATCCATGCGTACTGGGTACCGTAAAGCTTCTGCTTGTAGGCCTTTCAAAAGAAAAAAAAAAGAGAAACTTTGAGTGACAGCTATTTCTAAGACTTGATTCTACTGTCGTTCTAAATGACATGGCGTTCCCGTATTAGCACGGGACTTGTTTTCTCGCGCTAGGTGGTATTAACACGTTAACAAAGTTGATTGATTGATCTCTTTCCTTCGGTCACATCTAATGTGACAATTACTCATACTACAGGCGCCATGGTAGAGGAGAGTGGAAAGTGAGAACTTAATGCGATTTTTATAGTTCTCCGATCTCCCACCTTACATTTCCGAGCGCCATACTGCGTTTTGACTTCCGTTCATCAAACCTTTTGACAGTCGCATGCAGTTTTCCTCAGTTTCTTTTGCATTTTATGGTTGAAAATTTAGTTTTGAAGCCTAGCAAGTCCTTATTAGTTTCGCACAATTATGAAAATGCAGTAAATGTAGCCCAGATTTACGAATCTGGGTCGTATCGCGCGGTACCATCAGTTATTTTTTATGTTATCTTTTCGAGTCGCCGTTAACTTCATACTTGCTATATATGCAGGCTGAAATGGAAATGCAACGCCATACCTCACAGAACACGTGCTGAGCCGCTTGGGTTGAGAACTCCCCAATGATTATTCGAGCGTCCATTTTCTGTTAACGAAAGTATTTCATTTCTCAGAAATTCTGGTTGAATTTCGTGGAAACGTCACAATGATACATGGCGTGCATGGACTCTAATAGTAGGAGCCTCATCTAGCATTACTTCATATATGTGCCGTCCCATTTCCCCGTCTTGTTCTATTTTTAACTTGTTTTCTAGTGTGTTTGTTTGTTAATACTGGTTCATATGACTGAAAATATCTTTCAAAAATTCAGTAATATAGGGAGGACAAGTCTAGGAGCGCTTCAGTACTGAAAACCATGGCCCTAAATGGCCTGAATATCAGAGAGGAACTCTAGAACTCAGCCCTTTTATTATCCCGTATTCTCTGGTATCTTGTTTGTGTCGCGCGCAACCTTGTGCGCGCGCGCATTTGTGTATATATACGTGATTTCTGTAACGGTTTTAGTCGCCCTGAAGAAGGACCGAAATAAAGGTCCGAAACGTTGGCAAATCTTGCGTTTCTGTGTTGGTTTTTCCTTCTTTTACAGTACTGAGGTACACACACGTATGGCATTATACAATAAACTGATACCTTTAGTTTCGCGATTTCGAAGCTGATGTCCACATTAGGTCCTCGCTGAAACCCTTCGACGGTAATAATCGACACGTTCCTTTGCCTTGCTAATGTCATGAGACTTTTTACTGTCTGAGGAGACGAGATAGCAATAGAGAGGATTCGATAAAGGAAATCTTACAAGTTGACAAGGCATCAAATTGCGCTCAATAAAGATCTCTTGTTCACGACTAGATGTTTTATTCACGACCAGCTTTTTGTATTTATATTTTGTTATTATATTCGAGTACGATGCTTTGTTGTCATAGACTATTTTCTGTTGGCGACTAGAGTTTTTCACCAGATATTCCTATACCTATCACCATTCACGGGGAACGAAGAGTAGACCCCTAGAAAAATGCATTAGAATACAATATCCTATGAAATCCTGTTTGTATACAGTACGGTATACTCTTACCAGTGAGAAGAGGTCCGAACTGTATTCATGAACAATAGCTACTCTTTTCCAACCAAAGTTCTTGATTAGCGAGAGCTTGGCCTTGCTATTGGACTCGGATGACGGGTTCATTCGGTATGTATAGCCAAAGGGAAAGTTCTTGGAAAATATTGGAGAAATTGAGGCGTAAGAGATCTGCAAAAAATAGAGTATAAATTATTCTTTAGAGTGCTACTATGACAAGATTTTAAATGTTCAAGTTTATGGTCTGAGATACAAAAGCTTAGTAATAGAAACAAACCACAAGTTTCCGTTTTCAAAAATCTATTTCCGTTGGCCACTAGAGATATTTAAGTTTAAAAGATTGGCCGCAATTGCTAGAGATGGCAGCCATTTTTTTATGACATACGTCGTATACGCCGGAAGTGATTTGTGACACAATTCAAAGAGTAGCCACATTTCAGTCTGTGGTATTTTCCAGCCCCATGAAATGGTGTTGTTGCGTGTGATTTTCATACCTGTAGGAGCTTCCAGCGTGGTGCACTTTGTGCTATTAAATCTAGAGGTTGCGTCTTTGGCGGGCCGATAAGCAAGACTTTCTTAGGAGGAGTGGAAAGGAGCTGGAAGAGCCCCTGAAGCGCCAAGCCGCCGTCTCCCTGCCAGGATAACGCAAAGAAAACAAGCATTCTAGCTCAGAGGATTTGCTGAACTCAACATCATTGTACAGCATATACTCAGTTTTCTTTACTCGAGCAGTATCGATTGACTTTCTATCTGTCTCCTCCTGTCCCAATTTATAACAGGGTTGCCTCGCCCCTCTGAAAGAACTCTGTTAACAAAACGAAATGTAACCTCTTCATCTCCAGTTTAGAGATTTGATCATTTTGATTGACCTTTCAGGACTGAGAAATATGTTTGAAAAAAAAGCAAACAAATAGATGAAAGCGCAACGATTATCGAAAAGCTGTTTAACCAATCAGACATGTACCCATTAATGTCTCTCCATCTCGCGTCCTTTGATCAATTGTAGTATACACTCTTTTTTTTTTATAAGAACGTCTAATTTTCAGTTGAGGCTGGGCCGTTCTTATTTTTGGAGCAGTTTGAGGCTGGAAATGTTCTTACGGATGTTCTTACATTTCAGTGACGTCGGAACCTGAAATATGATAGATCTTATAGAAGGATACATACCAATGAAGTATTTATGGGAGTTTATAAATTACAATATTGAAGGTCGTTATTATTAACACATTTGATTCTGGATTTTAGAGCGCATAACTGGAAATAAATATATTTTGCTCCTATCTGAGGCTCAGGCATGTTCTTAGCATGTTCTTAAAATTTGGGTAAATTTCAGGCTGAACGTTCTTATAAAAAAGATTCTTATAAAAAAAAAAGAGTGTAGGTGACTTGTATATAGGTGAACTGATGCTGTATATAGGTGAACTGATGCTGTACCTTGCTATCTAACTATGGTAGGACCAAGAAAGACATTCCCTTCCAAAAACAAAGAGTCGAAAGTGCCCCCTTCTTACGACATACCCTTTCCGGATGAAATATCTAGATGTAATGACTTACGTATACTGTGTCCTTGTAGTGGATAACAAGTTTGTATCCCGGCAGAATGTCACTTCTGTTGTTGATAATCTCAAGTGCATACTCCATTGCTTTTTTGTAACCGTATCTGTCGCTACTTGCGTAAGTAACAAATGCTCCTATGTGAATCTCCTTTAACTTGGCCACATTATGTTTGCAAACCTCCGTAGCAGTTCTATTTAAGCATAGATTATTTGTAGAATTTTTGCAGCAGTCAGTTTGAATATTTGAAGGAGATGTTTCATTGCAGCATGATTGTAAGAAGAATGTCTCATTATAACAGCAACTTGAGTTGGCGAGAGTTTGATGAAATGTAAGCAGAAACACCAGAGATAGCAACTGAGAAACCTCCATTTTTCACTCTGGTCTTCGGTATCATCAGAATCTGTTGAAGGAAAACTTATCGTGTGAACTTTGCACTCTACTGATGTACACACTTTGTGCGAGTTCTCCTAAGTCGAAAATCCCATCTCATTTCCGAATGAAATATCACCACCTTTCATACAAATCTGTCAACCCGATTGCATCTAGAATCATGCGAACAAACTAGACTACGGCGAACTAGGGGGAACGGCGAACGTAACAGGGAAGCGCGTTTACCTTGCATTCCTGTTGGTTGAGAATATTGACCTTTGTTTCAGCCAATCAGATTGCTATTTTAAACCAAAGTACGAATGCTTTCTTTGGCGGATAAATGCAAGGGCCACAGATTGTTGTTTCTGGTTGGCTTAGCCTAGTTTCTTCTAAATGCTGTACACTTTTACAAACGACATGGTTGCAAACGCACGTGGTTGAATTATTCCAGCCTCTGAAAAGGCTAAAGTAAAACAAAAAAGCACAAAATATGAAAACGGAAGCTGGAAGGGCTAGGGTCAGCAGGGATACTTCCCGAGCGATTTATGATTTCTTTCTTGAGGCATAAAAGACGATTCTTAGTTTAATGTCCGTCGAAAATGTTATGTAGCTGATTTGTGCGGTAAATACTTCCTTTCGAGTCAGATGCCGCCTTTTTGTCGTGATTTTTATGCCTTCCGTCTTATCAAATGAACAATAAAACAAACAAATCCGTTCAGATTAGAATCCAATTTTGGAATTTCCTCGTAACAGACCTCGAAACTGTGGCATAATGGCATAGTTATTATTTATTTCGTCAGTTAGACATGCTCCTTTTAATTTAAAGCATCGCTGATTTCAATGCGAGCCCGGGAAATTGTGGACAAGGATTAGACACTACAGAAAACAACCGTGGGCTTTTGGTCGCCTACGCTATGTGATTGGGCGAAGCGCTTTTATCTTTATGGGTACATGTACTCGATTACGCACGTGGATTAGCTTTAAACGTCAATAAACATTATGCGATCACATCGATAGAACCTAAAACGAGATTACATTGCAAATTTCTAACATGATCCAAGAACACTGACTACACGTTAAGTCTTACCTCGTACCAGATTTATTTTGTCGTTGTTTCTATAAATTACAAGTGTCATATGTACAACGGAAAGTCTCCTAAGGTTTGTTTACGGAATATAAGTTTAATTCAAGTACAGAAAACAGTTTAGGAACTTTATTTTTTCCTAAAAAAAAAATCTAAATTTTCGACTTATTGCTAGAAGGAAAACTGGATTTAATACTTCATCTCTTCGTGGCTGCGAAACGACACACCTAAGTAGGTCCTAGAAACTTATCCGGCTCTTGGAAAAAAGCTCAAAAAGATCATATTAGTAATAGGACAGTACAGGAAATGGCTGATTCTCAGGAGTAAAAAATCCAGCTTCAAGGTTTTGCCTTACTTTCAATGCCATATAAATCATTGCATGTTTCCGTGTTTTGGGACATCAAGATATCACTTGGTGTGTTGTGTTAACAACATTTTTTCTTTGAATGTATTTTCCGAATATTTAGAAACGCGATAAAGATGCGACTCTCGTCTTGAGTACTCGTAATTGATATTACTCAAATTCGCGACGCGCCACACCCACCTACTTCATCGGATATCGCGTAACCGAAATCATCAACCACCAATTGAGAATTTGATATTACATTTGTACGGTAACTACCGACAGAATTCATGCTTTGAGAAAATTTCCAAAAAATTTCTACAATATACCTGTAAATTTTTCTTGGAAATTCCAGAATCATTTGTGAAATAGAAATTCTAGAAAATTACTGAACTTTCCAAATTACATCAAATATATCCCACTTTTTATACAATTGTTCAAATTACTGAATTTCTTAGAATTAATCTGGTGTTTGATCGTCATGCTCTTCAATTGTTAAACTTCTTGAGTTATGAATTGGTTTAAGACTGGACGTCTCGAATTTCTTAAACATTTGAGTTAAGCTGATGTTGAAAATTGATTCAAACTGTTCCTTTTTTTTTAAATACGAAAATGGAGAAAGGCAGAATTTCGTAGAAAAGACCCTTTCCAAACATGAAGCCTTTCCATAAACAGAAAAGTACTGCTCATTCTTCCCACGATTTTATCTATGAATGATTTTTATACGTTAAGCAGTATCTAATGCTTTCTTAGCTATCCTCTGTCATATTCATCGCATCCTGTTTCACTGCAGATTAACTTTAGTTATGGTGCCATGAAGGAGTTCTTGCGCATCTTTCTGAGTTTAGCAATGTTTGTCTAGTAGGGCTTTCCAAATGAACAACAGCTCTAGTGTGGACCTTATCCTCATAACTAGCCAAGATAGCACTGTTTCGTACAGAACCGGGAGATCCATTTACAGTCTTAAACACATTTAATACGTCTTATTTTGACTGCAGGGAAATCAAAAATCAATATCAGTGACGATCCTGTTTTTATGAGGCCCCCCTCCATGGTGTTGGTCCACCCCTACCCCGGTACTAACAGTACCAGTGAGCGCGCCAAATGAATTTTGTCCCCCCCCCCCACCCCCTTCCGGAACGTACTGCAGCAAAAGATCGATAAAAATTAAGTTTTATTCAGAGCTGGTCTAATCACTTTGCGATTGGTTTTACTACAGTCATCTGAAAATACCCTTTTTCGCACCAAGCCCGAGCAACGAACATTGCTATTTTCCCACTGCAGCAAATGATCGCTTAAGCTCGTATTATCACAATCAGTACGAATTTTATATTTTCAATTTTTTGCTTTTTTTCTTCTACACTACAAAGCGATTTTTTTACGAAGAACTGTTTACTGAATCCCGAAACATAATCTTTATTTAGACACGATAGCACATTGTTTTTCGTGGAAGCCGTGTACTGAAAATTAACAAGAATTAAAACATTGCTCAAACCCGAGTAAATTAGCATGATTTGCAAAAACGTACTTCATGAGCTGTAGTTGTAAGAGTACCAGCTGTCACTGACAAGAAAAGCAAAATAGCATCATTGAATAAAAATATAAAGATGCATTTTGTGCACCTATGAATAGCAGCACTAAGTACCTAGACGCCCTTTTTCGTACGATTTTACACTAGCAAAACCTTTTAAAATAATTTTCCTCGACAAATACCAAGAGTAAATGCATTTCATAAAAGCCAGTGAGATTTTTTCTCTTGTTCTGAAGTGTTCATTTTGTTTCTCGTGTACTTAGATGTTTTACATTTACTTAACTTACATTGTAGTTAAAATTTGTTAAAAGCATTTCAAACAAAAGCGTTATGTGCAAGAAAACCAATGCATAAAGGGAATTCCAAAGCTTTCAAAATATATACTTATATCTCTGTCCTTCACCGTTCATCAATAACAGCACCATTTTTTTCGCAAATGATTTTACCTGAAGCATTTTCAAACATACTCAACTAACCTTAATATAATTTCCCCCATTTGCCTACAACAGTAGGTTTTTGTTGTCGGAGAAAAGGCGATAGATGCTTCCTCCTTATTCAACTATGCTTGTGCCCAGCCATAGAACAATACCGATTAAAATGGGATGGTCGTGAGTCAGACTTCATTGGTGTAGTACAAAGTGCACTAGCACTCTTTGAAGCTTGCTCACGATAATTTGTATCGTACCGCTTGAACTGCATATACTGCCCGAGCACTGATTACGAGGAGCTGTTTTTGTTTCATTCTTAACTGCCATTGGCTATTTGCTTAGCGTCACAGGTCATATGAGTGTCTCAATTCCAAAGACTAGGACATAAGGAGAATTTAGACTATGATCAACTGAATGACAATAATATTGAACTGATCTAACATCGAGTTCTCTTTACTGATACTTTTTAAGGAAATGTGTTGATTTAGCTAAGGAGAATAATTGTAAATATAAATTCGTAAATAAATAAATTACTTGCACCTATTGAATCTCGGTAGAGGGTAACTTCAATCTTTTTTTGAAAGAATGAAGTTTACATAAAAATATTTACAATTACGAGCACAGATTTGAAAATCAACCCCGGGCAAAATTAGTCGATCAGCGATATCCGTCTCTGAGAAAAATATGATATTTTGAGCTCGTAAATAATACACAAAAGTCATTTTTTTCGGGGGGTTTTGTGCTATCGATGTGCTGAATAATAAAACCATTATTCTGCTCGATTTTGCAGAATATCGTCTGATTTTAGCCAACTCGGGACTTCGTCCCTCGTCGGCTAAGTATCAGACGATATTCTGCGCAATCTCGCAGGATAATGGTTAAATATACAGTTTTGTACGAATAGAATGTAGAAAATGGATCATCAAAACAATTAAAGTGGTATGATTCTTTAGTAGGATGTGTAACATGTTCTTAAGAATATTATTATATGTTGCTGATAGCAATCTATTTATGATATATATACAGTAAAACCCCATTTTAGAATTTTAGCCTGAAAATAGTTCACATCCATTTGATACAGAGAAACATTGGGTTGTATGTGCAACATTAGCCTTAACAGGTTCTTATACGCGCGTTTTTTTCTGTAGTATATAAAAGAATGGAAAAAGTTGATACTTTCCTGGGTCTGCCAATTTTCACTTCTAATTAACTAAATTTTCAATTTGATCGCACTTTTTGTTAAACGTTACTTCCGATTCACATGTATCCTCCCCGGGAAGGTGATAGTTAGTCGAAAAGATACAAATAATAAAAGGTAAGCTAGTATAATAACCCTAAACTAACGAATTAGAAAGCAACTTCTTAAGCCTTACTATATGTTTTGCTCTCTTCGTTTTTCATTACATTTTAATCCCGTCAAATGTATCGTAATCTTGTCAAAGATGTGCCAGTAGCGAACATCCAATCTACATTCCAAATAATGCAAAAGGGATAGAATATCCTTTCACTAAGCAATCGAATTTCTCCGCCTTCCTACTGTGTGTTTTCCAGCCATGAAACCTACATCAGCGCACCCCTTTTTGAGAATCAAGTAATCAAAATGCAGACCAGTGGTGTGGTTAGGCCTTGTTGAACTGAACATTCAATAATTGAACGCACGACCATACTTGTCGTTTACCTTTATCTTGATTTCATGAGTCAAAAGACCACAGAATTCTCATCCGATAAAGTACAGCTTCAAGGAATTTGAAACTTACTGCCTTCCTGAAAATAAAAATCAACTGTAAGGGTATTGCAAGGGAGAGATCAGTGGCCTACTGCAATATGCCCTTTTATTAGATACAATAAAATTTGAATGCGCCCACAAAATTGTTCTTGGAACACGTATCCGTTTCATGATTCGCTCGAGGAAATAGGAAACTCTACCTAGTTTTGATATTTTCATTTCTCATACGCCTTTGAATTGTCCAGAAGAACGTTTTTTCTGAAACAGGAACTGTACAATCTCCAGTTGCCATTTATCTAAGGGTCATGTCTCAGCACGCGGCTTCTGGTCTCTAGTTTGACGACGGGAAATGCGCCTAAACGTTGACCATCAAAACATTACCTCTAGTAAATTCGAAAAGTGTTTTAGGAAGGTTTAAAGTTACCTTTTTGTGACTATTGAGCGAGTTATGAAACCCACGACGTCGTCTGGGGGAAAGTAGTGAATTCTGTTCGCATGAATTCTGAATTCGGTTCACGCATGCGCCAATTTGAGACGCATGGAAAAGACGCACGTGGAGCAGGGGGTGATACGTGGAGCAGGGGGTGATACGTGGAGCAGGGGGTGATACGTGGAGCAGGGGGTGATACGTGGAGCAGGGGGTGATACGTGGAGCAGGGGGTGATACGTGGAGCAGGGGGTGATACGTGGAGCAGGGGTGATACGTGGAGCAGGGGGTGATACGTGGAGCAGGGGGTGATACGTGGAGCAGGGGTGATACGTGGAGCAGGGGGTGATACGTGGAGCAGGGGGTGATACGTGGAGCAGGGGGTGATACGTGGAGCAGGGGGTGATACGTGGAGCAGGGGGTGATACGTGGAGCAGGGGTGATACGTGGAGCAGGGGGTGATACGTGGAGCAGGGGGTGATACGTGGAGCAGGGGGTGATACGTGGAGCAGGGGGTGATACGTGGAGCAGGGGGTGATACGTGGAGCAGGGGGTGATACGTGGAGCAGGGGGTGATATACGTGGAGCAGGGGGTGATACATTTTCATCAATAATTTAGCTCCTTATGATTATTGTCAAAACAACCTTTTAGAAACACTGTTGACTAAAGTGTCAAGTTATTGCAGCTTTATAAGGTCGTGCAAATTCAAGATTGATTTACCTACGAAATGAAGTGTCTTAATAACATCTAAGACATATGCATCAAGCCACTCAAATCATTCGAACCAGTAAAACTCGTGACAGGACCAAGCACGACGTAAATTAACAAAGTTAAACCTCTTAAGAGTAAAACCTCTTATCGAATGCTGGTGAAGCAAGAAACAGCGTACCACCAGGTCAACTTTGTATAAATAATATTCTGTTAGATTCTTTCTTTTGTACTTTTTTATGCTGATTGAAAATAGCATGGTTTATTACTGTTTGTTCATATACTGGTTCCAACTATTCTGGGATTACAGATATAAGTGGGCTCAAACATATGATAATTGTATGATGTCGATAACCTATAGTTGCCTGATATTTTTTATGTTTAATAGTCGTGTTATTCATTTTACTAGTTGAAAGTCTTGATGGAATTTTATCACTTCTTACGTCATCCAAACTCTTGCATTTTAGACATGTGGATAACAAAGCAAACCTTAGGCTATTGGTTCAGGTTTTTTTTTAAAGAAGCCCTTATTCGAACGTGTGTTATATTTGAATCCCTAACGAAGCTGTTTGCAGCTAGCGGTCATGCACAGTGTCCAATAATTTACACTAGCAATAGTACTTTACAGGTCAATACTTTGTTACAGTCACTTTGTACATCATGATACATACAGCACCCTAGCAAGATCAAAATTATCAGGGGGGAATTGGTATAGTTTAACTTTAATTTTCTCAAATGAATACAGTTATGGATCTATATCAAAAATGTCCGATTACTGGGGGGCTGGAGACCCTCTCCCCCTGCTACGGGCCTGTACAAAACGTAGCTTGGAACTTAACACATGTTACGTATGCACATTTTATGTTCTTTGTAAATCTGATTTACAGTGATTTTGCGTTTGAAAGTAAGAAAGTTATGTTTGAATAGTTTTCACCTTACAGGGAAGACGTTTCAGGTGTTTAACCAATCAAAAATCGTACACCGTGTTTCGTCCAGTAGGCCACTTGCACTAACTGGGTCACGTGACCCAAATCCAATACATTCTGTATAATCTTGAAAATTCAACCCGCTGCCATTTTTTAACAACAACAACAAATCTTTATTTGTACTTTTGCGCCAGGTTAGAGGTTTTATGCTGAAACTTCAATTTCTGACTAATATCAATTAGTTCTTTGTACATCTCGTTAAGAGGTAGTTGGGGTCACGTGACCCATTTAGTGCAAGTTGCCTATTGAGATGGTAAACCCTGTTTTTCTGGGTCACGACTGCACGCAAGTCGCAACTCACTTCGTTCCCTGATTGGTCAGATGTTCAATTTGTTTCGTATCTGGCTACGTGTATTTACTTTAGTTTATACAGTTTAGTTTCAACAGTTATCTGAAATCCGCTCCAAGAATTACGTTATACTGATCCTTGTCCTTACGTCCCTTCTG
Source organism: Scolanthus callimorphus (assembly GCA_033964015.1). Taxonomy (NCBI): domain Eukaryota; kingdom Metazoa; phylum Cnidaria; class Anthozoa; order Actiniaria; family Edwardsiidae; genus Scolanthus; species Scolanthus callimorphus. The sequence continues at coordinate 31,246,437 of CM066918.1, read as the reverse complement.
AAGCTGTTTACGTCAGCCGTTTTGTAAAGAAGGATGAGGCAATTTTAAAGCACATCTAACTTGTTTCATAGTTTCACAGATAGAAAACGCGGACAGACAACAATCTTTGGCAAGTAGTTAAGTTGTTCTCCGTTGTAGGGAAAGCAGGAAGCAGTATAACTCAGCTTTTTACAAATGACAAGAAACACTAATGCCAAAGAAACTTTTCTTTCACATTTTCTTTCATTTCGTTTATTTCTTTATTCATTTCATTTTTGGATATTCACGTTAAGATCAATGCTCTATAGACTTAAGGTGGCCAATGGCCAATTCACAGAAAAACAGCATAAAAGTAAATCTCCCCATTTCCCTTTAAAAATATTTTTGTTATTGATATATGACGTTATAACAGCTCCGCAAAAGAAATAATATTTAGTTGGCTAATATTTTTCTTTCTACCCGTGCTTTTGTTTAACCGTGTCCCTGTTGGCAAAAGTCTTGGTTCACGAAATTTTAAAGAAAATGCGGCCTATTATATGCTGCTAGCAAGTATTCCTTTCAAAACCCGGCATATTTGTACAATAACAATTTATGTTCAATTTGAATGTGCTCGAGAACAAGAAGGCTGGAGGTGTTAAACAACATTAACGCAATTGTCAAAATTGTTTCCATCATTTTCAATAAAAGCAGAAAGCTCTGTCTAATACTAAATACGAAAAATCCTCTGAATTTCTTTATACTGTTCAATTTAAAAAGTATAATTATCCCTACTGTTCATGTTAAAATATTTCGAAGCTATTATATTGATTTTTCTTATCGTGATTTAAAAAAAAATCTACCTACCGGGTTCCACCCCTCGTCACATTTTAGAATTCTATTTTCTTATGCAGAATATGAAGAGTAAAAGAAATAAAAACTGCTACTTACCGACTGTGTATGATCACCTTGGAGATCTCTTAGAATTCAACATGTTTTTGAAGAATACAAGCAATTAGCTGGCTAATACCCTATGGTAGTACTATACACGCGACAACATGAGCATGATTTACATTAACCCAAATCAATGCAGTCATTTACTAATATTAATAATGTGCTGCATACCTACAGCACAGCTATACTAAAGAGTCCTTTTGAGTGGTAAAGTGAAGTAACCGAGTCCTTGTTTCCTTAGATATATCCTTTCAAACTCACATGTTGGAAAAACAATTCATTTTGGTTATCATTTCACAAAATATAGAATTTCCAAAGAGCACTGCAATTAGCATAATTTCCGAACGGAGCCTCTCTTTTCTTGTGTTATCATGTTTGCAGTAAAAGTCATTTAAACGAGGGAATGATTATCCAGATGATAAATATATACTTACTTTTTGTTGTATTTGTATAAATTCTTATTATGCATCAATGAAATTAATCTCTTTTTTTGGCGGAAAGTTAAAAGAAACCAATTCCCTATAGTGTGTTCCAGAATTTCATTTCACTTCCATCGGAAATGGAGAAGAAGAATCTCTTCTTCTCGAACGCTTTAGTTTAATAGTATTTAAATTAATATATAGTATTCGATTATCGTTAGAACTAAGTATTTTATATACACTGTCATTTCTTATGTCAGTTGCATTGAGAACAACTTTGATTTTTCTGTACTTGCTACGTGAGCAGGGGACTCGATCTTAGTTCATAAAAACTCATTTACGGTGCCTTAGGTTTTAATTAAGCTCCATTTGGGGAATTTAACTGTATGGAGACAGGGTACTCTTTTTCGTAAAAGCTTTTCACCACATTTTTAATACTGTAACTATACTTTATTGGATTTTCCTCTACGGCAAACACGATGTGCAAATAGCCACGCTTCGAATGTTTTCTAAGCTAAATTAAATTTGTCGCAAGTTTTCCCCGCTCGAACTTTCAGTTGCCGCTATTTGGGTATTTATTTGATGTACTTCAATGTCAGTTATCAATCTTCCTTGCATGTTTGCTAAATAAATTGCGTTGAAGCGAAGGCGAAGAAAGATTAGTGTTTTCAGTACTAGATTTGGAAGCTGTTTCCAAGCTAAAATTGACATACGCTGTCGACAATCGGTACCTATTTTAAAATAGCGAAAAGGAAATTTAGAACAAAATAGAGCGAAACAGAGCGGTCAGTAGTCATTACTCTTAACATTAATGTTGAACAATTTTTGTCCAAATGTTGCTAAAATCCTGTTCATTTATATAATTTAAAGCATATATTGTTTTTGAAATCCAACTCAGTGTACCTGCCCCTAGGCTGGAATGCCCCATTTCTTGTAAAGAAACGTAAATGAAAATCTAAGGTTTGAATTTTCAGCTTGGTGATTACCTGCCTGCAAACATAAACAATCCTCAAGCTTGATGAATCGCAGACTTGTCTTAGCCTCAGGTAATCGGTTTTTCCCTTTAGTTTTAAAAAGGTTTACAATTGTTACTCTTTTGCTGGGCTGTGTTGCCCAGCATGTTCATTTTATGACGTAAGCTAACTTGGGGCTCACCCTTGGTCGATAATGGTCGATTGTCCTCGGTTGCAATGCAAGGTTTCGACCCCTTTTTACACAACAAACCTTATACATGGTTTGTACACCCTCATCTCGAAATTAAGTCGTAAATGTGGCAAATTACGTGTACTAGACGTTGTTCTTTCTGCGTTCCTTGCACGCTCTCATGTCTACCTCAGTTCAGTGAAGTAAGGTCGTTTCATTTGCATTGCTATTCTGTTTGTTGCGAAGCTAATTTGATAAGGAAGTTAACGTCATATGATAATGGAGTATAACTGGACAGATGCCCTCGGCGACGAGTTGGTACATAACGTGAGCGGTAATAAGGAAATACCCTGTCCTAATTATACAGAAAGGAAATTACTTCACGTTCCTCGTGCGAACAGATCACTAACAACATGGCGTCGTTTGGCCCATTTGTGACGATGTCGCACGAGTACGTCAGCAGTTTCATTTTCCGCGTTCTTTTTGACCGCCAATCATTTACTGTACACAAAGAAGCGATAACGGTCCGTTTGACCCAAGCACGTTCGTTTCTCATTAAGAACAGTTTTCTATTGCTTTTTTTCGTCGCCTTTGCTTGTTTTTTCGTTGCTGTCGATGTAATGATGTGGTTCTGTTTGCTTGCTTTGTTCGTTCGTTTGTTTGTTTGTTTGTTTTATTCGTCTGTGCATATGTCTGCCCTTACACCTGTTCATTGTCTTTCAATTCTTCGGTACTTGCCTCTACCACAAGGCAGGCGTAACAACAGGGTAGCGCCAAGTACACTAGCGAAGATTTTACTTTTTATGTTTATATATTTACGGTTGCTTGAAGATCTTTTACGACAATTTTCACCCAGGATACAGAAAACGAAATTTTTGCGGTTATACTATAGTGAGAAAAACGGTTACTTGGAAAACAAGTTGCTTGTATACATCCGTGCTTTATTGTGTGTTTGTCTGTTTATATTCTCTGTTAGTTTGTTTGTTCCTTCGTTCATTTGCTTGGTTGCTCTTCTGTTCATCGCCGTTCGTTTCTTCTTTCGTTTCTTGCTTTGACGGGTATAAGCAGTATGTTCAAAACCTATATATCAACTACGACGGCAAGTAGACGTCAAGTGATTAGTGCATGACCATGGTGAATCCATGGTGTATGGTCAAAGGTAATACTGGGTTGAAGTTCAAGCCATCTTCGAAAAACTGCGCGCACGTAGACAAGTGTAGATTTTTCATTATATTTTGGGCCTGCCCCAGGCCCTTTTTGCCTTGATGGGGGTCAGCAGGACTGACCCCCATCCCTCCACACCTGTGCTCATAGATCCCCCTGCCTTGTGCGGCTAGTTATTGCACAGGTGTCTATGAGTGACCCCCCTGTCTTTTGCTAGTTATTGCACAGGTGTCTATGAGTGACCCCCTGCCTTGTGCTAGTTATTGCACAGGTGTCTATGAGTGACCCCCTGACTTGTGCAAGTTATTGTACAGGTGTCTATGAGTGACCCCGCCGCCTTGTGCTAGTTATTGCACAGGTGTCTATGAGTGACCCCCTGCCTTGTGCAAGTTATTGTACAGGTGTCTATGAGTGACCCCGCCGCCTTGTGCTAGTTATTGCAAAGGTATCTATCACATGAAAGGGAAGTGTACTTTTTGAACGAAAAATTAAAGCAAAAAGGGAATTATGTTTTTATTGTCGCTATTTTGCAGCGTTACTTTCCAAATACCTTCTATAAATTTTACGTCATATTGTTCATTTTGGAGCCAAGTTAATTTGACAGCACGCTGGCGACATAGAATCTGTTTCAATTCATTTAAACATAAATGTGACATAACAGTCATATTAAAGTATAACTACCTCCCCGCCGCTGCTCTGTCGTTGAACCGGATAAAACGTAGTATTGGATGACGAGTTTCTAAAATTCTAAATTTGATATCTGGCTGTTTATAAACATGTTATTCAAGTAATGTATTCTGTAATAGAGCATTCATTTTCCCCCCTCACGCTTACGCCTTTAAGTGGATGTTTTGGTCTCCCGTGGGCAGCTGGTATGGTGGAGAGCCAAATTTTCATATATACATGTCAAACAATTCGAAATAAAACCCAGATTATTACGCACATTTATTTCTGTTTTGCATTTTAGTAGAAGCTTCGTTTTCAACTATGAAATATATATATATTTTTTAAAAACCTTTTTGCTCAGTGATCCAGCACTTTCCCAAGAAGAAGGAAAAATATGTTATCCCTGATAAACTTTAACTTTGTACCTTTTTCGATAACTGCAATAACTCAGATCACTGCATCGTCTTCTCCTGAACTCCCTTCTCTCCTCCACCAGATTCTAGATGTCTTTCAAACCTTTTGTAGTTTTCAGATGATCAGCTGTCTCGAGTGCCACTTTGCTATGAGAAACTAAGAAAAAACTGATTTGAGCGCATTACAATGAGCCCACGTGACCATAATTCCAGTATTTTGAGCCCGCGTTTTTAAATGTCAGTGGAACTGTGTCTTCCAACATCATGACGTAGTCTATTTTTTTCTAACGAATGATAATTTTCTCTCTTTTGTGTACTTGTGTACGGCAACAGCAAGAATGAAGGTTCAAGGACTGAGTTCTTCTACATTTCGCTAATCCTGGAACCCAACAGTAGGAGCCTTCGTCCAACTTTTATTCTTGATTGGGCATTTTGACAGACTGAGCTATTTTTAGAAACAGTTTTGCCATTGAGTTTGTTTTTTGTGATAAAAGCTACCATAATAAATATTTTATTTATGTATACTATAAGACATCTTGGATTGAAAAAATAGACTAGACTGCAAGAATACCCAGGCAATCCATATGCTAGTATGAGAGAGGAAGCTTATATCCGTCGGCGCGCTCCTGCCTCCTGGCTAGAATAATTTTGGTGGCAGGTAAACTTGTGCCTTCATGTACCTGAGATACCTTTCGAATAATATATCAAGTGCGAGACACTGCGTGTTTCATCAGGATTTCCAAACACAGAGAAGTGGGTCGAAAAAAAAAACAAGACGTGGTTTCTAGCCGACTTCGAGGTGTTTGGAAATCCTGATGGAAAATACTGTATAGCTTCTCAAACGAATCATTTAATGTCGAGAATAAGGAAGACTAAAATCTCAAAAATGTATGCAAATTAAAATCGCGTATCCAAACCTCCTTCACGCTTATAATTTTCTTTGTTTAAAGAGCCTGTGTCAGCCGCCATTTTGATAGCATTGCAACATACCAAGTCGGAGAAAGCATCCATTTCCATCGGCTGATTTAGAGAATATAGAGCAATGTTCTCGATTGAATTGGTCAATCAAATCTGAAACTTTGTTTCTAGATGTTGATTTAGAGATTTCTATATACTAATTACGATTTTGAGACGGCAATTCCACAAAATATTGACGGCTAGTTGGGAGAAAATATTTTCTTCCAACGCCGTCAATATTTTGTGGAATTGCCGTCTCAAAATCGTAATTAATATTGTATCGCGATTCTTAAAGATTTTCTGGAGGAAATGGCAGGAAATAGTGTTATTTATTGTCGATTGAAATTTCAATTCTCATTACATTTACGCGTGCAATCACAAGGGCTTTTCGCAATCACAAGGGCTTTTCGCACGAGCTCGAGCATTTTCTGTTTACATTTTTCCATCTTTTTTGGCGAAAAAAATCTCTTTCTGCGATAAGATATTGCTAGAAATATAGCTAAACGTTATTTCTAACTATTGACAATGAAATGAAATATTTCGTGCGAAAAAAGTTGAATTTCGCTAGCCCTTTTTGAGCCGTCAATACCACAAAATATTGACGGCTCACAAAGTGAATCGCGAAACTACACGTAATTCGTCTTATTAACCTTTGCGAAGATCAATCGCAATGACGAACGAATATGTAACGATGCAATAAATATAAAGTTGCATTTCTCACATAAATCGCCCCGGGCCACCTTAAGGCTTTCTTATCAAATGGCTTCACAATACTTTTGGCTGGAGGTTGGTGTATATTTTTGGATAAGTGCTTTTCAGGACTAACAATCTACCGAAAAGACGCTAAGAGCATTACCCGAGAAGATAAAACTTAGTTTTAAATGCTTAGTTTTCAATCCCAAGTCTGTTTGGTTGACGTTGGACGAAACATGCGATACCATCAGAGCATATTCACTGCAAAGTGCCCAAGACATAAAACCTATTATTACTAGCCACTTATGCTATACAAAGCCTCGTTGCGGCTTCATTGTCAACCTAATTTCCATAATTAAATAAGTTTGTCTGGTATCAAATGTGCTGCCATAGAACTCTAGTGCAGGTTATATTTGTTATTATATTTGTTAGTAGCGATTCGTCCATTAGTACGTAAATATATTTCTGCAAGTAATATTATGACTGATTAACAGAAATAATGTCATGATATATAGGTACCAGAAAAGGCCTCTTATTTGCAATGCTGGAAGTATTGAATGTTGTGTCACTTATCATTTATTGTCCGCCCATATTGTATTATACTTCTTCCAATTTCAAGATTACAAAATATGCCGAAAATATGGAATGTCCGAAAATTTGCGGCTCTTGTAAAAATATGTTATTCTCGTCAACTATAGATGCCTATATTCTTATGATATTGCCATACCTTATATAGCTTTCACTTAATATTTCAGTAATTGACGCTTTCCCATTACTTTTTCCTCCCTTGCTCAGCCATATTTGGCCCCTAGAGTCCAATTCTCCGAGCGGACTTGCTGTAAATGAACCTTAGACTCGAACTGAAGCTCTCCTCTTGATTCAAACAACTCTCATACTGGACTTGTTTATCGACGTCAAGATCAAAAGGCGGATAATACTTGATTATTTTTACTGAAGCAACCTTTTAATGAGGCACCTTGAGCGCTTTAACCTGATGTTTAAAAACTTCATATTTTCCGACAGTCTTGATGAGTTTGCTAGCCCCATCGCCTCAATGTACAGAAGGAAGCAACGGACACTTTGATGGTTTATCTTGCACGGTCATGACCTGCGAGAAAGTTTACGTAACTTTGTGTGCCTTACGGCCTTGGTTATATTCTTTGAGATCTCACAAGCAAAAGATGATCCCTATTTTCCGGTTTGAGTAAAGGGCATTAAAGTGAAAAACTATAAACTCGGAAGGGAGTTTATCATAGCTATGAAGTAGTATAGAAGAGTCTGGATTTCTAGGTGGTTTGCTTAGTAATACAGCTGGATGAACACAAAAGTAATCCTGGTATTGTTTAGAGTACATTTATCGCCCGTCAGCCAATTACAAGCCAAGTAAAACCACTTTCATTCCTTGAACGCGTTACTAGTTTCTTTGTAAGCCACGTTTCTTTGTAAATCACTATCACGCGGAAAGCACGTGATCATTATATACACAGCCCCGTTTAGTTCAAAATATGATTTGATAAAAACAGAGCGACCAATGATAATGCAAAGCAAATACAAGTAATTTGCGACAGTCAAACGATCAAAAAGAACGAAACGCCTATTGGTTCTATTTTTGTGACGTCATTCCACCGGATAGAAATTTTTGTGCAAAGAGTTCAGTTCAGTTCAGATTGTTCAAACTTTGACTAGTGAAATCAGGTAAAGAACATTGAATCATCGTCCATAAGCCATTAATTAACATCTAATTACATGATGACGAGGGGACCACCCTGTCTGAGACCCTGTGCATTTTTGTACAGTTATATGTAAATTAACAATACAAATAAAATCCCTCCGTCTATGTCAGTAAATGTCGCGTTAATGTAGTTGTTATGGTCTGATCTGAGATGAAGATGGACAGCCTTTGATGTCAAAGCTTTGAAAGCGATAAAAAATTGATACATTACATGATGACGAGGGGACCACCCTGTCTGAGACCCTGTGCATTTTTGTACAGTTATATGTAAATTAACAATACAAATAAAATCCCTCCGTCTATGTCAGTAAATGTCGCGTTAATGTAGTTGTTATGGTCTGATCTGAGATGAAGATGGACAGCCTTTGATGTCAAAGCTTTGAAAGCGATAAAAAATTGATACGTTTTGCCTGTAAAGATCCGAATAAATTAAAGATCATGAGTTTGCTTGGCAACTGTGTACCAGTTATGCAACAATCATATGCTGATTTAGACTCAGACTCGAAATGCACAGCTACCATATTTAGATATCATTATTTTTAATACCTTTCTTTAAAATACCTTCAATTGAAAATTTACTCATTTCACAAATGAAGCTAATAATACTAGGAACAAAAACATAGAACTTACATGAATGGGACCCAGCGTAATTCAGCTTACGAGCTGCGAGTTTGGGGAAACGGTCGCAAATACCCCGAATTAATCTTACCAATTGTGTATGTTTATGTTGAACCTAAAAAGAGTATATCAATATTTCTGTTCTCTCGCTTGCTTAGGTTGAGAATTGTGAAAATGAAGGATATATTTGAACTACATTTGCCATAATGCCAAAACGGAGAAACCATTAATTTTATTTTGTCAAGACACAAGAAAACGTTGGCAAACGTTTGTTGAATCCTTTCCTATTGAAACTGGAAGAATGGATTCGTTTCATACATTGTCCTTAAGACTCGTGTTTTAAGCCGTCTTAAAAGAAGCATAAACACTGTAAACATCAAGATAAAATGTTCACTTTTCAGCTTCATACTACGTTTAAAACGGTGATATATAACACTGAGTATTTGGTCTAAAATGGGCCAAAAAAGCCATTTTACCAAACCACCTACCGAGCTTATTGTCATGCAGTCATGCCTTTATTGACTTTGTTTGAAGTTTTAAAGAAGCCAAGACCTACATAACCATTCACTGTGAAAGGTTATGAAAACAAAGAGAATCCAGGAAAGAGTCTCGTCTCTCAACAGGGATTCTAGTCGAAAAAATCATCGCCGGATTGTTAATTAGAAGCCGAAAACTAATGTGTATGGATTTTACTTACGCTTTATACTCCATTTTATAAGGACACTAATTTTCATGCTTCACTTTGATATTTGTGGCCTCAAATATTGGTAGAACGTTTAATTCCAGACCCTAAAGGTGCCAGGGATTGCTGGTGGGATTGTGTATGTTGTCCAAGTTATTTTACACGAGGCATTAAAATCCTTCATCTCCTCCAATGGTAAAATTCTTATTTGTTTTGAAATTATATTTCTATAGAAGCGGGACAGAAATGAGTTAAAAGGATCTTCTTAAAATGACCTTAGTCTGGCTCGTGTGGTTTTTAAGTTCCCCGACAGCAGGGGTTTAAATGAATGTTCTACCACACTTCACCCTCTAACCCTGGACTTCATACATTCAATTGTACAAGCGCTTGAGGCCTTGAGATCTGGTACAATTTTCTGTACATCTTGCGGTAACTAAAAATGGCCTACCTTTTCACGTTATTTGCGCTCATTCACGGACCAACACGAGGATCTACCCTGCTAAACGCGCTTCTTTAAGAATACGGTCATGAAAATGTATGAATTGAAGGTCAAACCATGCGCACAGTTTTATCCAATTACACGAACGGAGCCAGATGTATTTGAATGAACATACGACAACCATGCTCGACTGACACACATGTCTAGCCTTAGGGGTATCACATGCAGTAGCGGTCAGCTTCAATCTTGCAATTATCTTTGTAATTTCTTCAAGTGGTAAAGACAATGTATTTAACAAATTGAACTTGAAAATGAGAGCGTTGGTTTGAGAAGTCTATTACTGGATTCAGGGATAAGATCATTTGATGAAGTTGAAAGAAAGAGAATGTGTTTTATAAGAACTCGGTTTTCTAAGCGGTTATGAGGAGACCAGCCCTGGAGTTGAGTATGTTCAGGGGTTCGATTTTCTAAGTGGTCATTAATTAGAGAGCATTGGGTGTAGAAGTTTATTAAGGATTTTGGGAAACGATCATTTGAAATCTAGAAAATCACCTCTTATGTCAAGTCAGAAATCTTGCAAGAAAGAGATGGATGTGTTAAGGGTTCGGAGGGTGCTGATTTTAGACGTTTGGGGATAATATTATTTGAAAGCTAGAAAATCACCTGTTTAGTCAAGTCAGAGATTTAAGATCCGAAAAAAAGTGTTGAATGTGTTGAATTCTTTTCTTTTGGTGGCGTCTATGGGTCTGTAGAACACTCGCTTTTATCATTTTCGTGACTGTTGACAAAGTGAAAGAAGAACAAATATGTAATCAAGTTTCACGTGCAGCACGAAAACCACGGGCTCCTAATTGTTATCATTATCCACTTGATTTGAAATTGCTCAAGTATATATTTTATTTAAGTTAATAAACTCAAGTGCGTGTGTTAAACATCAGAGGAATAGCCGTGTGTCCACACGACTGATGCCGTAGCAGGGCTGTCTCCGTCAATTTGTATGAGGTTTTGACAGTTATAAAATCAGTGACTATTGTGGGACGATGCTAAATCTTCACCCTTTCATAGGATGCCACCTACCCAACCCGTAACATATTTTGTCAATTAGAATACGATTCCCAAATCATGGACATATTGGACATTTAAGACCTTGTAGTGCGTTTGTCAATTAGTTATTTCTGGTCATATTTTTCTCAGCTTCTTTCCATGATTCATGTCAAGAAAGCAAAGCAAAGATTGGCTGACTTCTCAGAAGGTGGTTGAGGTAGTCTGACAGTAACCAATTCTGGTGTTACAAGAATGATGATCTTTGGGTTCTATTTTTCACCATTTAAGTGCACTGGAAATAATTGCTGTTGCTTTCATGTGCAATTTGACCAAAAACAACGTATGTCACGTACAGATCAACAGATCAAGAGAAAGATCAAGAAAGATACTTTTGCATTGTTTTCCCTTTTCTGTAGGAAAAGCAATGTTTTTACGTGGATTATGAAGGAAATAGCCTTAGTTTGGGTTGAATTAGCGAACAATTCTGGGAAGACGAAAAACCGGCGCCTTTGAACAACAGGAAATGAACTTTAGAACTGCTGGGGTTAAAGGAAAATAATATTAGAACTCGAGGAAAACAACTTTGATAGGTCAATTTAATTAGGACGGATAACGTACGGTTAGCCACTTCCATCTGTTTTTCTACAACAAACTCTTGCCCACGTGTTTTGTGACACGCCTTCTTGTTAAAGTAAGAACCTACAAATTGAACTTTCACGAATTTTAAAAATAATAATAAAAGATTCATGTCCATTTACGTAAAAACTAGTAATAGAACCATTGAAAATGAACTGCTAGTTGAGAAAGATGATCAGAATTGTCTTAACGTTTCCGCGAGTTTTTCTTCATTCCTGAGCTAAACAAGGCGAGTCAATATATGTAACATGCCCCTCTTGTAACTGACGAGAATAAATGATACAATATTGTGTTTTCCTTTAAAGAAGGCCAAGGACGATTCCGACATTTCGTAGACCAGCCTTAGGTGATTTATCTCCGCTGCGTTTTTTCACTTGTGTTATGTAAATCTAATCCTTGAGTATTATACAACAGCGTGTTACAAATATGACTTCTTTCGAAACCTAAATTTTGTGTATGTTTTGAAGGAAGCGCTCTGTTTTAGGTGTTTAGCTACCCCCTCCCCAGTAGGAACAAGCGTTTGGTAACATTAACTCGGCAGTATACCAACTAATAATACGGCGGGTGGTCTATGTTTTTAAATATTTCCCATTAGGCTTATACTGAAGAAATAATATTACAATACAGCTCCGGCCAATCTCTCCAGATCTCCAAACTAAATGCTACTGACTCGAAAGATTAAAGGATTCTTTTTATTTCACCAATGGATTATATTGTTGCGTCCACGTACAAACAACTGTGCCATTGTTTTATCTGCAATTTAAAAATGCATTTGAAATAACGCATGGAGCTTTATCCGTGAGAAGTTTAACTTTAAAGAACCAGTATTATAATACAGGTCCAGCGTTCAGTAGAATGTATAAGTTTGATGAATGGACTAGAATGGAAAATGGAAAATTAACTTTTAGCAAGTGTTATTTTTGCGTTGATTTGCTTGCCATCGGGGATTTCAACATTGATTCATTTCTATGTTTAAAAAACTATATCCGGAATAAGAGCTTAGCTAAAACGCACGATTTTGTTGATGATCTTGCTATTTGAGGTTTTCTTATTAAGTTGTTTAAACTTCATTTCATATTACTTGCATAATGTTTTCATTCAAAAAATATTCAAACGGACACTTAAAAACTGACATAACTTGAAATAAATGTTGTGAATGTAACTTGCGAATCAAAGCTTATTGGCATGGGAGACCTAACTGTGAAATAGATTCATGAAATGCTTGACATCAAAAATATCAAATTCAAGTAAAAAAGAAACAATGTAACACTGGTTAGCAATACAACATGCAGTAAGAAACTTTACAAAAGTTTGAGCACAAAGCACCCAACCCTGATTAATTCCAAAATATATAGTGCAAGTGCTTAAGAGATATTGGCGAGGCATACGGCCGTGTGATTAAGGTGGTTGAAATTTGTCCCTGTTCGTTTATTTGATTAGTGAGATTATAATCAAGATTAATAAGTTTTATTGTTTTGACTGTTTACACGCGTGCTCAGTTTGTGGTGACTCAAAAGCTGGCAGATCATCTCTTGTATGAGCGACTATCACGAACTAAGGGTTATATAGCAGAACTCATATCCACTTCAATACACTAAACGATTCAATAGCAATGGATCTGAGCTGTCACCTTTTATCGCCGATTGAAGTCAACCTATCGAATTTTAACAAACATTTGCACAAAGCCGTGAATACGAAGTGAGACGAAAAAGCAGAAAAGATTATTTTTCACACAAAGCCCTTATCGTCCACATACCCGATAGCTATGTCACTCAAATTATTTCTTTCTCTCAATTGAAAGAATTAATAGCCTTCCTTATCAAACGCGGCGTAACATCGCCAGAGTCATTAGTGTATGAACTGATTGCAGAGCCATTGACATATTTTCCCACTATATCGAGATTTATGAATTTTTCCCGGATTCTTAGAGCGAGGAAATGAATTCACCCCGACTCTCTCTGGTGACGGAAATCTGTGTTTTCAATTTCATTATATTATACATGATTGTGGTTTTCTGGCTATTTTGCGATTTAGCCCCGTAGCGGTTCAACAACAGAGATCTGATAATACGGACTTATTAAGGCATGTTCTATTTGCCTTTAGGCAGTGCAAATGTAGCAAAATGAGCTCGCTGAAACGTTATCACCGAGAACAAAATCTCATCCCTTGTAGTCTGGCGTATTTCGATTTTACAGTTATGCTCGCAAGTGAATCAAAAGACCCTTTGAATAGAGCTATGCACAATCGCAAATGCGTTTTTACGATAACAGAGTAGTAATTCCCAGTGTTATAGTGTTTTTCACTCGCAGAAAGCAAGTTATCTGGCAGATCTCAAAAACCTGAACGTTTTCGTGTGGGGAAACCCTTTCCTCACAGTTCCAACCATGGCTCTGTTGTCCTCTTAATAAATTGTTAGTTTCTTTTTGCTTCATTTAACTTAAATGATGTAGTTACTTTTATGGACAATAGTTAGATTGAAACAAGTCAAAATCTATTATGAACTTTCATGGCTATTTTTCAAGAGATTGTAACGGTCATATAAGGTTACTTGAGCTGGTCAATTCAACTCTAATCGGCTTACCTCTGCACTCCTCGGAATTCCCACAAGTCAAAAAGCCTTGATGCGGATGAGGCGAATTGTCTATGAATGTGTGATTTGCCGCTTGAGTCAGCTGGGTCCACGAGAGAGGTGTATATGCGACTTACAAGTACATGATTCACTTAGTTGACAGCTGCTTATGCTTGCTATCAGTGACTGCATCGCGACAAACGAGTCGCTCCCGCATTGTTTCCAGTTCACAAATGATTTGGATCGGGTTTAGGATCCAATATTTATTGTAGATAAAAGCCTTGATTTAATAAAAAGTTTAAATAAGACGCCACAGTAATTAATGTAAGATAGGAACTAGAGAATACATCACCGTTGTGTATTTGGGGTCTTGGGGAAATATCGGTATGAAAAATAACATGATGTGAGCGCATGAATTCGCCCCTTTAGCAACCATTTTTCTTCAGGAGATGTCAAACTTTACCCTTATGATATGGGCAAATCGTTAAAAGGTTCATTTCTGGCATTAATAACTATTCAGAAGAATTAAGTGGGATTATACATTTAAGGATGCATGAGAAACGATAGCCAAGACAACCTGTCAGAAACTGAGTTTGATATTTTTAAATTTACACAAGTTAGAAGTATAACTGGTGCGCTTTCCAATAATTGTCATTATGAGACCATAAGAAAGCGAGAAAAATCTACCACAAATTTGCCTGAGTAGCGTTTTTGAAATTGCTCTTGTGGCGTGGTTATCATCGTGGTTGCTTGTTTGTGTACCCGTGATTTCAAATACAATTGTGCGATGCTTCATTCTATTATTACACGAGGGATAGAATATGGTTTTGCTAAATTGTTTACGTTTATTGAAGCGCCACCACTTTGCTTCACCAAAATAAACTGAGTGCTCATAAGATTAAGCGCCTTGCGGATTGACCTGCTAAATGGGGATCCGCAAAGAGCTTTTACCAAGACATGAACGGCGCGACGACTCCGACTTGTGAATTATTCATGGGTGTCTTTTTGAGTGGGCGCGGTTCGTATCGCATGACCGCATCTAAATCAAGCTAACTGGCTCTAGAGACGGAGTAAATTAGATGACATCATGGCTTGTGGTTTGAGGATGATACCTGTGGTTCAAGGCAAGTTGTTATCCAGACGCGTGTCTGGTAATCGTCACAACCGTTAGTCATGAGTGCGCGTGGGGTTTATATTAAATACGTTTAATATCATTTACCGAGGTATTTTAGTGTCATTTGAATTCGACGTGATCTTTTAACTCCTGTAAATGACCTTGTAACATTCTAACGACATCTATTTTATCTTGTCGGTAACTGCTTTTATAGAAATGATAACGTTTTTTTTTCCTGAAAGCGTGCACGAATGGCAAACAACTTTTACAAACAAGTAGTTTTTCTTTTTTTGTTCGTTTTTTTCTTCAGATTTTTTCGTTCGTAACTTCGTCGTGACAGATTCCGACCGTATACGTCAAACATTCTCTGAGTCAATAGACCTTTTTCCAAAATGGCCGCCGCAAATTCACATGTCTTAAAATTAAACTTACTGAAAATCAAATACTGGCACTAGAAAGAGTAAATTGAAAATTTTACAGAGATTTGTATGACTGGGGGTATGCGTCATACCCCCAGTCATACAAACGTCTGTAAATTTTCAAATTTTCAACGTTCGTTTTCTCGGAAGATATTGGATATAATGGAGTGAAATTTTGTAGTTTTACTGAAGTGATGATGGGTCATCTAGTGCTGGTGTTCATTTTTAACAAAAATCGATTTGAATTTTCGGCGGCCATTTTGGAAAAAGGTCTATTTGCACATTATAAATCAACGAAATTTCGTGATTCCTTGCGTTTGTGAGTCATCTCGATCGGACGGCACCAGGGCGTGGTGTGAAATATATGCGACATGTTTCCGAGTACTGCTCACATAATACACTTGAGATCCGATGATCTATAGCTGAGCTTTTATCAGGCCAACAATATTCTGAGAGGATAGCGTGGGCAATCCAGGCGATGCGTATGGTTGTCCTGTCAGAGGAGCCAATTTTGATAAAAAAAAATCCAAAATATTGTACTTTTCTTTCTTCACAATTCGTATATATATTTTTTTTTTGCACGCGCCAAAAATAAAGAAGCCTTGGTTTGTCCAACTACGTTTTTTCAAGTTCAGCTGTCTTTGGAATTGCTTTCCTCTAAAATATGCGAACCAGAAATGAAGAGTCTAAAAACCAGAAGAGTGTAAAATTCCTGTTACCTTCCAAGCCATATGTGAATAGACTTAGCGGCTAAGCAGGGATAAAAAAGCAGAATTCTTGTCTCCTGAGTATAGATCGGGATTACATGTGGATTTTAATTTTAGAGGTGTACAACGGCGGCAGAGGAGCGTCCTGATACCCTGCTCAGGGTATCAGAACGAGAAATGATATATCATCAAACTTTTACCCACGTCAGACAGGAGAAGGAGAAGTCAAAAAAACATTTCTAGACATTTACCTTATTTCCCCTCTGGTGATTCGTTAAATATTATAGACACTGGGACAGCAAAACCAAGACGTTTTCACATGAAACTGTCAAATCCAAAGCAGCTGAACAATTTGTAATCCAATGAAACAAGCTATCATCATAACGAAATGATTGAGTAACTATTTGGCGCCAAGGAGGAAGCCCAACCAATCAGGATCTCCTCCCAAGACCATTTGTCAACCTGTTTTTCCCGTTAGGAAACCCTTTAAACCAACGGAAAGAGGCTGTACTTAGTTAGATGAGAATGGTTATCAGGTAGAATTTCTTAGTATCGCGCTACCTATCACAGCTAAAACCACTACTATCTCACATTGCAATTAGCAAGTTGATGTACCTGTGTATGAAAGCGAGTGAGAAACTTGTTCTTGAAATCTTGTGTATACACCTATTTCATTACCGTTACTCGTGAAACCGTATCATGAACCGTCTTCATGTTGGCAATGATAATTCATTCATGTTGGCAATGATAATTCTAGCCTAAAATCGCAGCATTTCATGTCAAATTATGCCGCCCCAGATGTAGTAAAAGCAATTTCACTGAGTCTTCTTAGTGTGTTTTGGTTTGTCAGTTCATTAAAAAGCGACTTCATTTTATGACGCATTGTTCATGATACATGGTTTCACGAAGCAACGTTAATTGAAGTAGGTGAACATGTGAATCTTTTCAGCGCTCTGGTGTAGACCTTGACTATTAATACCATAGAGCCGTATTGACGCTCTTTATTTCAACGTTTTCGCTTTTTATCGGAGAGCTTAACGCTTGCAATAAAATCTAAAGTACAAGCCACACCTACAGGTTTATTGTGAACGTTAATCCTTTAATAGCAAGATCCCTAAGTTTATGTAGGTTCGATAAACTTCGCCGCGTCATAATGATAAAATTAGCCGAGAGCCGGGATGTGCGCAGGATTTTGAACAGTTGCAGTGACAGCCTCGTGGATACACAGGATTTTGCAAATCTACAGGCCAAGCTCGTGAATGCAGTACAGTACAGACTTGTACCAAAGTCCGGGCCCCACAATGTGCAGGCATAGGCTGCATGCCACTCGCGAGAGGGGATGCGGGAAAGGCGATAAACATACTGCCACTTATTTCTTTATCTTCTAAAAGGCATTATAATAAGCTGTAAATGTTTTGAAATAAAAAGAACTGTCATGGAGAGAAGTCGTTACGTTTTACTCGTGTTTCGATGTTTTTTTTTTTTCTCCCTACATGAATTAAGTAAAACAGAGATTCGAAGAATGTCTTAAACAAGTTACTGAAAATTACAGGAGACAAACAGTTGAGCTCCGTGGAAGGAGAATAGAGATTTGGGAATCTTTTCGGGAACAAAAACTTCAACGGGGCGACTCAGAAGAAAATTGTCTCCAACACAACAGTTTGTTGGATTTTCATATTTCGCAGCGTAATTTTCTTCGCAGTTGACATAACAGACGAATTCATAATACTACATAGTCTAGTATTACTAGTTTTATAACAATTGGGACTGCCTGAATAATAAATGTATTACCTTAGCTTCCAGTCTGGGTAGTTAAGTTTTTCTGAGCTTGTAACACGTTCGCAGGGTAAGTGCTACTGGTCTGTTTATTGAGCAATTATTTTCATACTGTGGCTGTTTACGCATCCGACCACAGGCTTCCCGTACCACTCACCATCATGACCACTCTATCGCCTACTTCCGCTAAAAGGCTGGGAACTGAAGGGAACTTGACTCCTGCTAACTGCCTTGGTTTTCAGCTCTTGATTAAAACTCTTGATTAAAAACAGGCGAACTTGGAGTGATGCGCGCACGGCCTACCGCAGAGCAGAAGAGGAAAAGAAGTCCAAGAGATTTTAAAAAAAATCATGATCTTTCATTGTCCAAGATTTCTAAACTGGGTTATGGTGTCACTACTGTTCTTTGTTTTAACTTGGCGGGGTTTTCATGTCCCATTAGTGAAAAACAAAAAATAGTGCGACGTATAAAACAAATAAAAACGCGCGACCCCGGACGGATGCAATTGTTGTTGTGTGTATTCGATTTATATCCTCAATTTTGGTAAAAAAAAAAAAAAATAGTGTTCCACACGTTATTTCTCCCTTAAAACGCATCCTCATATGCAGCACAAGATTTTAATTCAATATCATATTAGCTTGCAAACGAGCTTTTGCTTCTGAGGAATTTGGAATCATTATAGCACAATTATTTCTAAATAATATCTTATTAACTGCGAAACCATTTTCCAAATTTGACAAAATTTTTGTCTTTAATATACCGCCAAACAGAAATGTAAACCATGATTAAATATTGTTGGTCTTGTACTGTATCGTTTCCGGACTCATAGCCACAAGTCTGCAGCGCATCAGGAAACATATTCGCCAGACCACCACCCAACTTGTGCCATCTGTTTATTAGCCCTAAGTCTGCAAATGCGCGAGATTAAGAGAGAGAAAAGCCTCATTCACATCCGCTACGGTGGAGCACGCTCCACTTTCTGCTCCACTTTCTGCTCTATCGTAGCGGATGACAATCAGTCTAGCGAGAGAATCTCCTCGATGCTTAAGGTCGTAGACGGTTAATGTAACAGGGTTTCTATTATTTCTCGAGGCCTAATAAGAGGTAGCTTGATTATCACGCGTGTACAAGCGCATCCGCTACCTTACTTTTCACTAAATAAGAGGCGTTTCGTCTGCAGAATAAAAACGATCTAACTTCGTCTCTGAAGAACTTGCAAAAGCCCCTGCTTGTAGCGTGAAAAATCCCGAACAACTTACAAACATGGCCCTCACAAAACTGCTGGGGAAAGTCATTATTAACAGTTTCAGACACACCTTTCCCTTTATGCTTTGGGTTACGATAACATTTAGTTCAATCTAACCTGCCCCAAGGCCATTACGCACAAAATGGGTTTTTATTGATGTTATCTGCTCGACTGTTAGAGCGGAACGCTGTCGGTTTTTGCACCTATAACAGATTAGAGCTGTTACCCACGGAACACTTTACTCCTCCCATAAACGTAGCGAACTAAAGTGGCGAAGTTAGTGTTACTTATGATCATGGACTGCCTCGTTCCAAGGCGTCTTTATTTGTCGGAAAAAGATTCAGATGAGAAAAGTATCAGCGGGGCGCGTTATGCCTTATGGGAAGGATCAGCGTCGGCGCAAAGGACCATGGGTCAAACGAGGGCACTTTCCCATGAGCCCATTAGCGAGGGCGAAGCACCCGATTCTCCCTCCAAAATAAGAAAAAGAAAGGTTCAGGCTTTGTTTGTACCGATAGGCATTTTCATGTTATGTTATTTTGACTTATATTTGTGATGTTCAAATATTATGTAATATCATGGTAATATTTACAATTTTCCTTATGTAAACATAGTTTGCTATTGTATATTCTATGCGATTAGAGACGCAAATAAGTGAGGAAATATATTTACACTTAAAAACTGCAGTTCGCGGTTCCGTTCCGTTGGATAGCTAGTGTTTTGTTATGCAATGTTAGGTCGATCGATAACAGCCACGCCCGCATAGCTGCGTCCTATACTCATACACGAAGGCAGGAGGCCCCACTGGTCCGTCCGGGGGTTATAAACCTCCACTGACGCCAAGTTAGTCGACCCGTCATCTCCCCCAACTACAAATAACAGTCCATTAACAGACGCCACGCCCGCGTTTCTTCGACACATGCTCATCTCTGCTACCGGCTTCCACATATTCAAGTCCACGTTAAAGCACTCCACGCTCTTCCTAACATGAGGGCCATCGTGGCCCCCTATCGCATAAAGGAGCCCATCTGCTACTCCTACCCCAGCCCCGCTACGGCGGGTGCTCATTTCTGGGACCAAAGACCATTCGTTGGTAGCCGGGCTGTAGCACTCGACAGAGCTGAGGCAGTGTCTAGACCCTCCATCGTACCCGCCTACCGCATATAGCACCCCATTTAGTACCCCTACCCCTACACTGCTTCGTCGAGTGCTCATAGGGGCGATAGGTCGCCACTCGTTCAGTTTCGGGTCGTACACCTCGCATGTGTTGAGCCCTGTCGTGCCATCAAATCCCCCGATAGCGTAAAGAAGTCCGTTGAGTACCGCGGCACCCAGGGTGCTCCGCCGAGCCTCCATGGACGCCGCGGGCCGCCACTGGTCCTTGATCGGGTCGTAACAGTCTACAGTTCTGACGCGCAAGGAGCCATTGAAGCCGCCGACAGCGTAGACGAGCCCATCCAGCACTGACACTCCCGCGCGACATCGCCGCGAGTTCATCTCCGCCACAGGGTACCAGCGCTCACCTTTGAAATCGTAACACTCGACGCTACAGATTGAAATGAGTAAGTGACAGATTTTTGACGTTCATATATTTTGACGTGTGCGCGTACGGAATTTACGCGCACGCGGAATTTTATTTGTTCGAAATCGAACTATCGAGGCTTTGCTATGTACGTCCGGCAGCATTTTGACCGACAGATCAAGTTAAAATAAGTCTGCGTAAAATAACCCACTTCAAACATTAAATAAAGGAGTAACAGGACTGATAAAAGAATAAACAATAAACAATTTTTGTGCCCTCCATCAGGCTTGTTGAAAACTTTTTCTGAAAGTAGCCAGGTCAGTCAAAATGTCAGCCCCACAAAAGAGGGATCTTTTGGCAGGGGATTTTTAGAGTAGCCGGGTTAAACACCAACCTTCTTATAGCCTTTGGTGCTTGTCCTCCCACGACAAACATCACCTTGGGTAGCCCTATGGGTGTGCGAGGACGAGTGCGTGGAGTTTGTAGTAATGATCGTTGCTCACTTGTCAGTAAATGATACTTCAGTGCTTCAATAAGGAAATCCTTGCATGCCACATTGTTCTTTATAAGCGATTCAGTCTCTACCCGACTCACGAGGTATTCACGTGATAACAAGGGTAAACGCACGTGCTCCATTAACTGGGCAAGACATTCATGGCGGTGCTCAGGGTCATAGGTCACCCAACGAACTACTGACTCAAACACCTACAAACAAAGACACAAAATAATCCTTCTGTTTTCCGAAATGGATTCTAACAAAATCAAACTGCTTTCTCCTGTGAATACTTGTAGCTGAAGATGTTTTGTGGAAAATAAGTAACATGTAACATAAAGTTTTACGTATGTATGTATGTGGAAATTTTGGGACCTGCTATCTTTGTGGGTGCTCAATCAAGCAACAGGCCCTCTGTCAGTTTTGTGGCAGGTGTTTGGAAAAGATGAATTGACATTTTCCGTACCTTGCATGAATACCTTACCCAAAATGTACACATAAACTGCCTAAATGTTCCAGCAGTAGCAGACATTTTAAAGGCCCATAGTCAACCAGCAACCTTTGCATTTTATCTTCATTCGGATCTACCGGTATTGTTACTGAGTGCTGTGTGTTTAGCTGATCGATTCCCAAAGGGTTTCCTACTGTATTGTTCTTCGCATTTCACAAGTTTAAAAATTTGCATCGACTTTTCATATATGGAAAGTCAACCCTTACCCTGACTAGGATTGCAAAGGATGTCGGTTGACTGTGGGGCTTTAAGAAATATTTTTGCAGTTTTACGTCTGCAAACTGTTAGTGCAAACTCTCTATCAATCACCAAACTGTGTTTTGGTGTCCATCATTCACATGTCTAAACTATGTCTAAACTAACCCTTTACTATAGTTTAGTCTATCCTTATCTCACATATTGTATATCAGTGTGGGCATCAACTTATCCAACAAACTTCAACCGCATATTTATTCTTCAAAAAAGGCTTATCAGAATTATTTCAAAGAAATCATTTGATGCTCACACTGATCCTATTTTTAAGGAATTGCAAATCCTAAAATTTCATGATATCTACTTATTTCATATCGGCAAATTTATGTTTCTTTTTAAAAAATGTCTTCTTCCAAGAGCTTTTAAAGATATGTTTTCATTGTCAAATGAAATTCATTCCTATAATACTAAGAATGCTGGCGCTTTTCATATTTTCCCCTTCCGAACAAATATTAGAAAGTTTGCTATACGGTTTCAAGGTCCTATTTTCTTTAATTTGCTTAAGAAAGAAATTCAAAATTCAATTTCTATTTCTCTATTTAAATCAAAACTGAAAACATTTCTTCTTAGCTAATTAGTTACTCTCTATCTGCTGGGCTTTCTATTTTTTTTCGCTTTGCTTTTGTGTTGTTTGTGTCCTCTGTCTGTGTTGCTTGTTTTTATTATAAATTCATTTATCGTTACATTATGTGCAGTCTGTTTGTAAACTTATTTTCAACTATTTAAGATGAGGAGGGAGCTCATGGTTATAAGCCCCTAAGGTTTCATATGAGCTTCCTCGCCTGGAAATTATTATATTATTATTATTATTTTAAATATCTTGACTTTTATATATGTGTATTTCCTGGAAAAAAAAATGAATAAACAGCTCTGATAACTTGTACATAGTAACCCCCTTCTGTTATGTAATTGGATGCCATTTGGTGATTGGAAATAAAAGTTACAAAATATTATTAAAAACTACAGTTAAGGGGTCACCAAATAAACATGTGGCAAATGAAAATGTGGGAATTTGATGTTTCATGCATTTCTAAAAAAACTGAGGGGTACCTGTCCCCTTGTCCTCCCCTTTCGTCCCCTCATAGTGCTCACCTTCTCTTCTGATGGTACTGTTAGCTGATCACTGGAGATTAGTTCCCCAACTTGCATGTACGGTAACCCCAAGAACTCCTCCCCTTGGACAACATCAGCAAAGTGCTGCTCGGCATAGGCGTGACCTGTTCTCATCAGATCTGGACAGGAATGCATGTCAGCAAATGCCCTGATACCCAGACAGTTTGATGGGTGGAGCTGAGCCTTGAGAAATTCACAGCAAGCATCTCGTACTTCATTCAGCTGGAGTAAATTAGCTGCTGGGAGAAGGACCTGGAATGCAAGTCAAACATAGCAATTTTAATAGCTTCAGCTTTCGCTATTGCCCTTACTTGTCATAAATCACACCATGGCCACCCAGCAGCTAGATGCTAAAGATCTGTGAAAAATACTGACCCTGCAGTGCCAGTGTTCTATTGATTAACCCATGTGGGCAAATAACAAGTCCCCTAAGCATTGCCATTTCCTTGTAACTTGTCTTTCTTTTCCTTGATGTTTCTGGACATCAAATTACAGTTAAAACTGTGACTACCACAGACAATTTGTTGCTAAGCTATTTAAAAGTCAAGAAAGGTCCCATCTCGAGCTGAAAACATGGCTAGCTAGCATGTAGTTCATGCTGTATCCTGGATTCAGAGCCTTGAATGTCGCTGTGTTTAATGACCAGCCAAGCTCAATGTAGTGCTAGCAGCACTGACCATGAGAAACTTTTGTGACCAAGCTTGACTGGTCACTTAACAGAGTGAACATTCAAGACTCCAGGGTATTCATTCTGAGAACTGGTTACCACTAAATCTAAGAATCTACTATTATTTTGGTGCAAGAAAGTCTTATTCACATTGGCAACTATAAGGTAACACTTTGGCCCCTTCTGCTCCTGTAAACTCACCTGAACATTGTCTTCAGTCACTTCAATCTCTGCTACATAAACAAACTGAATCAGTAACTCCAGAGCAGTTGGATCGATTTCCTTCAAAGTCACTATGTTCTGCCGGCTCTCTGAGAGCTCTCCAGTGAACATAGCAAAGAAGTAGGGACTGGAGGAAGCGAGCACAACCTTGTGAGCAGGAATCTCGATACCACCAGCCTTTAAGAGGACATCACAGAGCTGGTTCTGTTGCCGTAATGCATTCATGACTTGGAAAGCTTTGTTACAGTGTTCATTGTTCTTGTATGGAGGGATTACTATCTTTTCCTCTTCTGGAACTGGCTCATTAGCAATTTCCATCTTTCAAATGAAATACAATGTACCTAGTAATGAACAAAAAAAGAAACATGTATAGAGGCTTGAAATGTGTACACACAATATAACGCATTTAAGAGGAAAGCTGCAAATCATTCACAGTGGGAAATGTAACATAGAGCAGATTTTGCCTGATTGTGAAAGTGCACACAACAGGTTAGAGTCATGGCACGGCACAGGACATCACCTTCTCATGAACATTCAGCCAATCACATCGTACAAAATTACTGATCAACCTGACATTTTTTTAGACATGGCAAGGCACAAAATGGTTACCACCTGGTCATGGCTCAGAACATGCTAAAACTTTCTCACAGTCACACGATAGCTGCTCTGCCTATTATTGGTTTTCAATCAATCCTATATTCAGGATATATAGAGGATATTACACGGTGGCGCGAAGATATGGATTGTTTTTGACACGAGAAAATGAAATCCATATCTTCAAGCCACCGTGTAATGTTCTTTTATTATATGGATTAGAATTGACATAGCGGCAAAATATTACAAATTGAACAACTCACTTGATAAAGTCGAAAGTGTTTATTTGTGAAGTGCTCCCTCAATCTTTCTGATTCCCAGTGTCGTTAAGAACTAATTTCCCTTTTGTGTTGCTGTAGCTTTCTCTGCCATAGTTGAAATAAGGTTTTTCTCTTTAGAACTAGAACAAAACTTGGTTTTGTGGCTTTTAAAACTCGAGTGACCGAGCGAGCGAGATTTCAGACGAAGTCAGGAAAACAACACTGCAAACGTGCACATCCGGGACATTCGGTACATAACTTTTTCATATTTTCACTAGTGAAGATATGGAAAATACGAGTGTTTTAGTTTCCGGTAAAACACTGGCATCCATATAATAAAATAGCCTATTGGCCATGAATTTTCCAAAGAGCAATGTAAAGTAATGGGTTTGTACACTCAATGCATGCTGATTTGTACGGAAAAATGAGATATTTTTAAAACCAGGAATTTTGGAGCAAAAAGGAAATAATTGTGTGTGTTTTGCCTGATGGCAAAATATCTCATTTTTTCATACAAATGCTGCATTTTTCATTTGGAAATCCAAATGGATGAATGTGTGTGATATTTCTTGGCTTACAAAGTAAAACCAAGAAACGTGATATTTCAATGTTCTTAATCAAAAAAATATTCACCATTAAACTTATTCAATCACTTCGCTTTAATCAAGAGTCCACACTATACTCCGAGTATTATTACCACAGCCAAAGGCACCATACCAATATCGTTAAATATTAGGAATCGAAGAATCGGGGGAGCTTAAAAGAGGGTTCAACTTTGTCGTGTACTAATATATTTACAATACTGAACTTGAAATCTTCTCCATTGTGCATTGTGGCAAGGCGAGGACAAATATAGTCAAAACAACGTCAATTTGTATGAATGACTCGCGCATTACTTATCTACTCGATGAGTCACAGAGGGATGAACTTCACACAAACACAAGGATGTGTCAGCCTTTTGGGGCTTTTACTTAAGCACGTACTGTAAAAACTCGACTACTGTGAACACTTATTTCAATGTCTAAGTGTCTCACCTTTAAATCAAGAGCTTGGCTCTGTCAGCAGCAGTTTTTCGCGTCCAGATCTCACTGGGAAATTGATACCCCAACAAGATGGAGGAAAATATATCCGGTCGTTTATAGACTTTACATAGTTAGCGGGTTGCTTTTCAAATCATCTTGTGAGTTTGGTTTTTAAATATTCTTCTGAAATCTTAAGAACTTATATCTCCAGAGTTTAGGGCCAATGGCGATGCAGTCGTTGTTAAAAATGCTGTCTTTCTTCCCGGCAACACAAATGCTTGTTCTCGTAAAGCTAAAGTTTAGAGCTATAGATTACCCACAGTGCCATGCGAGCGTGCGTCTGGAACCGGGACTTGACCGGCAGCAGGAATTCAACAATAAATTTTCCTTGAATTCCAGCTATTATAATAAAGCTTTTCCCTTCATTAGAAACATTCCTTGGATTTGTGTTAAACGTACAAAAATATATCCTGTGTGTTATAACTAGAAAAATTATAAGAATTCCAAGAAAAGAGACAGCTGAAATATTGACGCTAACTAAGAGATACTAAAGCTCATTTAGTTTTACACAGTGTGTCGAGCCGATTATTAGCTGCGACGTATTTTATTTACCCGAAGGAAAATCGGGCCGAACAAAAAAATTGTTGCATTGTCACACATTTTTCAGAGTCCTCGCGCGCAGAGCATGCAAAAGCTTTTGAGCAGAGCCATAACAGGGGCTCATAACTAATATTTTTAAATATTAAAATTGGCAGGAAAATAAAATACTTTAGGGAGGTCAAGAAAAAAAAAATACTTTAGGGAGGTTTTCCAGCGGACAAGATGAAGGAAAATAGTTCCGGTCGTTAGAATTTACATGAGACAATGAACAGAATAACGATTTTTTGGCGCGCGAGTCAGTTTCGCACCAAAAATAGGCTCGACTCATAGGCGAGTCGGCAATGCGGTAGGTTGTGTAGGTCAGCGGTGTTCGTGACAGGCCCTGTAATGGAAGAAAACATGGCGCGAGGGCTGCAACCAGTACCAACTTAGAACTCCTTAGGGCTGCTTTTCACGCCGCTACAAGAGTAGAAATGGCGTAAAAATCAACCTCAATATGTCTATTATATAGTGTTGATACCAAAATAATTCAAAATGACAACTTTGGAGCTTTACACTAAGGTTTTTGTGATACTTTTTGGCATGTTGTTGCAGCTTTGGTTGAGCAAACTTTCACACTTCTTTTATGGCTTCTATGTTTTAACAGCTTCGTTTGATATTTTATTTTTCCAGGGTGCCCGTGTTTGGATCCCGCATCCAGATGTAGTATGGATCGGCGGTGAACTTACCAAGGACTTTGAGGATAATATTTTGGAAATCTTGTTGGAAGACGGCCGCGTAAGTGTGCCCCTTGAAATTTGACACTCTAAATCAAATTCGTCCCGCGTTCGTTGCCGGTATTGCATAAACGCCTTTACAAATTACAGCAATCAGAACTGATTCCTCCATATTTTTTTCCTTGTTTAGGAAATTATCATAGATGCAAGGAAAAGCAAGTTACCGCCTCTTCGAAATCCGGAAATTTTGGTCGGAGAGAATGATCTAACAACATTGAGTTACCTTCATGAACCGGCAGGTTTGTTCTTGATTTGTACAGATCGTAACTCGTGTGAAAACCCCAATGTTTACCCCATTAAATTCACAATAGAGTTACTATTTGCACATTTGAGATTATATCTTTTCACCTAGACACACTGAAAAAAGACCTTAATTTTTGCGCAAAGGAATTTGTTCTCGAGATGCATCTCGATGAAATCTACAAGTTATGCAAAACTTCCTGCTAGCAAAACCCACCACAAGTGTTGTATTTGTGTTGTGGAGTGCATCGAAATGATTGTCAATATATTTTCTGTTTACAGTTCTACACAATCTTAATGTCCGGTTTATGCAGTCCAATGAGATCTACACATACTGCGGTGAGCTTTGTATAATCCTTCTTTTCTTCTGCTATCAAATTAGTTTCTAGTTTCGGACAATCCGGGACTCCACCAACATGTATCAAAGAGTAATTTTGATATTTTGTGTGCGCAGTGAAGGGTTCAATTATTTGTTTATTTCGTGTGCCGGTATGAAATAACAATATGCACGCTCTATACAATTATAGCAAGAAAGGCATCTAAGTAAATTGGAAGAAGAAAGAAAAACTCGACCTTTTTGCCATAGTTTTCTTACAAGACACTGTAAATATCTATGTTGTTTATATGTCCATTTTGATTAGATTTAAATATCTTCTCTGCATTTTTATGCACGACATGTTTGTATAAATAAGTAATAATCTGGAAACATCTAGGAATCAAAACTCTGAAATTTTCCCAATTCATTTGACACCCTAGCATTTTATATTGCTGTGTCTATTGGAGTTCAACATTAATTCATTTGCATATTCTGATCAAGGCCACACACCCATACTCTTGTTCAATATATTTTAGATATTTTCATGCTAAGATATTTAATTCAAATCTCTCAAATCCATCATTTTTTTACCCAATACCAATCCAGACTACATGAAAATATCTCAGACAGACAGTGTTCTACAAAAATGAATCACATGGAAAAATAACAAAAATAAATATGTTATGGTTTGAGTGGGTCTTCTTGTATTAGAGAAATCGTAAATATATTCTTGGGGCCTTTATTGCTATTCACAAATTTCATAATTGTCTTGAAAAGAAAGCTAATCAAGTCAGAACTGTAGGGGTTATTTCCCATAGATGGAGAAGATTTTCCTATTATTTTGTTTTTCAAAAATATAAAGATAGTACACCACTTAATATATTTCCCCTTTTTCTGATTATTTTGCATTGATATCGAGTCATAAAATTGCAATATCCCAAACAAATGAAATTCAAATTAGAAACTCAAAAAAATGTTACATTTTTACTAGAAGGTGTCATATGTTACAATAATTTTGCTTATGACAGTTGAGTATGCATTAATGTAAAATGTCAAATTCTTTCTGAACGTATGTGTGAATTTCCATAGGTTCCAAGTACTATAGTAGTTTTATCTCAATTTTATATCCCAATATTTTTATCTAATTATAACTTCAAATAATATTTTATCTTATTATAGTAGTCTTCCTTAGCTTTAATGTCCAGATGAAGAGCCTCTGTGGGGATATGCTGGCATTAAACCATTATTATTATTATTATAAATATTATTATTATTGCTATTAAATTATTACATCCTCTCATAACAAATGGAGACAAGTAGCAGATCTTCCTGATTTGTCTGTGCTGGTATTGGCTAAAATAATAATACTAACACTGGTCACAAGTATGCATGATTGGCAGTTCTGGTTTAAAAATATGATTTTCGCGTATAACATTAGCATAACTGCTACAAGAAGAAATTGTATTTATATGAAAAATGGTAATAATAAGTTGTAACTATCAAATTAGAAAGTGTTATTTAATTTTACCAATAATTGGCAAATGAGGATCCCAATTTGTATATATAATAGGACTTCATACTGTTTATTCATGTTCTGTGGCAAAGTTAATAAAAATAAATAAATAAATAAATAATTAAGAAAAAATTGGATGATTCAGAGGAAGTCTGAAATTGGACAAGGCCGCAGGCCGAGTCCAATTTGGAGTTCCGAGGAATCATCCATTTTTTCTCAATTGGACAAGCATGGAGTCCTGTTATTTATTAATTATATAGTGAATGATAAAATGCCCAAATTGTCCAATTTCAGCACGCACAATCCAATTTAAAAATAATTGGACAGTTGACAACAATGGATTTCGCACTGGCTATATAATTATGTGATATTATTATGGTACTCTTGTGGGAAATGTGGACCTCCTTTTTCTTGCAGAAAAAGTCCAGTCCTCTTCTTTTTGCAATGTTGCTGCATTTGACATGTTTCTGCAACTTGCAACACAATGGTTTCCAAAATGAGCCAATCAGGACACTTCTTATTCTTGGTGGTTTCAAACATTTATAATTTTACTGTGGCATGTTGCAAGACATGATGTGAGCATGCAACATCCCCTCTGCAACTTGCAATGTTTTTGGTTTGCCATTGTTGCATTGCAAGTTGAATGAAAAATTGCCTTTCATGTAACATCATGGCCTTTACAGAATATGTGGATTTCCCCCTGAGCATGTTAACTTGTAATGTCCTGTTTTTTTCTTATTATCAATTTTTGTTTTTCCCAGGAATTGTTCTTGTTGCCATAAATCCCTATGAGGAACTTCCCTATATGGACCAGATATCATCTCTGCCTATCGAGGCAGAAACATGGGAGATATGGACCCACACATTTTTGCTGTGGCAGAAGATGCTTTTCAAAGCATGATCAGGTAATGCGTCTTTATAAATGTAACTGTAAAAGTGTTGGAGGCTGACTTCCCAGACTTGTAGCTTGTAAGCTGAATGCTGTATGTTAGGTCCCAACAGACTTGTTGTTTATGACAAGACTGTTGTTCATTTCTAGGCCCTTTCCAGGTGTTGGTTGGCTGTTTTTAGGCCATTTTATGGCGAGAATCAAATGAGAATCCAGATGCAGGTGCCATCCTGGATGGGTCAAAATCCAGTCTGAGCCGTCAAACATGGCACCCGCATCAGGATTCTCATTCGATTCTTGTCAACCTAAAAACGCCTGCTAGCAGGCTGTTGGGTCCTCTTCTGAACATTCCCTCTTTTGATTCCCATTTGGATTTGCACCCTGACAGTCTGTTCTACATCAAGGATATCAGAGCTGCAGCTTCAACCTCCCCACTTTTGAAGTTGGGGATATGCAGAACATAGAAAAAACTTATTCAAGGAGTCAATGTCACTTGATTACTAGCTTCAATATGATATTAACATATATACACATATATACACTCATTTCCAGAGATGAGAGAAACCAGTCTGTTATTGTGAGTGGAGAGAGTGGTGCTGGTAAAACTGTCAGTGCCAAGTATGCCATGCGATACTTTGGTTCAGTAGGCGGAGCCTCAGCAGAGACTCAGATTGAGAAAAAAGTATTGGCAACTAATCCAATTATGGAGGTAGGATTTTTTTCTCTTAAATGTTTCAGGCTTCAGGTTTCAAAAATTAAAATGACATTTATTGTTGTCGTTTTTTCTTCTTCAGGCCATCGGAAATGCAAAAACAATTCGCAATGACAACAGCAGCCGTTTTGGCAAATACCTTGAAATATCCTTTGACAGGAATTACCATATTATCGGCGCCCACATGAGGACTTATTTGTTGGAAAAATCACGAGTGGTATTCCAGGCAGCAGAGGAGAGAAACTATCACATATTTTATCAGATTTGCGCTGCCTGTGATTTGCCAGAAATGAAGGATTTTAGATTAGGTAAGAACATTTGGATTTACCAAAGGTGCACGCCAAAAGGCCGAAGACCGGCTTTGTACGCCTGTGGTTTTTGTCGCATTTCGAGAAGCAAATTAGTCTAAACTTGTCTAAACGAGAGTTAAATTCGCCACGCTATTTTTCAAAATCGATTTTAGTTGCAAAACATCTCGAAACATCGCTGAGATCGCGCCGAAATTACGCGCTGAGTTGCAACGTGCGCGGTAGAAAAATTGCCGTGACCAATGCGGCAAAAAGGGCAGCCAGAAATTCTTAAAATTCTTAAAAGACTGTTTTCCAGTCTGAAAGGGTAGAATAAAAATATAAGTCGTCCGCTCCATTTTTATTATCTTTCTTGTATTTCGTATCTTCTAGCCCACCCTGATAACTTTTACTACTTGAACCAAGGCGATTCCCCTACGGTAGACACTATAGACGATGCCGAGTGTTTTGACGAGACTCGAGAAGGCTTGTCCATGGTTGGAATTCACGAGGATGATCAGCTTATGCTATTTAGAATTTTGTCTGCCATTTTGCATCTCGGAAATATTGAGCTGCTGCCCTCTGGGGAAGATGAGTGTATGGTGGAGGTAAAAGTGTGTTAATATAAGATTTCTGGCTAAAGCGTTCATTCAGCCAGTCATTCCCCGTCTGACAAACGACTCGTCCACATCGTCTCTTTTTCCAGCACCACCAAAAACGCTCGCATCATTTACGACACCCACGTCAAAAAAATCGAAAGAAATAATTGTATAATTACATCTCGAACCAAAATTTGCAGTGCGCAGCAGTGTTTTTGTATAGCTAAATGAAAAACGTTGAGGGAAATTTGGAGAGAAGGCAAGGCTTTCGCTAAGCCGGTTTTAAAAGTCGTTTGATACTGGCATGCATATGTTGTATATACTATCCCGTACACCTAACATTTACAGCTTGATTTATTGCCACCAGGAGAACGACTTTCACCTTGAAATGACAGCCGTGTTGCTGGGTATCGACAAGAATCAACTTCGCAAGTGGTTGTGTAATCGGAAGATTGTTACGGTTGGAGAAGTGCTCATAAAACCACTCAGCATAGAAGAGGTAGATAATAAATTGTTTTATGTCTTTTTTTGTGAGGAAAACGTTATTTGTTTACAGCGGTTTTGATAAGTTTGCGAACTCCATCAGCTGCCAAACCGCGCTTTGGCGTTCATCAGTACACCTGTAATACGTCCCTAAAGATTTTCAGAACCCTCTGCCAGTTGTTTTCGTTGCTAACTGAGGTAATGTTTTGGAATGGAATTGTGTTGTTTATGGGTTAGAGACTTTTTTGAGTGTTTTGTTGACAAATACACGCACGCGCTGGCAATAAAATAAACGATAAATTTTTGAATACTGCACGAGGCGTTAGCAAACAAAACACGAAATAACAGTCTCTAACACTTTGAATATACAATCTGAGTTCATGGCGTGGACCTGCGTAAAGTATCAGAATGGTTTCCCTGACTAAACTGAAAATCAATTACAACTTTTACTTCAAATGCAAATATTAAAAAAAGTATTTTAATTGAATTCGGAATATTTTAGGTACATGAACTGCATTCTGATAGCTCGGAAATACCAGAAAGCATAAATAAAAATTATTGATAAGTATTTGGTTGTAAAACAAGTTGTAAAACAAGAACGATTTGCACTTGCAGTGAACACTACACGATTTTTATGCCGTCGCTCGAAGACTCGCTCGTTCGCGCTACGACACGAAAACTCGTAAATAAAAACGTTCTTACCATGTAATAATCTCTG
Organism: Scolanthus callimorphus; assembly: GCA_033964015.1. Lineage (NCBI taxonomy): Eukaryota > Metazoa > Cnidaria > Anthozoa > Actiniaria > Edwardsiidae > Scolanthus > Scolanthus callimorphus. The sequence goes on along the minus strand of CM066918.1, from coordinate 31,213,302 downwards.
TTTATTACACAACGCAATACAGCACAACACAACAAACCACAGCATAAAGCAGCACAGAATCTAATAAGCAACTTGACACGCTTCCAGAAAATCAAGAAAAAAACATAGATTGATACCATGTGCCTTGTTTTCCTAATTTCTCTAGGCGAACTATGGCAGAGAAGCAATAAGTAAACGGATTTATTCTCAGCTTTTCAAATGGATTGTAGCGACTATCAACAAGACTTTGACGAGTGTAGGCAAGCCGCACTCCTTTATTGGAGTACTGGATATTTACGGGTAAGACGATGGGCACACGCTCAAGGGCACAGCTACAAACCGTGATTTATGTATTCATTTCCGGTGTGTCTGTGTAAGAAACATTTCTAAATTCCTGCCCATAGTGGTGCGCGCGCGCGCAGGAAGCCACAGGAAACGACCACTTGCTTAAAGAACTCGCTTTTGCAAGTTTCTCATTTCTTCATGTTTTCTTACATTTTTAGCTTCGAAACCTTCGACACGAACAGCTTTGAGCAGTTTTGCATCAACTATGCCAACGAGAAACTACAGCAACAGTTTACTCAGGTAATATATGGGGAAAATATTAACAAGGCTCAACGATATTGTGTTGATTATCTTTCTGGTTTTCCTCTCAATAGCACGTGTTCAAGTTGGAACAAGACGAGTACGTCAAAGAGGAGATCGAATGGTCATTTATCAATTTTTACGACAACCAGCCGTGTATCGATCTGATCGAGGCCAAACTCGGCATTTTGGATCTACTGGATGAGGAGTGCAAGGTAAAAACAAGTCAAACCAGTTGAACGGATTCGCGGTTACCCCCTCCCCCTTACATGTTCATGATCCCCATCCTAAACATGTTCCTCGAGAAAAGAAGACGATTGTTTCCGAAGTGAGCCCAATCCCAAGATGGTGACCGACTGCCATACTTCCCTTCTAACAGAGCATTCTTAAATTTAGATGCCCAGAGGTGCAGACGATAAATGGGCTCAGAAACTCTACAAGCACCATTTAAAGACGTCCAAACACTTCTCCAAGCCGCGAATGTCCAATTTGGCGTTCGTAGTGCATCACTTCGCCGATCACGTCGAGTACGACGTTAACGGATTCGTGGAGAAAAACCGCGACACTGTCAACGAGGAACATCTGGCTTTGCTTAAAGCGAGCGAGGTAAAGCACGATGTAGTTATTTAAGCCTTCTCTTATCATTCCCATCCTCCTAGGCGCATGCGTTTTCTAATGTTACTCGTCAGGATGCGTCATAATGACGTAGCATCACCATGATGTAGCGTCACTATGCTGTAGTGACCCTACGACGACGCGTTACTATGACAGAATGTAACTATGACGGAACGTCGCTATGACGTAGCGTCATTATGACGAGCGTCACTACGCCATAGCGTCTCCATGAGTAGTGTCACTATGACAGAGCGTCACTATGGCAAAGCGTAACTTTGACGGAGAGTTAATGTGATATAGCGTCACTATGACGGAGCGTCACTGACGTTACGTCCCTCTGATGTAGCGTCCCTCTGATGTAGCGTCACTATGATGTAGCGTCCTTATGATGTAGCGTCACCATGACGGAGCGTCACCATGACGGAGCGTCACTATGATGAAGCGTAACTATGACGGAGCGTTAATGTGATATAGCGTCACTATGACGGAGAGTCACTGACGTAACGTCCCTCTGATGTAGCGTCACTGTGATGTAGCGTCACTATGATGTAGTGAGGAAGTGTTAACTGCACCGCGCGTGTGATGTTCCGCATCAAGTTATCTCTAAGCAGTACTTTGGCTGTGTCATGCAGGGTCACTCGTTATTATAGATGCAATATACAAGACAGTGCTCGAGCACTTTTAGAGAGGGCTAAAGATGCCATTCCATTTTTGACATTATTCTTGTGAATTCCTGCTTCTTTGTTAAGTTGTATAAAACGCTTCCTTGCTATTCTTGTGCTCATATGCCTAGTATTCCTTGCTTTAAACCACGCTACTTCTGTTTCTGCAGTATGATTTGGTGTCTGAGGTCATACAATGTACCGATAGAGTAAGTAAAACATAAATTCTCTTAAACTTTAAACCGCTATGAATGAATTTAATGTTACTAAAGCGGTACAACACATGTTCGTATTTAATCCTGAAGCAGAGATGATTAAACCTTTGATAATTAGAGCGGATTTCAGATGAGTGTTGACAACTTAACCACCCCCCCCCCCCCCCCTAACACATAATAAATACACTTAGCGAATCAGGAACGAATTCAATAACCAACCAACCAGGGGACGAAGTATTAGTACGACTTGCGTTTAGTCCCAAGAAAGCAAGAGGCACTGTGTGCTTGTTTTGTCTTCGCGTTCTGATTGGCTGACTAGATAGATATCCAAGACGCAAGTCTTATTTACTTTCGGTAGTCCTCTGAAATCCGCCCTATACAGATAATGACATCAATGATAATGTACAGATAATGACATCAATGATAATGACGTGATGATCTAAACAAATTAGCTTCTGTTTACCCATACTTTGATTTAAATTGAAATATGATCATCTTTATGATTCAAACGTGATGATTATTTATCATTAATAATGATGATGATGACTAAATAGATGACTAATGATGAGTATAAATATAATGATTCTTTTTAATCCATAAATGACCGTTGATTATTCAGGGATGTCGTTAATGTTCTTTGACAGTATTTCCTTTGATGTTTGTTGAGTGAAAAGTGAATTCGCCTAACGTTGTTCACATATTGTTGCCACCCAATTCAGATCACGTGGCGTTTTAATTGAGTTGAGTTTAGCAGCTGCCCTGAATTAATTAATAAAAAAGTGATTACACCAATAGAGTCATAGCTGTTTTAGAGTCAATGGGTCGTAATACTCGTGATTACAGCATTAGAGTCATAGCTGTTTTAGAGTCAATGTGTCGTAATACTCGTGATTACAGCATTAGAGTCATAGCTGTTTTAGAGTCAATGTGTCGTAATACTCGTGATTACAGCATTAGAGTCATAGCTGTTTTAGAGTCAATGTGTCGTTAATACTCGTGATTACAGCATTAGAGTCATAGCTGTTTTAGAGTCAATGTGTCGTAATACTCGTGATTACAGCATTAGAGTAATAGCTGTTTTAGAGTCAATGTGTCGTAATACTCGTTTAACGTTCCATCTGACTTACTTTCATTTGCTTTTGCGCGACCTGAAAAATGTGCAAGATAGTACTCCTACTCCTAGCACCCTAGATGCAACAGAACGCCCAAATCTTCGTTATGATTGTACTTTGCCCGTGTTAGAATAGACAAAATTAGCTGTGTTTACATCTTGTTGCCACCAAATACAGATCATGTCATGATTCATTTTGGAGGTTATCATTGTGGTGGCATTATCGTGAACTAATAAGGTCTATTGGAAAGTCATAAAAAAAATCCGGAACCCCGAAGTAGAGGTCCTCATATAACAGATATCCAACCTGGAATTCCAGGTTGCTCTAGGACCACCCTCCCTGGAGTTCCAAAAGTCGGGGGAGGTAGTATGCGCATGATTTGACTGCCCATTACAACAGCTATGATTGCGATGTGTATGTTAATAATCACAATATTAACGACGCCATCGAATAACCAAGAACTCCTACAACAACAAGGCTCGTACAAAGAAGCGAACGCAAGGGGTTGTGGGAAGGAACGCAAGGGGTTGTGGGAAGGATTTGGTAGGCGCGCAAAGGATTTTCCCATAAGTCTTTGCGCGCATACCATGTAACGCAATACCGGTAATAGTCCAGTAACGCAAAAACGCACTAACGTAAAGAAACACAAGTAGCGACTTAGTGCGAGTCTGTATAACAACTGGACCTGATAAATGTAATAAATTATAGACCTTCTCTCGTGGTGATATATACACTTCTGCTTTTCTCATAAATCCTTTTCTAAAATGTTGCACTCTGTAACATGTAACACTTTTCCCATCCGAGTAACATTCCGACTTCCATTAAACACGGCTTGCAATTCACGGTGGCCGAATTCTCGTGCAGTTTAATTGCTGTTTTGGCTTTAGGCATAAAAAAGTAACACTGCAATGAGAACGTTCCTCAATGTGGTACTTGATTGTGTTTGTAGAACGAGATGGTAGGAGACATGTTCATTGACAACGAAGCTCACATTGCGCCGAGAAAACGGGCTACTTCTAGAGCGTGCAAGCAACAGAGCAAGACGAGCAAGAAAAGCGTCGGTTCACAGGTACGGCGATCACAGAACGTACAAATGGTAACGTCAAAGGATATCCAAACAAAGATCTAACGCCATTTAGTTCCATATATTTTCTTGCCATCGTAACAGAAACACTTTAGGTATCGAAGAGTTGCCACTCTACTCTGTGAATTAGTATCTTATTTACACGAGAAGGACCAACCCGGTTGGAAAATACCTCCTATGTTTTTTATATGCTTAACATACCGGCTGAACACAGGTGTAAAAAAACAATACTGTACACCGCGTAAAAGTACTGTACAGGGTACTGTACATATGGTAAAAGCGGATCACTTTTTCATCAAATCCATGACCGTAATTATTTTTATTATTGTTCCCTCCGCAGTTTAGCGTGTCACTCGGCAAGCTTATGGAAACACTCAACAGCACCACTCCACATTATGTCCGGTGCATAAAACCAAATGACAACAAAGCCCCCTTCGAATTTAACCCCAAAAGGTCCATCCAACAGTTGCGAGCCTGCGGTGTGTTGGAAACAATACGGATCAGTGCAGCGGGCTACCCCTCTAGATGGACATATCGAGAGTTCTTCGCTCGCTACGTCATGTTGCTCCATTCCAAAAAGATCAATAGGAAGAAGCCGAGGGATACCATGAAACTCATCCTCGAAACCTTCATCAAGGTTTGATCTGCTTACTGGATACACACGTAGGCCCAGCGCAAACGTTGAACTTCAGTCTGTCGAACCTTTCCTTTTTCAAAGGATGCCGCTTCATTCGATTTTATAATAGAAAAGTGTATATTTGGATTGGAACGACGCGACTCTGGCACGACGTTTCCGTAGGCCTTAAGGTGGAGTTACACCGTGCAATGTTTTCTGCAACTTGTCTCGCAATCCATTGCGAGTCTCGCAATGGCAATCCATTGCGAGACAAGTTGCAAGAGCCATTGCAGCTGATATTAGCTCGCAATGGTCGCTCGCAACGTATCGAACATTTTACTATTTGCACGCCAATTTTGAAGTCGTCCGCCATTTTGATATAGAACGCACATGCGCAAAGAAGCCCGAGAGTGCTTCTGAACGAAATTGCGAGACAAGCCAGTTTCGCTGTTACGCGCTGCAATGCGAGACAAGTTGCTGCAATCCGTTGCGAGAAGTAGAAGCGTATACTACTTGCTGCAACGGTTGCCGCAACCTGTCTCGCAACGTTGCAGAGGGTGTTACACGCTGCAATGTCTCATGCAACTGAGACAAGTTTCAGAAAACATTGCACCGTGTAACGGCGGCTTAAGCCATTTGTTTTGTCGTCGGTTTTCTTGTTTATGGGTTCGTTCCTGTTTTTTGTTTACTTTGTATGTTTGTTGTTGTGTTTGTTTTTATTTATGGGACTTTTTTGGGGACTTCGTGTCCGTTAGTTTGCCCCTCATCTGTCAATGTCAATTTTAGTATCTCATATGTTTTATTGTTGCTGCGCAGCGAGGGAGCCTGAGGCGACCGAGCAAGCAGCTCTCTAATCGGGGGTCGCTTTCAAACATGGGCTAATCGCAAAGGATTGTGGTAGTAATTAAAGCCGAGATTTTTTTACCACAATTCCATGCGAGACTTCATTTATTGACAAAAGTAAAGGATAGCTAGCCAAGAAAAAACAATAACGCACGAAACAAAACCCTCTCATCACGCGTACGATAGAATCAAACTGCTCATATTACAACAATATGCAGAGGTTGGCATGAAAGTCGTGACCTTTCTATATCAAAATTCCATCGACGTCCTGTATATTTGCTGCTCTAAATTGAAAGTGTCGCAACTGTTGTCAGTAAATGAAGTTTTCTCCGTACACAGACGCTTGCGCGCTACACAGTGGCGATATGCTGGTTTATCGACATGGCTGTTGGCAAAAAAAAAAAACACAGCTCGACACGCTGTTGGTGTAACTCGGCAAAAAAATGAACATAAGCAGCACTTTTGCCGTGTCGGCAGACTAGTTAGTAACGTTTTATGTGTGTACAGATGAAATCCTCTAAATAAATAAATAAATTTAAATCTTCTGGATGTTCATTTGTTTGTTCGCGTGCTCTGTCTTTGCAGGACGAAGACAAATTTCAAATGGGCAAGACCAAGATTTTTTTCAGAGCTGGGCAGGTGAGCAAACTTGAACATAGTAGCAGTAATCCTAGTTAACCATTTCTTCTCTATTTCATGTGCATGCTCTTTTATACGGTACTTGAAAAACTGCAAACAGGATCCTATTATTCCTATAGAAGATTCCCATATTTTGGTGATACCAACCTGAAATTCCCGTCCTATAGTAAGGTACTTACCGCGGAATTCCAACCAACCTGAATTCCAGTCCTATAGAAAGCTACTCACCCCGGAATTCCAGGCTGCTCCTAAACCGCCAACCCTGGAATTCAACCTGCTCAATGCAGGTTAACTCGTCGCGTAAATGTAGCAATCCCCTTATTGGAGACTTGGTTCTCTGCATTCGATCCCCTATGACGAGAGAAACCTTTCTGGGAGTGCGCTCAGGGTACAACTCAGACTAAGTTCTTTGACCATCTTTCAGCATTCTGTCCACTCTCCTTGCTCACTTTGTGTCCCCACAGGTTGCCTACCTTGAGAAGCTCAGAGGTGATAAACTGCGCCGTAGTTGCGTGATGATCCAGAAGACCTATCGCTGCTACAGAGAGCACAAGCTTTACGTGAGAATGAGAAAGGCGGCCATCCTAATACAAGCCTGGGTGCGTGGAGACCAGGCTAGAAAGTAAGTGCATTGACTGTACATGCTTGCATTACCTACGGTTTTCAAAAAACAATATTTTTAAATCATATATTTAACTATGCTTGATTGATGGTCATGCAGTGTAAGCAATAGCAAAGCAGTGGTCCATTGGTACGTCTTCGCTTTGTATGCTGCTTATTCAAAAAGGTTGCTTGTTTGGAGAGGTCACGGAATCTACATAACGCAATAAGCGTAGTACTTTGCTAGAGTGACCCCAGGCAAGACCTTCCAAAGCCCCATTTACGTTGACCTTGGTGTATATATATGACTAGATATATTCCATCTCAACAGCCTCGCTCGAAGCCTTCGCCGAAACAAGTCCTCGATCACGATCCAGCGGTATTACCGTGGCTATCACTACCGGCAAGCCTTCCTGCGCAAACGCGCTGCCGTCGTTACGATCCAGTCTTACACGCGTGGTATGTTTGCGCGGAGACTGAGGGCAGTTCTGTTGTACAATGCCATGGCGTGTATCATCCAAAGGTGCTGGCGTGGTTACAAAGGTCGTCAAAAGTACAGAAATTACTTCAAAAACATTGTGTACATCCAGAGCTGCGTGAGACGAATGCACGCAAGACGAGAACTAAAGAAACTCAAGGTGGGCTACATCGAAAAGCGAGCGTTTCGCGATAGTGTAACAAAATAACGCGCAGCATGTCATCATTGGTTTATTTCTACACTATCGTGTGCTTATTTAGATACATTTTCGCTTTCTAGTGGGAGAATTGTGCTCGCGTGACGCGGTCCTCGTGTCGCTAGTGTGAATCAGGCTTTACTAAGCGCGCGCACAAACGATCGAGCGACACGGAAATGAAGCACGTGCGCATTTCTCCTGTCGATTTTTGTTGCTCTTGTTGGACAAATAAAGCTGCGGTATCTAGGTTTCCGTCCTGCGCGATAGACCCGATTCCTGCTCCTAAAAATAATAAACCTCCTCGGCTTGGACGTTATGTTTTCCCATTTTAGATCACGTGGCATGCCATGAATATTCTTTCTTTTCATTTCTGATGTGCACCGAAGGATATATGAGTACAGAAGCACCCCAAGCAAATAAAGACTATTCAACTGAATGTCACTTAAATGAGGAAACATTACTCCCAAACTGAGGAGGTCTATTGCGCTCCTTTCGTCCCATGCAGATCGCGTGTGAGTTATGTTAATCCTGCTAAACTGGACATTCTCTTTTTATGCCAATAGTTCAATGTTTTGTCACTTCTTCACCAGATCGAGGCTCGTTCTGTGGAGCATTTCAAAACCCTCAACAAAGGAATGGAGAACAAGATTATCGAACTTCAGCAGAGACTCGACCAAGAGGTATGCTTATCGCGCATGTCAAACTTGCAGCTCTCATCCCTAGGCATTCTCGAACCTAGAACTCCCCGGCTCGTCTCCTCGCGGGGGAGGCTCTGGTGACAGCCACTGACGCATGCGCAAGATTTGATACAGAGACGTTGAGAGAAGCAACTTTCTGCGCATGCCCTAACGTTCAAAATCAGCCAATCAGCGACGGCCCTCAAATGGATGTCCCCAGAGCCTTCCCTGCGAGCAGACGAGCCAGGCGTCTTTCTCCCTCCCCACTTACCCCGCCCCTTCCTCTCTTTTTTCTGCGGATGCCGAGAAATGCGGTTATAACTAGAATGGGACTGAGCTTATATAGAAAGTAACTGGTTCAAAAGAGAAGAGATTTTAGCCGATCGGCTGATTCTATTCAGAGCCCTGCTAATACCGTGCACGGGCTCGCCGTCAGACCACAGGGAACCCAGCCGATCGGCTGATTCTATTCAGAGCCCTGCTAATACCGTGCACGGGCTCGCCGTCGTCAAGCCGAAAGTTGTTACGTCAGACCACAGGGAACCCAGACTGGTTAGAGTGCGAGGCTTCTACGCCCCCTTGATATGCACAATACGTTTTACAATTGAAGTAAGATGAAGTTAAGTAAATTAACCATATTTTACGTGGATAACTCGTAAGAGTAATTCAACTGACAAACCTGAGGTCCACGGTGCACAGCTTTTACCCCCTTTTTCTTATCAGAGGTCCAGGTGAAAGGAATTCAAAGCTATAAGCAAGCTACTCGGTTGGTTGGTCGATCCGGGGTTCGAACTAAGGACCGTACGCACAGTGTGTAGTTCACTAACACACTGCGCCACCGAGCCGAGTAATCGTAGGGTCCGACATTAACTTTTTTCGCTAAGTGCCATTGGCGACTAATTCAACAATTTTAGTCGCAGAAAGCAAAGATTTAGTCGCCACATAAACGTGGATCTCAGCTGAACTTAGAAAGATGGGGTGCCATTTGGTGACTAGCTCTAACATTATGGTCGCCAAGTCCCTAAATTTAGTCGCCATTGGCAACCATTTGGTCGCAGTGTCGGGCCCTGAATCGATGAATTTGCTGGAATGTTTTCCATAGTTATCGTCCGTTGCGATAAATCAACCAGAGTGATAATTTCATCGTCAGCTTTTTCTATTGAGTGCTCTACGTGATGAGTATTACTTTCTTTCGGCCGACTGAAATGCCAGTGAAAGTTTGCAGGAACTTCTGCAGAAACCCATTCATGGGAAAAGCTTATTTCCCATGACACTAGAATAGTGTTCGGATTCCTATGACAAATATGTGAATTCCGAACACTTCCCATTCTTGTGTCCTGGGAAATTCATGGGTTTCTGTGGTCATTGCCACGTCGACAACCCCTCCTCTCTTTGTACTGCACACTGAGCGTTTTTTTGTTAATAAACAAAGAGATACAAACTTTTCAAAACTGATCTTCTATTGATAATCAATTCTCAAGGTATTTTGTCTCAAATTTTCTAATCTATTCGCGATATTTACAATTGTTTTGCGATATATTTCTACTTGTCTCCATATGATATTATTGTTTGTTAGTACAACAAAAATATCGCACAAATTGAATGTCACAGAGGACTTGGCAAGTGGAAACTTGTATGTGTTGGTGGTAAGACTGAATAATTTGCTTGCGTGCAACTGAAAACAAAATAAGATCATTTTCAAATATTTCAAATTCTTCCATTTTCATTTTATCACTACGTATCAGGTTTTCAGATAACAAAATCAGGTGAAAGGGTGTTTCATTTCGACACAAGATACACTATAAGAATATCCTTGGATATTCTCAACTTGGGATAAACATCGAATGCCGAAGGCGAGTCTTCACATCGGCTTGTTGTCACGTTGCGACCATAACATTAAAAACATTGCTAATACATTCTTCTTCTTATACTCTTGTCAGCCAACATTCTTAGCCCTTTTTCACTTCCTTCTTTTTACTCTACTTTTTTGGCTTCTGTTGGACAAGGCAGAACACATTTCTGCTCCTCCGAGTGCCCTCCCTCGCAGTTCTTGCCTCCGTATGCCGGTACTGGGCTATCGCATTTTCTAGTACGTATCTTCTTCCCTTCGCCACAAGTGGATTTTTCTATTATGCACTTGCCGAACTCGGACCATTTCCCGTAGCCTCCATTTACAGGGCATGGATTTTGATTACAGTCTATAGATTCATTATCTTCGCCTTTGCAGTAGGCTCCACCATGCGCGGGAATAGGACTGTCACATTTTCTTGTGCGGAATTTCTTCCCTCCGCCACAATTCTTGTCACAATTTCCATATTCGCTCCACGCGGAGAAACCGCCGTTTATAGGGCATTTAGCTACCTCGCATTTCTCTGTCATGACATTTCGGCCCAGGCAGGGCTCACCCAAAGGCCCAGGCCTGGGTTTGTCGCAGCGCCGTACACGTCCTCGCAGACCTTGCCCACATGTAGTGGTACACGAACTCCATTGCGACCACTCGGAATACCCTCCATTTATGGCGTAGTTCCGATAAATCCGAGGTACGATCCACAGACTTGCTAGTATCATCAACACGAGAGGGACAATTCGAAATATGTACTGCCACGCCGTCATAGCTGTTTCTTCTTACTCCTCTATGCCTCAACCGTCTATGAGTGGGATGCTTAGCTCACCAATGTGTTACTCACGCTTGTCAGTGCTTGCTCGCTTGGTTACCTCCTTGCACAAGCTAGACGTTCAGTCGTATAGGCTCACGAACTCGCCGTTTTGCCGAGCTTGCCGTCTGTGTGGTACATGCACTGTCCTTCATGAAAGACACGCTTGTAGTTACCTATCGCGTCACTAGAGAACAAGCCAAGCACAACAGGACTCCGAGCTATGTACGAACGCGGGCGAACGCTGTCGAAAAGTCTCCGAACTTAGGCAATGGTGCTTACGAATTTTTCGAACGAGTGATTTAGAAGGATATGCTAATTCGACAGGCTCGTGCCCAGGCTCGTGGAACCTTGGAATGTCCTTCCTAGTCCTCCTCATTCGCGCTTGCGAGTTTTCCAAGCTGTGCCACAAGTACTTGTATATTCTCAGCTTGGATATTGTTTGGATATTCCTTGGATATTTTCAGCTTGAGATAAATGCCGAAGGTGTATTCACATCGCTTGTTGTCACGTTCCGACGATAACATTAAAAACATTGCTAAAACATTATTGATCTATTATACTCTTGTCAGCCAACATGCTTAGCCCTTTTTCACTTCTTTCGTCTCTTCTTTTTTCACTTCCTTCTTCTCTTCTTTTTTCGGCTCTACTTTTTTGGCTTCTGTTGGACAAGGCAGGACACATTTCTGCTCCTCCGAGTGCCCTCCCTCGCAGTTCTTGCCTCCGTATGCCGGTACTGGGCTATCGCATTTTCTAGTACGTATCTTCTTCCCTTCGCCACAAGTGGATTTTTCTATTATGCACTTGCCGAACTCGGACCATTTCCCGTAGCCTCCATTTACAGGGCATGGATTTTGATTACAGTCTATAGATTCATTATCTTCGCCTTTGCAGTAGGCTCCACCATGCGCGGGAATAGGACTGTCACATTTTCTTGTGCGGAATTTCTTCCCTCCGCCACAATTCTTGTCACAATTTCCATATTCGCTCCACGCGGAGAAACCGCCGTTTATAGGGCATTTAGCTACCTCGCATTTCTCTGTCATGACATTTCGGCCCAGGCAGGGCTCACCCAAAGGCCCAGGCCTGGGTTTGTCGCAGCGCCGTACACGTCCTCGCAGACCTTGCCCACATGTAGTGGTACACGAACTCCATTGCGACCACTCGGAATACCCTCCATTTATGGCGTAGTTCCGATAAATCCGATGTACGATCCACAGACTTGCTAATATCATCAACACGAGAGGGACAATTCGAAATATGTACTGCCACGCCGTCATAGCTGTTTCTTCTTACTCCTCTATGCCTCAACCGTCTATGAGTGGGATGCTTAGCTCACCAATGTGTTACTCACGCTTGTCAGTGCTTGCTCGCTTGGTTACCTCCTTGCACAAGCTAGACGTTCAGTCGTATAGGCTCACGAACTCGCCGTTTTGCCGAGCTTGCCGTCTGTGTGGTACATGCGCTTTCCTTCATGAAAGACACTCTTGTAGTTACCTATCGCGTCACTAGAGAACAAGCCAAGCACAACAGGACTCCGAGCTATGTACGAACGCGGGCGAACGCTGTTGAAAAGTCTCCGAACTTAGGCAATGGTGCTTACGAATTTTTCGAACGAGTGATTTAGAAGGATATGCTAATTCGACAGGCTCGTGCCCAGGCTCGTGGAACCTTGGAATGTCCTTCCTAGTCCTCCTCATTCGCGCTTGCGAGTTTTCCAAGCTGTGCCACAAGTACTTGTATATTCTCAGCTTGGATATTCTTTGGATATTCCTTGGATATTTTCAGCTTGAGATAAATGCCGAAGGTGTATTCACATCGCTTGTTGTCACGTTCCGACGATAACATTAAAAACATTGCTAAAACATTATTGATCTATTATACTCTTGTCAGCCAACATGCTTAGCCCTTTTTCACTTCTTTCGTCTCTTCTTTTTTCACTTCCTTCTTCTCTTCTTTTTTCGGCTCTACTTTTTTGGCTTCTGTTGGACAAGGCAGGACACATTTCTGCTCCTCCGAGTGCCCTCCCTCGCAGTTCTTGCCTCCGTATGCCGGTACTGGGTTATCGCATTTTCTAGTACGTATCTTCTTCCCTTCGCCACAAGTAGATTTTTCTATTATGCACTGGCCGAACTCGGACCATTTCCCGTAGCCTCCATTTACAGGCATGGATTTTGATTACAGTCTATAGATTGAATATCTTCGCCTTTGTAGTAGATTCCATGATGCGCGGGAATAGGACTGTCACATAGTCTTGTGCGGAATTTCTGCCCTCCACCACAATTCTTGTCACAATTTCCATATTCGCTCTACGCGGAGAACCCGCCGTTTATAGGGCATTTAGCTACCTCGCATTTCTCTGTCATGACATTTCGGCCCAGGCAGGGCTTACCCAAAGGCCCAGGACTGGGTTTGTCGCAGCGCCGTGCGCGTCCTCGCAGACCTTGCCCACATGTAGTGGTACACGAACTCCATTGCGACCACTCGGAATACCCTCCATTTATGGCGTAGTTCCGATAAATCCGATGTACGATCCACAGACTTGCTAGTATCATCAACACGAGAGGGACAATTCGAAACACGGGCGAACGCTGTCGAAGAGTCTCCGAACTTAGGCAATGGTGCTTACGAATGGCCGAACAATTTCGTCCTCAGCGATGCATTCTACGAAAAGCATTATTATTGATGTAGTACTTTTCTTTTCAAAAATGAAGATATTTTTAAACTCTCGTCTCGAAATTGGAATTCCCTTCAGATCGGTCCATTTAGTATTTCAAAGCTCTAATCATTTAGATTCCCTATGTTCTCAACACCCATAACCTTGCTTGCCAATATATGGGTCTTGTCGAGAGCATATTCATGGATGAATAATTTTAATGTTTGAAAGCGCTTACATTAACAACCAGGAAGCAAAGGGATGGAGTTTCAATAAAAATTCTAGTTACAAAGTTTGCGGGATAGTTTTGTTAACGTTAATAACTCTGGTCTCGTAAAACGGCATGTTAGTCGGCTTTTACTTTAAAGGGTTTTGTCTTGTGTTCTACTAATGTATCTCTCGTTTTCAATCTAAAACAGTTATTGGACATCAACTCAAAATGAACTATTCAAATGATGTGGAGCGAGAGAAGCTCAAAGAAACCACCAAGACGATGTCTTGATGCGTCTTCGTTTGCTTGAAGGATAGGTCGAAGTTGTAGGACAAGAAATGTTACAGTTTTTAATCTCCTCATCAGCACCATAACACACATTTCCGCCGAATGCAGGCTGAGGACTATTGCACACTCTATGTCTAGCCATCCGTCCGAAACCGCATTTCCCTGCGAGCGGCACGCAAGCGCCAAACTCGCCCCACACAGACCATGCTCCGTGCACAGGACAGGGATGTTTATTACACTCCATCGTCACGATGGTAGCTCCTATACAATATTTCCCGCCGCTCGCTGGGGGTGGATTATTGCAAACCCTAGTCTTGTACTTCAGACCGGTCCCACATATCTTATCACATTGGCTAAAGTCACTCCACTTTGAAAAACCTCCATCTACAGGACAAAGCTTAAGAACACATGTGGCTCTCTCACTTGTGGAACCTTGGCATGTCCTTCCTAGCGCTCCTGGTGGAGGATTCATGCATTCGCGCTTGCGGGTTTTCCAAGCTGTGCCACAAGTACTTGTACACGGGCCCCAACTTGACCAGTCTGAGAACCCGCCGGCAGTGAATATAGGTTTTATCAAATACAGTACAGTCGTGAATATCAGCAGAAGCAGGACCTTTAGTTTTGTTATCCTGCCAGTCAATCTTCTAAGAACCATATTCAACTAAAAATATCCGGTAAAGTCCTGTAGAGTTTTCATTCCTTCGCTTTTGAGTCGAGAACTCTTGCCGCCATCTCAGGTGCATGCGTTACTGGACGATTTCCAAGTCGTGCTTAGATGTGTTTTAGCCGTGAAGCAAGCTCCATGTTTCTACATAATGCAAATTTGAATAAGGTTTGAATAAGGTTTCTCTGTCCTGCTGTGCGAAACAGCAAGTAAAACAGCCGTACTGCGCAAGGCATCTGCGCAGGCTTTTGTGTCGTACAGTTTGAAATACTTTTAGGTTATTTATTTCGCGCCCAATCTGTGCAAAATTGAACATGAGGCAGTAGACTTTTCCTTCCAGTCTATTTGGTGTTTTGTTGATGGAAATTGTTTCTGTGCTGCTTAGATTTGCTAGAATAGCTCGAGTGTTGAAACAACAAACTAATAGACCAGGTTCGAATTACGCTCCAATGCTCACAAGACAAAAGCTTCAAAGCGAGGCTTTCTCCAAGTTCTAATACATTTACAGTAATTTCAGAAGAAAGCCTCGACTTGAGGTTATTGTTTGTAGGCCATTGGAGCGTAATTCGAACATGGCCTATTAAAAATAACTATTTAATTCTTCATGACTGGAGCCGAGGAACCCGTGACCTAAGGTGTCTCAAAGGACAATATGCGCTCACAGGGGCAAAATCGGGTCGTAGCTATTTTGCTTTTTTTTTGTTTATTAGAGTAATTATTTGTCCAAAACCTCGGCTTGAACACGTAGAAGGAGATAATCTTAAAAACAAAACGTATTATAGTAATAATATTATTATAATTTAGGCACAATTATAATTTTACAATTTATTGTATAAGACCTGTGAAAAATAAAGACCTGGGCCGTCAAGCCAAGTCTTAACATTCAGTCAGACTCTATCCGCCTCATTATTATTCAATTTTGTAAATTCAGCTTAGCTCCTCGCATAATTATCTAGTTAGTACCTTGACAATGGCGTCAGAATGACACCGAAACGTCGGTTTATTTCACTTATATTTATCTGTACTTGCATTGTATAAGTATGTCAAAAATTCATGTTTCGCGGATGAATTTTTTTTGGAGCCCACCTTTGTTTATTTCAATATGATACAAAAATGGATGCTTCTATTCTTTAATGTTAAAAATGGCAACTTTTTTGGCAAAACACCCCCTGAACCTTTGGCCATACCTTAAATGGGGGACCACGTATCAAGAGACGACTATTTTTGTGAAATAATTCCATTTTAACGAAAAAGTAGCCCGAAGGGGTAAGTTACTTTTCGACCATGGCATGATTCATTTGCTTCCTCTTAATTTTTTTTCAGTGTCGATTTTTTGTGGTTGCAACAAATGTTTTCTTAGTTTTGAATGCGTGATTGACAGAAAGAAGAATTATTTTTGGTGGTGATATTGTGGGGCAAGAAATGGAACATACTTTGTAATCCGCTTTGCTACCAACACAACTTTTTCCTCCAAACTCAGGCGTTGGGCTGTTACATAATCTATACCTATCCATACGTCCATGTCCACATTTGCCTACAAGCGGCACACAACCCCTAAAACTGCCCCATTCAGACCACCCACCGTCTCTAGGACACGGGTGCATGTTGCAATGTGCCGACTCAATACTCGGCCCAGTACAGGGTCTGCCACCATGCCGTGGCGTAGGGCTGTTACAAACTCTCATTCTATGATTGATTCCGCCTCCACATTTGTTATTACACTCAGTGTAAACACTCCACTCCGAGTACCCTCCATTTACAGGACAAGCCTTCAGCATGCATGCTTTCGTCTCCATTTCCACTCCTTCGCACGGCTCTCCTAGCGCACCTGGAGGGGGTTTTAAGCACAATCTTCCCCGATTTTGTCGGCCTTGACCGCAGGTCCTTGTACAAGGGCTCCAGTTTGACCATTCTGTGAATCCACCGGCGGTTAGAAGGGTTTTGAAGACAAACACTAGAGTCACAAATATAAACAACATCAACAACTTAGGTTTTGATACACTCGTCTGATTAGGCTTCATTGTCGTTCCGTTCGTGTGCTCACGCTAGGCTGCTGCACGGTTTTCTACGCTCCACACAAGTATATTTTCCCACCATAATTTCATGTACTCTTTTATGCTTTGGTGAGTTTTACAAAGAAGCCATTCCTTTGGTTTTTTACGTGATGCAAATAAGAGGACTCCAGCTGGATTTGTTATACTGCGTCGCTCCTGTTATTTTGATATGCAAACTTGCTTCTTCTTTTCAAAAGAAATCATCCAACCGTTTGCCCTGCTATTCATCTAATAGATTCTCTGTCTATTGAATTGACTGCGCTTCATCAACCAAACCAAATAGTTTTCAGTAGCCTTTCAAATTTTTTGTTCAGTTTTAGACCTACTGGGTAAAAACTTGGAGTAGTAATGTGCAAGAAAGATTTATTGGTTCGTCCAAATGTGGTTTTCTGAAGAAGAAAAAAACTATTCATTAGTTATCAAAACAGCTGGGTCCGTGCAGCTAGACGCTGACTAGCCCTGGAGGTAGTTATACCCAAGTCTTTAGGAATTCGAGCTAGCCAAGACTACTGCAGCGCTACCCGTTATTTTCAAGCGTCGGTTTCATTTGAGTTTTCTGTTTCGCCAGTCAAACTCACTGAACCCATCAGACATTTGCCTTATTTTGCCTAGTGCAGTCAACTGGCACGATGAAATCCCGACAAATTTGTCAAATAAAGTATCTTTCATAACTTTGCCAAGTCCCAATTTTCACGAGCAGATGTTTCAATACACCTGTTTCAATAAACGCTCGTGAAACCACGTATCATGAACCATGCAGTTCGTAATGATTATTGTTCGTTGCATGTGGCCCCAAAATACTGTAAAGCGAATGTCATTGAGTGTTCTTAGACCCCGTCCACACTAACCGTTTTCAAACGAGAACGAAAACATTTTGCTCCAGATACGGCTATCGTCCACACTACAACGCCGAAAACGATCTCCGAAAACGGCGAAAACAATAAGAAAACGATAAGTGTGGACGCAAATCTTTTTGAAAAAGGAGCAAAAAGTATCCGTTTTCGTTTGAAAACGGTGTAGTGTGGACGGGGTCTTAGTGTAGGTACAAACAGTATAAGTATTAGAGTGGTTTTCATCCGAAATGAAAAATAGATACTAACAAAATACGCACTGCTATTTTTAGTAAATACTTGTTCATACTTTCTGTTTGCACCCTAGCTTGGTTTGCCTAAATGTTTTATTTTTATCACGTACACGTTTAAACGATCCCATTGCTGATATTGTGTCTTACGTTAATCTACTATGGAGCAACGTAAATTGCAGTAGGTTTATATTTGCGCCAAAATTGACACGTACAAATTGATCGTGTAGCCGTACTAAAGCATGCGTGAACCGTTGAGCCGCTAAAAAATGGTTAGATGCCACTAAGTAGGTGGCATAGCCTTAACCACGTGTTGTAGGTTGAAAGTCCGAAGACTTTTCTCGTCCTTATCGAGGGAGAAGCTAACCTTCTCTCGGCTCATACAACACGATCTGAAACCACTGCGAAACTATTTATAGGACAGAATAGACCCCTCTCTCGTCCATGTGGTATAATACAATTGTGTAGTTAATGAAATTCTTATTGCAATATAGACAAAATTTGTGATTATTTCAATTACGTACAAATAGGCATAGAATTCGAATTCCTTTTTTGACGAAATGTTTGCATTTTTTGAAAGAAAATACGTGTTTATAATTGCTGTCTTGTGCGCATGCGCAGAACGCATTTCATTCTCGATTTTTATTGATTTATTTTGTTTTTTGTGAAACACTGAGCTATACTCGCCCTTCTAATTTTATGTTTCTGGTTACGATATTCTTTGTAATTATTTAATGCTTTTTCTTTCTTTAGGTCAAACTGAAGGCGCATGCGCAAGTCGCTGAGCGCGAACTAACAGACGTGCGTAAGGCCCTGGAGGAGTCTCGCAAATGGAAAGGACATTACGAGTCGAGTCAGGCGCGACTGGTAGAACTAGAGGGGGTGGTGAACGAGCTGAGGGAGGAACTGAAGAGGTCAATGGACGAGAAGGAGGAGATCAAGGACGAGGCGAAGCACGAGAAAGAACTTAGAGACGAGGTCAGTTGTTATCAAACTAGAAAAACATGGAAATTGTAAGCAATTTATTTAACGGTTTGTCGGGGAGGCCATTCAGTACCAGTTTTGTTCCCTTGAGGCAAGATTTCCTTCCTCTTTTATGTCTATCGAGATGAAACAAGCTTTACGTGTTTAGTTTCTCTGTCATCGCTTCAATCGTTCTCATTCCCTCTGATTCGTCTCGATCCCCGCGCTTATTTGTTTCCAGTTCAGACAGGAAACGCAAAAGAATCGGCCATGTTGGTGAAATTTATGTGTTCAGAAAGTATCTCCATTCCCATAGGACTGATTGCATACGAGAATAGCAAGGTCGCAATGTGGGCTGTATGGGGTTCTGTTTCCGTCCTTTGGTTATGGACCTTTTTTGGGTTTGATTATAATTTTTTAATATTTCAACAAACTTGAATTCCAGGAGATACGCGCGTTAAAAGAGCAAGTCACCAGCCTGAGACAGCAGACATCGGAGGCTAAATCGAGAGCCGATAGTGAAGTGGCGTCTAGGGATGGTGAGTACAAACAAACAAACAAACAAAAAAACAACGAAAAACAAAGAAGGTGTGTCTCCAAATAGAGATTTACAAAGGGAACGCCTTCGTTGTCATAGCAGGTTTCTAATAGGTGTCCTGTCATAGTAGTGTCTCGCTAAGCCCAAACAATTTCGTTGGTTAAGGAGGCCAGAGGCTGCCTACAGTTTTTCTTGAACTTGGTCTCTCAACTTTGGACGACCACAATTCTGTAATAATCTTACCTACGCATTTGAAATTTTGACCATTTGCTGTAGAAAGATCAAAGTTCAAGATGATGCACGATTTATTGTCATCAGAGTTTCCGTAGCAACGAAACAGGGGGTCACTGTTTTTAATTAACAAAAGTTCCACGTGAAATTCGATCTAAACTTTTAAAATGACACACCAAGCACTAATCCTTAGGTAATTGTCTATACGTATAAGAAGTTTAGAGAAAATTCACCAACCCGATTTCAAGATATTCCAGGCGACTTTTTTTGCCTTTGAAAATTCAAAATGTTTCACTAGCTTTCTCATTATAATAAATTTAATGGCTTTTGAAATAGGCTAGCGAAATCTCTTACCGCACAAATTCATCCCAAGATATACAACTACTTGTTTGCCAAATTTGATGCCAGGAAGTGCTTTTGATTTTCCATAATGAATATCGACGCAAACTTCAAGTTTTTGAGCAAATGCGCAAAATATCATTTCGAACACAACTAAGGCTCCAGAGAAAGTTCCTGATGGCGATTTTTTTTCTCGCGCTCTTAACTTAAAATCGACCATATTAGCGAGATGCTGTCCGCGTAAGAAAAACATTTACGTCGCGTATAGCGCCTGGTAAAATTCTAAAGTTTACCACCTTCTTCCTAGTTCCGCTCAAGATTCTAAAGCTCCTGCAGTTTTCATCGGCTGTAGTTTTTATTCAAATTTCACCCCGGTTTTCACATTCCAGCATGGACAAGTGTAGCACTTCTGTTATGATTCAGTGAACCGAACCTGTCACGTTTAGCTCTTATTAGCTCTAGAAGGACGTTCCACAGTAAAAGAAGTAAGTTTTGTCTAATCGCCATCTTATCCAGCAGATGCGAAAAAAAAAATGAAAATTAGAGGCGCGCTACAGAACTAGCGTGACCGGTTCCGCTCTTTAAACCAGAATTCATGGAGCAGAATTGAATGCTGGTATGTGAGAAATGGACTAAGTCCTATAGAAATGTGCAACTGCAGCAGCTTTAGAATCTTGAGCGGAACTAGGAAGAAAGTGGTGAACTTTAGAATTTTACCAGACGCAAAATATCAAATGCGTAGGTAAGTATATGACAGAATTGTGGTCGTCCAAAGTTGAGAGACCAAGTTCAAGAATTATTCAAAGCTTTTCCCTTCCTGTTTTCAGCCGTACTAGATACTCGTTTGGAAGAGCAGCGCGGTCAGATTTTAGCGGAGTTTGAGGCGGAGCGACTGAACCACCAAAGAGTGCTACGTGACTATGCACGGCTGGAGCAACGCTTTCAGAACTTACAAGATGAGCTGGAAATAGTACAAACGAGTCCACAGAAAGGGCTGCTTAAACCGGGCTCCGCTGGCTCTATTAGCCCGGCTATTTCAGGTTTGTATTCAAGCCTTTTACACAAAGATATAGGACGTTAAACAAAGCGACGACGTCACGCAAAACAAGGACGTCCCATCAGCTTTCCAACTTCCATATATAGCAACCTATCGCGTGACGGCTACCTCTGTCACGAAGACGACTCTCCGAGGAAGTGGCAGTTATTGTTTCTATCGCGCTTCTTTCCCACGTTTTACACCGAACCACTATGTGGATGTATAACATCTGACCATTTAGATAACTAATTGTTTTGGTAATTGTTTTAATTATTTAGTTCTTCTATCAAGGACTCTTCCATGGTCTTTGTCTTTTTAGAATCCTCGCTTGTCGAAGCACTTGAGCAGGAACTTCGCGAACAAGATGCAGAAAAACCTGAAGAGGTTCGCTCAATTATAGCAAAAAGTCAATTAGTCAACAGACTTCGAGAGAAAATTATGGACTTAGAAAACCGACTTGTTAACGCGCAAAGCCAGTTGAACAGAGGTGAAGTAAACCAGACTGTGCAATCTAAACAGGATATACCGGTTATAAGCGTGGAGAAATCAGGAGAGCAGCCTAGTGAAAGCCAAGTTGTAGGATCTGAGAAATATCAAGATCTAGAGAAGGAACGGGACGAGCTGAAGGAATCAAAAGAGAAGATCAGCGCAGAACAGAAAAAGATGAGTTCGGAATTAGAGCTGCTACGGAGATTGGTGAGTCAGAGGAATGTGGACAAGGAAGCGGAGTGGGATCTGATCAGCGAGAAAATGAAAGAGATCACTTCCGAGAGGGACCTGCTCTCAAGGGAAAAGGTATTGAAACTTCTACAATTATTTCAAAAAGGTTGCGCATGCTATTGAGATCAAACGTTTGCAGATTTTAAACATTTGTGACGCAATCGGTGCGCGGTAAAATATATAAAAGGTTGCCCTGCGCTTCTACCGCTATGTCATTGTGTGCTGGGGAGTACCATACCCATTAAATACCAGGGCCTCTTAAAGCCGCCAAAACACGTTTTCGCCATGCCCCAAAATCCTTTGCCTGATTTCTCATCCGCTACGGTAGAGTTCGTTGGCACGTCCTTTCCTTCGCGTCTGATAAATGTCTCAGCGTCAAGTGCTCCGCCAGGTCGATTTGTCGTGGAATATTGTCATTCATCTCTTCAAATCGCTGAAAATGTATTTTTTTCTTTGCCCAGACGACAAGATGAAGATATCATATCTAACATATTGCTGAGTGTACTCATGTACCGACTTTCATCCTCGATATCATGTATGAATAGTCTTCTTTCTCTCAAAGGAGCGTTTGCGAAATCAGCTGATAAGCATGGCGTCTGTTGCTAAGGACATGCGGGAAATCGATGAGCTGCTCAAGTTTAATCCCGACGAGAGTGCCTATGTACTTCAGGTAATAAGCACGCTTGGCTCAGCGTGACGGTGTTGGCCTCTCACGTCTGTGGTCCGGGTTCGACTCTCGGCAGGGGCACAGGAAGTTTTCTTTCTTTCCGAGTCAGGTCATATTTTGAGTTGAACTACTGTGTTTCGCATCTTTCTGATGAGACTACCCTAACCAGGGGGACGTTAAAAACCACTGAGGACGTAATAAAGCCTCTGTCAGCGCAGTGTTTAACCCCAATGTGTGTGCTTATGGCCTACTCGCTACAGTTCAATAAGGGATTTCTAGGGGAGGATTAAACGTAGGAAATGCTCAAGTGTTTCTGAATGAAATCCGAATAACGAATACCCATCCCCGCGCAGTTATGAGCATTGCCATCTTAGTTGTGTAAGGCTCGTGCAATATTTTGCTGCAGAGTAAAGAAAATAATAATTGTTTGTTACTGTTCTACCTTTAGGCTGAGTCTCTCAAGAAAGCAAACAACGTGTTGCAGGTGGAGCTTGAAGAGCTGATCAAGCGAGAGCACGACCTGAAGGAGGCCAACGACAACTTATGGCGTGACAAAGCCAAGTTACAAAAGGTAGGTGCTTGCGTGACATCCTTTATTTGTAAGCACGCGCGCTTTCTTTTCTGTAGAAATGTCACTGGGTTGTAACACAACTACAATGCAATGCAATACAATACGCGCACACAAGGCACTTGGTTCGTGAAATGAATATAACGATAGACATGCAGCGCGCGCATTCATTAGAGCTGGATCGTCCATTTGTGCCGAATATTTCTCGATTTTCGTGAATATGCATGCGATTGCCATGGGATTTGTAATTATCCTACAGGGAACATGAACTAATTTAGAATAGCTATTTTAATAGCTATTGTGTAGTATCCTAGTCCTAGTACCAATGTGATGGCTGTGTTCTCGTGTCCTCAGGGTCGTTCATCAAGTGTGAATGTCATGGACAGTAGCTATTGTGTAGTATCCTAGTCCTAGTACCAATGTGATGGCTGTGTTCTCGTGTCCTCAGGGTCGTTCATCAAGTGTGAATGTCATGGACAGTAGCTATTGTGTAGTATCCTAGTACCAATGTGATGGCTGTGTTCTCGTGTCCTCAGGGTCGTTCATCTAGTGTGAATGTCATGGACAGTAGCTATTGTGTAGTATCCTAGTCCTAGTACCAATGTGATGGCTGTGTTCTCGTGTCCTCAGGGTCGTTCATCTAGTGTGAATGTCATGGACAGTAGCTATTGTGTAGTATCCTAGTCCTAGTACCAATGTGATGGCTGTGTTCTCGTGTCCTCAGGGTCGTTCATCTAGTGTGAATGTCATGGACAGTAGCTATTGTGTAGTATCCTAGTCCTAGTACCAATGTTATGGCTGTGTTCTCGTGTCCTCAGGGTCGTTCATCTAGTGTGAATGTCATGGACAGTAGCTATTGTGTAGTATCCTAGTCCTAGTACCAATGTGATGGCTGTGTTCTCGTGTCCTCAGGGTCGTTCATCTAGTGTGAATGTCATGGACAGTAGCTATTGTGTAGTATCCTAGTCCTAGTACCAATGTGATGGCTGTGTTCTCGTGTCCTCAGGGTCGTTCATCAAGTGTGAATGTCATGGACAGTAGCTATTGTGTAGTATCCTAGTCCTAGTACCAATGTGATGGCTGTGTTCTCGTGTCCTCAGGGTCGTTCATCTAGTGTGAAAGTCATGGACAGTAGCTATTGTGTAGTATCCTAGTCCTAGTACCAATGTGATGGCTGTTTTCTCGTGTCCTCAGGGTCGTTCATCTAGTGTGAATGCCATGGACAGTAGCTATTGTGTAGTGTCCTAGTCCTAGTACCAATGTGATGGCTGTGTTCTCGTGTCCTCAGGGTCGTTCATCCAGTGTGAATGTCATGGACAGTAGCTATTGTGTAGTATCCTAGTCCTAGTACCAATGTGATGGCTGTTTTCTCGTGTCCTCAGGGTCGTTCATCTAGTGTGAATGCCATGGACAGTAGCTATTGTGTAGTATCCTAGTCCTAGTACCAATGTGATGGCTGTGTTCTCGTGTCCTCAGGGTCGTTCATCTAGTGTGAATGTCATGGACAGTAGCTATTGTGTAGTATCCTAGTCCTAGTACCAATGTGATGGCTGTTTTCTCGTGTCCTCAGGGTCGTTCATCTAGTGTGAATGCCATGGACAGTAGCTATTGTGTAGTATCCTAGTCCTAGTACCAATGTGATGGCTGTTTTCTCGTGTCCTCAGGGTCGTTCATCTAGTGTGAATGCCATGGACAGTAGCTATTGTGTAGTATCCTAGTCCTAGTACCAATGTGATGGCTGTGTTCTCGTGTCCTCAGGGTCGTTCATCTAGTGTGAATGTCATGGACAGTAGCTATTGTGTAGTATCCTAGTCCTAGTACCAATGTGATGGCTGTGTTCTCGTGTCCTCAGGGTCGTTCATCAAGTGTGAATGTCATGGACAGTAGCTATTGTGTAGTATCCTAGTCCTAGTACCAATGTGATGGCTGTGTTCTCGTGTCCTCAGGGTCGTTCATCTAGTGTGAATGTCATGGACAGTAGCTATTGTGTAGTATCCTAGTCCTAGTACCAATGTGATGGCTGTTTTCTCGTGTCCTCAGGGTCGTTCATCTAGTGTGAATGCCATGGACAGTAGCTGTTGTGTAGTATCCTAGTCCTAGTACCAATGTGATGGCTCTGTTCTCGTGTCCTCAGGGTCGTTCATCCAGTGTGAATGTCATGGACAGTAGCTATTGTGTAGTATCCTAGTCCTAGTACCAATGTGATGGCTGTTTTCTCGTGTCCTCAGGGTCGTTCATCTAGTGTGAATGCCATGGACAGTAGCTATTGTGTAGTGTCCTAGTCCTAGTACCAATGTGATGGCTGTGTTCTCGTGTCCTCAGGGTCGTTCATCCAGTGTGAATGTCATGGACAGTAGCTATTGTGTAGTATCCTAGTCCTAGTACCAATGTGATGGCTGTTTTCTCGTGTCCTCAGGGTCGTTCATCTAGTGTGAATGCCATGGACAGTAGCTATTGTGTAGTATCCTAGTCCTAGTACCAATGTGATGGCTGTGTTCTCGTGTCCTCAGGGTCGTTCATCTAGTGTGAATGTCATGGACAGTAGCTATTGTGTAGTATCCTAGTCCTAGTACCAATGTGATGGCTGTTTTCTCGTGTCCTCAGGGTCGTTCATCTAGTGTGAATGCCATGGACAGTAGCTATTGTGTAGTATCCTAGTCCTAGTACCAATGTGATGGCTGTTTTCTCGTGTCCTCAGGGTCGTTCATCTAGTGTGAATGCCATGGACAGTAGCTATTGTGTAGTATCCTAGTCCTAGTACCAATGTGATGGCTGTGTTCTCGTGTCCTCAGGGTCGTTCATCTAGTGTGAATGTCATGGACAGTAGCTATTGTGTAGTATCCTAGTCCTAGTACCAATGTGATGGCTGTGTTCTCGTGTCCTCAGGGTCGTTCATCAAGTGTGAATGTCATGGACAGTAGCTATTGTGTAGTATCCTAGTCCTAGTACCAATGTGATGGCTGTGTTCTCGTGTCCTCAGGGTCGTTCATCTAGTGTGAATGTCATGGACAGTAGCTATTGTGTAGTATCCTAGTCCTAGTACCAATGTGATGGCTGTTTTCTCGTGTCCTCAGGGTCGTTCATCTAGTGTGAATGCCATGGACAGTAGCTGTTGTGTAGTATCCTAGTCCTAGTACCAATGTGATGGCTCTGTTCTCGTGTCCTCAGGGTCGTTCATCCAGTGTGAATGTCATGGACAGTAGCTATTGTGTAGTATCCTAGTCCTAGTACCAATGTGATGGCTGTTTTCTCGTGTCCTCAGGGTCGTTCATCTAGTGTGAATGCCATGGACAGTAGCTATTGTGTAGTATCCTAGTCCTAGTACCAATGTGATGGCTGTGTTCTCGTGTCCTCAGGGTCGTTCATCTAGTGTGAATGTCATGGACAGTAACTATTGTGTAGTATCCTAGTCCTAGTACCAATGTGATGGCTGTTTTCTCGTGTCCTCAGGGTCGTTCATCTAGTGTGAATGCCATGGACAGTAGCTATTGTGTAGTGTCCTAGTCCTAGTACCAATGTGATGGCTGTTTTCTCGTGTCCTCAGGGTCGTTCATCTAGTGTGAATGCCATGGACAGTAGCTATTGTGTAGTATCCTAGTCCTAGTACCAATGTGATGGCTGTTTTCTCGTGTCCTCAGGGTCGTTCATCAAGTGTGAATGCCATGGACAGTAGCTTCCAACAAGAAGTGACGCGTCTTGTGACGGAGAACGTGGTATGTAGTAAACCATTTTATTCGCGTCGTCACGTAACTTGAACAATAGCCTTTGCAGCTCTATACTCTGGCTTGCGATGATCCCTATGAATAACAGACGAACACCCGATCTGCCGAATGAGCCGACCATCATGCGCCGAACTACCGAGTAGAATCCGACGACATATTGATGCGCACTTGTGCGATCGAGAGTAATTTCTAACTTTGGCGTAGCTTCTTTTGTTACCCCGGGTGGTGCAGTGATGTGGCAGTAATGTCGTGCAGTAATGATGAGCTAAGGCACGGTTTTTGCATTGATAGGATCTTCGCGAGCAGGTCGAACGACTGGAGAAGGAGAACATGACGCTTAAGAAGGATCAGAACGCTCTGGTTCCGTTCCGAGGGCGATCTCAATCCATGAAAGGTAACGTCTCGTCCTGTACGCAAAAAATACATAGGTTTACAATAATGTTTACAATAAAACGCGAGAACTGATTATTAGTTACAGGAGCCAGCCAGATCCAAGTGATGTGTATCACGAATGAAAGCACAATGATTTCCACGGGACAAAATCCTGGGAACGATCAACTAAGAAACAATTTGAATAGATTACGAGCAAAAACAATGGCATGAACAAAAACAATAAAGTGACTTTTCCTCATGGTTTGGCTTATGTGATTTGTATTTGTCCCCAGCTGACTTCGAACAAAAGCGCAGATCTCACACGGTCTGGGCAGGGCAGGAACCTCGCGCGGGAAAACTGGTAAGAAAAATTACGGCTCCTTACGGGGATTAATAGTCGACAACTGGCGACTTAGTCTGAAATACTTGTCGCCAATCCAACATTTTGTCGCCATGTTTCTGTATTAGTGACAAAGAGAACTTAGATCTTGATAGGTGACTATGGCTGGTTGCAATTTCAAACCCTGCTGTTAGGAGATCGTGACTGGTAGAGAGGTTACTGCCACTCAATAATTGTTCTCTTCCTTGCTCTTAGGTGATGCGGCACGCGGGTCTTCTCCGGAAATCACCATCACGAGACGAGGTGAGTCTAGACATCCCTGAGATCACACGCACCTTACGCCATGATGTAGCGGAAAGTCCTAGTTTTTGTAACAAAGGTGCACGAAGCCTTGTCTGGTACTTGGCTATTTGTTGACTTTCCACGTTACTTGCCAGGACTTCCTTCCGCTGCCTTTACAAGTCAAGCCGCGTAAGGCACACGGGATGATCGAGTACTCGCCCGAGGACGAGGAGAAGATCATCAGATATTTAATCGCAGACATGAACCCCGCGTCCGTACAGGACTCAATACCTGGTCTGCCCGCGCACATCCTGTTCATGTGCATCCGGCACGCGGATAACACCAATGATGACAGGCGCATGCAGAGCCTCCTCATCTCTAGTATGAATGCCATCAGGAATGTGGTTAAGGTAGGGCGAGCGTAGACTTTCTCTAAGTCCTTTCTTTTGACCGGGCTGAGAGATCGACTTGAAACTATGCTGTGGCGCTCAGCCGCGGCGATTGGTTTATAGCTCCGTTGTATGATGTCAACTATGATTCAAAGGCAATGGTCCGTGATTGCATATGGGCCTTTAAACCGAAGCTCTATATCACACATTCCCGGATAGGGGGCTTCTCGGTTGACCTGGAAAGTGAGAGGCTAAACCTTGGCCGGATCAACATGTGTCTAACGAAGCACTGAGTAAAACAGGATGGGCATACAAGGGACAGTGTAGCGGCATTCTCTATTAATAGAGCCTGTGTCAGCCTCCATTTTGACAGCATAGCAACATACCAAGTCGGAGAAAGCATCCATTTCCATCGGCTGATTTAGAGAATATAGAGCAATTTTCTCGAACAATTTTGGAAAAATGAAATCTGAATCTTTGTTTTTGGATGTTGATTTGGGGATTTCTACACATAATATCGAACGAAAACAATAACAAAGGAGTGACTGACACTGGCTCTATAAATACAGGATATTCAGCTTTCGGGATGCCAACTACCACAAGTTGACCCGTGACGTAGTGCCCCGTGTGTGACAGTGTATTTTGCCTTTTTTCTCAGAAACACGCCAATCTGGATATGTTAGCGTTTTGGCTGGCCAATACGTTACGCTTGTTGCACGACATGAAACAATACAGTGGAGACCGGGTAAGGATGCCTAGTCTGTGTGTCTGTACAGTGGAGACCGGGTAAGGATGCCTAGTCTGTGTAAGGATGCCTAGTCTGTGTAAGGATGCCTAGTCTGTGTAAGGATGCCTAGTCTGTGTAAGGATGCCTAGTCTGTGTAAGGATGCCTAGTCTGTGTAAGGATGCCCAGTCTGTGTAAGGATGCCTAGTCTGTGTAAGGATGCCTAGTCTGTGTAAGGATGCCTAGTCTGTGTAAGGATGCCTAGTCTGTGTAAGGATGCCTAGTCTGTGTAAGGATGCCTAGTCTGTGTGTCTGTACAGTGGAGACCGGGTAAGGATGCCTAGTCTGTGTAAGGATGCCTAGTCTGTGTAAGGATGCCTAGTCTGTGTAAGGATGCCTAGTCTGTGTAAGGATGCCTAGTCTGTGTAAGGATGCCTAGTCTGTGTAAGGATGCCTAGTCTGTGTAAGGATGCCTAGTCTGTGTAAGGATGCCTAGTCTGTGTAAGGATGCCTAGTCTGTGTAAGGATGCCTAGTCTGTGTAAGGATGCCTAGTCTGTGTAAGGATGCCTAGTCTGTGTAAGGATGCCTAGTCTGTGTAAGGATGCCTAGTCTGTGTAAGGATGCCTAGTCTGTGTAAGGATGCCTAGTCTGTGTAAGGATGCCTAGTCTGTGCAAGGATGCCTAGTCTGTGCAAGGATGCCTAGTCTGTGTAAGGATGCCTAGTCTGTGTAAGGATGCCTAGTCTGTGTAAGGATGCCTAGTCTGTGTAAGGATGCCTAGTCTGTGTAAGGATGCCTAGTCTGTGTAAGGATGCCTAGTCTGTGTAAGGATGCCTAGTCTGTGTAAGGATGCCTAGTCTGTGTAAGGATGCCTAGTCTGTGTAAGGATGCCTAGTCTGTGTAAGGATGCCTAGTCTGTGTAAGGATGCCTAGTCTGTGTAAGGATGCCTAGTCTGTGTAAGGATGCCTAGTCTGTGTAAGGATGCCTAGTCTGTGTAAGGATGCCTAGTCTGTGTAAGGATGCCTAGTCTGTGTAAGGATGCCTAGTCTGTGTAAGGATGCCTAGTCTGTGTAAGGATGCCTAGTCTGTGTAAGGATGCCTAGTCTGTGTAAGGATGCCTAGTCTGTGTAAGGATGCCTAGTCTGTGTAAGGATGCCTAGTCTGTGTAAGGATGCCTAGTCTGTGTAAGGATGCCTAGTCTGTGTAAGGATGCCTAGTCTGTGTAAGGATGCCTAGTCTGTGTAAGGATGCCTAGTCTGTGTAAGGATGCCTAGTCTGTGTAAGGATGCCTAGTCTGTGTAAGGATGCCTAGTCTGTGTAAGGATGCCTAGTCTGTGTAAGGATGCCTAGTCTGTGTAAGGATGCCTAGTCTGTGTAAGGATGCCTAGTCTGTGTAAGGATGCCTAGTCTGTGTAAGGATGCCTAGTCTGTGTAAGGATGCCTAGTCTGTGTAAGGATGCCTAGTCTGTGTAAGGATGCCTAGTCTGTGTAAGGATGCCTAGTCTGTGTAAGGATGCCTAGTCTGTGTAAGGATGCCTAGTCTGTGTAAGGATGCCTAGTCTGTGTAAGGATGCCTAGTCTGTGTAAGGATGCCTAGTCTGTGTAAGGATGCCTAGTCTGTGTAAGGATGCCTAGTCTGTGTAAGGATGCCTAGTCTGTGTAAGGATGCCTAGTCTGTGTAAGGATGCCTAGTCTGTGTAAGGATGCCTAGTCTGTGTAAGGATGCCTAGTCTGTGTAAGGATGCCTAGTCTGTGTAAGGATGCCTAGTCTGTGTAAGGATGCCTAGTCTGTGTAAGGATGCCTAGTCTGTGTAAGGATGCCTAGTCTGTGTAAGGATGCCTAGTCTGTGTAAGGATGCCTAGTCTGTGTAAGGATGCCTAGTCTGTGTAAGGATGCCTAGTCTGTGTAAGGATGCCTAGTCTGTGTAAGGATGCCTAGTCTGTGTAAGGATGCCTAGTCTGTGTAAGGATGCCTAGTCTGTGTAAGGATGCCTAGTCTGTGTAAGGATGCCTAGTCTGTGTAAGGATGCCTAGTCTGTGTAAGGATGCCTAGTCTGTGTAAGGATGCCTAGTCTGTGTAAGGATGCCTAGTCTGTGTAAGGATGCCTAGTCTGTGTAAGGATGCCTAGTCTGTGTAAGGATGCCTAGTCTGTGTAAGGATGCCTAGTCTGTGTAAGGATGCCTAGTCTGTGTAAGGATGCCTAGTCTGTGTAAGGATGCCTAGTCTGTGTAAGGATGCCTAGTCTGTGTAAGGATGCCTAGTCTGTGTAAGGATGCCTAGTCTGTGTAAGGATGCCTAGTCTGTGTAAGGATGCCTAGTCTGTGTAAGGATGCCTAGTCTGTGTAAGGATGCCTAGTCTGTGTAAGGATGCCTAGTCTGTGTAAGGATGCCTAGTCTGTGTAAGGATGCCTAGTCTGTGTAAGGATGCCTAGTCTGTGTAAGGATGCCTAGTCTGTGTAAGGATGCCTAGTCTGTGTAAGGATGCCTAGTCTGTGTAAGGATGCCTAGTCTGTGTAAGGATGCCTAGTCTGTGTAAGGATGCCTAGTCTGTGTAAGGATGCCTAGTCTGTGTAAGGATGCCTAGTCTGTGTAAGGATGCCTAGTCTGTGTAAGGATGCCTAGTCTGTGTGTCTGTTCAGTTGTGTCACTCTAGTTCGTATCAAAACTTATATCCTACCTAAAAAGATACCTCCATGAAATCACATCAGACTAAATCTAATTCCTGTACGTACGTGAGCTAATTGAGGTCTGGAAATGCTCTGTATTTGATGAACTTCCTATTAAAAGCCACTTATCTCAAAACCTTTTAACCCTTTTGTCCATATAAAGCGCTAAAGCTGTTTTACCTGAAATTCCGCCGTCCAAGATTTCATCATCTGAGAATTATTGCTAAAACACCTGATAAACATGTTAACACACACCAATTCATCCTATAAACCTGTTCATAATCCTCTCAAACCTGTTCTCCTGTTCCATAATCTTGTCAAGCCTGTTTTTCCTGTTAAACTGTTAACAGTGTTGTGTGTTGTGCACTTCATCTCTAATTCTGTCTAGTGGGAGCAGCGAGAGCCGGCAGGCGTGGGCCTCTCGAACATGTTCCGTCGCCAGTGGACTCAAGTCAAAGATTACCTCAAGGATGTTAGTCAAACTCACATTTCTTTCTCTTAACCTTTGTTCGTAAGCTCACTGCTAAATCAAACTCTTAATGGCTATTTTTTAGCGTTTTGTTCTCTAACTCTGGGCCTTTATTTCCAAACGCCCAAAAAGATGTCGTTTTACTTGCCCCATTTCTACGTCTGATACACTTTATTCATTTCCTTGTTCTATGACGTCATCGCATCTTTGAACCAATGAACCCGTCTGCTGCAAACAGTCGGAGTCGCACACGGCGAGTTCAGTGAAGAATGTTGCCAACATGAAGTTATTTTCCATCATTGTTCCAGCTAAAACCTGTCTTACTGTGGCATTGTAGCTACAGAAAGTTGACGTGAAGCTCAACAATCTTCACATGATTCAAGCGCAGAAATTTTGACGTGTATGTCTGGCCTAGCAAAGTGAAACTCACTCAGTGATTGTCTCGAAGTGTAATAGAAATAGGCAGATAAAGTTGGTAAACAATTATTTGCCCCCAAAAAGAAAGTATTGAACTGCCTTTCTAGAAGTTTCCAAATAGCGTGTGAAAGCAATAATTTTCATGAACGAAAAGGAAACGAAAGTTTAGGTCTATCAGATGCGGAAATAGGACCTGGAGCTGCAATGGGGGCCAAAAATAAGTAAACACTTGCTATCCAGGGTGTTCCCCGCTCCCCTGTTCATGTTTGGTGCGCGCAGCGTTCAATTCAAATTGGCATACTCCAACATTGGAGGGGGAACGGGGTGTTTACGATACTTTTGTCCGCCGCTGATGGGGGCCAAAAATAAGTAAACACTTGCTATCCAGGCTGTTCCCCGCTCCCCTGTTCATGTTTGGTGCGCGCAGCGTTCAATTCAAATTGGCATACTCCAACATTGAAGGGGGAACGGGGTGTTTACGATACTTTTGTCCGCCGCTGTGGCTCTGATGGAGAGTTTGGAAACTGAGCCAGATTTGTATTAGACGGACGACACCATGTTTATTTCTTTAGTCACTTGTCTTTCTATAAATCACTCACATGATTTCTCACTTTCACGTATAATTCACTTATAACTCAGGCCTAACATTTTTCATCCATATTTACATTATTTATTCACTTTACCTCGCATGTTATTTAATTGCATTACTATGAACCATAACACTTTGCATGCAGTGTTAAAAACCCGGGGGGGGGACTCCCTATATTCGAATGCTAGGGGTGACCGTCGTATTTTTTAGGGGTTGAAATCGGCGATCTGGTATTTTTTAGGGGTTCGAAAATAAAAAACGGTATAGTAAGAAAAATAGGTATTTTTTAGGGGTTCTCACGCAAATAAGGTAGTGTTTTTGAAAGTCGAGAGGATGCATTTGATGTATATTAAATAAACGGCCAGAATAAAATTTAATCTGTCAAAATTGTTGGTATTTTTAGGGTATTTTCAGACTGAGGGGTATTTTTTAGGGTGGAAATTTTTTCCGACCAGGTATTTTTTAGGGTCAAAATTCGAGTTTCCCGACGGTCACCCCTAGCATTTTAACCTTAGAGTCCTCCCCCCCCCCCCCCCCCCCCCCCCCGGTTAAAAACCTGAATCATTATTATTTTTGGACAAAGGTCTTAACAGTTGCAGTACTTGATGATAATAAACAACAAACAAACATTAATTATATTAGAATATAACTTAGCTGTTAGATGGAGTAAAATGCATTAGTAGTTGTTCTTTTTCGGGAAATAGGGAACCCTGCGTTTTCCGACGATTAGACGCCATAGAAGCGTGAACTATGTGCAGCGATTTTGAGCTACTGTGTTTCTATGGAAAACAAAATGGCCAGTCACAATCCTTGCGGGACACATCAATTACAGAGCATGCTCTATTGGGTTCTTTAGTCTTAATCTTTTCATATTTTTCTCGTTAAATCAGGCTTTCCAGGCGCATAACACTCCCGAACAAAATGAACACTGTCTCAAGAATTTCGATCTGACGGAGTACAGACAAGTACTGAGTGACTTGTCGATACACATCTACCAAGACATGATCAAGTTCATTTGGGATTCCATTAATGGAATGATTGGTAAGAATAAATAAATAAATATTGTGTTGAAAAGGTGGGACGGATATTGTTTGGGTGCATTCTAATCAGTATGTAACGCAAAAAGGGCTCGGTCGCTAAAATATTACCAAAACTGTACTTTCATTTCCATGTCCGTAGGTTTTTGCTGTTTTTCTAAATATTTTTAGAGCAGTTCTTGCTTATTTGTTGGACAAAATAGGCCAAACCTCTGAAGAAGCTATAAAAATTTCATCACAAAATAAACCTTTAGAATTTACTCGTTAATATAGAAAACTAATATAGCCCGTCCTCTTTCCAGATTACCCCTTTTCTATAGAGCTGTCAAATGAACATTTCATTGTCAAAATAACACCCTAGCCTGTTGAAAAGGAGGCGGAAAATTTGCCGTGGGGTTCCTGTGGCGCGCTTTTACAGAGGAATCCTGAAAACAAAGTTTTCCGATGAACTAATCAATTATTATTATTATTTCAATTTGTCGTTGGCGTGAATACCACAATTTGAGTCGATCATTCTCGGATCTTTGTATTGCCTATTCATCTCAAGGCTTATTTTTCTCGGAACAGTTCCAGGAATCCTTGAATACGAGTCCATTCCTGGCGTGTCTAGTTCCAAACCGTACGGCGGGAGATCAAGAGGAAGTGAAAACGTCACTGTGAAATCTATAACAAAAATGGTGAGCACTCTAGCGAATATGTTGCTATTTCGCTTGAATAGTATGGCCTACTTGGTCGATGTTTGGGTTTCCGAAAAATTCCTCTTTTCGCCGATGTACAAGAGCTTCATACTGTGTCTCTATGGAGACCAAGATTAAAAACAGATGCACGACCCCGACAGATAGCGATTATTTCCTGGGTTGTGCTGGGATATTAAGATTAAAAACAGATCCACGACCCCGACAGATAGCGATTATTTCCTGGGTTGCTGGGATATTAAGATTAAAAACAGATCCACGACCCCGACAGATAGCAATTATTTCCTGGGTTGTGCTGGGATATTCTCGTTCCAAAATGTATTCTCGGCTCTTTTTTAAGGTGACGCGCGCGAGGTCAACTGCGAACGGCATCAGTACTGGCATTCGAGTAACGACGTTCGTGCACTCATGACGAAGATTAATTAATTGTTATTGTTTTCTTTTAACAGTTATCGCAAGTACTAAACATATTGAATGCACATTGTGTGGATCCCGAAATTATCAAGCAATGCTTTAGACAGGTGAGTGCGCCTTGAAAAGTCCCCCTAATGCTACTAGTCATCTCAATATCAATGAGTACTTCTGTCACTCTCACTTTAAAGCATTGTTCACAAGAGTTTTATTTGTATTTGCGTTTACTTTCAATTCTCATTGGTCCCTCATTTCTGTCAACCAATCGCAGCTGTGTATTTAGTGACCACGTGCTCAACGCGTGATAGTGAGTTTGGCTTCGTTTGCAAAGAAACCAGTCACGTGCTCACGGAGTGATATTGATTTTACTTGGCTTGTGATTGGCTGACGTGGAAACCATTCAGTAGGAACTTGTATTTTCTCTTGTTCCTAATTGGCTAGGTAAATTTGAAATCTGCTCTATATTCTAACAAATGTTTTTGTGTGTCAGGTGTTTTACTATGTTGGTGCTAACCTGATGAACAACCTGCTACTTAGAAAAGACATGTGCCACTGGTCCAGAGGCATGCAAATAAGGTGGGTACTCTTCAGTACCATACGCTTTTCCCCGCGCTTGCCCTAAAACAGTGTATTTCTACAGTAGTCAAGAATCGAGAAATCTGTCGTCTCATTTCGTGCCACGAAGCACTTCGACTGGTAGATGGAGTGGAAGAGATAATCAGTTTATATTACTCACGCGCCTTGAATGTTCGCCTTTACCTGATCGGCCTAACGGTGTTAACGTCTTGTCGCCATCCAATTCAGATCACTTGACAATTCATTACTTGCATGCGCTCGGTCGTCTGTGACTAATTGTACAATGGTAACCTCCAAAATGAATCATCATTCAAAAATAAAAAAATAGTCACGGCGCGCGCAAAACGCATTTTTCTTTCGCTACTGTCCTATTGAATAATGGATATTTTTGATGAAATGTGTTTCATTTCTGCCTTTAGTGGCACTTTAACCGATTTTTATACATGAGTACATGTCTCGGGACTAACTTTATGTCATCGATAACTCGATTTCTCTCCTTAAAATTAAATTATCAAGTTAGACTTCATTAACGGCGTTTCGAATCATTTCCTATTTCCGGTTATCACTTCAGATTTAATTTGAGCCAGCTGGAGGACTGGGTTCGAGTGAACCAGCTTGAGGGCAGCGGTATCGTGGAGGCGCTAGAACCTATAACACAGGCAACCCAACTGCTCCAGGTCAACAAGAAAACGCTAGAGGATGTTGACGCTATTTGTGAGGTCTGCAGTGCACTGAATACTTTACAGGTATGTTTTTTAACTGACACACCAATGAAATTTCTAAAAAAAATATCTGACCACGTCCGAAGGCCAATTTTTCATTTTACTTCTTTTTTAATTTTGATTTTACAGAAAATACATCGTATGCAAATAAAGCGACCTCTCTGAAGTGGCCGATGTTAACAATAAAGAGATATTTTTGGGGGAAATTTTATCTATACCTAGATGAACCCCTTAGAGCAATTTTCCCCATTAAAATATCGATTCTGCAGCGAGATAAGTGAGTTTAAATCTGGAGCTAAGACCTTTCTGTTTAAACGAGTTTTTGATGTTTAGTTTAATTTAAAAGAGTTTTTAATGTTTAGTTTGCATTTAATTTCCCCATCTCATCTCATTTTCATTACGTCTCATTCTTATTCAATTTCTTATTATATATCCATTTTTACCTAGATTAGTACATTATTATATATATAAATATTTTTTTTATATGACTAGTGTACTACTGTGTTTTAAAGTAAGTTTTTTTTTAGTAAGATAATTTCTATATGCTCTCAGTTTTGAATAAATTGTCATTGTTATATGCCATTACTTTTATGATTATATAAACTATATTATTGTAAAGCGCCTTGGATCTATAGGAGAAAGGCGCTATATAAGTCTATATTATTATTATTATTATTATTATTATTTTCATTTTACTTCTTTTTTCATTTTACTTCTTTTTTCATTTTACTTTATTTTTCATTTTTTTACAGAAAATACATCGTATTTTAATAAAGCGACCTCTCTGAAGTGGCCGATGTTAACAATAAAGAGATATTTTGGGGGAAATTTTATCTATGCCTAGATGAACCCCTTAGAGCAAGCTAGCCCTTGTATTAAAAATCCATTTGCCATTTCTCTCTGCAGGTACAAAAGATTCTATCAATGTATACTCCCGCCAACGAGTACGAAGCGCGTGTCCCTTCATCTG
Source organism: Scolanthus callimorphus (assembly GCA_033964015.1). NCBI lineage: Eukaryota > Metazoa > Cnidaria > Anthozoa > Actiniaria > Edwardsiidae > Scolanthus > Scolanthus callimorphus. The sequence goes on along the minus strand of CM066918.1, from coordinate 31,175,947 downwards.
TAGTCCGTGCGGTAGTGGAGCGAGGGCACAACAAGACGGAGCCCATGTACTTGATGTTAGACACCGCCTACTTATTCCCCGTCACTTTACCGTTCACTCCCTCTGCGGTCTCACTAGAAACAGTCAACATCCCGGAACTACCTGGGCTGGAATTCCTGAAGGTGGTATAGGGGTAGATACGGTATAGGTTTATTATTAGTAGTATGAAGTATAAATATATTTAGGGTATGATGAGTTTTGTAATTTGCTCGTGGGATTGGATAATATGGACAGCTCGGAGGCGCAGACGAGTTGTAGCTCGCGCTCGCTAAGAAAGGTGTCAATATTTGCGATAAACCACTGATTCAACTTAGAGCGGGTCTTATATACGGGCCCGACATTAATGATGATAATAACAATAGTTTGTTTATTAAGTTCACTCTTGTAGCCAGCCAACTGAATTGCAGTGACTTGGTAAAACACAAATACATATGGTCGCCAATGCCGACTAAATGTAGGGTTTGGCGACCAAAAATGTTAACCTTGTCATTTTTCCAGTCTGTAGAATTTTAAAACATGCCCATATCAAAATAAGTTGTCAAAAGCATTAACTCGGGAGAACAAAACGGGGACCAGATTTCGATTATGGCGACCACACTTCACTATTTGGCGACTAAAACTTTTACTTTAGGCGCCAATGCCACCTCGAAAAACAGTTAATGTCGGGCCCTACATAACTGCAGTGAAACCAGTCGCAAAGTGATGACACCAATTCTGAATATGAAATATAGGAGGGATTGCAAAGTAATGTGCCAATTTCTCACGAGTCTTCACAGTGATATTCGTTCTATTCATATATTGTGTCCATATGTCGGACGAATAATGAGCCATTCCTAGTGCAAATGAACTTAGAGAACTGTGAGTGTCCTCATTTGTACTAGGAACAGCTCATTACTAAACTGGCTATTATTTAGCGGAGCTCCCGCGCGGCGCGAGCGAGCGGAGCACCATAGATCATCAGAAAATCCTAGCACCATCACCAAATCGTCTACAGTGGTGTAGTAAGTAAGACTTCTTATTACATGATTGACACGGTTTCCATTGTGTTTTTGAGGTCTCCAACTAACGTACATACCTCGCAAGTAACTTAAAGCCGGGAAGGGATTTGAAATTCTCTAGGGAAGAGAGGGGCTGATGAAAAGAATTGAATAGCTGTAAGTGGAACATCCCGGGTATATACAGAGTTAAATACCTCATTAAATAAACATTAGGTATTTAACTCAGTTAAATACATGGACATTCTACTTACCGCTACCCAATCTAGTCACCCCCAAACTCTTTTCCTAGTGAATTCAAATCCATACACTTATCCCGAGAAAAAAAACACCAATAATCTCAGTTTATGCATCTATATGACTATCTGTCTAATTGTTAAATAGAGCGAATTTCATATGACTGTAGTGAGACCAATCGCTACGTGATTACAGCAATTCTGAATAAAACCTATAGGTGTAATTACAAAGTAATTGCGAATAACTCACGACAGTCATCTGAAATCCGCTCTATTTGCTCCTGCATGATTATCCTTTATGCGCGAATCCCGTTGAACGCCACAAAACACCATATCCGAGAAACGCCTTCACTTGAACCGACTTGAACCATAAAGCGTTTGTCCAGCCTACTTGCTTGGTTTCCTGGCCCATAGAGTGTGTTCAAGCAGGTAAACCTGAAAATACAGATGAAATCGTTTACATATCTTATCTTAGAGAACAACCAACGAGCGCAAAATACCTGAAACTTGCCTTCAGTTACTCCAGCTTGAAGCAGTTCCGATCCATGTTGTTACTCGGCGTTATGCAAATTGACTAGTAGCAGTCAGTGCGTGGTACAAACGAAAATACCGTTTGAATGAGTCGCGCTTTTACAAAAAGCCACTCGATTGACTGGCCTGGCTGTTTTGTACGAAAACAAAGACATAATTCGTGTTCTGCTAACAAATGAATGCACTCAAGCTGTATATTTTTTGTTTGGACCTTTGTAAATCATGGTTGAATAAAACCTGTCATTCATTTTCTCTGGGAACGTACGTCTATGAAAACAGCTAAATAACTAACAATAGTTCCTATCGGAATGCGCTACCCTTTTCAATTACAAACTATACTCCTTGTCAAAACTTTGAAATTCAACGAGAAGAATGCATTTCATTTGTTCCTGTTTTCTGAAAACCTTGCCAATCCTGTAATAAGCCAGTTAATTACCTCGATTCTCGGCAATAACCCAAATACATCCCGCGGGCCTACGGCCCTTGGGATGTATTTGGGTTATTGCCTCGAATCTCGGTAATTAACTCTTACAAACATCAAGTATCGGATAGGGTCTGACCTTTGGGGAAACAAATCAGCTATGTTAAGGTTACATTTGAAAACTTATGTGCGTCTTTTCGTGTTTTCGGTATGAAGACAATGTTGCGTTTCAAGTACAAATTTGTTTAATACAAGAGAGTGGAGAGGAAAGAGTATTTTTGCTAATAAATAAGCAACAGCGTGCCCTTTGTCCGATAATTGTTTACAATTTTTTTGGAACAAATTGTAAACCCCAAGAAAAGATCTTGATCGAATGTGCTTCGTATTCTGCGCGAGTTTTCACATCTAAAGGTGCTCACTTTTACTTATCATTAACCATCACAATATTTAAGAAAAATGTCCGGTACAATAGTCATATCACCCTAACCCTAGTCATATCATGGAAGTTTACAAATACAAGAGATAGCAAAACATTAGTATACACCGGATTCAATGATAGTCAGTTTTCTGGACTGACTAGCCTCGAAATCATTATCATTAGTCCGGCGGATTAGAGCAAATTTTCGAGGAAATTGCGCATTTTAGGCTAAAGCCCCAACTTTTTTGCCAGGTGATAGTTTTCAATGTATTTTTAAATCGTAGGTATGGAGGCATGCTAGAATTCTTTCGTAGCGAAAGCTAGAGAGGTTTTAGAGTGAACTATTGTTTAGCTCAATAGCAGCCATTTTGAATGCTTTGTTATTCAAATGAGGTTTAGAACTTAGCTTTGTGAACATTGAAGTTGTTCTCTAGACTACACAGCCATAGCAGCGCAACATTTGCTAATTCTGAACTATGGATTGAGCTGACTGACTTCGGCTGAGTGGTGATCTATTAAATGTCACGATCAGTTTATTGTGAATATTTATAATTTCTATTGTAAAACAATAGTCTGACTGAGGTTTGATGAAATGTTTCAAGAATGACCAACAAATTCTAAAAAAAATCGAGATAATTGGTACCTCGTGTGTCGAATGTGTAAAACGAAGCTTGCCTCAAAAATTTTGGCATGATATTTCCCAGTACTGTGCTATATTCTATAAACACGGACGATGGAAGATTTCACTAAGTGCTGCAGAGCTCATGAATAACAAAGGATTCCAAGATGGCTGCCAATGGCAAAACAATGGTTCACATTAAAACTGTTCTAGCTTTCGCTACGAATAAAATTTAGCGTGCCTCCACATCTTATCTTCAACAAAATACTGAAAACTATTGACATGCAAAGTCTGGAGTCTTTAGCCAAAAGTGCGCAATTTTTACGCTAATCCGCCGGACTACATGACGCATTTTAATTCTGAAGACTTCACGCGAATGAGAAAGCAAAAATAAATGAAAAATTAACGAGTGAAACTGTTGCGCTGGTATCTTATTTTATGTAAAAAGTGGAAACTATTAAATAGTCAAGAACAGCGTCATAGGTAGCCTCCTGCACAGTCGTGGTCAGGAAAGATTAGTTATGGCTGCATTGGATACTATAGGCGACTATTCTGTGATGTCATTGTTTACATTTTGTCCTCATATGCTTAAGTAAAAACCAGGCTGTTAAGCGGAGCTAGAAAATGGGGCGGTGAATAGAAAATATACTTAGAAGAAATTGAACGCTCATATCCAGAACTCTTATTGCTCCCTCAGTCACATTTTCAATTTTACTAATGCTAATGAGCTAAAACTGTAAACAAAAGATCAGCGCGCAGTACCTAGCAGAGCATTGGAAGTTTTTCGAGCTGACTCAAGTTGGCGCTCAAGTTGGCGTTCTTGACTTATAGAAATTACAGGACAGAAGCAATTCCATGTTAAAGTAGTTGTCAGGATTCGAACTTGGAGATACTCGATATATAAATATGTATCTAATTACACCGAATCGTGAATAAAATTAAATATCAACTATGTGTCTTATATACACCGTTACTACACCGTTACACCGGTACCGTACATATATAGAGGATATTACACGGTGGTGCGAAGATATGAGTTTTATTTTCGAGTGGCAAGAACAATATTTTACGAATGAGCACAGCGAATGAGTAAAATATTGTTTTTGACACGAGAAAATAAAACTCATATCTTCAAGCCAGCGTGTAATTTTCTTTTTATTATATAGACAAACCAGAAAAAAATATTCCAAATTGATTTCCAAGCACTTTTGTTTTGACCGATATCCTCACTAGTGAGGATATGGAAAATATGTCACTGAGGACCCGGATGTAGCTTCGTATGAGATCTACGAGTGGCGTATTTCCCAGTAAAACACTCGTGTCTATATATTAATTCGGTATCTGTCAGAGCTTGTATAAAGATAAATAAATCTGAATTTCTTTTAGGGAAGAGTTCTAAATTTTTCCACGTAAGCCAAACAGGTCTCTAGAAGTTCATTCTGGACCGAGATTTGAACTCGGATCGCTGGATTCAGAGTCCAGAGTGCTAACCATTACACCATGGGACCTAACTTGGATATATGGTTGTGTTTTTATGATAAGTTATTAGGAATACGCCTATTAGACCTATTACTAGCCTGCTCGCAGGCAGTTGTTTTAGGTCGAGAAACGCGAGTTTGCTTTCACGTGGCCGCCATCTTGGATTTGTGTCGATCTTGTCACATTTCGTCACAAATCCAAGATGGCGGCCACGCGAAAGCAAACTCGCTTTGCTCGACCTAAACGCATGCGAGCAGGCTAGCCTATTACAGAAAAGGTTGTCCCGTCATGCCGCCGAAACGTCGGACGTTATTATCATTCGTTTTTGCCGTTTTATGTATATCTAAATCTTTGTTGGTTAGGATTCTAGATAAAGATAATTATAGACAGAAGCCCGAGTTTACGCAGTTATGGGTCTAGTTATATTTAATTGTGGACTACCTGTGGAGACAACTCAAATCCCAGGAACGCCTAGACAAACCTCGTCTTCCACCATAATGGATCAAGATATCACTCCAAACAACTGCGTAGCAGAAGTGACGATGAAGTGTATCGTGTGGACTATATTTCTTCTCTAGGATTCTATGTAGTACTCAACCCAGACTACCTTTATGTTTTCGATCCACTAAGCGGGGAAATGAAAGCTGAAACCGGTGTATCTGGTTGTGATGGTCCTGTGGATATGATGGTGGTTGGAGATAGAATAGCGTTGACACAATCTGAAGCGCATCACGGAGGAAGTCTTTCTTTTTTATCTCTAAGAGAAGACAAGGAATTTGATAGCTGTGACATTTTTGACAACGAGTTGGGACTAAATTACCCTTCAATGATGGCTTTAGGCCCTCACAACGAGATTTTAATCAATGACGTGTTTTGTGGCAATATGATAAAAACGAAGGTTATAAAACATAGAATAGTTTTCTCTGGTAGCGATGATGATAGTGCACCATCCATGTTGTGCTGTAGTCCAGACTTCCACTTATTTTGGGCTGATCAAGAAGTTGGATATGTATCTAGTGCAAAACTGGACAGGGGGACTGAAGAGAAACCAAGAGAAGAAGATGAAAGCGAAGAAAGAAATGGAGAAAATGGCAACAAAGAGATTGAAAAAGATGATATTGTGACCATTTACAGCTATATTTTGAATGGTGAAGAGAAATACATTGACCATGTATATGGTATGACCCATGATGGCAAGAACCTTATCATTTCAGCTGATGACACAGTCATATTATTGGAGTCTTTCTTGGAAGAGGGTAGTGAGGCCCACGTAATAGCTACGGGTATAAAAGGGCCATTAAACATCAATCACTGTGGACAGTTAATGGTTTGTGATGGAAGAAAGATAAAGATTTATCAGTATCGGAACAAACCATTTAGTCTTCAAAATAGTTGTAGAGAAAAAATAAGAAAAGTAATGCAGTCAGGTTTCAGAGCAAAGGTTGACAGGCTACCCATTCCAGAAACAATTAAGAATTATCTGCTGTGTCAGTGCTTTTTACTGTATTATAATACAGCTACAACATAACATGCATTCTGATTGGTCCAAATCTATTACTTCACCAATAAAGTAATTGTTCTCCCCTGCTATGTAATAATAATAAAGTTTATTAAGGGCCTTTCGCAGTTAAAAAACTGAATTGCAGGCTAACTGTACATAAATATACTAATAATAAATGTATGACTTTAACCCCTCGAATTTGACAGTTACAAATTTCTTAAATATGTCATAGGGTATGAGTGCCTACCCGACCTCAAGGACATATTGCAGGTAGATAGAACAAATCTATTGTGTATTAATAGAAAAAATTGACTACCTGGATTTATATTGTGAGAAATTTAACACACTTGGCCTCATGCCTTTCTTTTAAGGGACAATATTTGCCCACTCTAGCATGTCACTATATGACAGATAAGGCCAAACAATTGCAAGTGTTCGCTTTTGTACACAGTCCAATGCAGGACTTAAGTATTAAAGCAAGCCGGCAAAAACCACCGAGGCATATCAGGGATGTAGCCAGGAATTTTGGTTGGGGGGCGGATAGTGAAAACATGGGACGAAAAATTTTCAAATTTCCTCCAGCAAATACAGAAAATGTATGGGAAAATCTCCCTGAAAAACATCTATTTTATATGGTGAATGTGCGCATTCTGATTGGTTAAAAGGCGTGTTTGTAAGAGACCTGAGAAACACGATTGTCACGCAACGATGTCGCGCGTGTGTTATTTTCTAAAAGCAATAAAAGTACTTTCCGTTTTACAAACACTCGGGGAATGTTGGTCGAACTGATAAAACTTGAAAGACACTCGCCTGCGGCTCGTGCTCTTCAAGTTTTGATCAGTTCTCCCAACATCCCCCTCGTGTTTGTAAGAAACCAAAGAGCACGCGGAAAGCACTTTTATTGCTTAAATAGAGCACATGTCGGGCTCCTCCCCCGCTATATCATACAAGTAGTAGAGCACAACTTTCTATGACTTTATCGGCGAATAGGGCACTTCCGATGTTGGAAGGAACACCCTTCTGGACCATCTGAACCACTCATGTAGTAGGAGGAGGCAAAACATGAGATAAAGCGGAAATAACATTTGTTTTTTTCCTTTGGAAATTGTACTCGGCTGCAGTTATTTCTCATTTGCTACCTTCCCTTCGATAATTTTTACACGGTCTGTACATAGCTGGTAAAAGGTAAAATAGCAGATAAAATGCGCAGAAACATAATCTTTTAGGGGGTCTAATTGCGTAGAAAGACAATACCACAGTACAATAAACATCCAGTGGTGTACCAGAGCATGCGCAGCACTGCCAGTGCAGCGAGGACTGGGTGCAACTCCCAGCTGGGTGATTCTGTGGTTGCAGGAGTAAGATACAGCGAAACCTAAAGGGAGATAGGCGAGAGGAGAAAGAGAAGATATCGAAATGAGCGATACCGGTTTGTTTTCCATGTGCTTGTTTCATAAGGCCAAAAGCCTCGTAAATGAAATATTGTATTTAATAATTGAATACATTTTGAAGCTCTATACTCGTGCCTCTTGCAGTCAAAGGAACGTTGAACAGGGACGCTGTTCAACGTGCGCAAGAGGACGCGCAGACAAATTAAGGCAATTAATACATTGAGATACAAAGAACAGACAATAGAACGACTTATTATTTTGTGACGCAAATATTCGTTATATCTCGTTACGTAAGGCGCTTTAGTAAAGCGAATCCCTGATGGCTTAGTGACAGAGCGGACAAGCTGGTGCAGGTCTGTTAGTTATGTTTAGTTCGACTCTAGGGAGAAATACGTATGTCTTCTTTTTCTCTTTTTCAATCAAAATTAGCAATCTAGCAACGATTGATCCCTTGGAAGTCAACAAACGTTTGCGAAAAGGAAATTTAGAGTGTCAGGAAACAAAAAGTTGCGATGCGCGCAGACAAAATGTAGTACGATGATGGTAGAAGATTAGAGAATTTTGATTTTTCGGACCCAAAGCCGGTAAATGCTGAATTTTAGAAAACGCGTAAAAATAAGACGCTAAATAGGTAGAAAATCCTACGCGTTTCGGCCTTTATTTTATATTTTCACCGTAAAAGTAAGCCGTTTATGCCAAACTGTCGTACAGGTAAAGCATTATTCCTTGTGTAAATCTGATATGATTTAGTTAAGATTTGATAAAGTTATAGCTGTGTGAATATTTTCACAAGAGACAATGAGTAAGAGGTTGGGCAGACCTGATGAGATCTCATTTACGAAAACTATTGTGAAAATATTCACACAGCTATAACTTTATCAAATCTTAACTAAATCATATCAGATTTACACAAGGAATAATGCTTTACCTGCACGACAGTTTGGCATAGACCTCTTTTTATTTTACGCGTTTTCTAAAATTCAGCATTTTCCGGCTTTTGGGTAAAAAAATCCAAACTCTCAATTTGATAAGTATCAAAACAAATCTTACATAATTAAAACGAGTATCAAAAGTTTGACACAATATCTAAATATAGGCTTGATCAGATGATTATTGAACGAATTACGGTGGTTTGAATTTTTTAGGGAACTCGACTAAAATTATGCCAGAAGTGTCAGGCATTCCTGGCGAAATGAAATGTTTCTTAGTTTTTTTTCTCGTCGAATTTATGATCAATTGAAACATGGTTTAAATATAAACTGAATATTCTTTTGTACCACGCTTGAGACGTCAAAATGATTGAATTCTGGTGTTATTGATCGGATATCAGTCATGACCGAGATATAAGTTGAAAAAGTTTTAAAATAGAAGAACGCATAGACTTTAAGACATTTTGCCAGGAACGCCTGACACCCCTGGCTCAATTTTAGACGAGTTCCTCTAAGATTTCAAACCATTGTAATTCGGTCAATAATGATTCAATCAAGCCTATAGTTAGGTATTTTGTCAAAAATTTCATGCTCTTTGTTAAGGCATAAGGTTTGTTTTCATACCTATAAAATTGAGAGTTTGGATTTTTTTGACCCAAAAGCCGGAAAATGCTGAATTTTAGAAAACGCGTAAAATAAAAAGAGGTTTATGTCAAACTGTCGTGCAGGTAAAGCATTATTCCTTGTGTAAATCTGATATGAAGTTATAGCTGTGTGAATATTTTCACAAAAAAACAAAGAGTAAGAGGTTGGGCAGACCTGATGAGATCTCATTTACGAAAACTATTGTGAAAATATTCACACAGCTATAACTTTATCAAATCTTAACTAAATCATATCAGATTTACACAAGGACTAATGCTTTACCTGCACAACAGTTTGGCATAGACCTCTTTTTATTTTACGCGTTTTCTAAAATTCAGCATTTTCCGGCTTTTGGGTCAAAAAATCCAAACTGTCAATTTTATAAGTATCAAAACAAATCTTACATAATTAGAAAGAGTATCAAAAGTTTGACACAATATCTAAAGATAGGCTTGATCAGATGGTTATTGAACGAATTACGGGGGTTTGAATTGTCAGGCATTCCTGGCGAAATGAAATCATGTTTATTAGGTATTTTTTTTAGCAGGAAAACCGGTAAAACGGGTTGCATTTCTTTGATTTCTACCGCGGGTGACTAGTGAAACAAGTCTTCCAACTGCAAGCTGAAATAGTGTTTCATGTCCTCTTGGTGTTCTTGTCTGGTTTTGTTGTTTGGATCTCAAACCTTCAATCTTGCACTAATTGACCGATCCCGGCATTCATTGTTCTACTCCCTAGTTACTGTTGCTACGTCGGACAAGCCAAAATTTTACTTTGGCATAGAGCATGGAAAAGCTTGCTCATAGTATATGCGTTTTATATTTTCGTCACGAAAAGATTAAGAATTCATTAAAAAATCTTCGAATTTCGAGTTTGTTGCTCGGACATTTTGAACTCCATAGGGAAAACTGTCCATTGTTTGGTGATTAAGAATGTGAAGACGGGATCGGTCTATTTTTCAGCACAAGTTCGTTTTGATTGCGAGAGGGGCGAGTATAGAGCTTCAAAATGTATTAATTTATTTACAAAATGAGGGTTTTGGCCTTATGAAACAAGCATATGAAAAACAAACTGGTAAATCTCATTTTGATATCTTCTCTTCTTCTCTCGCCTATCTCCCTTCAGGTTTTCGCTGTATCTTACTCCTGCAGCCACAGAATCACCCAGCTGGGAATTGCACCCAGTCCTCGCTGCACTGGCAGTGCTGCGCATGCTCTGATACACCACTGGATGTTTATTGTACTGCGCTATAGTCTTTCTATGCAATTGGACCTCCTAAAACGATACGTTTCTGCGCATTTTATCTGCTATTTTCTCTTTTTACCAGTTATGTACAGACCGTGTAAAAATTATGGAAGGGAAGTAGCAAGTGAGAAATAACCCAGTCGAATACAATTTTCAAAGGAAAAGATCACCAAATTTATTTCCGCTTTGCCTCGCATTATACTTTAAACTGCGCTTCACGTTCTCTCTCCCACTACTACATGATTGGTTCAGATGGTTTGATTGACGCGAAAGTGTAAAAAAATCTATTTCGGCGTTTTTCAAATGCGAAAAGTGTAGCGTATAATAACGACGAAACGTCCAGTTATGCTCAATCGCTGAATAGGTGTCGAAATTAACGGCGCATAAAACCAGTGGTAGCCTTAGTTTGATACCGAAAAAAATACGAACCGACGAGGACTTATGAAGCTTGAATTGAGACAAAATTCGCAACTTCGGCTTCAAATTGAGGCTCCTACTGTATTTATTTATTTATGCACCGTTAATGCCTTTATTATATCCATTTTGAAATCACTGTCAATCCCTGCAATCTGATTGGCTTACAACAGTGCGATTTATTCCCAAATCGCATCCTCTTGAGTCTAAATCGTACCTTTTTCTTAGCCAATCAAAATGAAGCACCAAAATCAATCAGCCAATCAGATTTCAGGGTTAAAAGGCACTGACCAATCAGAATAAAGGAAAATAATGGCAGGAAAACCATCTTCCTGCAATTTTTTGGGGAAATTCTCCCCTTTCTTCTCCTTGAAATGAAAAACAAGAAACAAAGACAAAACTATGGATAAAACTTTAAATATTACAGTACCTTTTTATCTGTCGATTTTCCAGAGTATGATATCAGTTTCACGACAATATGTATGATTTAGGGAATAATCCAGCAGTACGTCTGGTGCAAAATTCCGGTCTCGAGTCCAGGAATCCGAGTCCACCGAAAAACAAACAACAGCAAATTCCACAAATCAAAGGATGATGATTTTACATGCTTTCCGGTAGACAATGTGGTAGAAGAGCTGAAGTCTAAAGTGATCAATAAGAACACTTCCCAGCAAGTGCTTCCCAGTTACACAAAGCTGGATGAAAGTGCCGCAGATTCACAGCTGATAGTGAAACGATGCCGCCATCTTGAAAATCACCTCTGCTCATATTATTTTATCAAACTCCACTCTCTTCAAACACAAAGAACACTACCATCCACAGCCAGATGCAGCAAGCGATGAAATTTAGCAATACAGCTCATGGCTTCCTAGCATAATTTGCAGTCAAGTTTTGGATTTTAAGCCATGGCAAGTCACTAGCTTTCGCCCAGTAAAGTCAGTTCCATCGCAAAACTATATTTCTACGTCTGGCCAACTCCACTCTTCCACTCCATCTTCAAGGCCGCAATTAAAGCGACAAGCATTCCTTCCTTGTGTCAATGAAGATTACTTTGTTGAATTGTGCATGGTGTGATTTTTAAACATGAGTGATCTCAACTCTGAATGAACTTTGCAGATGAGTGATCGAAATCGTTTTGTTTGTCACATGACAATTTCTGCATATAATGAGTTCGATTTGCATACAATGTTATTGTGAGGCATTTCCGGTTTCGAGAAATGAAAGAATCCTCTGGGCCTCTAGAATGTGATTTCAAAATGGATATAATAAAGTGGTAATTGAACTTCGTGTCGTGCAATTTTGGTCTGAAATCATACTTGTGATTTCAAATCAAACTCGCGCTACGCGCTCGTTTGATTTTGAAATCACGCGTATGATTTCAGACCAAATTGCACTCCACTCAGTTCAATTACCATTATTTATCATATCCATTTTGAAATCACGCGCGCGTTCTACAATCTCATTGGTTAACAGGAGTGTGATTGTTTCCTAAATTGCACAGTGATTAACTATTTTTGCACTCGCGCGAGTAGAACGTTCGATTTCTAGCACGCGCTCCGCGTCTAGTTCTAATGTAAGCGGTTTATCTGCATAAGAAAAGAAAACCTGAAAGGATTCTGGTAGTCGTAGTCAAATGACGCAATAGTGCAAATGTCCTATTAGAGTCGATAATTTAATTCATAATTCAACACATTGTCTAATTCAGTATTATGATCAAGAACATCGTAAATGTCTAAACCGTTTTATACTATATACACCTCTAAAATAAATCTAAAATAAAACATAACATTATCGCATTTCTCAAATATGACCACCGACTTGCTCAACAGTATCGCCCAAGGTGATGAGTTATAGACCAATCCGGATCAGCTGCGGAATTTCAAAGGGGGTGACTTCCGGATCAGCTGTGTTTACCAAGGGGATGAGTCATCAACGTGGGCTTATCTCCCAGGATCTTAGTCACACCCTTGGTTGCGGTTCCGTCATCCTTTTGTGACGTCATCATTCTGATCTATCAAATACGCTGCTTGATCTGGAAGATATTTCATGTTTCTTCGGTAGTGAACCGGCCGTCTCCCTCTACTCAGGCCAGTGTCCAAGGCCACTACCATCCCTCAAATTGCAAGCTACAACTTTATCACCTAACTACTCAACATGAAAATGGCAAAAATATGCATAACACAACTGAACTTTATTACGATTAACGTAACAAAACTGAACATCCTATATTAAAAAGCAATCTTCCTTCATACTGACTTAAAAACTATCATCTATCAATGTTTGCAAAGCAGCAAGAAGTTTAACAACTTCTATTCAAAAACATCAAGAACATGTTTTTAATGAAACTGAAAGTAGCTACAACCTTCAAATGTGTGTTTTGAAAAAATGCCCATATCCCCCCCCCCAAGGGAAGGGTGTTCAGACCCCCCCCCCCCCCAAGTTACAAAAACTGACTCCCTAACTAATTGCTCTGGGGAAGGGGGGTGCCCTCCCATTTAGAATAGTCAGGGTGCTTGACAGGTAAAATGAAATTCACCCCAAGAGATAGCAATGTGGGTGTGGCTCTTATAAATTGTGCTCCTAAGAGAAAGACAAAGCTACATGACAGCAACTTTGGCATGATCAAACTCATACCAAAAGTGTAAATACTGAGTAGGTTCACAGCTGCAAACAAACAAGAATTTGGGGTGTGCAAACTGCTTCAGACAGCACCTGTATGATAGCACTAGTGTTGTTTTTCACCACTAAAAGATACGTAAAGCACCACCAAATTTATTATATGGGAGTTCCATCACCCCCACCCCACCCTTCCCCCCATACTAAAACCACCCCACCCTTCCCCCCATACTAAAAATCCCCTGTTGGGATGTGGTGATGACCTAGACATCACCCCAGTCCCCACACACTACCCCATCCATGAGGTGAGCAAGCATCTGCATCAGGTATCTCCTTGACAAAACCAATGGTTACATGCCTTCAAATTGCATCTGACACAGGCATAAACATGCCTGCAAAGCCTGTACTTTTTATCAATGCCTATTATGCTGGTGGCTATAAACCTTGTACCATCTAGCACATACGTTATATACAAATTGTTTTAATGTTTGCAGTTCACTCTGCTTGTTATTGTCTCTGACTCAATGTCTCTACTCTCCCTAACTAATAAGCATACCCCTTTATATGCATGTGACGCCACATGTCAGTCAGGCAATTAATATCTTGGAGCACATGCCTAAAGGGAAGAGATTATACACATTTTCAAAAGTGCGTACTAACCTTTACTTGTACAGCAGGTAGTTCTTTATGGTAACTGGGATGGGTAGCCTGTTGATTTTAGTTTTAAAACCTTTCTTCAGTGCCTTCCTAATCTTTTCTCTACAGCTAATCTGAAGGCTTAGTGGGCTGTTCTGATAATGAAAAATCTTGATCTTACTTCCATCACAAACCATTAATTGCCCATAATGATTTAGCCTTATAGGGCCTTGAATATCTGAGGCTATGACATGAGCTTCAGTGCCATCTGAAGCAGATTCTAGCAAAAGTACGCCATTTCAGTTGAAATAATGAGGTTTCTTCCATCATGTAACATGCCAGTTACTTCACTAATTTCTTCCTCTTTGCCATTGAACATATAACTTGTGATGGTCACTTTATCTCTAAGATCAGGATATTCTTTCTCATTATTACTTCTTCTATGTTCTCTCTTAGTACTGTTTTCTTTTCCACTTTCTGGAATGCAAACTTTTCCGCCCTTGATATAATTATCTTCATCATCATACCAAAATACCTGGAAATCGGGGCTGCAGCAGAAGAAAGTTGGTGAACCTTCCTCGTTGTCATCACCAGAGCAAACTGTTTTAGATTGTATCACCTTTCGTTTTTCCAAGTCTAATTCAACTGCACTGATCTCACATCCATTAAATAAGTCACTTATCAGAATTATACGTTTGTCTGGAGCCAGAGCCAATCTTGAAGGATACGAAACTCCCAAATCTTTATCAGGAAATTTCATAGGAAATTTCTTAAACTTTCCATTATCTTGTAGTGATATTATATCAAGAATACCTCCGTGATGTGCCTCTGATTGAGTTACTGCTATTCGATCATCAATAACCATCATATCAACTGGTCCATCGCAACCAGAAACCTCTTTATCAGCTACGATTTTCCCGCTACATGGCTCAAAAAACATAGAGATGTTCGATGTTAAGCCCCACATAGAGATTTAAGGAGGGAACATAATCTATCGACCATACTTCCTCGTCTTTGTATTTGCCGGGAATGTTCACTTCTGCGACACAGTTGTTTGGGATAATTCTCTTCATCATCAGATGATGGAGGGAGTGTTTTTCGAGATTTTGTCTAGGCGTTCCATGAATAGTTCTCTCCACAGGAATCCCAACACTCAGCCGGGACCTGTAGGTCAGGCACAGGAAACCCAAGCTAATATTTTGTGACTCGAGAATCTGTAGAGAAAGTTGATAAAACGAGGTTAACCGCATGGACGTCAACCCTAGGACTTCAAAATTCTGGAGACCGCCTTGTTATGGCGAAACTTCATGAAATTCTCCCAGTTAATGTATGCCATTATTCAGCACATCGATGCACTGCCCAAATATGGTCATTGGAACGCCAATAGCTGTCTTCTGTACATGACAGCTATCCTGCGATATCCGTCTCTGAGGAAAATATGATGTTTTGAGCTCGTAAATAATACACAAAAGTCCTTTTTTTTTTGGGGTACATAAGCAACTCATCACGTGGTACAAAAAGTGACTCACGCGATCAATTTTAGACAGCCGCCGGCGGACTGAAAAACAGAGAGGTGTAACCCCGGGGGGGGGGGGGGGGGGACTCCCATATTTTTGGGGCGGGGGTGCTCGTCGGGAACTTTCGTTTTCACCCCTAAAAGGTACCAAACATGGCGTCGCTTAGTTGATTTTGACCCCTAAAAGGTAAACATGGCGTCGCTTAGTTGGTTTTCCCTCGTGATTTTGTCGCGTATTTTTTACGAGGGAAAATACGTCTGAAATTCAGGCTACCAACAAGTGCGATTTGCTTGATCTGCTAGAACGGACCTCTAACAGGTACCTATCTGGAAAAAAATACACGTTTTCGAATTTTACCCCCTAAAAGGTACCAGAGGCCTGATTTTAAACCCTTAAAGGTACGACGAGCACCCCCGCCCAAAAAATATGGGAGTCCCCCCCCCCCGGGGGTGTAACGGTCTACTGGGAAGAGCAGTGAGTAGTAGATAGGTATCAAATTTACCAAAGCACCTGTCGGCTGGTCCCATGGTGTAATGGTTAGCACACTGGACTCTGAATCCAGCGATCCGAGTTCAAATCTCGGTGGGACCTTTTTTTTCATATTACCCGAGCAAATCAGTCTCGATACTGCTTTCGAGTTATAGACTAGACGAAATATCAGAAAATTGCAATATTTAAGGAGGCTGCCTACAATTTTTTTTGCTCTCAACACCCAATCTTTGTATGCCTGCTTTTCAAGCTCAAAAACCTGTACCGGTCTGAACTTTCACATGGTTACCCTGAAGGGTTTGAACTTTATTGTAGTGTGCATTTTGTTGTGATCGGAGTTGCTATAGCAACGTTATAACCACGCCCTTGTTTATAATTAGCAGCCATCAGACGCGTTGCGCGACCTAAACTTTTAAAAAGACACCCCTCGCACTAATCCCTGAGTAGCTAACGTTAATCACAGCAAGTTTGGAGAGCATTCATTGGGCCAATTTTAAGTTATTCGAACGGACTTTTTCAGGCTCCAAAATGTCAAAGTTATTTATGCCGCAAAAATTTCCTTGAAAAAGAATGGCTAATATCTGCGGAATTAAAAGATCCTTGCCGCCCGAATAATCTACAAACCCAAGGCAATGTACCAGCCAAATTTCACTTCTTAGAATGCTTCCGATTTTGTTTGGCATGTGTTCAAGCAAACTGCAAAATTTGAGAAATTATATTATAAATCTTACGTTTGTTATAATTAATTTACACTTTTCGCCTATGACAAAAATCTCATATGTTAATGTTTTTGATACTTCCGTAAATTATTCTTGAATATATACCAAAGATAACCCTCCAAGTCTTGAGTTCATTGAAGTATTTTAAGGCACCGAGAAAAAATGCTAAACTTCACTACTCTTTCGGTTTGCTCGAGCCGGTTTTTGCCATTGTACTTTGTTTTCACTTGTTGTAGCTTTCACGTGGTTTTCTCAAGTGTATTAAGGCCTGGGTCAGTAGGCACAGACAGATTCTGCTCAAAAATTCTTTAAAAGTTGCCGCAAAATACCCTCAAAAGTTGCTCAAAAGTTGCTCAAATTCGAAAAAGTTGCTCACAGAATCAAAAAAGTTGCTCCCCAAAAAAGAGCATTTCTTCACGCTTGTCGCCTGATTTATTTAAAAAATGATAAAGAATCACTCAACTCAACATCTCCATAAGATCAGGCAATTATATTCTAAACACAATATGACATAATTATACTAATCAATACGGTTGTTTAAAAAGAGACTCACTTGCCGCCATTCTGTTGGCTTAGTAAAAAAGTGGGGAGTTTGTAGTATCAGACGAAACAGCTGTACATGGTTGCCGAACTGCACGGGTAATAGACTGTGCTAGCGTTCCGTCTAGGCCAGACTTATGCCGATGTGTGTATAGTTAGTGTTCATTCTCACTTATTATATTACATGTCGAAAGGTTAGTATGGCTAACCGACGGACTTCTCTAGCTTTGTCTCATTGCGTGATCCATACATTGGCATAACGCTAGCCCGGTCGCAGCTAAAGGTCCCACATGGGTCTTTGCTGTGGTTTAAAGCACTTCGATTTTCGAAGTCGCCTCTGCAGTTGTTTGCCAATGAAGTTTACTGAGGCAAACACCGGCCCCTCACGGAATTGTCTCAGTTTTTCGCAATTTCGGCAAGGAAAAAATTTTTCGTCGCAGCTAGATCGTTCAGAAGAAGATGAATTATAGGGGAGCGTTAACCTCGCAATCGGCGAGCTCAAGGGGAGACATTGTTGGAGTTGGAAAGTCTGAGTCACTTCCAAGACGGACCTCCGTCCGCTTTCAGTTCGAAGATGGAATGCCAGCATATGGAGAATTTATTCAGTGCCTAGAGAAGATTCTGCCAGAAGGGGCAATCAAATGCGTGCAGTCGATGCCCGGGAACAACGCTGATGTAACGTTGAAAAACGAAGGCCCGGTGAATTCTCTGATTCACACGGGCGTAAAATTCAAAGGAAATGTGATTTTCCCCAAGCCACTGGGGTTCACCACAACATACGTATATGTCCATTACATGCCCACGGAGATGGCCTCAGAGGTGATCGCTTGCGCTCTGGGGGCTTATGGGCGCGTTCTAGAAGTTAAACGGCAGCTATATGACGGGACGGAGATAGAGACAGGAACACGAATTGTAAATATGGAAGTCCTAAAGAAAATTCCATCATTTGTAAAGGTGGGATCCTACCGTGCCAGGATCTGGCATAAAGGCCAAATTCCCACATGTGGATTCTGCGGCGGCGACAGGCATATTAGCCGCCTGTGCCCTAAACGAATGCAAACCCCAGCCGAGAATGCTGGGGAGAAGCACGAGGTCAGAGACAGCCCTTCGCCCCCCGTGGCGGACGGCGGCAAAGACAACAACAGAGACAATACTGGCTGTACAACAGATAACACAACGGAAATAGCTCTACAAAAGGAAAGTGTTACGAGAGAAAGCCAACAAGCCGAGAAGCCTACTCCTCCCTTGGAAGATACAACGGGCGATGTTGTGGATGTTGGGCATGACGTCGAAACATCAAAGAGTAGTCCGACACATCAAGATGGCGTAGTTGACACGCCAACTACCTTCACCGGGACCTCAAGCGTGGCAGAAGAAACTACGGATGATACTGACAAAGATAATGTGAGCGAAAACCCCATGGTGCTTGACCCGGCCAGAGCTTCGAAACGGCGCATAAACTGGGCAAACTTAAGTCCGCTTAAGCACAAAGACAAAAACAAAAAGAAGATATGATCTCCGTACAGGCCTAAACCCAAACGTCTCTCTTCACTTACTCTGTTACGTGCTAACCTTAACTCTTTTCCCTATTTAGCCATCTGACCCGTTCTCTGTTGGTTAAGGTAACATATACACGCTACACTTAATTAATTCAACACATATGATCTAGAAACTTACAAAATAATCAGCGTAAATGTTAGAGGCTTACGAGACACAGTGAAGCGCAATGCCGTGTTTCATTATTTATCTGACTCAAACGCAGATATAATCTATTTACAAGAGATTTTTGGAACAGATGAGGACATAGCTGATTGGGGTAGAGAATGGGGAGGGAAACATTATTTCAGCATGTTTGCCGAGAACGAGGCCGGAGTGGCTATTCTTTTCCGGCCCTCGCTTGACGTGAACGTGACTGAGTCTTGCGCTGACCTTGAGGGCCGCGTGATTCAGGTTAAAGCAGAAATAATGGGTCAACTCCTAAACTTAGTGAACATTTACGCCCCCTCCGGCTACTCAAATGTTCGCTGGCGCGGGGAGTTCTTTGATTCACTATATGATTTTATAATCACTGACAACGATTCATACATAAATATTTTAGGAGGGGATTTCAACTGCGTAACTGACTTAAATTTAGACACGGATAGAACGCACAATTGTACTGACAATTCTAGTAGGGTATTACTTAAGTTGACTCGCACACTGGAATTGTCAGACATATATCGCACATTTTACCCTGACACTAAAGGCTTCACGTTCCTTAACTCAAACGGAGCGCGAAGACGAATAGATAGATTCTACTTAGATAGTACTAAACAGAATCATATCATCGGAACTGGGATAGACCCGTTTCCACTCGCCACAGACCATAATTCAATCCATGTGTCTTTGACGTGGGGAAACGTGGCACGGGGACGCGGAATTTGGAAATTCAACACGTCGCTACTCCAGGATTCCGCATTTAACGCTAAAATAAGAGAGTTTTGGACTGATTGGAAGACGAAAAAATCAGATTTCCCCACTCTCCTTGAGTGGTGGGAAACTGGCAAGTTCAAAGCCCGTGAGATAGCGATCGTGACCTCCAAGGTGAATGCCAAGGAGGGGCGTCGTTACAAGCGGAAGTTAGAGAAACAATTACGAAATACTCTACGCAAACTTGAATCTCAGAACCGAGACGGAGATATGAAACGTTTTAACGACCTCAAGGCTAAACTTAAACAAATAGAACTGACAGAGACTCGTGGGAGAATGATCCGCTCACGTGTACAGTGGCACGAGGAGTCGGAGCGGTGCACGAGATATTTTGCCAACCTCGAAAAAACTCGCGCGAAGCAAAGCCTGATACGCGCGGTACGCAGAGAGGATGGTTCTGTCACGAGCAACATATATCAGATCATAGACGAGCACGTACGATTTTACAAAAACTTATATACCGCTGAGCCGACTGATACTACTCAACAAGACTATATACTGAACACGATTGAGAATAAACTGACCGACGAGGCGAGAGACACTTGCGAGGGCAAGTTAACTTTCGCCGAATGCACTAACGCGGTGAATTTGTTCGCTACGAACAAATCGCCAGGGACAGATGGGCTTCCAATTGAATTCTACTTGAATTTCTGGATATTTTAGGAAATGATTTTGTTGATATGGCTAACTCTTGTTATGATTTAGGGCGACTAACTGAATCACAGCGACTCGCTCTTATCAGTACACTTTTTAAGAAAGGTGACAGGCTAGATATCCCTAACTGGCGGCCATTGAGTCTGTGTAACCTCGATTATAAGATAATCACCAAGGTCCTAAGCCTCCGTGCTGTCGAGGTCCTTGGTGAAATTATCAGTCCCGATCAGACATGTTGTGTGAAAGGACGCAATATAGCGCAGAACCTGTTACTCATAACTTATCGCGTACTCCAACGAGGAGAATATCCCGGCGATTTTCCTATCGATAGACCAAATGAAGGCTTTTGATAGGGTAAATTGGAGTTACTTATTTAAATGTTTGGAATCTTTCGGTTTCGGACCGTCCTTTATCCGCTGGGTCCGTATCCTTTATACAGATATCTCGAGCTGTATCAAGGTGAACGGATACGTTTCAGAACCTTTTGTACTTACTAGAGGACTCCGGCAAGGCTGTAGTTTAAGCGCATTACTTTATGTTTTAATTGCTGAGACTTTCGCTTGCCTTGTGCGCAGCGATCCAGACATAAAGGGGATTGATCTTCCGACGGGGCGAGAGGTCAGTGTTATTTCACAATACGCAGATGACACGACCCTTACTCTGTCGGATGAGAAATCTGTACAGAAATGTTTTAACCTATTAGAGATCTATGAGGGCGCTTCGGGCGCCCGAATAAATCTAAAGAAATGCGAGGGACTTTTAAGTGGAGCGCTGCGGAACCGAACGACAGTAGCCTATGGACCGCAAATAACATGGACCAATGATAAGATTAAATTCCTTGGTCTGTGGCTCGGGAATAACAATACCGACAGAGAGAATTGGGAGTCGAAAGTCCAGAAATTCTTAAGCACACTTAACTCGTGGAAACACCGCGATTTAAGCTTTAAAGGAAAGGTCTGTGTTATTAACCAGATAGCCGCGTCTACCCTATGGTACACGGCTTCCGTTTTAATAATGCCGCCTTGGATAGTCGGCGTTTTAGAACTAGCTCTCTGGAAATTTTTCTGGAACACTAGCAGTTACATTGTTAAGAAAGAAACTTGTAGACTCCCGACCGCGCTAGGCGGCCAAGGGGTGATTGACTTCAAAGCTCAAAGCCAAGCTTTAAAAATGAAGTGGGTAAAATTGCTACTAAGCGATACACCGTGTAAATGGAAGGCCCTAGCCTTCCACTTTCTCGGCAAATATACCGGTGCAAATCTAGGTGCCCGTATTTTTGACCTAGATTTGAGAACAGCGAGGTTACAGCGGCTTAAACCATTCTATAAAGAACTGCTTAAAAGCTGGAAACTTCTAGGCTGCGGTGTACGACAGAATCCTGACTCGTGGACGATAGATCAGATTTTGGAAGCTCCGCTTTTTGATAATCCTCACATACTAGATAGAACCACGGGTAAACCATTGCATATTAGCGAATGGATAAAGGGGAACATTGTTTTTGTGAAAGATATCTGTTACCAGTTTGTGGCCGGGTTCCTACCGAGCGAAGCGATTCGCGAGCTATTTCAATTACCGCCAACGGTTGTGCGGTTCACAAGAGAGCTCAACACGGTCATGTGGGCTCTCCCGGCCGTATGGCGTGCTCGAATCGCGACAGCTCAGCCCGGCCTCACGTCCTCTGTTTCAACTTATGGTTTTCGTGACCCCCACGGGGTTTTTAGCGAGTTTGATAAATGTCGCAATAAATTCTTTTACAATAGAATTATTTCCTCTACTTATCAAACGCAACCAGTGCTTTATTGGAACAATTCAGAAACTGTCTAGCTTCTGGAAATATCTATACAGCTCTTCGGTTGACAATAAAGTGGCTGACCTCAAATGGAGAATTATCCATTCGGGGTTACCGACCGCCAAGAAATTGTAATATATAGATTTAGCCACTGGCTAAAAGCGGAGCTCCTGGTTATAAAATTTTCTATGTGAATGAAAGGGATTCCCATGTGTACATGGTTTATATGGTTGCTTTAGAGTCTTCCCTTCACGAGATATTATTTTTTCAAGCATAGATGACGTCATCGATGACGTCATATCACGTGACCACTTCATTTCGCTCATCTGGTGGTCTAGACTACATTACCCAAGTTTGGTTGTTTTAGAGTCTTCCCTTCTCGAGATGTTAATTTTTCAAGCATAGATGACGTCATCGATGACGTCATGTCACGTGACCACTTTATTTCGCTTATCTGGTGGTCTAGACTACACTACCCAAGTTTGGCTGTTTTAGAGTCTTCCCTTCACGAGATATTCATTTTTGAAGCATAGATGACGTCATCGATGACGTCATATCACGTGACCACTTCATTTCGCTCACCTGGTGACCTAGACTACACTACCAAAGTTTGGTTGTCTTAGAGTCTTCCCTTCACGAGATATTGATTTTTCAAGCATATATGACGTCATCGATTACGTCACATCACGTGACCACTTCATTTCGCTCATCTGGTGACCTAGACTACACTTCCCAAGTTTGGTTGTTTTAGAGTCTTCCTTTCATGAGATATTCATTTTTGAAGCATAGATGACGTCATCGATGACGTCATATCACGTGACCACTTCATTTCGCTCACCTGGTGACCTAGACTACACTACCAAAGTTTGGTTGTCTTAGAGTCTTCCCTTCACGAGATATTCATTTTTCAATCACTGGTGACGTCATCGATGACGTCACATCACGTGTCCGGGTTACAGCACCCCCCTTGTGGCATAGACAAAATATCCCAAGTATGGTTGTCTTAGCGTGTTCCCTTGAGGAGATATAATTTTTTCTTTGCATACCACAGGGTTCCCATGTGTACACGGACGACGGACGGACGGACGGACGGACGGACGGACGGCGTACGCTATAGGTTTAATACCAGAAAAATAAAGAAAAAATCATATCTCCCGAAGGGTAGCTTCTATAGAAGCCAAACTTGGACAAACTTTCAAAGACCATAAGAGGAACTCTATACCAAGGTCACATGCCCTTACGTCATCAATGACGTCATCAAAATGATCCATAATGCCCGTGACGTTCAAAAATCAACTCGATAGTATACTATACGTTTTTTCCTTAGGTATGGTGCTCCGCTTGCGCGGGCCTTCGGCCCGCGCAGGAGCTCCGCTATAAATGGCGAGTCATTCCAGCGCCGTTTTGTCGGTCCTGCAATAACAACGCAGTGGAGACGGTCAGACACCTCTTTTGGTTCTGCCCGGTTGCTAAGCAACTATGGCAAGAAGTAGAGAGGATACTAATCCGCTTAACTCTTAACACTGATGCGATAACAAGCTTCCCAAGCGTCATAATCAGTAACACGGAGAAACCGACTAACAACAGATTAATCAGATTCATTCTTGATACTGCATTATCTTCATTATAAGCCCAATAACATTATTGATTATTTCCACAAGAACCTCGCAATGTTCATTCAAAGAGACTTTCAGATTCATTCATATAAACATAGTCACAAAAGTACCTTTTTGTGGTCACGCAACGGAACGCTGTGCCATCTCAATGGCGAGAATCTACGCGTGCATACACGTCCAAGAATGTAAAGAAAACCTTTTAAAGATCAATCGGTTAGTACTTTATATTTAGAAATATGTACATATAAATTATACCTCTCTCCTCTCGCTACACCTCAAAATGATTGTACAATTACTGTAGCTTGATTTAGGGATAAATTGTAATAATGATTTCGAGATACATTGCAATAAAGTTAAGTGGAGGCATACTAGCCGCCGCTGACCAAATACCGAGGCAAACACCGGCTATGCCATGCTGATGAGTCCTAACAAGGACGAAACAGCTGTACATGGTTGCCGAACTGCACGGGTAATAGACTGTGCTAGCGTTCCGTCTAGGCCAGACTTATGCCGATGTGTGTATAGTTAGTGTTCATTCTCACTTATCATACAATAATAGCTGCTGCTACTATTTTTGAAAGAAACTATAAGGAAGCCCTTTTAGGTTACGTCACCTCAGCCCCATTTTCTCTAGCAATTTGAATAGGGTCTTTCCGCCATTTTGCTTCTGCTCTGTATTTGGAAAGTGATACCCAACGACACATCCATATCTTGAAGATACCTCTGAGCAGTGAGCACCCAAGGTGAAGAAAGTACTTTTTTATTATCCTTTTAGCAAGATTTTTCATTCTGTGTTTGATTTGAAATTGCAAATGTATCACAAATTGCCATTTTGTTGTAAAAATTCAATAGGAAATAGCGGAAATGCGAAGAAGTTGCTCATAGTTGAAAAAAGTTGCTCAGAATTGAAAAAGTTGCTCAAAATTGAAAAAGTTGCTCAAAAGTTGCCGAGCAGAATCTGTCTGTGCCTATGGGTCAGCCCCGAAAATCGAGAAAATTACAAAATTTCTAATATCTTTGCTAATCATTAATTATGGAGCATGAAATTTTCAGAATAGCTAACATTCATCGAGTGAAATGTTTTAGTATGGAATTTGGGTTGATACACTTGTCACGTGCCCAGTCACGTGACATTTTCACTTTTCAAAGTTTAACAATTTCTCCGGTGGTGAGTTTCACTCCTTTTTGAAAAGTTAATAGCTAATAACATTTCTCTCTTTGGGTTTTATGTAGTGGTGTCTTAGCTGGCGGAAAAAGTTTGCTCCTTTAAGGTGCTTTAAGGGGCTGATATGTTGATTAGGTCACGTGACCTGATTCCGACCCTTATATCTCGTTAACGGTAAATGATAGCTCAGCAGCCAAGACAGTACGATGTTACTATTCCCGAGGCCTATCCATTTTCACCATAATTGTATAGTTAGATGTTTTCTCCATCACCGGAAAAGCAATTTACTATTTAGTCACGTGTCATGCCTTGTGACGTCACTCTGTACTAAAACATGGCACCAAAATGTTAAGTTCGTCGAGTTTTATCACTGTACCAAAAATTAGCCTGCCTTAAATAGATTAAAGCAATTTAAGGCAAATTTTGCGTTTTTAGGGACTACCCCAAGCCCATTTAGAATCCCATGCCTTAATGTACTTGAGTTCCCTGTAATCAGTGAAGCGAACTACATTCCATCATGGGAATCAAACGATTGCTTCTATGACTCAATGATTTCTCCGCGCAGTTTGCCGTCACGCTTGTTAGGGAAGCGGCAAAGCGTATTAGAGTCAATGGCCCATGAAAGCTACAACACGCTGGAATGTAGTTCGCTTCACTGATTACAGGGAAAACCACGTGAAAGCTACAACAGGAGAAAACAAAGTACAATGACAAAAACTGGCTCGAGCAAACCGAAAGAGTGGTGAAGTTTAGCATTTTTTCTCGGTGCCTTAAAATACTTCAATGAACTCGAGACTTGGAGGGTTATTTTTGGTATATATTCAAGATTAATTTACGGAAGTATTAAAAACATTAACATATGAGATTTTTGTCAGAGGCGAAAAGTGTAAATTTTATAACAAACGTAAGATTTATAATATAATTTCTCAAATTTTGCAGTTTGCTTGAACACATGCCAAACAAAATCGGAAGCATTCTTAGAAGTGAAATTTGGCTGGTACATTGCCTTGGGTTTGTAGATTATTCGGGCGGCATGGATTTCTTAATTCCGCAGATATTAGCCATTATTTTTCAAGGAAATACTTTGCGGCATAATTAACTTTGACATTTTGGAGGCTGAAAAAGTCCATTCGAGTAACATAAAATCGGCCCAATGAATTCTCTCCAAACTTGCTGTGATTAATGTTAGCTACTCAGTGATTAGTGCGAGGGGTGTCATTTTAAAAGTTTAGGTCGCGCAACGCGTCTGATGGCTGCTAATTATAAACAAGGGCGTGGTTATAACGTTGCTATAGCAACTCCGATCACAACAAAATGCACACTACAATAAAGTTCAAACCCTTCAGGGTAACCATGTGAAAGTTCAGACCGGTACAGGTTTTTGAGCCTGAAAAGCAGGCATACAAAGATTGGGTGTTGAGGGCAGAAAAAATGTAGGCAGCCTCCTTAATAAGTACATCTCATTTTTTTCGCGCGTTGTACTGTAATAGACCAGATGACGTCATAGCGTGTCACTGGTAGTACCCGCTTTGCCCAAACATCGCGCGCATTTCAAACTCGATGTTTCCCTGTTTAGCCGCCTAGGAAAATTTTTGTCTGAGGGAGGCAAACAGGTTTTCCTCCCACATGTTGACACTAAAATCTTGTCTGGGGGGTTGCGCCCCCTCCCCCGCAAGGTATGGCCTTGAGTATGCAAACTATGTAATGCATACAAAGTATACCAAATGCTCCAATGTGTTAGATTGCTGTTTTTATTTGCTGTTCAGTGAATACATTTATTAAGGTATTGTACGAACATATTAGCTATCTTGGAAGTGTCCTCTACAGGATGCATCTTTGTGTATGTAATAAACTGACGCCTTGTTCGCCGCAACTCGGCCATGTTTACCTGACGAGGGAGGGTCACGTGAATAAGGTTAAGGAATATTGAGGTGTGATATGATGAGAAGGATTTGGACTTTACTGGGCTTCGCAGGCCACTGCTACAGGCAAGGAAACCTGGCCGGGGAGCTTGTGCTTTGGAAGCCTCGCCAAGAGCACAGAAGCCACGGTCGTTCCCCTCAACTTTCATCAACACCCTCAAGAGAGATGTAGGGGCAGACAACACCACCTAGCTGGCAAACTGTATGGACCGTGAGGATTAGCGCTCCAGGCGCGGAGCTCGGTTGTGGCCGGCATGAATGAGTGAGTGGTTTTGATAGTGCAGGTTGTTAATAGTGGTGCTTCGGTTGAAGATGATGGTTAACTGTTTTCTGTGACACCAGTGGAGTTGGGCTCACATGCTAATAAACATTTTGTATCTTCAATTGTTTTCACCAATAAATTTATGGATAATAGTTCACCTAATTCAATATAGCTTTCTTTGGGATTTGGTTGCAGAAGCTCAGAAAACAATGGGATTCTTTGCTAAGCAACCACCAAACAATGGTGTGCTTAACAACCAAAGAGCACTATCCACAGCAACCTTATTTTAGGTATATATTCCAGTAAGTGAACTCTCTTTTGTTGCTTGGGTATCCTTGTTCATATTGACAACAGCCACCCAGAGCCATATAGGAGATTTCAGGTATTAGACTAAAAGCAGGAGCAAGATAATGATCAGGTTGAAAACTAATCTCTCTATAAATGAGATGTTGTAAGGAAGACATGCAATGTTTTGGCAACACTGTCTACATTTCAGGTCCCAAGAAGAGGTTCCTTTGTTCGCACAGTACATGTTTACAGAGATGCCAACCTCAAGTGAACAAAAAGCAGGAGATTCACGATTTTCCCAGAAATATTGGCGGGAGATAGAAGTGAACATGAGAAAAAATCTCTGAAATTCAAGCGGGAGAGACATCTGAAAAGCGGGAGACTCCCGCCAAAAGCGGGAGAATTGGCATCTCTGTGTTTAACAAAAGGCTTTCAAAAGTGTTTGCAATACAAAGGATATTTTTTCATTGGTGCCTGGCACTGCTATTTTATCACCAGGAACAAATGTCTTCTGTCCTCCAAGCAAAGCCTGTGATAAAAAGTCAATCATAAATGAAAATATAATTATCAATTAAATAATAATTACATACTATAATCAATACAATTACTATAAAGTTATAAATAAATAAGTTTACTTACTGTAACAATTTCTTGTGTTATTCTGTCTAGTTCATACATAAAGTTTGTAGCTGATATAGGTTGCTGAGAAAACAAAAGATATGTGCATTTTGTAATATTGGCTTGGGTGGTGCTTTTTTGTATTCATTGATAAACATTGACACACAACTGCCTTGCTTTTTGCACCTGAAGCATGCAATGGCATGTTCCCCATAAACATAGACTAGGGTGCTTGTCCTATCCCTTGGGTGTAAAATGCAATCATACACTATCACTTAGGGGAATCAGGATTTCAACACATCAAAATGCTATCTCTTAGGGGATCTCATGCAAACTTGTTTTCAAGCCCTATATTTTGTCCTGAGAACAGTATAAAGGCCACAACAGCTAAAAATTCATTTGCAGTTTTTGCTATTAGAGTTAAAAAATGTTTTTGCCACACCCAATTTGCTGTCCCTAGCTATCAAATTTTCCTAATGCACATCCCTGTCTATTTCTATGGGAGTCCCCCCAGGGCATGGTCTATGTTGCTATACCCTTTTTACAGACATATGAAACTTCCTTTCCTGAAGCAGTTTCTTACTGGAAGTGTTGCCTGGTTTGGAGGTGGTGGTGTTCTGTTGATAAGGGTGTCATATATGGCGTCTACTGGTAACTGATCATCAGCCTAAAACAGGAATGACAAAGATCAATAGGATATCATACATAGACTCTTTTTACTACATTTTTGGCTATGGCTACTTACATTATATTATTCTCAAAACGTATGTGATATTCTCACAGGTCTAAAGCATGTCCAGGAAACTACAAACATCTGACTAAAGTACAGATGTAGCAAGTATACAGTAAACAGCCATTATATGGTACCTGAACAGTGAACAGAGGTGAATCCCATCTGTTTCTAGAATCTGGACATTCGTATCTCATCACAAGTGCACTAAGACTGAATAAGACACCAGTAGAAATCAATACAAAATATTATTTGGTTCATCAAATCCGACATGTCCTTGTGTAGTAAGAACTTAAAGGGGCTCTCGCACGCTTAATATTCGTCCACCGTGGACATAAAAATAAGTAAAATTGTAACTGTGAAAACACATGTACATTTGACCGTAGTAACCAAAATACTCCTCCAGATTAATAGAAAAACTTTTCAAGTGTTAGACAAATGCAATTCTAGGTTGTTTTGACCTGTTATCAAGAGGATGGAATTGGATTGCGATTTGAGCTATTTTCTTGTAAGAGAAGTGGCCACCAAGCGTGCGAGAGCCCCTTTAAGGTGACCCAACTGGAAACGTTTGTAGCAAATCATGTTCCCAAATCAGTAGCGGATCCAGGATTTTACACAGGGGGGTTCTGTTTCTTTCATCACTCCTTTGAAGACTGATAGGGGCAATATAATATGCAGAGCTCGGCCATGTATGGCCTTAGTAACACAATATAATCCTCATTATTTTGGTGATCAAGGGGGGTTTTATGGAACACTTGGAACCCCCCTGGTTCTGTCACT
The DNA here is from genome assembly GCA_033964015.1 of Scolanthus callimorphus. Taxonomy (NCBI): domain Eukaryota; kingdom Metazoa; phylum Cnidaria; class Anthozoa; order Actiniaria; family Edwardsiidae; genus Scolanthus; species Scolanthus callimorphus. The sequence goes on along the minus strand of CM066918.1, from coordinate 31,146,274 downwards.
GCAAAAAATATTCCACTCTCATGAACTGGGTGAATGGGATTCAAATGGGTGAAGGGGAGGATAAAAGAGATTGATGGGTACGACCATACCATATGCAATTCTAGAAAAAAAATCCATACATAAAGACAGGGGGAGAAGTTGTCAATTTCCTGATTTTCAAGTGCTTCTCATTTGTGGTTGGGGTCTATTGGTAAATTCTCTTGCTGGCCTTTTCTGGTTACCCCCAATTACACATCAGAGGATCAAACTTTATGAAAAGTGTGTGGTTTGAAAATCATGCATTTTTTTAGGTAAGTGTAGAATTCTAGTGAAGTTTAACATACACATCATCTGGATAACCTTTTTCTCTTCTACTGTTCCACTCACGGCAAGTTTCCTCAGGTGTATCACAGTGAATCTGCTGACAAATCAGGCAACATTAATGCACCAAATGTTATGGCCTCCAAATGCAGATGTTGCTGGCATAATGCAGTTGGAATACAAATACCTTGGCCTAGAAAACACTATTTTCTGTAACACCAAGCAATATCCATATAATGGGAATGTGTACTTACTGTGCATTGTGTGGTCTTATGAGCTTTTGTATTGCAGTATAACTCATATCGAAATCCTTAAATGCAAAGAATGGACCTCCAGTTAAGGTAATTCCCCTGAAATAAAACTTGTTGTAGAATTTTTTTCTTAATTTGTCTATTTACTATTTAGTATATAAGGAATGAAACTATGAAATAAAAAGAGGGGGTGCCCATGCTTGTTTAGAAACTGTGATGGCGCAAACATACCCCATTTTTAGTGTCTGAGGGCTATTTTGTGAAGGAATACGTGAAACAAGAAAATTGTGATAAAACGCTCACTAATGAAGCAATCCAGTTCGCTTGCAAGTTTGAACAGAACTGTTGGATGCTTCACTACCTAGGACGAACATTAGAATGTTTAATTTTCTAAGTGTGTTGACGCTACTCTTGAAAATGTGCAAAAATGTGCGCACCGCTCATGATAATTTGAGAGTCTTTAGTGTCTCATTTTGGGGCTTTTGATAACGATAGCTCAAAAACTTGTCTTGGAAATTTCTTTAAACTTTTTTTATAACAGGGGAATGATAGTCTTATCAAAATCGTAAAATAAAAAATTGGGGTGCCCAATCTTGTTTTCGCGCAATATCCCAAAAAGCGACTTTTTCTTGGTGTTTCTCGCTCAAATGGGGATATTTAGCTTGCACGCGCGCGCTCGATTGCGTCAATTTTGAACGAATTGATTGCGCGTCCGTGCGCAGAACAGCGTGCGCCGTGCAAAACAGGGGAATAACCTTAATTGGCTAATAACATAATGAATGATTTCAAGCCATCTACATAAAGTGTTACCTTTTATGTAATTTAATGAATCTAGGATAATTATAAAGTCCCTTGATATTAATCTGAAAATGAACAAATCTCAGGTAATCAGGAGAAAACAAAATCAATCTCCTGCAACAGATAGTTTGATCCTGCAGGCTGAGGCACATATTATACTACAGTACAATATGTACTTGTATCTCACCTTTCTACAGCTGAGCGCAAGGTTCCTCTTACTTCCTTTTCATATGAAGAATCTTTGGAATCATAAAGCAAAGGGTCTCTTATCATCAGAAAGCTTTAATGAAACACTATACAGTAAAGGTGTAAAGTATTTTAGGCCCTTTAGGTAAATCGCAGATAGATTTTCTCACCAGAATAAGTTGTGCTTCTGTCCACCTCTGCTGTGCTATCATTTATCACTTCCACAGTTTTACCCCTCGTGTTCACTAAATACTCCTTTAGCTCATCGGCTCTTTTCGTTTTCCCTGAACAGGGGTATCCTGTCATAACTACAAGAGGCATTTTAAACAAGAAACTACAAGACTTCAAAAAATCACAACTTGGCCGCCATGTTGGATTTATGTTGTGAGGAACGGGCTTCCTGTGTTTTTCTCCGCCGAGACATCGCCGACTCTTGACCGAATCATTATCGACTGAAAGTGCTCGTGCCCAGGCTCCAATCGAGATTTCCTCGGACAAGATGGCGGCTCAAATCAACGTGTTCCTTTTCTATTTATTTGTATTTCTAAACATTTATCACATTTCAGTGTGCGATGAAGGTGTCAAGGTATTGAATGATGAAAATTTCGAGCATCTAACGCAAGCGTCATCTGGTTCCACGACTGGAGACTGGCTTATCGCCTTGTGAGTTTTATTTGAATTCGAAGTTGAAAAAAACAAACAAAAAAGTTCTAAAATCTGACTGAAATCGAACTGAATGGTATTCAAAAATGTGCAGAAAAACTTACAGTTATTGCATAAATAATAAGAATATCTGTTGATTGTCAGTACATACTTAAGTTACATGCTCAAGTGAAAGTCAACCTTCCCTTGCGTTCCAATACTTACTTCCCAAGAAAAGGGAAACAGTAAAGAACAATGCTTGTGATTAATCTGTGGAATGAGCAAATAGCAGCCTTTGATTCCATAATAAGTTTCATATGAAATGTTTCTTTAAATGACAGATATGTAATTTTTTATGCGAAACTTTGTACGTTTGTTGACTCTCCTGCAGTACTAAAGATGATGAACCAAAATGTGGGTCGTGTAAACAACTTGATGAAGTTCTTGCTGTAATTCATAAAAAGTGAGTGGAATCTGAAATGGACACCCATTATACCTGCTTGCATTCACAAACACTTAGACCCCGTCCACACTACACCATTTTCAAACGGATACTTTTTTAGGGGGGAACTCCCCTATTTTTTGGGCGGGGGTGCTCGTCGGGAACTTTCGATTTTACCCCTAAAAGGAAACAAACTTTTGGCGTCAATTAGTTTATTTTGATCCCTAAAAGGTACCAAAAAGATTTAAGCCTCATATTTTTCTCTCGTATTTTTTACGAGATAAAATACGTCTGAAATTTACGCTACCAACAAGTGTGATTTGCTTGATTTGCTGAAATGGACCTCTAACAGGTACCTATCTAAAAAAAATTGAATTTTACCCCTAAGAGGTACTAGAGGCCTGATTTTAAACCCTAAAAGGTACGACGAGCACCCCCACCCCAAAAATATGGGAGTCCCCCTCCCAGGACTTTTTGCTCCATTTTCAAAAAGATTTGTGTCCACACTTATTGTTTTCGTATTGTTTTCTCTGTTTTCAGTGATCATTTTCGGCATTGTAGTGTGGACGATAGCCTTATCCGGAGCAAAAAGTATCCGTTTTCGTTTGAAAACGGCGTAGTGTGGACGGGGTCTTAATCAACACCTTGTCTCTTTTACTTAACCTTTAAAAGGTACTTTCCTTGTTCCTGATTTTTTCCAGGTTTGGGCAAAGGATTGTTGTTGCTAAAGTTTTAGACGAAAAGAAAAGTGTTTGTAAGTGACTTTGAAATATAATTTACTGTAAATGTATGCACTGTTGCTGTTATCTTCTTTGGTGATACATACAATAAAGTGCAGTTTAAGGGAGAGATATCCAAGCTAAGGATTATACATTGAAACATAGGGCTGGAAATAAGTGCTGGTCATTGAACAATGTCCAATCAAAACTGACAGCATTCTCATTCCTAGACAATGTCCAATTAAACTGACAGCATTCTCATTCCTAGACAATGTCCAATTAAACTGACAGCATTCTCATTCCTAGACAATGTCCAATTAAACTGACAGCATTCTCATTCCTAGACAATGTCCAATTAAACTGACAGCATTCTCATTCCTAGACAATGTCCAATTAAACTGACAGCATTCTCATTCCTAGACAATGTCCAATTAAACTGACAGCATTCTCATTCCTAGACAATGTCCAATTAAACTGACAGCATTCTCATTCCTAGACAATGTCCAATTAAACTGACAGCATTCTCATTCCTAGACAATGTCCAATTAAACTGACAGCATTCTCATTCCTAGACAATGTCCAATTAAACTGACAGCATTCTCATTCCTAGACAATGTCCAATTAAACTGACAGCATTCTCATTCCTAGACAATGTCCAATTAAACTGACAGCATTCTCATTCCTAGACAATGTCCAATTAAACTGACAACATTCTCATTCCTAGACAATGTCCAATTAAACTGACAGCATTCTCATTCCTAGACAATGTCCAATTAAACTGACAGCATTCTCATTCCTAGACAATGTCCAATTAAACTGACAGCATTCTCATTCCTAGACAATGTCCAATTAAACTGACAGCATTCTCATTCCTAGACAATGTCCAATTAAACTGACAGCATTCTCATTCCTAGACAATGTCCAATTAAACTGACAGCATTCTCATTCCTAGACAATGTCCAATTAAACTGACAGCATTCTCATTCCTAGACAATGTCCAATTAAACTGACAGCATTCTCATTCCTAGACAATGTCCAATTAAACTGACAGCATTCTCATTCCTAGACAATGTCCAATTAAACTGACAGCATTCTCATTCCTAGACAATGTCCAATTAAACTGACAGCATTCTCATTCCTAGACAATGTCCAATTAAACTGACAGCATTCTCATTCCTAGACAATGTCCAATTAAACTGACAGCATTCTCATTCCTAGACAATGTCCAATTAAACTGACAGCATTCTCATTCCTAGAGCCTCTCGGTCGTGTTGACTGTTTGAGCTCTGGAGCTAGACAAAACCAGATGTCCCAGATCCAGCTTTTCCATATTATTTATTTATTTATTTATTTATATACAAATATTCTTCTTTACAACATATATTACAAGCAATATCATCCAGCAATATTACATAATTACAAACAGACAAATATATACATTAATGACGAAAATTTTAACTAAACAAAGCCATGCAACAGAGTTCTTAGGAAGCGTAGAAGCCTGACATTTCAAGTGTGTATTTTTCTGGCTGTCTCTGAAATTTCAATCTCTAGCCAGTTTTCCAGATTTCAAAAGCTTTAAGATAAATCTTTTCACTTTTCTTATATGCTCCATAAATGTAATATTTTGCAATTAGCAGACAAAGGTTTAGTGGCTTCACAACCATTTTCTCTGGTTTGTAACCGTAGAGTATGTCTAGTTTTTTCTAAGTTTATATTATCACCATTTTTAATAGCCCACCATTTTCCAAACTGTTCCCAAAATATTTTTGTTGACATGATAGGAATAGGTGGCGCAAATCTTGACTTTCGTCGCATAAATAGCACTTTTCTGAGCTTATTATTTTGTCTTTACTGCGATTTTCATAATTCTGCGAACTCACACTTGACATCTCCGAATGCCAAACTGCGTTTTGGCTTCCGTCAATCAGACCTTTTAAGTCAAGTCCACGTATGTTTTCTGAGTTTGGTTTGCATTTTACAGTGAAAATTGTGTTTTGAAGCCTAGCTAGCCACTATCAGTTTACAAGATCTATCAAAGCCTCCGTGAAGACACCCAGAGTTGTTCACTCGTTTGATTGACGGAAGCCAAACCGTGGTTTGTTGGTCGGTGTAGAGTTCGCAGAATTATAAAAATCGCAGTAAAAAGGGAGTGTTACTTGGTAGAATATTGTGTGTAATTTTAAATTGAAACATCTGCAGTCGAATATCTTTAGTGAGTAATAATGGGAGTTGATAGATATTGTGTGTAAATAGTTCAGGATGGCAACCAAATTTTCTCAAATGTTTTTCAGCAGTTGGGGGCTGAAATTTTTTTCCATGAGGCACTCTCTGATTTTTTTACACGTTAAATTCCTTTCAACTGATTGTATCGTATATGGTTTTTCTTAATTTTGCTTTTCCATACAGAGGGTAGTGCCTTTTTTAAAGCAAAGAGAGTTAAAAAATTTGTTTTATGTAATACCATATCGTCTTTGTAGCCCTTTTTCAGTGAGCCAATTTCATTTTCATCTAGTAGGTGTTTGATTTTAGAAATTCCACAGTTATACCATTTTTCATAAAATACCGATTTTCCTGCAATTTGTATTTGTTTGTGATTCCAAATCATTTCTTTGAGTACCGGGGTATTATCTCCATACGTGTCGAGCGTCCATATAATTATGGTGACTGTCATTGTCGGTTAGGCAAATTTTAAAATGGCAAGCAGGCACATCGGCCAGTCAGAATTGGCCTATGCCTGTCTGGTGCTAGAGCCTATATGACAAACACAGAGTAGCCTCAATTGGCAAATGACTGACGAAATTGGTGATATGGTCGGTCATACATTTAATATCCGGTCAATCAAGAGGCTCAATTTTTTTTTCTTTCCTTTTCTTTCTTTTACTAAAATTTCAGGGGAAAAAGAGGATGCATCTATAATGTCAGAACAATTGTCAAGTTCTGGGTATATGCTTCATCGCTGAATGTCACAATAGCCGCCTTATTTGAATATGAATGGTCCTTTTGTTTGATTATGCCTCGTTCTATTAGAAGACGACTATATGGCATTCAGCGATGAAGTACATAGATATCAAGTTCTGACCAAAATAGAGGTTTGATTCAACATATCAAACAAAAAGCATAATATCCAGCTCCATTGTTTTGGAAATGAAAACTCTAGCATTTTAAGCAACTACTTCCATGAGCAACAGAAGTTTGCCATTGTATTGTGATCTGGAAACTGAGAGAGTAAGGAACGATAGAGTTAAAGCCAATACAAAGCACTTAATAAATTTATTACATATTATTTTAATTAATTGTTGTTTGTTGTTTTTGCTCTCATAGAGATTTTAGTATAATTTGCTTTTTTGCAGTAATCTGGAAGAGATTTGAACAAACGTCATTACCAAAGCTGTCATTGTAAGTGTACTTCATAATGTAATTTTACGAAAATCGATTGCTAAAATTGCATAAATCATTGGCAATTGTCTTTGGTACTCTTAAGTGTAGCCTGGATTTTTGATTTTCTTTTCTCCCTACATAGGTACACTCCCGCGGTGAAAAAATGCCTAACAGAACTCCAAAAACTTTCTGTCTTTTTTCTCCTGCAACAAGTGTTGGAGTGTAGGGAAAATCTCTTTACATTGGAAAGCTGAGAAAATTAATATTCCACCCATTAGAAATTCCAGCTAAGGAAACTACATTTGACTACACAATGATTTTTATTGTTTTCCTCGAAGCTGCATCAGATGATCCAAATTGTATTAATTATGTTATTTTGTCTTTTGTAAAGTCAATCAGAGAATTTAGTTTATTTTTATATATTTTTAAAATCTTGGAGATGCTAAGCTACATATTTTGTTACAGTTTACGGCAAGGAATGGTCTACCTGTATACATCAGAAGAATTCACAGAAGAAGCAGTGTCTAAATTTATAGAGAACTACAACAAATACCCTAACAGAAGAGTTCCCCTGCCTATTGGGTTCTTGTGAGTACAATGACTGTGTTCAAGTGAATTAGAGCAGATTTCAGATGACTATCAAAAACTAAATGCAAATACATAGCCAATCAGGAGTGGAAGCCATTCAACAACAAACCAATCAGGAGGCGAAGTAAGTCAGACTTGTGTTTAGTCATGATGTGACCAATGCCCAGGGGGTTACTCAGATATAAAAATGAAGGGGGGGTCCGACGTATTTTTTGACTCCAATGACTCCAAAAAGCCCGGTCAAAAAAAACAAACTTAGAACCTATAGAACTTTCAAAACGGCATATGATTTTGAGACATACCTTTCTAACATTCACAACCTCAACCACCGAAAAGCCCTCATCCGCCTAAGGATTAGTAGTCATAAACTTGAAATCGAGACTGGGCGCTACCAGAGGCCCTATAGAAAGCCTGAGGACAGAATTTGTTCTCAGTGTAATTCAGGGGAGGTCGAAGACGAGTTCCACTTCCTGATTAAATGTAAGCGACATGAGATGGCAAGAAAACGAGTGCTTGAGGTTTTAAAAGTTAAAAAGGTCATGAAAGATAAAAGATATATTGATGAAAGCCTCCTTTTTCAGAATCTAATAAATCCTCCTATAACAGCGCAGAGGGAGGTCGCTAAATATATATATGACTGTTTTTTAACTAGGGGTGGGTAATCTAAAACTAGCTGGACTCTTGCATTACTTGTTTTTGTATTTTTATTAATGTTTGTTAGCGTGACAGCCATGTACTTGTGTGTATAAGCTGCTAATAAACTATATATCTATCTATCTATCTATATCTATCTATATCTATCTATCTGTACCCCCCTGGGGAGCAATGGCACATTTTCATTTAGTTCGCAATTTGATTGGCTGAAAGAAGAAAGGCAAGTCTGTCTTACTTTTGACGTTCATCTGAAATCTGATCTATCAAGACTTCAAATGATGTATGGAAAAGGACATGATTTCCCTTCCCAAATACAGTAAATGTATGGGAAAATCTATCGAAAAAGGGGCTGGCCATGGCCCCCACACCCCCCTTAATCCACCCTTAATCAATTTTAGGAGATAAAAGCCATTTAGGAGATAAAAACCTTCAAACCGAAACAATCTTGAGTGCTTTGATTGATCAAAGAAGTTTCCATTCTATGAAGTCAATTGTTTCAAACTTGAATACAATCTGAATATATATTTAATGAAAGATGATGTTGACAAAAACTAGAAATTCTCTATTTTTGTTCAATTCTTTAGAGATGTCTTTATTGAGAGTTTGATGGGTGACATCAAGGTACTTGTATTCATTCATTTTGTTCCTTTCTTCGGTTGTGCAGTGTTACCAGCTCAATGCAGAGTTTTTTCTGTCCTGTCTATTAAGCATTTGACCAAAAATCCTGCAAGTTTTTGTATCTTAGAATGGAAATGCAGAGCCTGATGGGATTGAAAATGATAGAATTATTAAATGGACAGTTTAATAAGGATTAATGAAGTTTTTCAATCCCATAGAATTACCACTAGTGAATAAATTTTAACATGTACATGTATCTGTTTAATATTCAAGTGACTAACAATGTAGAAAAAGAAAGATCAAACAGATTGTTTTTCCTAAGATGTGTGTTGTATTGGATGTTTTTATTTTGTTAACAGCACATCATCCAAATTCGCAAGACTGGAGCATTTATCATTTTCTGTTCTGGAGCACTGTTTGGATTGATGTTGACTCCGGTCTGCAAGTGCATTGGAGACTTTCTTATTAGTACTTTTACACAGGTAAGCAAGCTACACCTGAACCATGATTTGTAAATTGCGACTTTTGCGACATGTGGCTGTTTTGTTTATTAATGAGATGGGTCTTTTTGGAAGCTAGACTTGCCACAAGGTTACCCTGGGTGCCAGAGTCTTCAAGCTTCACTAGTTCACTGACATGCTAAGTACGTCAGTCAGTGAAGCTTGGTGAATATGGAACCCAAGATAGCCATATATTGACCTCCATTAGGAAAATGAACAAAGCAACAGAAATGAGCTGCGAAGCGGCGAGAAGCGAGCGAAGTAAGCACAGTTTCAAAAGACTTTGAGAAAGTCTATTGGGAGCCTACATGCAAAAGGATGGAATCAGTGCAACTCTAATTAGCAGTACAAATCTTTCTTGTTCTTTGTTAGGAACCTGACCCTGAGGAAGAAATAGAGGAAAGTGAAGGAGTTGATGAAGTTGACGAAGAAGAGGAAGAAAAAGAAGAAAACGAAAAAAAGAATGACTAATCGAAACATTTCTACAGCGTACGCAAAAATAGAGAAACGGTTTTATTATTGATATTCGAAAGTTTTTAAAAGATTCATTCGTAAGTTTTACATTAAATAATTGACATTAAGATAACAATTACCTTTTATTTGCACTCCTCAAGAAAAATGACATTATTTTTCGTATCAAGGAAGTTCTTGCAGTCCCGTATTTGGTGAGCGACTTTGCTACGCGCACTTTCTATTTATTCACCGCGTGTTTGGGAGTCTTTGATGCTTTCAGAGTATTTATTTCGATCTTGGGTGTTTAGGAGGGTGTTTGGGAGTGTCTTTGATACTTTCAGGCTATCAATTTCGCTACTTGTAGTTATTGGGTCTTTGGGAGTGTCTTTGATATTTTCAGGCTATCAATTTCGATACTTGGGTGTTTGGGAGTATTTTATACTTTCAGGCTATCAATTTTGATACTTGGTTTGCTTTCTGTTGACCATAGTTTACAGAGGCTGTATCTTTCATGCAAATTTGGATCCAGCTTGTGGAAGAATCTACTTAATAGATGTCAAGCCACAGTAGAAGTGTCACGTTTTTCGTTGTTGCATTTCTTTCTTTCTTTCCTATTTTTCTTCTATTCGGCGACGGAAATGATATCGGTTAAACGGACAGAAAAAGCGCGTCAAAATGGTTAGTTTCGAGGGCAAAATTTTGCCGTGACACGCGGGCAGCTTCCGCATGCTGGAATGTTAAAGGATCCAAATTTAGTGAATCCCTCGATAAATAAAGTACTCTATCTAATCTGTCTATATTCAAGTCACCTTCTTGTACTTCGATTCTCAAATCAGATATTTGTAATTATTTTGCATAGTCATGAGTATCGGCCGTTTTGTATACTGTGTCACAATGCTCGTGCAGTCGATATTGGCCGCCGTTTCCACTTTAGAGACGAACAAATCGTCTGATAAACGGGACGAACAAATTTTTAGACGAACAAGTCGTCTAAATGTGTTCGTCTGTTTGGCTGTCTAGGAAGACGATTTTTCGTGTAGACGAACAAAGCGACTAAAGTCCGACCTAAATTCACACTAGACGAACAAAAGACGAACAAATCGTCAGACGATTTGTCCGTCCAGACGATTTGTTCGTCTTCTAGTGTGAAAACGGCCCTTGATATTGGTAAAATAAAAACATACAGCTAGATTACTGATGACAACTGAATATTACGTTCTCGATATGACTGGATGACCAGAAAGTAAAATAACTTTTCATATACCCTAGAAAAGAGAATTTTCACGAGTCCTACAATCGGCCTCCACTCATCAAACAAACTTTTATTCCTACCCTTCGCCGCGCGCTAAAGCGCAAGGATCAACACAAAGCGCATTGAGTGTGACTCGTGCTGGGACCTTATGGACGTGAACCAGCGTATTTTATTCACCTGAAGAGTGCAAGTGCAAGTGCTTAGTTTTTTACAAATCAATTATATAATCTACTAACTTACACGACACTCAGGTCGAACTAAAAATACAATAATAATAATACAATATATTCCGTTAAACGGAGTGTTAGTATAAACTAAACCACCTTGTACCGTGAAAAGGTACCGACGCAAAACTTTCAACAAAGAATTAATATATAGATTTAGCCACTGGCTAAAAGCGGAGCTCCTGGTTATAAAATGTTCTGTGTGAGTGAAAGGAATTACCATGTGTACATGGTTTACATGATTGCTTTAGAGTCTTCCCTTCATGAGATATAAATTTTTCAAGCATAGATGACGTCATCGATGACGTCATATCACGTGACCACTTCATTTCGCTCATCTAGTGACCTAGACTACACTACCACCAAAGTTTGGTTGTTTTAGAGTCTTCCCTTCACGAGATATTGATTTTTCAAGCATAGATGACGTCATCGATGACGTCATATCACGTGACCACCTCATTTCGGTCCATCTGGTGGCCTAGACTACACTACCAAGTTTGGTTGTTTTAGAGTCTTCCCTTCACGAGATATTGATTTGTCAAGCATAGATGACGTCATCGATGACGTCACATCACGTGTCCGTGTTACAGCACCCCCTTGTGGCATAGACAAAATATCCCAAGTATGGTTGTCTTAGCATGTTCCCTTGAGGAGATATAATTTTTTCTTTGCATACCACAGGGTTCCCATGTGTACACGGACGGACGGACGACGGACGGACGGACGGACGGCAAGTGAGAATGAACACTAACTATACACACATCGGCATAAGTCTGGCCTAGACGGGACGCTAGCACAGTCTATTACCCGTGCAGTTCGGCAACCATGTACAGCTGTTTCGTCCTTGTTAGGACTCATCAGCATGGCATAGCCGGTGTGACAGACGGCGTACGCTATAGGTTTAATACCACAAAAATAAAGAAAAAATCATATCTCCCGAAGGGTAGCTTCTATAGAAGCCAAACTTGGACAAAGTTTCAAAGACCATAAGAGGAACTCTACACCAAAGTCACGTGCCCTTACGTCATCAATGACGTCATCAAAATGATCCATAATGCCCGTGACGTTCAAAAATCAACTCGATAGTATACTATACGTTTTTCCCTTAGGTATGGTGCTCCGCTTGCGCGGGCCTTTGGCCCGCGCAGGAGCTCCGCTATAAGTGATTAAAGTGCAGTTACAAGAAGAAACGATTACTCTGCATTAGCCTAGAAAAATACAATTTTATGATACACTGCCTGATACGAAAACCCTGGATAAAACCCGTGGGACAAAATCCAGGGAACGTACTCCCTCGATCAAATGCAGTGCATGAAGCTTCGAGGATTAAAGCTTTAAACTAGTATGAAAACTAAACTTCAATTTTGGTCACCAACTTGGGTCCAAAAGGCGAGATATTGAAAAAACTTCAAAACACTATATTTATCTAGCAAATGAATTGCTCTATTGTCAAAGCTGATCGTGAAACCCTTACGTAACGACGTATTGGCCGTTTTCACACTAGAGACGAACAAATCGTCTGGACGGACAAATCGTCTGTAGACGAACAAATCGTCTGATGTGAAAACGGGATGAACAAATTTTCAGACGAACAATTCGTCTGAATTTGTTCGTCTGTTTTGCCGTCTAGGAAGACGATTTTTCATAGACAACTTGTTCGTATAGACGAACAAATCGACTAAAGTCCGACCTCAATTCACACTAGACGTACAAATACGAACAAATCGTCAGACGATTTGCTCGTCTTCTAGTGTGAAAACGGCCATTGTCTTCGTAAAAAAACTATTTATAAACAAAAGATTAACACATAAATGAGAGCAAAGCTTAGATGGAATTGTAGAACCGTAATGAAAACGCTTTCCAACTGCACGCTGTTACGTTGGAAAACATTTATTCTAAATACTGAAAAGTTTTGCAAGTGGATTTATTTCGTTACTGGCAGCAAGAGGATTATATTGATTATTATACATTGTACTCACTATCTCGATTCTGATTGGCTAAAAGCGCACGCTTTACTTTGGGAATCACGCACTTTGAGGGTCTCCAAGAATCAGCATGCTGATTCTTGAAGAATCAGCTAGCTGATTCTTGATCCTACGCGCGCAATGTATCATGGGACTACAGCCTTTGAATGTTTCCCCTATTTAACAAGGCGCTTGTGTAAAAGAAATTGCTTGACAGAAAAAAAAGTATTTTTACTGAATCAATGTATAATAAAACAATTATTGAATTCGGTTTTTGTGATTTCCAGAATAAACAACGTCTCGCCAAGTGCGAATCAGGCTCGGCCTTACGGCCTCGCCTGATTCCACTTGTCTCGACATTGTTTATTCTGGAGATCACAAAAACCTCATCCAATAATTGCTTAAAATATTCTCAGTCTACTGTTGATGGCTGTTGATTTGTTGCAAATACGTAAATTCATGGCGGTAAAGTGTTTGCTTGCAAACCTGTCTCGTTCATGACAAACTGTAATCCATCACTGCATATTTCTCCAATTTAACGTTATTATTTGGATCTTCAAAGTAGTTTTCTTTTCTTGTTTTGACGGCTCTTCTCTGTAGGTACAAAACTACGAAGCTCCCAATCACTCCAGTTCCTAGCAGAATTGCTCCACAAATCCTCAAGGATAGGTAGTCTTTTGAATAAGAGACAAACAGCAAGATCGAACCGGCCAGAAAAGCTAGTGGAAATACGACAGTAGCCACTATCGAGTTTGTGCAAGTCATTTTGAAAATGTTGCCACGAAATGGTCCGAGTTGGTCGTCGTCCAAATGCAGCTGTTTCGATTTTCTGGATAAATTTTTTCTGCAGAAATCCTTGGTTTTGAGAAAAGAAGCTCATCTCAGCGAGTTCATTTTTTGTTTCCTTTCTGTTGTAATTTAGTTAGAACATATTTTGCATATTTTCTTATTATCCCTGTCGTGTCTGATATTCACCTATGCTTTGAACCGTAACTTAGATATTTATTAGCATCTCTATATTCCTTCTAGATTAATCCAATTCCAATAAAATGCACACAAACCCGGCAACTGCCGAGGAGACAAATTTATGCACTTCGATTTATACTCGCCGAAGAAAAAGAACTGTTTTGGAATTTAGGGACCGCTCATTATTATGTTAGAATACGTGCCTGATATTACGTTTCCATTATCTGATTACTCTATCTAAGTCATGATCACCACTTTAGATTAGATATCGAATTAGCCCGAATTTTGATAAACGTAGAAAAAAGTGTAGTGTAGATGAACATTCAATTTTTTTGTGTGTATAGTAAACAAATCCTGTAGATTTTATTATTCATGCGCGCCGAAATGACGAAATTATTATTATTCATTTGCGTGAAGCGCGGCCCAAATGACGAATTTTTATGCCTGTAACGTTGAACTCACGCTTACTCTTCTTTCGAACATAGTGACTGCCCGCCAGGCCTATCACTGCAGAGCATTTTTGGTAGAGTTTGTTTTTCCTCGCCAAGATACACTTGTTCTTGTGAACGGTGCGAAGGTAGAGTGTCTTCGTTGCGCGAGTTGCCAAAGACTATATGAGATTTTAGAAAATAACAGCTATGTTGTATTGCGAATGTGCGCATTCTGATTGGTTAAAAAGCGTGTTTGTAAGAGACCTGAGAAACACGATTGTCACGCAACGCTGTCGCGCGTGTGTATGTTATTTTCTAAAAGCAATAAAACTAGAAGTTTCTGAAAGAAAGCGGAGTGCTGCGAGGATATTTATTTAACGCTTGCAACATGTCTGAAATCAAAACAATCAATCATCTGATTTGAAGTATTTGATATAGCGTGAAAATATCATATGATGGAGAATTTAACAGTGCGAGGGATCGCAAACGAGCCCTACCCGGCTCTTTGACCTCTTCGATTTCCGCGTTTCACGCGTCGCTTTTGGGGATCCTACGTTTTTTTGTGCTAACCGCAAAACCGTGAAAACAGACGCCAAGCTGAAACAGGAGGTCACGGATAGAAAAATCCCGCGCAGATCACAGAGGGAAAACGCGCATAGGGGGAAAAACGGGTATGGCAAAATGGGTAAAGAAAACGCGCATGGCAAAATGGGTAAAGATTAGTGTCGCTGCTCGGCCTGCGGCCTCGCAGCAAATACTTTCTGCGTGCTCTCTGGTTTCTTACAAACACTCGGGGAATGTTGGTCGAACTGATAAAACTTGAAAGACACTCGCCTTTGGCTCGTGTCTTTCAAGTTTTGATCAGTTCTCCCAACATCCCCCTCGTGTTTGTAAGAAAGCAGAGAGCACGCGTAAAGTACTTTTATTGCTTAAATATTGTTTATATGAGTAGGCGATAACTAACGACCGGTCCCTTAGTGCCCGTCCACACGGGATACGGCTATCGCCCACACGTACGATGAAAACGATGACAGAAAACGCAACCTTTTGAAAACGCTATCAAGAGTGGGTTTTTTTAAACGATACCGTAGCGTATCCGTGTTGATACCTGAAAACCATTCTCGTACCCAGAGCTCCCTCGGCTCGTCACCTCACAGGTGAGCGCGCATGCGTCAGTGGCTGTCACCAGAGCATTCTCGTACCCAGAGCTCCCCGGCTCGTCTGCTCGCAGGGGAGGCTCTGGGGACACCCATTTGAGGGCCGTCACTGATTGGCTGAGTTTGAACGTTGGGGCATTCGCAGAAAGTTGTTTCTCTCAACGGCTCTGTACCAAAGGAGGTGGGCTTATTTGGAAGAAGAGAAGAAGAAGAAATTTTGCGCATGCGTCAATGGCTGTCACCAGAGCCTCCCCCCAATCTCGTACCCAGAGCCCGTCATCTTTTGGCCAGCGGCAAAGATTCAGGGCTCTGGGGGAATCGATTTTTTTAAAACCCAGATTCTGGGTTTCCGGTTTGATTGTTGTATGAAAGTTCGTTACGTTTTTGACCTACCACGCATGCTCACAAATCGGATTCCAGGGCCCTGAATCTTGCCGCTGGCCAAAAGATGACGGGCTCTGGGTACGAGGTTGAGCCTCCCCCGTGAGGAGACGAGCCGTGGCTCTGGGTTCGAGAATGTAGCAATCAGCGTCCATGATCAGCAGCCCTCAAATGGATGTCCCTGGAGCCTCCCCTGCGAGCAGACGAGCCGGGGAGCTCTGGGTACGAGAATGCGAACATTCCGAAAACGACGACGTCAGATGCACATGCGCAATACGGCTTAAGGGAAGCGGTCAAAACATTTGTACTCGAACGGAACCCGATTTTATCGCAAGAGGTGGTAGGTCCCGGGTTGTACCTACCCACCCGTTTTTTCAGTGCCCATTTTCTCCATGCTCAAGTAAGGGATGTTGGATTTTATTGCATGGATGTGTTGCTCTCGCTATAAAGAAGACGGTGCTGAGCCTATCTTTTGTATCAATTTATTATTTTACGAGATATTCGCAGTTAAAAATGGCCATTTTTTCCTAAAAGAAGGTTGGTTGCGGTATACACCACCCCATCGGGTCCCATTCGAGTACAGATGTTTTGACCACTTCCCTAACGTATTCGTGTGGACGGACAGAAACGATTCGCAAACGCGCTACGTGTGGACGCGACTTTTTTTTTTGAATACGCAAAGAAAAAGTTGCGTTAATCGTGTGGACGGGGTCTTATAACAGAAATGTTCCTGAAATGATCCTGAAAACATTTTTAACAAATGGACTGCTGGGGCTAAATCAAGTCAACATTTGTTCATCATTTGTGAATATTTCTTCATGAAAACGTAACTTCCGGGTATTTAGGCTGCCATTGGATTTTTAATTTGCACTAAAATTCAGCAGAACTCGTACGTCATCAATATACGCGGAATGTTTCAGATCAGACGCCTGTTTACTTACAATGTATGACTCGGTGTACGGCTAGGTGGCGCAGTGTGTTTGTGCACGCGACGGACCAACCGTATCTACTTTTCTCTGTTCCGAGTAGCTTGCTTATAGCTTTGAATTCCTCAATTCCTTTCACCTGGAGCTTTGATAGAGAAAGGGGGGTAAGTAGTGCACCGTCTCCCCAATTAGTAGTGCACTCGTGCACGGCTAGAAGATTTGAGACGTTAATAAAGTTGCTTACCCTTACTCAAATACAAAGAGCACGGAACAGAGCATGCGTCAGGTTGGGAGAGACACGAAACCGTTGTCATTTTCTTACCCAGAGCTCCCCGGCTCGTCTCCTCACGGGGGAGGCTCTGGTGACAGCCACTGACGGATGCGCGAGATTTGATACAGAGCCGTTGAGAGAAAGATCTTTCAGCGCATGCTCCAACGTTCAAAATGAGCCAATCAGCAAAGGTCCTCAAATGGATGTCACCAGAGCCTCCCCACGAGAATGGAATGTTGTATAAAATCACGCGCCGCAGGAGGCAACTAGCACTCAATGTTTGCTTTTAGTTTCGTTTTATGTTATTTATTTACACGAACCCAAGATTGCTGCCATCTTGAGGTACATATGTGTTTTAGTTTTCAAAACCTTGTGCTAGAATTACTGAGCATCCAGCCATAGCCATAGTCTTGCTAAACGAACTGCAAGTGCTGGAAGATACCTGTTTCAAGTGACTATATTTACAAGCTCAATACACTGTCTCGAGTTCCTGATGTTTCTTGTCACAGACAAAACTGTGACTTGTGTGACCTTATGTTCTTGCTTTAATTTTTCACCTCCTTAAATGTCGTTGACTTATGCGAGTTTTATTAGCCCATTGTCTGTCATACCTCTGCAAATTCCCAAGCGGCGCGATGGCTAAATCTTCTCTAGAAATGTGGGAGATCAGGAAAGAGACGGACAATGGTGTTCTCGATCCTTTGGTTCACGAATCACAACAAACCTTGACCATCCAGTTACTTATTCAGTGCAGACGAAGAGGTTTAATCCAGAAGCACAAGTCTTGCTGAGTTGGTATAAATTTCCAACTTCACTTCTCCACACTTTTTAAATCAACATATTGTGATCTAGATCCATAGTGGAACTGGAGTCGGGAAAATCGTCCAGCGAAATTGATCCCACATTTTTCCCAGGAATATTTATATCTCTACGTTCCAACTCCCGGCGAATGGCACGCTCAAAATCCCGCACTGTTCGTATCACATTTTTGTTCGGTTTCTTCCTTTCCATGACAGATTTTCGCCCAATTTTAAGATGAAACCCCTCAAAGAAGCAAATGTAGTCCGAGCTTCGAAAAAGATAAAGGAAAAAGGTAAAGATGATTAGTATGCCAGTCACAGGCCACAGCGCAAACACGGCCATTTCGAGGTCTTTGACATTCATGAGGTAGACCAGGACTGTAAGAGTGAAAGTCACCATAAAAAATATTATACTCAGCGCAACACAAGGTCCCACTTTGTCTGCTTCTGAGGCCATTGTGAAGCCTGAAAGAGTTTTTCGCTGCATGGCACAATTGCTATCGATTCGGCGGGTTCATCAGCTTGAAATTTCCTTGTTGAACTATGAATGTCTCAAACTGCGAGACACATCATAAGCTAATCAATATTTCACGTAATCGCGTCGAGTCCCAAAATAAAACTGATTCTGGCACTTTGTTAATTATCTTAGGGGTGGCAAAATTCAATTTAAAAGCAGATATTCATTTGCAATAACCTAATTTTTCACCATGAAAAAAGAAAACAGCTATTTGTGTTAGTTTATAGTGATCTTTCGAGCGCAGATAGGCGCAAAATGCGCAAAGGTGTAAGACTGATGTATGGCAAGTTCATTATCCACGAAACCACAGGGTTTTGGGGGAAGATTACCCTTCGATTTGGATCACGGTCAAGAATACACTGTAGTCAAAAGCACTGCAAGAAGATCTAATCGAGCTGGGAAATTCAGGGCGAAAGTTCTCGCCAACAAAACGGCGCCTATTCTGTTAGCAGACTACTTTTCATACGGGACAGATCTTCCATTCTGGGATAGCATTGGATTTCTCTTTGGCTCATTGTGGTTGGGCTTGTCCTCCCTGTACGTGTGGGTTCAACCTTGCCTCATTTCCGGCCACGAGAAGAAAAGGCTTGGAGCGCTAATCGGTACTCGTCATGGACCAGGGACAGCAGTTTTCGTTCGCACGGGTGAGACGAGATGGACTTTAAAAGTGCATATAACGAAAAACAACAACAACAAAAGATCGGTTATCAGAGAAATGGCGTTTAGAGGTTTCCAGTCAGGTCTTTTTGTTTTCAAGATAACAGATCTGCCCATGTGTAAAATGTACAAAAGATTGGAGAGATTTCATGAATAGCAATCACGTGTGCGGCGTCCGGCCGGAGGCTTGTTAGGAAATATTAAAAGTGCAACAATTTGAAAGAGGGGACTTTCACCCAGTCGTTACTTCTTTTTTCCGTTATTTTGTTTTTTACTTGGCAGGCGCGCAATGGCTTATGGGGAGAGAAAAGCTTTCTCCTTTCACCCTGTTCACAAACCTTTGCGCGCTTCGTCCCACAATCCATTGCGCCCCATACAGCGTATAAGAGATTGAGTCTCTCGCCTCCCCCTTGTATTATAATAACTTTGGCGAACATTGTGGCGTATTATCCGGGCGCGAGTCAATCGGCGGCGTTGACGACGGTCGCCATAAATTATTGTTTTTGTACTCTATGCTCTCCAGAGTTATAATAATAGTAATGTAGTTGAGTTCTTGGGCATAAATATGTTTTGGACCCTTCTCAGTGCTCATTGTAACCCTCAGTATCTAAAAATAGATACTGATGGGGAGATCATGAATAATGAAGACTCTTACTCTTAGTAATATGGACTCTTGGTAAACAATGATCATTAAATACAATATATTCACGAGGTATTTTATTTAATTTGTCTACATTTATGACACGTACGATAAATGTCCAAACAGACTACGAATATTCGATATGATCGAAAAACATGACAGGTCATTAGCCGTAGGTTCGGCTTTGTTACCAAGATTCAAACTTCTTCCCTTATCAACCTGCTGGCCCAACCCTACAAATAATTTCAGCCCAGCCTTCGCCTTAAAAAGGCTGCCTACTAATGGCCGAGTATAGCACTTTTAATAGAAATTGATCATTCTATACGTCATTAAACAATAAACAAAAATATATACCGAATCTTGTACAAATTTTGTCCCGGAAACAGCCTTACGACGGGACGACGTCAATTCAATGCCATTAATATTATTATCAGCTATCTAAACAAATATCCTTATCTTCAAACCAATTATTATTACATCTACATATATCAGCCTGGTTATAAATTGAGACAGCAAAAAGACAACCTCCGACCTCACATCTTATCACATGGCATTTTTATACTTTTATACACCGATCACTTGATGGGAACTTTCTACATTTCCATCTTTGACTAACAAGAAGTAATTCCGATCCACGCGGACTATTCAATGATTAATAAGCGTTTCTATCAAATTATTTATATGCTGAATTTTCGGGATTCATAATGTATAAATGACGTTATTAAAATATGCTTTTCTGTTGAAAATCCCGAAAATTCAGTTTGGTAAAGATTCATTTAATTTACAACGAGGTTGTATTGGGGTTCATTGTAGGCGCTGCCATCCCGTATGTAGGCATGGCAAGCATTTGAGGGACGCTGGGTTGTGCGACTGCTGGCGCATAACCCATCATCGGTTGCATTGTGGGCAATGTCTGCGCAGGCGCGACGGCAGGGCTCATGTGAATGTATGTGGGCTGAGGGGCTACACTGCTGACCATTTGGATCTGCGGTCGCATAGGCGTGACAGGCATTTGAGTGTGTTGCTGTTGCATGACGCTCAGTGTGTTCATAACAAACTTCTGTTGTTCAAGCCTTGCTTGATTTTCCTTCATCTCATTTTCTTGCGCCTTGATTTTCTTCTCCAATTCAAATTTCTTTTCCTACAAGGAAAGATTTCGGTTTCATTTTGAGTCTATCTCAAAACAGGAGGTGATTTCGTACAATGCTGTATTCAACAATAGCAACACTAATATTTGCAACACAGAAAACTGCAATACTCTGGTGGCCAATCACTCACGATCTATCAGATTCGTTGTTAAAAACCAAATATCACGACCTGAATGTCTTAAGTTTTTTAGTTTAAAAAAATCGCATGGGCTTTCGCCATTTTAAAGCAATCCATTCAAACTCCCCCGTTTGGACACTGCAATGAATGAGTTCTAAACGCGTAGCAATTTAACGGCGCCCACCTCTAGCTCGTGCTGCTTCTGTCGCTTTTGCTGCTCCTCAAACTCTCGCTTGTGTTCCTCAAGTTCCATTTTCTGGCGCTGCAGGCGCTCCAGCAAAGCAAACTGCTTCTCGTGTTCCTGTTAGGAACAAATTCGTGAACATACTTTAGTCTATTTCTTTCATGAGGTCTCTATTTACTTGCTCATGGAAATGGTACACGACAGAAAGAAATTGACTAGGGGCATTGCCTAAACCAAAGGGTAAAAACAATCAGTATAAACCACCTTGTGGCTGAAGAGCACTCAACAAAAATACCTCATTAGATGTTTTGAAAACCGGTGGCAAGATAAGAGCATGTTATGGCCTACCATGAGTAATTCTTGTTGTTTTTTCTGCTCTTTAATGATTTCCTCGACTTGTTCGGGAGTCAGCACAACCTCACTCTGAGACAAAGAAAGAAAATGTTATCAGGTATTCAAAATTTACAATCAAAATCTTTTTGAAGCACACGAAATAAAGGCGAAATACAAATCGGGCGTCACGAGAGTTCATCACACAATCCATAAATCCAAACCTTTTGTGGTATTTTCTCTTCATTTTCCTGATCATCTAAAAACTCTGCCGGCGGCACGATCTCATCTGCACCAAAGGACAATCCCCTGGACTGTTTTCTCCCCGGTGGTGGGGTTTTCGCACTGTCCGATCTCTTACGCTCTGGCTTAGCAACCACTGGCTTCTCGACCATGCTTTGCGGGCGCACTCTTTCCTGGGGTGCAGCTCTCATGATGGGTTTAGTACCACTGTATGATTGCGTGCGCTGGGGTTCCTGTGGTGTGTCATCCGTCACAGACTTTGCTTCCGCCATGATGTTACGGAGGTTCCCTTGCTCGGAAGGTTCTTCCGGTTTAGACTGGACCTCGACCATTTGCTTTCGGCGGTTCATTATAAACTAAAAACGAACCAATGAAACGTGAAATAAATCGCAAAAAATTATCTAAAATCAAGAAGAGTTTGTGCCTTACCTGAAGTTCAGCTCCTTTTGGAGTAGTCTGGAGGCAAAAAAAAAACACGGTCTAATGTCACGGACGTCAAAGCAACGAGGCTAGCCTTACATATACTGAAATTGGCGTAAGATCACACGCTTGGCGTAAGATCACACGCTTGGCGTAAGATCACACGCTTGGCGTAAGATCAGGGCATTTTGAAAGAATATGAAAAATGAACAAACGCATAGGCAAGGTAACTATGTACGACTTTGAACATCATTACTGAGGATGTTAGCCTCAGGTGGAGATTTTCTCTTTTGTAGCAAACCCGCAAGATTTCAGGTGCCTTTCTAACGCTTCTAATTGGTTGGATTTTTTCCTGCCTAAACCCCAGTAAATTTTGACGCGCGCGTTATGGCACAGGAAGCCCGTAACAAATATTTAGCTAAGCTAAGATTTCAACTTTTCTGTGAGAAAAAAATCTTGGAAACGAAAACCTAAAATCTTTTTCGCTTTAAAGTGAACGGGTTATGTTCTTATTTACCGTCCACGTAGACTTTTGCACCGCGAACTGACTGAAGACGCGTGATCCCTCGGCGTCACCGCACTTGCGCTTGAGTTCATCTTTACTCATCTTGTCGAGATCTTTCGCGGATTTCCACTGAAGAGCTTGAACACACCTGTAAGGCAATGAGACATCTGTCAAATCCCCAAATCTTCAATGTAGAACCGTAAGTCTCTGCCATTGTCCCTTTACGACATTGTAACCTTAAAAGGTAACCTTTTAGGCCTTTTGTGGGGAGGATTTTGCTATCTACCTCGTCTTGCCCTAAATTATTTGAGCCTCGTATGTAGACTAGATAACAGCGAACAGAATAGAGAGCATCCTGGATATTGATGCCCAACAGATCGGGCTATGAAAACAATCTATGATTGAACTATGATAACAATCATAGTTCGACATTGAAAGAAGGAACAAGTGAAGATGATGTTAACATTGAGTTGTTCCCCAAAAAAATTGTACCCCCCCCTCCCCCCTATCGAGGAACCTGGAAATTTTCCACAGCGGTCGTTGTGTTTGGCCCTGGATTTTTCACAGGGTTTGTTGATTTTGACCCTGGAAATTCCACGGGGTCTGCGATTTTGACCCTGGAATTTCCACAGGGCCATCCATTTTACCCTGGAATTTCCACAGGGTATTCATTTGCAACTGTGGAATTTCCACAGGCACACAAGAGAATGAGGAATTTCCACAGGGGTTGCTTCAAATTTCCACAGGGGTTGTACATAAGTCTGAAATTTCCACAGGGGTAGAGCAAGTTTTGAAAATTTGGAGTTCCTCGATAGGGGGTACCATTTTTTTGGAACAGCCCATTTTAGGCATTTGGCGTTCTGGGCAAGGTATATTCGAGTCAACTGTGGGACGTTGGCAGTATCTATATAGACAACCAATAAGGAAACCAAGTTTGTGCCCCGAGTACTTACGTTTGACTGAAGTTCTTGCTTTTCAGCCATGCCTGTATTTCACTGGGGCCAGACTCTGGTGTTAAAGTTACTTCGGGGCCTACAGTGGAATTAGAATGTTTCATTTTCTCTTCATCTACCACACGTATTAAATCATGGCGCATCGTGCAGACTCCATCATTCATAACAAGCTCACCTTTGGGCGTTTTGGGCGCTGTACGTGGTGTTAGCGGGCCTTGGCCGTACGTCATCCTCCTTTTAAGTTCATCGTTCAACATGTCTGCGGAACTCACTACAACAGTACATAATATATTGCTATCAGACGAGATACTAAAGACTCCTTTGTTATTTTTTTCATTCGATTACGTGTAGAAATCTCTAAGTAATAATCTACAAACAAAAGTTTTATATTTGAACTACTGAATTCAATCGAAAATATTGCACTGTCTTGCCTAAATCAACGGATGGAAATGGATACTTTCTGTTACTCGGCAACATGCCATTGTAGGCTGACAAATGGATGCTTTGTTACTCGGCATGTTGCTATTGTAATTTACGACTTCAGTTGCTATTCCCGATTCGCACAGATCGATTCAATACAGGGCAGTATTTCTGAAAAAATAACGTACTTCGTTTTTGTTGCGCTTCTTCTTTCTTCCTGGCCTCCGCTTCTTTGTCAACTTTCTTGAGGTTTCCGCCGGCCAAGATCGCCTTCGTGAAGTCAGTAGTATCTAGCATAGAGAACGAGAAGAACATTAGCTAACATGTCAGGTATAGGCAACCAACTCTTGCATGACGTTGTTAAACCAATTAAATGACTCCCGGCTTCCAGGAACTTATTTTGCAACCAAGGTTTGATGGGGGCTTTTGATGGAGGCTAAATCAATCCCTGCGCTCACGAAGTTTGGAAGTTCCGTGCTGCCTTCTGAAACAGCTATAACTATGCCTTCTTTAAACTGTAACTATAACTTTATAGAAAAAAGATCAGTTCGGAACGGATACTTTGCCTCTTTCATGCCACAAAATCTCATTTTGTCTTTCATCGAGCTTCAATCTTTACCTGCTCTGACTGCAGAAGTCGTAGGTTCGATCTTTATAACGGGTGCCGGTGGGGGAGGAGTGGGTGGTGGTGGACTCATAGGCGGTGGTGGTGGTACTGGGGTGTTGATGGTCAGGGGAGCAGGTCTGTCTTTTGATTCCACGTGTTTCAGTTGAACTTGCGCAAGCTCTGTAGTTCTCTTTGTTTCTGTAACCTACATAAAAACAATTATATTATTGCCTTTCTGATTCTGCCGATAGCATAGTGTCAAACAATAAACTATGACTATGAACACAGGAGTGGAACGAAGCAGGAACGTATGGGGAGCATTATAAAAACCAAAAGGTACCACAGTTACTCTTAACATATGTGGCAAATCATTCAATAACTTCCCTAAAGAGCCCGTCAGCCAACCATTGTTATTGCTTTAATTCGAAAAAAACATCTACAAACAAGGTTTTATACTTGATTTACCGAATCCAATGGAATATATCGCACTTCATTCCCTAAATCAGCCGATGGAATGGATGCTTTCTCGGACTCGGTATGTTGTTAGGCTCCAATAGGGGATGACTGAGGCTCTTCAAAACAAGAACCTTCGGACCACGTATAGGTAGGAAAGAAAATGCGCAATACCCAAACTTCTTTTTGAAAATGGTTCCAATGGCTAGGCATAGAAGTGTATCAAAGGGAAGAGTGCGTCATCATGGAAACGCTGACATGATTTTATGTGCATGTGTTGCTGACACTAACCGCATTCACGGAGTTCACGGTGACCGATGCGATATGAGCAGAAGGAACTGGTGGAGGAGGCGTGGTCGGAGGTGCTGGAAGATATGCTGAAACAAAAATGAAACAAAAAACAATCTGAAGACATGGATATTTGACAATTATTCCTTGAGCCCGAAGGTGTGAAGTCATGAAGGCGAGAGGAATAATTGAACACACCTGGGTGAATATCTGTGTAAAAGGGGTAAATAAAACGAACAGAGATAGAATAAGCTAGATAGAAAATAAGTCACAGCGTGATCAGGGCATTACCTTTGTCTTTTGGTTTGAGCTCTGGATTCTGTACCACGGTATTCGGTATAAACCCGATAGCACCATCACTATTACGCACACACCACCACTGACGAGAATCGTCCAAAATCTGGCCACAAGAAAATACTTCAATACAGAACTATTTTGTCTGAATCGCGCACAGTAACAGTATTTTGTATCACGGTATTCGGTAAAAACAGTATTCTCCTTGAATTATCAGTCCCTGTTTTCATAATAAACATAACTTCATTATTGAGAGTAGTGTTAACATCTGAACACCAAAACCTCCATCGGGCTTGTAGGTCCACGAATGCAACCCTTCTTGAAATAGGTATATGATGCTAATACATACCACGACCTCCTCGTCCTTGTTGACCGAAAGTTCTCTTGAATTCCGAGCTTGGAATTCGTACAAGACGATAGCCCTTTTGAATATGCCTTTCTTAGATGGCGCGCTGATGAAATAGAGAAAAGAACAGAATATTGAATTGATGAACTGGTGTGGATAATTTCCAGTTCTTTCAAAAGCCAGTTATAAAGGTTTCGTTCAAGGCAAACAGAAGAGCAAACAAAGCGCGAAAAAGCGAGGGGCCCAGACTGATTTATCGCGCACGTCCAAGATGGTGACGATTGCGGCCGCAATCACGAACGAACTGAAGCTTTTTTTCGCCACAAAAATACCCACAAACTAGTAACAAGTAATAATCAGGGGACTCCAATTGAGGACATCGAAATGTGAGGACCCTCTCACCTGGAATTCGATCACAAAAACGCTCCTTTGATTAAATGTCCTTAAAACCAACCCCCTGCCTGGGATATCAATTTATTCTTGAAATAAGACCTCTATGCCCTTATAGACCAACAGTCTTGGAAAACAAACAGACCAAAGACCTGGAATTATTAGTGTCCTAGGGCTCTCAAAGACCTGCCTGTTGCAGGCCCTCCCACCCCTTCCATTATCGTTAGCAACCGATAGCACCTAATCAATACGAATCGACAGCAAATTACGCTTGCGCCATAGCTATTGCATTCAGTACCTAGGACTTGACGGCGAGTCTCTTTCAATGCTTGCAAGTCGCCTGAACTTGGCAGCAGCAGCAAGCACTGTTGGACTTGTTGGTCCGCCATCATCCACCTGAGAGAAAGTAAATATTTCTCTTTCAATAATGAAGTAAAAATGATTGGAGATCTATGTTTAGCAACTATAGTTCTTCACTACGCTTGCTCAAAATCACGTTTTGCTAGATGGCGGCGTCTCTGACATTAATTCAAATATTTATCATTTTCGTTCAGAAGACTTGCAGAGAAATAACGAAAATCATCCCCCCAAACTCATATGAGCCTGATCGTCAGAATAACCCTCAGTAAAATAATGATAGTGAAAGTGTATTCAGCTACAAGCGCATCGAAAAAGCGCGTGACAGATACTTACTTCAAACAGAGGTCGGAAAAGGGTAGACAACAAAATAAACAGGTGTTTTTTAAATCCTAACAGCCTTTTTCTCTGATTCGGAACTTCTGTGTTATCACAAGAGATTAAATGTGAAACACTCACCCTTTTGCCTTCGTTGATCTGAGCAAGCGCTGCAGCGTTAGCGGCCACGGCTGCCGCCACATTAGCAGGTACATCCTTTCCTCCCACAAATTCCGGGGGAACCCAGCCGTCTTTGAAAACTGGTGCATAGGGAGGGATGAATACGTCTTTCATTCGCTTGCTTTGTCTGAGAAAACACGGAAGAAATCACGTTTTCGTAAATGCAAGTATATGAAAGCTTAATGTAATTGGCTGCTCAACCCAACACTACTTTGTCAACCTGGCCACACATTTATGTCTAATGCGAACGTCTACAGCGCCAACAGCGACGGAAAAAGTGCACAACACAAGTAAACAGGGAGCTCAAATGGTTAACGGTCATTTAAGGAGAGAATCCCACAACTAATTGGGCTGGATTGAAAAAACCGGGAAGCCATTTCGTGACAAATTTTCAAAAATATTTATTTCTTCTTTGAAAGGAAGTCCAGGTGTAAAAAGCCAACACTGCTATGCTGCGGTTTCTTGCACAATGACTTGACACATTTCTTAACAGCATTCCTTTGGCAAATGCGACATTATATAAGCAAACTCACTTGGTCTCCGTCCAGTTTGTCCCTAGAGCATTCCACAACTCCGATTCTTTAGACGAAAGACAATTCTGAAGGAGCTCAATTGCTTGGCTTGTTAGAAGAGGCGAGATTATTGACTTCGCTTTCTCAGGTCTGAAATGACAAAAGAATCAAGTTGAGTCTGATGGGGAGGGAGGTCAGGTCTTAAAGGTTAAGGCGCCGTCAAACATAGCATCTATAGTGTTTTATCAGACTCGTACCCAGTCGCTAAAAGAAATCAGAAAAAAAGAACAAGGCGCGAAGAAATGAAGGCGCGCAAGGAATTGTGGGAAAACATGGCGCTCTTCCCACAATTCCATGCGCACCGCCATTACTCTTCTAAGAAGCCTTCGCGCATCGCACTTTTTCCACCCCTTCCTGGTCTTTTTTTCTGAATTATTTAAGCGACTGGGTACGAGTCTGAGTGTTTTATAACTGACGTTTACGACTTCTTTCGCGGATATATAACAAAGTGCAAACATAAAATTTGTACAAAGATGGTTTTGGTTGGTACGTACCCGTTTGTGCACCGAATGAGGAGAGAGAGTGGTACAAACAGGTAGTGAACCAACTCGGACGCATTTGGGTTGTGAATGTGCTGGCGGAGCTTCCCCTGGAATAACACAATCAAACGAAAGCATCAAAGGCTGGTTCATACTTGAACGCAAGCACAAACGCACAAACGCAAGCGCAAAGCAAGTGTGAATCAAAGCAACGCAAGCGCAAGTGCAAGCCTAAAATTAACTTTAATTAATTGTCGCCTAATTCACACTAGGAAAATCACGAGTTTTGTCATGCCTAGCATACTATTTTGCCGTCTCCTCGTGAGATATGTTTGGATTTTGGAGTGTGAGGTCCTACGTTATCCGAGATAGTAAAACAAACAAAGAACTGGCATTGCAACACAAATAAATCAAATTCGACGGAAACGGAGACAGAGAAAGCACCATGTGGTGCTTTGTCTCCTTTTTTGAGTTAGTTTGAAAGCAAACTCGATCTTTGTTTCTCTCTCTTTCTCCTTCAAAAGACTCAGGGCCTAAAAAGGGAGAAAACACTGTTTTCTTCACTGGTAGAGGTGGTAGCACCCGATGCCATTTCAAACATAAAGCATTAAGCGCTCTTTCAATATACACCATTACTGTGCGACTACATCAACGGGGCCATTTTCTAAGAAGTCAGCCAACCAGAAAGCGAGTACAGAACAAAGGATCTTGACTTTCTTGAGATCACAGACATTGAAATATTCGCTTTTCACTTATTAAATTTCCTTGAAACTTTTTACGGGATGGCGCAGTTGACGTAGTCGCACAGTAAACAATAAATAAACCGGTATAATTTCACTAACCAGAAGGTTAAATGCGTGCTTAAATTTCTGAAATGCGTCGACAAAATCTGCCTCTGGTGGTGGTCTTGCTTCCAGGGCTAACGGGTTATCTGGAAAAGAAAAGAAAACGGAGTCATAATATTAAGTAAAACGGAAAAACAGACAATAGAATCCCAAGTTTTCGTAGAACACCATAGGCGAGCGCGACATGAGTAACTACTTCCGGAGCACGTTTCTCGGAACACGCGAGAGTTCGACTGATTCGCTGATATCCTTAGTGTCTACGTTAAAAAAAGAAACTTTCAATTCCATTCAAACTTTTAATTTCAACAATTTCTAAATTCAACAAATTTCTATTGTTGTCGGGCGTTCTGGAATGTCCGAAAACTATCGGGTGCTCGAGAATCGGACTATGCTCTCACTGCAATAAGAAGAGGTTTGACAGCTCTCTTCGGCGGCAAACGTTTCTATACCTGCTTTAACTTTGCCCTTCTTTTTCTGTAGTTTCTTCCAAGCTTCGGCAGATCGCTTTGTTCTCCAAACCAGAGATTCAATGTCATCGATACAGTGGTTAAGAATTTGCTGTAGATCACAAAACACAGTAAAATTGCGATAGCAAACAGGGTGGATTACGATGGAAAAGGCAATTTCTGTGTGTACTAATAATGATTATTATACCCTTTTGCTTGAATATTTTATTTCGAAGGACCAAATAAATATATAGGCTCGGTTTCCAGCCGTAGTTGGTGTAAACCGAGCCTAATAAATATACCACTCCATAATTTTCGGAGAGAGTAAACGTTTGTTTGACGTCTGTATTTCGTGACTTCTCGTAATTTTGATGAGGTCACGTCAGAAACATATAAGTGAGTTGAAACGTGTAACAGCGCGACAACCTGCGAAAAACTCGCGATCAAAAAACACCATATTTGGAAAGCATCAGGTTCTTCGTTTCGCCAATCAGCAACGGGAGATTTGATTCGTCATGTTTTCTAAAAATAACGCGCGCGAACCCCTCACAACAGAACAGAAGCACAAAATGAGTTTAGTTCACTGTTTTACTTCCATGCTCAAAACCCATCAAAAATATGTTTATCATAACTTTTGCTGTTCTCGTAATATGATTGGCTGATTTGCCATGGTAAATAAGAGTGCAGGCAACGCTGTTTGCATCATTATTTAACGGGGGGGGGGGAGGGGGGGGGGTATATGACATCATTGTGCCAAGTTTGGTGCCTGAACGGTCTTTGCAGCCCCCAAAAGATCCCTCGTCTAATTTGGACAAAATGCCCCTCCTTCCCCCTAGGACGAACATTTGTGGCACCCATATCCCCCTCTTAAACTGTTTGGTATTACCAAAGGGACATTTGAGCCAAGTCTGGTGCCTGTACGGTCTTTGCAGCCCTCAAAGATCCCTCATGTCTAATTTGGACAAAATGCCCCTCTCCTCCCCCCTAGGGCGAACATTTGTGGCGCCTCCCTCTAAAATTGTTTGGTATCACCTCTGGTATCACCCAAGGAACTTTTGTGCCACGTTTGGTGCCTGTACAGTCTTTGCAGCCCCCAAAAGATCCCTCATGTCTAATTTGGACGAAATGCCCCTCCTCTCCCCCCCTAGGGCGAATATTTGTGGCAGCCCCCTCTAAAACTGTTTGGTATCAGCCAAGGAACATTTGTGCCAAGTTTGGTGCCTGTACGCAAAAGTGCACGATCCGAAGGTTTTTTGACCCTAACAGACCCTACTATAACGTGTCTCGTGATGTCTTTTCAATTCCGTCGAATAGTTTTTTTGGAGTACACTGAGAGAAACAAGGCAACAACTTGACAGATTTACGGATTTGGTGTATAGATTACAAAAAATCTTAGAACACAATTACCAAGTTCAGAGTACACGCATCTCCCTTCCCTATTCATTTTAGAATTTCCAATGATGTTTCCATGTTTAGACCGATTTATGACCCGAAGTACTTGGGAAATTGTATTGAGATGTACAACGCCATCTGTCCCGGGAACTTTCAGACGCGATGTGATACTGACCACGTCTCTGTTCGTCCTGGCTTCTAGCACGTCGGCTGGTAATGACTCGTCCAGTTTATCCTCGTCCCCCTGACTGCCTTTCTGCACTCTCGTGGGACGCTTGATGTTGTTGTTATCTGACGACACTGCTGAGAAGGCTGCTATTGTCTGGGCCACTAACGAGCGCTCATGTAGGTCCATGCGCTCCCGATCCTAAAAAAGATTGTGTGTAATACAAGGTGTGCGAAGATATGGTAAAAGCGTAAAAAGACGTTTCAGCTCTAGACAGTACAAACAAGACCACTATTATGATCGTTAAGTCCAACCCTTTACTGTGCGACTACGTCAACCGGGCAATCCCGTAAACAGTTTGTCATTTAGAGATTCAAACCATTTTAAGCAAATTTAATACCTGCAATACATCTGATAGGCTCGGTTTCCAGCCGTAGTTTGTGTCGTTTCTATACATCTGACGATGAGTAATTAAGTGTTTTGAAGAAATTTCTGCCCATAATTTCCAAATTTTTTACGAGAAAAGCGTTATTTCGGTGTCTCAGATCTCAAGAAAGTCGAGATCCTTTGTTCTGTACTCGCTTTCTGATTGGCTAACTTCTTACAAAATGGCCCGGTTGACGTAGTCGCACAGTAAGGGATTTTGTAAAGAAATTGTGGGTCCAGGCAGACGGCCCTCTAGAAAACACTTCCTGGAAACAAAAGAACTTGTATTTCAGAAAAGGATGTAAAAAGTTTCCATGCGAAATCAAGCTTTTTCCTCTGGAAGAAAAAGAAATAAACATTTGCTTTCACATAGCCCATGCAAACTATAACACGAAAGCCACATCTTTGCCGCTTATGTG
The DNA here is from genome assembly GCA_033964015.1 of Scolanthus callimorphus. Classification (NCBI taxonomy): domain Eukaryota; kingdom Metazoa; phylum Cnidaria; class Anthozoa; order Actiniaria; family Edwardsiidae; genus Scolanthus; species Scolanthus callimorphus. Next base: position 31,114,257 of record CM066918.1, on the reverse strand, counting down.
TAACGGGCGGAAAATGCGCTAAACATTCAACCCGGTCGGACGGCGCGAGCGGTAACGCCGAAAAGACTAAATAGAAAATAACCGAAGGCAGTGAGCGATCGTTAGGGATGTAAGGAAGTGACTCGGGTACAGGAGAAATAGAATTTATTCAAAACCTAAATATACAAAATAAATTACAAGCGAATGAACAAAGCTAAGGAAAAATTAGAATAAACGAATTCAAAAATGTTAGAGAACTTGAAATCTAATCCGATAAGAAAAAGCTAAACAACAATACTCAGACCACGGGCACGGGAATCATACATACATACTGAAACAGTAGGCTAGGCCATGCTGCAGGGGCAAGAGCCCTGAGCTCTGCTAAAGCTGCTCTCTGTCCGTATAACTCAGTTGTTTCTGTCGCTGTCTTCTGTCGTTATGTCTTTACTGAAAATTGCCTACTATATTTATAAGATCAATGGATGTGACCCGAAATAGAAACCTCTGTATGTGACAGGAAAAACGTAACGCATTCCAACAACCTACTAATATCCTGCTGATAGCAACAAGTGTTTGCTGATCAAACAGATTAGATAAAACTTATCTGAAATAAACGCACTTGAAAACAATTGCATGCTGAGAAGCAAAACTAGAAACGTTTAGAGAAACTATTAACTCTAAAAGAAGTCTAATGCAAACCTAGAAAGTTATTTTCCACAAACATAAATTGGAACAGTGTTCAGAAGTTTTATGCTGAACAAAAGTCAATTAAGTTAACTACTGATCATACAACAGGAAATTGTAAAAGAGCTAATCTTGTTTAACAAGGTCAAACCCAAATTCCTTTGCCTTCCAAAAGCAAGTAAAAACATTTAAACGTGACTCAACGTGACTAAACAATACTATGACTCATTTTAACATTAACGTGACAAAAGCTGAATTGCCAAACCCTTTTCTAAATGATAAAGGCGTATACTGAATATGCTCTGACGAAATCCTAATCAAAACAAGTTAAAAGGCTTGTTGATAGAAGACCGAAATGCTTGAAAATCTAACTCACGTAAACAGAGAAAATCTTAGCTTAAAATGATAAGCCAAAAATTGCTCAAAAACTTCCATAAAAACTACTCAGAAATGATCTCAAAATTGTCACAAAGTGACCCGGTCACATTCGCCCCACCTTTTTGCGAATAATGTCCTCATTTCGCAAATAGCAAAAACAAGAACTACTCTAAACTATCACTAAATATTACTCCATCTTTGACAAGTCCAATTATAAAACCAAAAGTGACGACAGTCCAGTTACCAACTCGCGTATAACTCTGCTTACTGATGCAACCACGTACTCCTCACAGACCTGTATTTGAACACGTCAGTGCTTTACCTCCGGCCATAGTGTGACAGTTTTGTCGACGTGACCCCTTTACGGCAGTCAGTACTACACTCCCCGTTTGGTCTCCAAGCCCAACTTTGCATTTTACTCATCACTTGTGAGTCGTACAATGTCACATATCCACTTAAAAATTACCGCACCAAAAAAAATGTCAAGTCCATATTCACTAGTCGAGGAACAAGAGACTGTCCAATACTTTCAATACATGCACCTCCATGCAGTAGCACTTGTAATTAACACTTGCAGTCTCATCATTACTGCAAAAATACTCTCGGAGCATCGCCGGGCCCTGGCTAAACTACAGTCATCCACCTTCAGGATAACTCACCACCTCTTGTCAGTCTTGCTGCTAGTTACACGTGTACGTAGCCTTCATCGGATTTGGACTTTGTTAGGAACAGCGTAGCCCCGTTTGGTTGCCAATGTCGCTGCGCCATGACATCTCTCCGATCTCTCTTGACCAGAATACACCACATGTCGCTTGCATCGCCGTTGGTATGAATGGCGCGTGGTATTTGACCATCGATTGCCACTCCCCAACCATACAAGGGCAAGACTGACGTTGAGCTCCTCTCAATTCGAGCTCATCCCCACAAGGCTGATCTGCATCTTTCCCTCGCTCTCTCTCTCTCTGGTACTCCTCTAGTCTGTTGATCTTCCTCCAGAAGCTCTGCTTTCCTAGCCACTCCTGGATACATCGACTCTGTTTCAACTCACTCCACGGAACTCGCCGTGACCGTACTGACAGTAATGTATGTGATTACCCGTGTCACGCAACACCTAAAATTGACCTATAGACTTCAAAATTACTCCAAAAGTTTTCTCACAAAAATCTCCAAAAATTCTTAACTCCTGAGCCACAGAAAATGCACTTACATCCCACTTCTGACACCAAATGTAACGGGCGGAAAATGCGCTAAACATTCAACCCGGTCGGACGGCGCGAGCGGTAACGCCGAAAAGACTAAATAGAAAATAACCGAAGGCAGTGAGCGATCGTTAGGGATGTAAGGAAGTGACTCGGGTACAGGAGAGAAATAGAATTTATTCAAAACCTAAATATACAAAATAAATTACAAGCGAATGAACAAAGCTAAGGAAAAATTAGAATAAACGAATTCAAAAATGTTAGAGAACTTGAAATCTAATCCGATAAGAAAAAGCTAAACAACAATACTCAGACCACGGGCACGGGAATCATACATACATACTGAAACAGTAGGCTAGGCCATGCTGCAGGGGAGAGAGCCCTGAGCTCTGCTAAAGCTGCTCTCTGTCCGTATAACTCAGTTGTTTCTGTCGCTGTCTTCTGTCGTTATGTCTTTACTGAAAATTGCCTACTATATTTATAAGATCAATGGATGTGACCCGAAATAGAAACCTCTGTATGTGACAGGAAAAACGTAACGCATTCCAACAACCTACTAATATCCTGCTGATAGCAACAAGTGTTTGCTGATCAAACAGATTAGATAAAACTTATCTGAAATAAACGCACTTGAAAACAATTGCATGCTGAGAAGCAAAACTAGAAACGTTTAGAGAAACTATTAACTCTAAAAGAAGTCTAATGCAAACCTAGAAAGTTATTTTCCACAAACATAAATTGGAACAGTGTTCAGAAGTTTTATGCTGAACAAAAGTCAATTAAGTTAACTACTGATCATACAACAGGAAATTGTAAAAGAGCTAATCTTGTTTAACAAGGTCAAACCCAAATTCCTTTGCCTTCCAAAAGCAAGTAAAAACATTTAAACGTGACTCAACGTGACTAAACAATACTATGACTCATTTTAACATTAACGTGACAAAAGCTGAATTGCCAACCCTTTTCTAAATGATAAAGGCGTATACTGAATATGCTCTGACGAAATCCTAATCAAAACAAGTTAAAAGGCTTGTTGATAGAAGACCGAAATGCTTGAAAATCTAACTCACGTAAACAGAGAAAATCTTAGCTTAAAATGATAAGCCAAAAATTGCTCAAAAACTTCCATAAAAACTACTCAGAAATGATCTCAAAATTGTCACAAAGTGACCCGGTCACATACTGTATGTATAGCATATTACATAAAATATGTAAAATAAATGAGCTAAACAAGCTCTTGTGACAATCAGCAAAGTTATCAGGAAATAATATTTTAATATAACAATATTAATATTGTAAATAAGCAAACAAAAACAGCAGAATATTGCTGGCCATGCTTACAATTGGCGGCTGTGGAGCAGTATACGAAGGAGGTGGTGGCAAAGCAACCCCGCCCTTTCCAGGGGTGATAGGTCTGTTAGGCATGGCCTGTTGATACATTATAAAACTCGGTTTGGCAAACCAACATTGTACAGCACCTAAAACTCCTAATGTGCATTTAGCTATAATCAAGACCAGATGATGATGCACCAATCAAGACTAGATGATGGTACAAAACGGATGAATGCTAACAAACAAGAAAAACATTAGAAAATCATTAAGAAATAGCTGCCTCCTTGAATGGGCCTCATCGGTTCCCAATATTTACAAACCTCTTTACTACTAGAAGCTTTCATGATTTCTGTGGCAACAACCGCAGCCTGTAGATTTAAAGTAAAAGCAGCATGGTCAAAACCAGATGAACATTGCCTGAACAATTGATGAACACAGCAAGCTTAACATTTTCTGTCAGAGTTGTCACAATTTTGAGCTTATGTCATAAATCCATGTTTTAAAGGGCTGTCCATTGGACAACTGGGGTTGATACTACAACCACATCAGCTGCAAATCCAACTAATTTACTCTGCAGTTTCACATTGTCAACTATTCTAGTACCAATTCCTTGTAGAGTCTCCAGTTTTGTGAATTATCTATGTGGCAAGGTTTCTGTGCAACTTTCTGGGGCCGGTTCCTAGAAGGCCGGTTAAGAGTTATCAGTGGATAAACGCTTATCCAACCAATAAATCCTGAACAAAACCTATACAACAGATAACTTTTATCCGTGGATAACTTTATCGGACCTTTCAGGAACCGGCCCCACACCAGCAGTACATCATTGTAGTTATGTCATGATAAAATGGTCAGGATTAGTCACATTAAGGAAGACTAATTCTGGACCTTCTTTACTCACAGGAACTCTATCACTCTGGAACAAATGAGTAGCAGCATATTTGTCCTCTGTTTGTAGAGTTGAGAAGAGTAAGACACTGTTAAGGTCTGTGTCATCACTGATGTGCTGAACTGTACCAATGCTGGATAAAGGATAGACCTCTATTACATCCTAGAGTTGATATGAAAATAAAAGTTAGCAGTGGTTAGTTACCTCTAGTTCCCTGCTAGCAGAGGCCTCTTTTCTCTCCATTTCGCTGGCTGAGGTTCTCAGCCAGCGAAATGCAGAGAAAAGAGGCCTCTGCTAGCAGGGAATTACCTCTAGAAACCAGGGTCCAGCTGCTCAAAAGAGGTTTATCACTAATCCAGGATAAATTACCATGGTGACTTACCTCTAGAAGTCAGATGAACAACCATTAAAACTTTCTCAGTTACATGTATTTCTGTTTGCGATTGTCTAGCCTGTTTGTCTGTATGTTATCTCTGACAAGGCATAAAAGACTACTCTGTTTATTGTTCTAACTTTTGCCTCTCCTCAGGTTGTTATTCAAGCATGTAGGTTGCAGGTGGGGGCCCATCGTTTTGGTAATTTCCATTATAATCTAGCTCTAATGCTCTAATATGTCTTGTATGTTGGTACTGCACTGATGCTGGTATAGTGTTTCCAGGCTATACCTGAGTTTCACCGTCCAGCAAGACAATCTCATTATCAGTCAACCTCATCTCCATCTCTTTGGTCCACAGGTTGCCTTTTGCCAACAGCTCCTATACAACAACATTTGAAATAAAATCCCATCAAGGTTACTTTAATTCACAGATGAATATTTCATGATATGAGTGTCTATTGTATTGGGAATGAGATCTCAAAAGAACTGATTTTAGTAATTAATTACCTTGGTCTGCACAAGCCTTTCCTTTGCTGGAACATTGGATTCTTGGTTTGATTTCAAAGTGAACGAGGCCAAATGCTGAAGAAAAAAAACATCGGTGAAAAATATTGTTGTGAACAGGAAGGCAAGACAATCATCTAGCTTTTTGGAAAAGGTGTTGTGTTAACAACTTGGAGAGCCAAACTAGTCAATAGGCTACTGAAAGTTGTGAGTAGTAATTTTTTTTGTTTAAAAGTTTTTGACGGAATTCAAAGGGTGTATCTACAACAATTGCACTATCGCCTAGATGCAGCTTGCTGCATAAGGATATCTACTCCTCACCTCTAATAGGAAGTTAGTTCTTGCTTGAAACTGACTTGATGTTTTAGCTGCTACTTTATTATTATTAACACCACCTAAAACAGTATGAATATCTGTTATTCCTAAAACATCCATACTTTCCTTGGGTGTTTATAGGTGGTTATTTGTAGTTCTCCCATTTTTGGTTTCCTCCATACTCTGCAATTACTATAATTCTTCAACAAAAATCAACATATTTTCTGAAGGCCTTTTTGTATGCTTTGCCCCTTTACACATTTAAAGAGCTGCACAATCTAAGAATTAGGATCAGCGGCTGAAAATGAAAGACATTTTATAATTAGGGTAAACAAGAGACAGAACAATCCTATTACCATACCATGTCTCCCAGGGGGAACACCTCCATTCACCTGGGAAGAGACAAAGTTTTGAAATCAACATAATCCTTCTTGCAATCCAACTGGTAAATTGATCAAATGGGTTAGGGGAAGGGGGGGGAGCAAAGTGGAAAAAGGCAAATTTACCACTTCTCCTCTTGAATTTCCTATCCCTTCTGTGGAAAGGGTAGAACAGGGATATGTCAACTCTCCCACTGCCATACATATTGTATTTATCCCAGGAGAATTGCAAGAAATTGCGCCATTTCAAGGCAATTTTTGAAGTCCTGGGGTTGACATCCCTGGTAAGAAGTTTGTCTGAATGACTTTGTATACCAACCATGTGATGGTGACTCATCTTGACTTGGGAACTTAAATAAAAATGATACAAACTCAACATTAATATTTTATATTCTTTTTTCACCCACTATTACTCGTTATTATTGGTGAATCAATATAAGGGACATTAACTCTCCCAATTTTGCTGGGAGTATCGAGCGTTTTCACTCCTCTCTGAGCAAAATTTTCCTGAATTGCCATATATTTACTGTTATTTCTCTCAGTTTTCTTTCTTGGAATTTTCTCATATAACATTTGAATTTTGTCTGAAACCCAAGGTTTTTCCCAATTTATGAAGTCATAGGGCTGACATCACTGCAATATTACTTAAATAAGATTCAACACATGAGAAAAACATTGTCAAATATCAGTAAAGGTGAGTATAGAAAATGTGTGAGACAAATCCCAAGAGTTTTAACGAATGTGAGTGAAATACCAGAAAATTTGTGAGCATTTTCAAAAACATTATGTGGGTGAAAGGTTCCAAAATCATGTGAGAATGAAATAATGCAGGTTAGTTGACATCTAATCATTTTGTTCTCTCATCAGCAAGAGTACATCATGCAAAATAAAATTAAAACACACAATTATGCAGTGTATTAACAAGGTCAGAATTAATCATTTTATTAATGAGAGCACATATTTATTTGAAAGTTGATAACTCCATTAAGTTCACATAAAAATTATTCAGGATCAATAAAGAGGAAATATAAAGCTGTTTAGCAGCGTCTAATTCAGCCTCTAATTAAAAATAGAAGAAAATGAAGTCATATCGCTTACCTCCACTTAAAGAACTTCAGATGTTTGTATTGTCCACTTGTAACCAATATATCACATGATTATAATGCTGGTTAGGATACTTTATCTGAAATGAAATAATATAAAAATAAGTCCTACCAAAATACAGAAATGCTTCTACAATATTAAAATCATAATGCTAATTATCTAAAACCTCAAAATAATCTAAAAAGTGGAACAAACCAAATACAGGGATATCAACTCTCCCGGTTTTGCCAGGAAACTCAAGATTTTTTGCTTTGTCTCCTGGTCTCCATACATTTTACTGTACACTATTTCTATCGGGAGTAAATTTTAGACAACTCCCATAATTTACATTTACTGTATTTCTCCCAAGGCGGTCTCCAGATTATTGAAGTCTTGGGGTTGACGTCCCTTATACAACCTGATATATAAATACCTACCAGCTCTCCCAGACTATGCAAGATTAATGAAAGACTTTCATTTCATGTTTTTTTCTATTTCAATTTATTTCTATATTTCTCCAAAACACACCTTTAGGATTTTCTTGTGTAGGCTGTTATGGATTTCCGAAAACTGTCAGCTAGCAGGATTTCAACCTAATGAAGAATGCAATCACAATAAAATAATTAGTTGCAGAAAAGGAACCTCACACGGAAGAAACAGAAATGAAACAGCTGTTTGCGTTAGGTTATCAGCAGTTTGCTAATATAAGCTTTTTGAAAAAAGACCTGATGTTGCCAGAGTCTAGTAGCTGATATTTTGGTGCACTGAGGAGGCGATAATGTAACTTTAAAAGGCTATGGCATTTAAAATGTCTTGGTGACAAAAGCACAAATTGGCCATAAAGTGTGAGCTCATTTATTAACAACAGTAAAAGACCACTTAAGATAGGATTTAGTGAAAAATTAATTTCTTGAAAGTGCATAAGGGAAGTTGATGACTTCCCTGGGTATGTGGATGTTAGTGTTAAAAGGTATCCAAACATCGTCACAGATGAACACATTTGATAGGTTATGGGAGAGAAAAGAATCCAATTAATGCAAATGTGATCATCCACACTTCATTTTCTCCACCCAAGTCAAATATGATATGCCCGCCTACACTGCTAGCTGTAGTTGTTTTGATCTGTTTGGTCATCTAAGCTTAAAAGAATTGATTCTCAATTAAATTTATTCAAATCTGAGATAAGCACAAGTGAATAAAAACATGCAAACCAATTAACACCACTTAATAATCAGTCACATCTAAAAACATTCCACATATTTTTTCAGGCAATGATATCCATGCTATGCATTCAATCAAAAGTTACTAATGTGTAGATTTATATAGGTGATTCCTCAAGCTTGGTGATGTCAGTAATTTAGCATTGGCTGACAAAATCTGCAACAAACATGTTGTGTGATAAATGAATGAACTTTAACAAGTGACCAATACAAGGTCATGTCTAGCTAATCGCTTACTTAACTAAGCAAAAACAAAACATTGTTGCATGGGTACCATGAAATGGATTGTTTCTAGTGTTTTCTGTGTCATATGGGTAAATATACCATATCCTTGGATTGGAAAGACATCACACAGAGCAAACATATGACATCAGTAATACCCACTGTGTACACTATCATCACAGTGTTCATAGCATGAGAATGATGAAATGCTGACAAACAAAAACAATAGAAACTCATAAAATTAGCATGAGATGAAAAAGGAACTTGATAGGCATATAAATATAGTGAATAAGAATAATTATTAATAGGCGTTTAAAATTACACGTGAATAACCTTTCAAAACAACTGTACGCAGAAGAGGTACAACATTTATAATATATAACTTAATAAAGGATTTTTAGTCTGAATTTGAACTGATATTTTTTTGTGTGCATTATAATTAGTGTATTCAATGACCCGGAGAATTTTACGCATACAGGAAGAGCATTCAAGATAGCTTTCTGAAATTCCACAGCTTAAAAATATCGAGTAAAACTCACCATAATAAATCCTATATTGATTTTGCATATGTCTGATTGTCTTTCATCAATTACAAAAGTACTAGAACATTTTCAGCACTGTAACTAGTTATGTCGTGTTGTAAACTGCGTGTATTTTTGTTTCAGCTCGAGACAAAACCACAACCGAATAAAACGCAATACCACTAAGTGATGGACATTAGAAATATTTGGTTTGAAATGCGGAATCCAAATTTCACCACAAAACAAATATAAAGAAGAAAATCCCAGTGGCATGCATTTTTCTCATTCACGATGAGCTAAGCTTACAGTTTTCATCATGATCGCATTAACAGGAAAGCTTAGCAAACTACAGAGACGATTTAAACATCATTCCGCACTAAAATATCGCATGACAACGTCCCTGATAACTTAATTTCAAGTGGTAAAACAGTAAAGTTAGATTTGTTGGTGACTGGGTTCCAAGCAAAGCAAGGTCGAAAAGCATTTCTGAGAAGCGAATTCGGCTCCGATCTGTAATTAAGTCAATCCGTCTCCTCTAAATTATAGTTTCTAAAATGGAATTCCTTAGGAAGTGAGCATTTCAGTGTTTGTACAGTCAATTCTGTATCCTAATTATGAAATTGCATTACATAGGATGCAATAAATTAGACCAGTTCCCGCTATCTAAAACTTACCACAATGTCGAGATTGTTGTCGCTTTGCTTCCAGCGCTGCGTCTTCTCAATTTCTGCCAACTCTGCTCTTCCTGATTCGAAATCTTGTTACAAAACCAAGTATCGAATCTCCTACAGTTACAAACCAAATAAAAACAGGAAAACTTCCCGGCAAAATCTCACACGTTAGGTTAGGAAGTGAATGCTTCGGGCCTCGAATATTTCAACACTTCTGTAAAGTTTACCGCAACTTTCGGAGTCTCTCGCGGGTGCTTAATGAATGAAGCTGCGTTTTGTTTTGATGTTGGCTGGATGAAGCTGTGTTTCGCAGCTGGAGGGAAGAATTTTGGAGGGTTTTCGATCAAGTGTTCCAGAACCTCGCGATGTAGATATGCTTGTCTCGCGAAGGCACGACCCCTGAAATATAAACAGCAAAGTCACGTGACCGCACTAGTCCGGCGCGCGAGGCGAGCGACCAAGCCTCTGGGGAAGTTTTTATAAAAAAATTCTTGCGAAACTTTTTATCTGCTTTCTTTTGGTAGTAAGACTCTCCCTTATTTACTCTATCAGGGTAAAAAAAAACTTAGTTCAGTTTTCTATCTGTAGTGATGGAAAGGAATCCAAATTCCCCATTGAGACCACGGTTTGTACGGCCAGCGGAGTTCCGAAATAACAAATATGGCGGACGGTTTATCAGGATTATTGATTGGTATTATAACCCGTAGTTCCGCGTGTTTTTGAGCTTAAGCAAGTGTATAATACGCTGATTCGATGATCTCTTACTATGAGAATTAAAAGATAAGAAGAAACTCACACACATGGCCACTAAAATGTGAGTAACGTCAAGATACAGCTTTGCTGTCTGGTGACAGTTTTCATATCAGTTTCACACATTATTGGGATATGCAGTTCACTTTGACACGAGCGATAGCTGTCCTTGCTGTGATTGGTGTTGGGCTTGCGATTATCAACTTTTTCTTGGTGTCAAAGTTTAGTGCTGGCCATGAAGAATTGCTCAGAGCAAATGGTTCCAAGGTGAGTTGTTTGTTTCATGCTTGTCAGGGACTACTCACTGTAAGTTTGACGTCATGCAAATCATAAAAGTTCATTCTATCATATTCATAGTTAATAGCATGACTCTTAAAAAACAGTAGGGGCCACGGGCAGGAAAGTTGACATCAGTGTTATGCAGGTACTGTATCATTGTAAAGGTGGAGAGGGGGGAGGACGGGCAGAGAATGAACACCTTTATTGTCCCCACTCTAGAAAAGTTGACCACAAATTAATTAGTTTGTCCCATGGTGCAGACATTTGAATTTGATTGGCAGAGACATCTTAGAAAGCGAAATGAAGAGTCAAGTTTCACAATGATTCTCTGTCTTTAATACACTGATACCTCATGATACCTGCATTATTGTGGAAATACTGTTCAAGTTTCATATTGAGGGGGAAACATCTTGTAAACCAGTAAGCAAAAAATAATTGTATTTAGCATAGTTAAACAGTTGAAAGCTGCATAAAGTCCAGTTTACTGGGTAAATTGTAAAGTTTTGTGACCAAATTCAACCCTGAATAATGAGCCATTCGGAATTGACTTATTACACACAGAGTTTCCACAATATTTCTGATGTTAACTGTGCTATGGCCCATTGGCCAACTTGCTCAGTAGCTGTTACATAATGTTATATTTTAATTTATGTTCACAGGGTTCATCTCTACTGTTTTCCAGTCCTGTGATATATTTTAGTATGCTTGATATTGGTCCATTTGCCGAACACAAGATACAGCCCAATTTTCTATCAGCATCTTCATATCAAGAAAAAGAGGATGTTGTATTAGTCACTCATTGCACCTTTAATCACCTGCACTATTTGTTGGACCTGGTAGATCATTGGAAAGGGCCAATATCAGTTGGTAAGCTTTCTAGCCCTAAACAATTCCTTTGTGTTCCATGGCTGGAAAGGGGGGAAGGGGGCACAGGATCTTTTATTTAGCAAAAAAAAAAACAAATACTGGTTTACTTCCAGTCCTCCAGAATGTGCCATCTTCTCATTGTTTCAGGTCTAGTGGTAGCTGGGCTAGACATAACACCAGCCTACAGATCTATGATAGGACTTCACCTTTGTAGTGAGGAGATCAACAAAAGGGTATCATTCCATGTTGCCTACCCCCTGTCACACCCTGCCCTGGATAATAAACTGAATAACTACATCAAGCATGCAAGACAGGAGTTACCATCCACTTGTGAAGAGTTTCTTGCTGGACTGCAGTCAAATCAAGATGCCAAAAATTATAATCATGAGGTTTGTCCTAACATATCTAATATTACTAAGTGCAACTAATTATAGGGTACTTATTTAAGCATTTTGTTGTTTCAGATTCCCTACCCTAACAATCTTCTTAGGAACATAGCAAGAGAGCACTCCAAAGCTGAGTTCATACTTGTGTCAGATATTGACATGGTACCTAACGGGAACCTGTATACAGATTTTCTACAGTATGCCAATAACCACAACCTATTTACTAGGAAGGGTATGGGAACTGAATGTTGTGTCATTCTAGTAAAATTCCATTATATTTTGCATGTTTTGGCCCTTGATTAACCTTGGAAATGTCCTATGGTATTTATTACCCTGTCAGGGGCTTAATAATTGTTTATTAAGGCATTTATTACCCTGTCAGGGGCTGATTTAGGGGGGGGGGAGGGCTGAGGGGGCTGCATCCCACCTTTCTCAGCATTTTTTCCATACATTTACTGTATTTGCTGAAGGAAATTTAGCAATTTATGGTCCTTATATTCTCACTATCCACCCCTCCCCCCTTCTGAAAAAGCAGTGCCACGGGGAGTCTTGCTTGTTACCCGACACCAAGACTCTCTCATGAACTGGAAATGGAGCACGCAAACAAACTACAATTGTAGGACTAGAACTTTCGCTTGATTTTTCGGACGTTTGCCAAATAAGGGACTGCAAGCAGCAGTCTGGGGGGCAGGGCAGATGAACTAGCTTCCTAGCAGCATAAAATACTATGTTTCCCATCACCTTTTTCTAGTTGATAAAGTATATGTTGTACCAGCATTTGAGAGTCAAGTAAATTTGGCTCCTTTCACCAGCAAGAGTGAGCTTATAAGCCTCTGGAATGAAGGCAAGGTGCAGCCATTCTATTATGATGCTTGTTGGACATGTCAGAAGCCGACAAAATATGATGAGTGGAAAAGGTGGGTTTTAGGTTCAAAAGGCTCTCTGCAGCTAAAAGGTGGGTTTTAGGTTCAAAAGGCTCTGTGCAGCTAGCCTGCAGCTTAATTTATACTTTCAAATTAATTTGGCATGTGTTATAAGAAAGTTGCCTGATATTAACCATTGAGAAGTCCCAAGAAGACAACATTATAGTAAAAATAATCATAAAGCTACATGCCAGCTGTTTGATTTTATGTTTCAGATATAAAAGTTTGTCAGGTAATCTAGAAATTTCACATACAGTGGAATGGAAAACCCCTTATGAGCCATTCTACATTGGACCAAGAAGTGTTCCACTCTATGACGAAAGGTTCAAGCAGGTAAGGCATTCATGGGTGTTGAATGGGCAATGTTGAAGTGCATTATACATACTCGATGTCCAGACTTATAGTAAATACCTACCCAATAAAATCTGTGATAAAATTCTATACCATGTATAAACAACAACAAAGATGATTATGATGACTTTTCAGTGGCACATGGCCAGAATTTTACCGAGGAAAATGGGAGGAAGGGGTATGTGCTAATTTTTCCCACCATACTTTAAACATTTTTGTCACATGTTTACTGTATTTTAATGCTTCAAAAGAGAGGGGGAGGTCCCTCTGGATACTCCCATTTTTATGCTAAGATTGTTGTATTTTGGGTTCCTGGAAGGTTTTTTTCTCTTTCTTTTCAAGTATGGGTTTAACAGGATCAGTCAAGTCTGTGAAACTCATGTGGCAGGATTCTCATTTGCTGTACTGGATAAGGCATTTTTAGTTCATAATGGTTTCAAGTTCAAGCGAACATTCCACAGCAAAAAAGATGCAGAGAATGAAAGGAACAAAAAATTATATAGAGAGTTTAAAAAAGAATTAAAAGCAAAATATCCAAAGTCAACTCGCCATTGTTAAAAGATGAGGCAATCAGTAGGTTGAATCGGTAGGTTGAATAAGAATATTTCCTAAACAGTTAATTATCCCTATCCACCAATCTCCATGAAATCAAGAGTGAGTGAACTACACCAGTGCTTTCTAGTTTCAGAAGAAAATGTTGCAAAAAATCTATTTAAACCAGGTACATTTCCAATGCTGGAAGAATTGAAATGGAAACTGTATAAATTATCCAGTTTATTCCTTTGCAATTGTTGATTCATATTTGTAGCTTTTTCAGTATTTCTGTACTTTTGCTTTTTAATTTTTTTATTGAACGACTACATATATATATCTTTTTTTGAAAAAAATAGCTTATAAATTGAAGAACAAGCGAACAAAATAAATTTATATTAATAGAGTATTACGTAATTTACTATTTTATTGGAATTTCTGATTTTTGTAAAAAATGTTTGCATTAATTAAATTATATTTTATAATATGTTTTGAAGTAAGATGTTCACTATTAAACTTCTAAAGTACGAGTTCCTGGCACAATCAATTTTTAATTGTCCTTTCCCAAAAGTGGAAAAGTTGGTCTCCCCCAGCTTTATAATGGAGCATATGATCCGCTAAAAGACTCGTTCTACCTTTGCATTTTAGTCTCTGCTAAAAACGCTATAGTATGATGTAACGAATGGTTAAAATGTAGCGTATACTAATCATTGAAGATTTCATTAGGGTCTTATCCCTTTCATTAGGGGGCTTATCCGAAAGTGCACTAGTAAAACTAATTAAATCAGCAATGCAGGGTGCAGTAATGTCATAATTTTTACTTTCCTGACATTTTATAATACACTGTGATGAATGGCATTAATAAAAAGTAATATTTTAATATAGAGTTAATAAGTAAGCTCTAAGCTTGAGATTTAGAGTGTTGTACACTTTTTACTTCAAAAGTATTTTCCTTTTCAAATGCCCATATCTCAGGAGTGTACAGTATGCTGCTGGCTACTATTTGACTCGGGGCCGTAGTTGGGTGGAAATTATTAGGCTTTATCTTTGTATATGTTCCTATTCTTGTCAAAATGCCAAGATGGAAGGGGAGCTCTTCGCGCTACGGCCCTGTTCTCCGTAGCCAGTTTTCCCCACCGTTTGTGTATTGTTTACCCGTCATCGCTGTATCGTGACTAGCGGTTTCATCAAACATCGATCTGGACCAATCAGAGGCTCGCCCTCGTTCGGCTATTACAGTCGCCTGGCTTCCGTACCAGATAAATGTCGCGACGGAAGCCATGCGACTGAATTTATTAGTTCACACCGTTCAGGTGGAAGAGAAAAACCTGAAATAAATCCGTTTTGAATGAGTTGGGGTCACAATAAGCGGTTTTGGTGGCAACTGGCTTCCTGAGATCCCGCACGTGAATGTACAGTTTCCGTACTGTACGTATGCTCCCGACTGCTTCAACCATTTTTTATTTCCTGTGATTTTCAAAATGTTTCCTGTGTCAAGCTGACTGGAGAAACTGTCAAAACAGTTTTCTTCGGTAGAATTTTGGAGGGCTCGGCGAATCCAGCCACGGTTTCTTCTGAGGTGAAACATCAGGCACTATGACTTCCCAAGTCGCCTCTTCTTCATCCTGTTCCCTGGCCCGCTTAGTCGCGCTTACCACAGGTTTTGAGGTACAGTCAATAAGCTCTAATAAATCAAATGCCGGGGCTGCGCTCGTGCTCCCTTCTGGATTAGGAGCGCTGACTGGCTGCTGCTGGAGCGGGTTCTGATCGAATGTTCTAAGTGAATCCCAGTTATCAGCTATAATGTGCGGTTTTCGTTTCTCCTTGCAACTTGAGTCAGGTGCTTCGACAGGCTGTGATAGAGTAACAATAAACACGTGGTTAGTATGCATACTTAAATAATCCTCAACTGTTCCATGCAAGTGCAAATTGTTCTCACAATTTGAAAGCAAGGCCACGGATGTAACTGCACTGTATAAAATGTTAAATCCACGGAGTGTCCCTCGGTCGGTCGGTCGGGAGAGGGGGTGGGATAATTGACTTTTGCGCTTTCACGTTTGTTTTCCATATTTTCATTTCTCTCTGCACTTGTTCTGTGTATCTGTGGACTGACAAGCGTGTTATCACTGTCACTCGAAAAGGAGTGCTATCACTAAGTATGAGTTTCTTCCTTCGTCATTTCGGGACAATTCGCTAGTGCTTTGTTCAAATAAGAAAGGTCTTCTTGTGAGAATCTATCAAGAAACTCTTTAGACCAGAGTTACAAAACAGAATGAAATTTTTCAAGAAAACATTGTAAGCTTACCCTTGTCAATAAGCCCAACTCGTTGTCATCTCCCGCGTAATCTGTCGGTGCGTTTTCCGGATGTGAAACTCTTTCAAGAAACTCTTTAGACCAGAGTTACAAAACAGAATGAAATTTTTCCAGAAAACATTGTAAGCTTACCCTTGTCAATAAGCCCAACTCGTTGTCATCTCCCGCGTAATCTGTCGGTGCGTTTTCCGGATGTGCCTTAGGGTGTGTACAAATGTTCTCTAGAGCATTCAGTACATCGTCGGTCTTCGTGGTTGTACATGTTGTCTCAGTAGCAGTTCGCTGTCTTTTAACAGACGGTGGCCGAATCTCACCTTAGAAAAGGCACACAAAGTAGCAATCAGCTACACGACGTCTAACCTTAACATGGACGCTGAAGAATCTCGGCGGGACAAGAATTGTTAGTGTACTGGAGTTGAAAAGAATGAGAAATTTCATATGATATTATAAGGCCTTAGAGCACATCGAGTAAGCGCTTTGTGCATTAAACTATCTTGCACTAACTTTACTGAAGTGTCGCGTAATTTCCCGCTCCGGGAAGAAAATAGCGGTACGACCCTAGACCATGCTGAAAACTAAGCTATACAACATAAACAAGAGGTTCTCGCCCTGGATCTACAATGAATGGTTACCAGTACCTACCACTTTTCATTTTTGCCATTCTTTCCTCGATCTCCGAAGATCCAGTGTTTGTGCTTTTATTATTGGCCTCTATAGCAGCAAGGCTAAACAGAAAAGGAACACTGCTTCATTCTGATTCATATTACAATTCTCCTGATATCACAAAACAATACGCTTATAAATCGAGTTCACGAACAGAGGATTACAGCACGTTCATGGACTCATTTGGCGTTCGTAACGAAAAGGTCCGTATCTAAGCTAGTGATGTTTCGAGAGATTCCTCGAGCATTTTTCACCAGGGTATGACTCAAATTCCATTGTTTTGAGTACCTTTGTCTATGTAATTTCCTTAACTCTCCTCGGACTTCTTCCAAGTAATCTGAAATAAATAGGGCACACGGTATATGGGTGGCATGAAGTTTAACTCGGATAAGACTGATAATGGGCTCTGGGCCAAACTAAAAGTAGGTCAAGTGTTCTAGAAGGCATGAAAGCAAGCTTTAACTTGCCATTTTGGTGGCTTCCAGCCCGATGCTAGTAGTAGGCTTTAGCTTATAGCCTATATGTTGCTCAACCAATCAGCTCAAGCTGCAGCATTTACAGCTATTTCAACATGATAAACGTTGTCGGAGCAAACGCGACCACACTACAGGAATAATGGTGCAAGAGTGAGAGAATAAGAGAAACAATCAAGAATAAGGTACAGTAAAAAAACCCGCGTATAAGAGACTAGAATTGTAGCCTAAAACAGGTTCTTATTTGATTTGAAAATACAAGGAAACATGGGACTCATATGGATAATTTTAGCCTAACAGGATCTTAAAATCCAGGTTCTTATATGCGGGTTTTTACTGTAGTGTGCTTTGCGATACCAAACATATGCTACGTAAGGTGTCTACCCATATTCCCTAGCGGTCTGGGGCCGGTTCCTGCAAGGTTGGATAAAGTTATCCACGGATAAAAGTTATCTGTTGTATAGGTTTTGTTCAGGATTTATCCGTTGGATAAGCGTTTATCCACTGATAACTCTTAACTGTCCTTCTAGGAACCGGCCCCTGGGCGCGTACGCTTGAGCGCTTTACCGACAACGTTTATTGAAATAGCTGTATATAATAGACACTACTAGTGTGATTTGACAATTCTAATAGTATTTAGCAGCTCTGTGCTTACTTCGTCCGTGGAATGTCTCCGCTGGTTTGAGGCTGCTTAGAAGGTTTTCTGATATCTCTTGTAAGGGAGTCTTTAAAAGAAAAATAAATATGTAGATAGGTATCCATTCATGCATGTCGCACCACCCATGTCTCTCCTTTCATTTATATATAATATAATATATAATAATAATTGGTTTATTAACACCTCTTGTAAGACTTATACTTAATTACAGGTGTGGTCAGTATAATAGGGAGAACAGGAATACAATAAGGAGAATAACAGCAAGCTAACAATTATATATACACTTAACAGTTACAAAGTTCTTAAAGCGGTCTGTTCTGACAGTTCTGTGATATATGTTGTCCTGTGTACCCACCTTAAACTCGAGGGTTTCTTTGCAATGCACATTACTTTTATTGTAATCGTGGTGATATTCAGCGCTGGAACAAAATAAAAAACGTTTTTATAAAATATTGTGGAAATTTCTGTGCCCGCAAAGCCGAGTCTAGAGACGATATTTCGTTAGTTCCCAGTAGTGTAGTAGTTCACGAGACTCGATCACGTGCACGAAGCACGCAGGATGATGAATCGCCGTTTGGCCACATGAGAACACAGGGTTCTAAGTCTACTCGCTCTATTCTTGGGTTGCAACCATTCCTTTGGGAATTAAACTACAAAAGCGCGGCGGCCATGCTGGCCACCGCCCTAATGAACCTTCTTTTGTTCTATACCACCAGCATGACCCCCAGTGATGTCAAATGTAACCCAAGAATGACTAAGGGTAACTAAGTTAGGAATGCGTTCGTTTCGCCTGTAAAGACGTTTTTGTGCTTAGCAGGCACGGCCCGGCTACGCCACTGCATTGTTTTCATAGCTGAACTCCCATTTTGTGCTGTACTTCATTGTATTTTTGGGGCTTCATGAGGTACACAAAATAAGGTAGCTATGCGCCTGCTAAGGCTGCCCGATACACAACATGTTACTATAGAAACGGGCCTATTGGCCCTCCTAGTTAAATCTTAAGTGAGCCAAGGGAAAAGAAGATAATAGAACAAATCAGTAGCCTGGGGAAGCCTGTGGTCTCATTTGTGTCTCTATTGCATGCCGCAACAAAAATGTCTCTGAATTTTGGTTGCGACCCCTAGATGAGCGCATTTTCCAAAAAGAAACATAAAAATCTTACCTAAGCGTTAGTGAACTGTGTTCCGAACTGTGAATACTCCTGTAATCAAGAACAAATCCCCGCAAATCATTACTGGTGCTATTCTGAGCTTCTCTTTCATAGACCTCTAAGGTCGAGGATTACAGCTGTTTCAGGTAACACGCGACTCCGCCGTTGCCGCCTGAGTTTGGCAGTTGGATTTTCTGTGCTGACAGTCCATCAATGCAATCCGTGTCCGTGTGAGCCAATCATATCCTTACTCAGTGCATTCAATTGGCTTCCCTTGGAGACATGTCGCGACAGGAGCTAATAGACCTTTTTCCAAAATGGCCGCCGAAAATTCAAATCGATTTTTGTTAAAAATGAACACCAGCACTAGAACACACATCATCACTTTAGTAAAACTACAAAATTTCGCTGCATTATATCCAATATCTTCCGAGAAAACGAAAGTTGAAAATTTGAAAATTTGCAGACGTTTGTATGACTGGGGGTATGCGTCATACCCCCAGTCATACAAACCTCTGTAAAGTTTTCAGTTTTCAGACTCTGATTTCTCAGCCGACATGGCATTTGGCATAACGAAAATTTAAAGGATTACTAATGTGAGGATACTCTTTCTAGTGCCAGTATTTGATTTTTAGTAAGTTTAATTTTAAGACATGCGAATTTGCGGCGGCCATTTTGGAAAAAGGTCTATTCACTGCACTAGGCGAAACTAGGCAGGATCTGATTGGCCAATCGAGTCCCTTGATTAAATATCTGTGCACTTCGTATATTTTAATCTGCATTTTCAAGGGTGGCATCCACTCCTCTACATGTGCCACTTGTCTTCAGTGAATGAATTCCCCCTTGGGTACCCACAGTCTCCATTGCAGGACAGTGATACATTTTAAGGTTACTGAGAACCTTCGCGCACGTTGTTCGAAAAAAAAATCATACACGTCCTTAGTTTAACCAAAATATGTCAACCTATATATCGTTGGAAAGCTTATAGAATGGACTAGCGGGCTATGGCAAAAAGAAATCACTTGTAACCTGTAAAAATTACCTGTAATTTTTTTTTACAGCATTGATTAAATATTTTGGTGTGCTATTTTCACGAGCTAACGCTGTCGAACTGCTGGACCATGACTCCCAAGTAACATTGTTTTAATCCTTAAAGGTGTTTCTCAAAAACCGTGTCTGCGATTTTTTAAATTTTGTTTAGTTCAACAGTTATGAATTTTTTAATTTTTTAGAGCGTGAAAATTCTACAAAATTTGACCTTCGAAATTTAAAAGTTCGATAACTTTTGAGCAAAGCAAAATTTTAAAAAAACGCAGACACGGTTTTTGAGAAACACCTTTAAGGATTAAAACAATGTGTTACTTGGGACACAAGATGTGGCACGTGCACCTTTGTGGATACGAGTGATTCCTTCTCGAGCTCCAAGACAGGAAAGCGCTACTCTATCAACAGCGATTTAAACTGCAAATCCCGCAACGTGGTTTACCTCATCTCGTGCAAAAAATGCCAAAAGCAGTACGTCGGAGAAACGAGCCTCCCGTTACATGCACGCTTTAGAACCCACAAATGTACGATCAAAATTGGCAAAAGTACGCTGACGCTAATCCTGTCGCGGCACACTTCAATTCAAGCAATGGGCACACAATATCAGACCTCACCATCAAGTGCATTAAAAGGTGGCTAAACAGGAGGATCTGAATTCTGTCGAGGGCCTTTGGATCGACAAGTTAAGAACCATGAGCCCTGATGGACTTAACCTTAGAGAAGAAATTTAGAACTCTTTAGACTTAGCTTATTACTAAATTGTACCATTGTATTCAGCTTCGTTTTCTCCTCTTTGCGCGCGCGCATTCAGAATTTGTCTGCGCACGCAGGGTACGTTTGTATATACGCGTATGCATATGTAACTGATTTCTGTAACCGCCCTGATGAAGGACTGAAAGTAAAGAGTCCGAAACGTCGGCACAAATCTTGTCTGTTTTGTCCTTTCTCTCTATTTGTGTTGGGAGTCAAGGTCTAGCAGTTCGACAGCGTTATCTCTTGAAACTCTCACACCTGAATTTTTTATAAAACCTGAAAAATTATTTCTTTTTGCCATAGTTCGCTAGTCCATTCTATAAGCTTTCTTCTTCTTCTTCTTCTTCCTTATGAGCCCACCTCTTCTGTGCGGAAGATTCTTGTGGGCGTGTGCTGTGCTGTGCTGGTGTGAAAAATTAAAATTCGACGCGAGTGCAGGTGCAGATTAAAACAAAGGTACTATCGGTCAGTCGGTGGTGAGGAGGTGGGCCCAGAGCCGCCCCTTAAAGGCATCAAGGCTGGGGGCCATCACCACTGTGTCCGGCAGAAAGTTCCAGTCACGCGTTGTCCTGGGGACGTATGAATATTTATGATAGTCCGTGCGTGAAGGTGGAATGAAAGTGCCAGACAGTTAAAGTGGCGTGACTTGCAATGAAGGGGCTGGACGATGTTATTTCCTAGATCCACCAGGCCATTTTGTATCCATTTTGAATCTTTTCCCTTCGCTTTTAGCACGACTTGCTGCTTTTGGGCCTATCGCTTTCCAACGATATACTTAACATTAGACCTCAAGGCCGAATGTGCTATGATGAATAGACCATGAGGCCGAAGGCCGAATGGTCTATTGATATCATAGCACATGAGGACGAGAGGTCTAATTGTTTTAGTATAAACCAACTAGTTGGTCGGTTTTGGCAATGAATTCCATTATTTTATGTTGGAAAAATCAAGTTTTCTTGCAAAGAAAGGTGGTGGTTTTGCCAGGCACGGTCTATCACTAATAGACCATTAGTAGCTCAGCCAATCAGAATGCAGGATTTGTAATAGACCATTAGTTGGTTTATACTAAAGGTTGATATGTTTTGGTTAAACTAAAGACGTGTATGATTTTTTTTTCGAGTAACCTTAAATCTGATTTGTGAGATATTTTCTTAAAGCATACCTTGCAAAGTGTTCGCTTTTCCTGCTACCAGGAGTGTCATGATGGGCGTGGTTCTCTGGCACAAGGCCTTCTAGAGATGGGACCGGCTGGAGTCGAAACGAAGAGCAGTCCAGCACCTTGGCGATATCTTCATCAGTGCGTGTTTGAAGATCGTGAAGTGTCTGTAACAATAGAATAGTAATCCCTTAAATAAGACTAATGCACTCAACTAGGGAAAGCAATTTACTATAAGAACAGTTTTACCTTTCTGTTTCCTTTCCTTTCACCTCGAAACACAGTGTCGGAAATCTTGCTTTTGTTGTAGATACCTAAATTCTTCTGAAAGGTATGAGTCAGCACTTAGGTCTCAGACAAACACACAGGCAGACAGACATGATTGAGGATTTTGGATGTTGCAGCGGCGTAGCCAGGAATTTCTGAAGGGGGGGGGGGGGGGGGGGGCGGATAGTGAAAACATGTGAAAACATGGGACGAAAATGTTCAAATTTCCTCCAGCAAATACAGTAAATGTATGGCGGAAAATCTCTACGCCCCTGTGTTGTGATGTATTTTTTGTAGAGAATAAAAGCGCACAACGGCAAAAAGGGAGGCCTGGGCCTCCACGGATAATTGTTCTGGATTTTTCCGTTGGATAAGCGTTTATCTACTGATAACTCTTATCTGACATTCTAGGAACCGCCTCGTTCCCAGGGTCTTCTGGGAAATTTTCAAGACAACCTCGTTCCCAGGGTCTTCTCGGTCGTTTTCCAAATTTCCAAGAGAGCACGAGATATCTTTGTTATGTATGACTATTTCTTTTGTTTTCATTTTCACAGGAAGCGAATCTTTAGCGCATGGCAAATGCGTTTTGCCGCGGTGTTACTCGGGAGAAGACCCGGGGGAGGCTGAGTCACATGACCACTGTTTGAGGACATTGGAACGAGGTTGTCCTTTGTTTTGAAGCGGTCATGTGACTCAGCCTCCCTCTTCTCCTGAGCTAACCGCCATTTTGAAACCCTGGGAACGAGGTTAGATCCCGCCATCTTGAAAATCAGAAGACCCTGGATCGATCCCCTGGATCGGGAACGAGGCTGCCTGTGGATACACCAGGAACGCCTTGTTAAAATCCTCAATCATTCCACCATGATGGAGAAGCACGGGGAAATCATTTCAAACAACTGCGTAGCAGAAATTAATCTTCCTGAAAAATACAGAGGCGCTGAAGTGTACGCAATAGACCATATACTTCGTTAGACCTCTACGTGGTACTTAACAGATTAAATCTCTATGTGTTGGAGCCAAGCAGCGGGGAAATCCTGGCTGATATGGAGGTTGATGGTTATGAAGAAAATATAGGAATGATGGTTATTGGAGATCGAATAGCTCTTGCAAGGTCTACAGTTCCCCATGGAGGGGCAGTTTCCATTCTAACACTTCGAGATGGTGGAGGGTTTGATCAATTTGAGATTCCCGACACAGATTTGGGACTGACTTATCCTTCAAGATTAGCACTTGGGCCGGACAACAGGATTTTGGTTTATGACTTGTTCAAAGGATGCGAAACAACTTCAGTTGAATTAGATTTGGAGAATAAGAGGTTAATAGGTTATAGAAAAGTTTATCCTGATGATGGGTTTGACAAATGGGCACCAGCATTGTCCTGTTGTAGTCCTGACTTCCAATTGTTTTGGGCAGATGAAGAGGCTGGATATGTAAAGAGTGGAAAAGTTTATGTGCCAGAAAATGGAAATGAACAAAAAAGTGAGCAAGAAGAAATAGAAATGATGATAACCATGAAGACGTTGACAAAGAACTAGAATGTCCTACTAAAGATAAAGGAATAATAAAAAAATATGTGTTGGATGGGAAGAACAATACATTAACTTGCTTCTTGGTATTGCACATGATGGAAGAAACCTTATTATTTCAAATTATAAAGGAGTCATTTTGCTAGAGTCATTTTCAGAAGGTAGCAAAGCCCATGCCATAGCCTCAGATATTGAAGGCCCTATAAGGCTTAACCACCACAAGCAGTTAATGATTAGTGATGGAAAAGGAAAAATGAAGGTTTTTCAGTATAGGTACTACACACCAAACCTTCAAATAGCTGCAGAGAGAAGATAAGGAAGGAAATGAAGAAAGGTTTTCACGCAAAAATTAACAAGCTTCCCATTCCTGTTATTTAAAGCACTACCTGCTCTATAAGTGATGGGCAAAGCACCTCAGGTCTGGTGGTGAACTTTGATATTTATTTTCTTTACTTTCTACAGTGCCGTAGCGAGGGGGGGGGGGGGTGAGGGGCAGTGGGGACTTTTGCCTCCCCAGCGAAGTAAAATTTTAGTGTCAACATGTGGAGAAAAACCTGCTTGCCCCCCCCCCCCCCCCCCCCCCAGCAAAAAACAAAGGATGACCAAGGCTTGCCCCTTCGACAAAAATTCCTAACTATGGCCTTCTTCTATGAGTATTTTCATGGTGGGACAAACCAAAGTAAATGCAAAACTTGGTCAGGGATGATCGTCGGGAATTTTCAGTTTCACCCCTAAAAGATACCAAACAGGGTGTGGCTCAAATAATTGTTACCCTAAAAGATACTCATCAATAAATTTCCTTGTTTGACTAAAATGTTATCTAATTTATTGTCTTCTCGTCAATTAATCTGTCTCTTTCTTACACATTTTTTAGAAGCTCCATCATGAGACAAAACAATTTGGACCCATATTTCAGCCCTAAAAGATACCAATCTCCCTCAAATCTTATTGCAGATCAAATTCACTCCTAAAAGAGACCAAACCCAATGACTTTTAACCCCTAAAAGAAACGACGACCATCGTGACAAAAAAACTATGGGAGTCCCCCGGAAAATCGTTTTCTCTAGCTGTCTTAATTATCAAGGTATCTATTGACACCTGCCTGCCTTTTTGTATTTGAGCTCTTTGTTTTGTGTTCTTGTCCCCCAAAAATATTATGTATGTAATGCTGGAAGTGAGCCCCCTTGATGAGTCTGAGGAGCTCTTGGGGCATTAATTTGACCTCTCATTTGCAGCTCCCTCTTACACCCAGAGAGGGACTTATTTTTGTGTATTGTGTGGTTCCAGAAAATATCCATACCCCCTCCAGGGAAGGGTGTTGAAAAGTGACCCCCCCACCCCTCTGGAATTTCCAAGGAAAAATACAGTATTTGTATGGAATGATCAGGTAAATTGACCCCCGTTAAGACTTGGCGTGCTGCTCTATTTATGGTATTCCCACAGTGGCCACCACATCAACTGTAAACCAGCCTTTACTGTATCATCAATGTTCAGTGTTAAAAAAAACTACTGATAGAGCGTTTTTTATGACTGACGTGAGTAATTACAAATCACTCAGTAATTGTGATTGCTTCGGGTTGTGATTGGTCGAGGGCAAGATCTTTGATCCTTCAGCCAGGTCGCATAGAGAAAACAATTACACAATTAGATCAGGTGATGTACTTCGCTCGCGAAAAGGAGAGATTGTGAATCACCTCGCTGTCTTAATCGTTTGTTGTTGAATTACTATCACATTTGATTGGATAGTAAATTACTCATGATAGATTGCTTTCACAACAGTCATGTTAAAACTGCTCTATGCAGAGTTGAAAACAAATTCCCGATTGACCTTGGAAATTCAATAAAAGCGAGCATGTAAAATAAACGTCTGGCTG
This sequence comes from Scolanthus callimorphus, assembly GCA_033964015.1. Classification (NCBI taxonomy): domain Eukaryota; kingdom Metazoa; phylum Cnidaria; class Anthozoa; order Actiniaria; family Edwardsiidae; genus Scolanthus; species Scolanthus callimorphus. The sequence goes on along the minus strand of CM066918.1, from coordinate 31,088,542 downwards.
TAATACATGATGAAAAGCATATCTCTAAACAATTTTCTCCAGCAACCATTCGTTTGTTGCTCTTGAACAAGCTTTTGTTTGTTCGAGGTGTACTTACAGTTATTCTATGTTCTGTTATCACAACTGCTTCATGGCTGTCTCTCGGTTGAGATCCTACTTTATTTTCCTTTTTTGCAGGAAAAAAGACACAGATAAAAATTTGCACAAAATATTTCATGAAACTCAACTTCTTATTAATTTGAATTAATAAGTTACTCATATTTGGTTAGCTTATGTTACCTTGTTTGGGTTCCTTTTATGTTTGCCAGCGTTTTGCTGTTTAGGTTTTTCTTCAATACCCTCGTCGTGTTTTTGAATACCATGCCGTTCCTTTTTATCGTCATGTTTCTTTTTATATTATTAGCTCTTCTCTTTCCTTGTTTCCCTTCTTGTTGTCGCGCTGTTTTTGTTGTTCTTTGCCTTTCGTTTCTAGCTCAATGAAATCATCATCTTCCGCGAACAAATTGACCAAATTCTTCCTAAAAATCTCTCCACCTGAAGTCGCTAAACAGAAGAAACGAAAACGACGAGTTAAGAAACCTAATAATGAAACTATAATCCTTTTGTCCAACATGGCTTCAAAGTTAATATTTGTCACTAACAAATGTTACCTCGGGACGAACGCCTTCTTGGCATAACTTCCTTGCCGTTTCAAAACCACGTTTCGATAAATTCCCGATCAAAAAAATCATTTCTTCATTTCGAGTAAAGCGAATAAATAACCGAATTTATATAAATAAACTCGTATAAAAGGGCTGTTTTCTGTAAACAAAAACATTTCCTGTAGTTTTCACATGTTGTTTGGTTGTAGCTGATTGTTTACGAAACTTTGTTTTCCCGCCACACGTGCGTAGACGCGCGCGTTTGTAGTCGAATTTGGCGCCAAAAAGACAAGCGTGTGTGAAGCTTAGTGTGAAGCACACATCTCTGTAGTACGGTGTAGGGGATAGTCACACGGAGAAACATTTCCGGGTCCCTAAAATAAACAAACGATAAAGAACAAGCTCAAGCAAACTTGTTAAAAGGCCAGTGACTTTGTAAATAACCGCTAATAAGGCTCCCCCAAAAGGAAAAAATATCCGAACAAGCTCAAACCAACTACATAGTATTCAAAGCTTGCGAAAAATATCGTGCCTATCATTTAATACTCGCGAATTTGCGCGCTACAATTTTTAAATAAAAAAAAATTAATTAGCATTGCAATAATAGTAAGGAATCCCGAGCAGACCCGAGGAATCACAAAAATATCCTATTTTATAGAAAGTCGTACTCAATACAACGCTTCTACTGACAAAACACCAAGAAAGCACTCCTTTTATAGAGAGAAAGGCATACGACCCCTAGTGCCCTCGCTGCGGCGTCATCCATTATTCATAAAATGCTCATCCAATCTCTGCACTGGATTCGGATCAGGTGACACTACTTGTAACCACCGATACCACATGGCTAGGTGTCTGATATAGAATACTAATTGATCTAATTAGTATTCTGTATCTGATACAGAATTTCCGTGTTTGTTTCTAATTTATCGTCTTCTCGAATCGAATAATCTCTCTTTCTTACACGGTTTTTAGAAGCACCATCATAAGGAAAAACAATTTTGACACAGTTTTGGCCCTAAAAGATTCCAATCTCCCTAAAATTTATTGAAGATCAGATCACCCCTAAAAGAGACCAAACCATCGTGATTTTAACCCCTAAAAGATATGATCATCCCCGACAAAAAAATATGGGAGTCCCCCCCCCCCCCAGGATCCCCAGGATACCCAGTATCATCAACAGACCCTTTCACTCACATCTGGTTCCAGAGCCGCTGTTTATACTCTGTTAACACATGGCAGTGAACTTTGTGCCTGTGATCAATAAACAAAGCAAACATTTGTGGCTCTGTATCCAGGGAACTGAGTCCTCACCAATTCAATGATCAACATCAGGGAGTCAATAATACAATTTACATTTTATTCATATACCTTTCTATTTACAGAATTGAATGTTCATTTATTCAGCCTACAAACACAATTAGCATGTGTAATTCCATTCCTTAGAATTTGAAATCTTACAAGATGGTCACCACTCTGGAATTTGCAAAATGTGGGATTTGCAAAGGAAATGGCATCTTTATTCCATGGAAAATAGGAAAATGACCTCTGAAATTTCATATTCCCTCTGTGATGGGGGTATGGAATTTTTGGTGAAAGGCAATCACTACATAGCTATCTTTTTGGGTTACAAATACAAATTGTATAGTCTCTTGCCTGTTAATGGAACACATCATGTACTTGCAAACAACAAATAACTTTCCTAGTATCCTGGTGCAGCATAAAGTTATAAAATATGGTACTGTTCATTAAATAAAAATACTTTGGTATATTTTAAATTTTGCTACCTTTTCCTGACAAAGTACCATGCAACTAAGAAAACAAACAAGCAGAACAGCATCATATAGCACATAACCTTGTGGTGCCCTTTTTTAGTCAGAGCTGTCAGTCTTCCCATTGTAGCTGATAACAATGAACCACCTGAATCAAAATCATCATCCTAAAAAGAAGTAAGCACAAAGGAAGGAATCATTCTGGGTCCATTTCTTGTCTGCAGTTAGTGTAACCAGGATTCTTCTTACATGTGCATCAATGAGAAATGCACTGGAAATCTGGGGTGGGTAGAGGCAACTCAAATGCTAAAAGAATGCCTGTCAATGGTCATGCAATGTGACCATGGTATCAATTTTCATATGACATGAAAATACTTCGGATCCACTTTATGAGTGTTTGAAGTTCATCATCTTCTTGGCACTTTAGACATACTTCACTGCCATGCGTGTTTACTGCCATTGTGAACATTCTTTGAGTTTGCACCCAACAGAACAGGGCAAAGCAAGGAATGCCTTGCACATTTGGTTTGTTTACCACAGCCGCATTGCATGACGGTCAACAGGCATTCTGTAAGTCTGAAAACCTGGAGATCCACACAGTGGAAAACTACATACCATTTCTTGTAGAAGCTTGTTTTGTGTTCTGACTTCATGTCCAATGTCAATTGACAGCTAAAAACATAGATTATTTGGGATTTTGTTATCCTGGATTTATGTCACCTAGGATTTATGCCATGTTGTGCATGCAGGGTTTTCCTTGTGAATGTATGTGTTTGATCACATATATTATGCAAATTTCTTCACTATAAGTGATGGGTCACTATTTATCTGGGGGACAGGGAGGGGGAGTTGTCGGCATTGAAACATTTTTCTCTAACTAGTCAAAATGATCATCAAGTTAACATATAGAGCAGTTTTCAAATGACTGAAGTGAAGCCAATCGCAAAGTGATTACACCGATTCTGAATAAAACGTATAGGAGTAATTACAAAGTAATTGCGAATTACTCATGACAGTCATCTGAAATCCACTCTATATACAGTCGTCTAATATGCTAGAGTTGTTGTTTTTATATGTTACAGTACATAATCAGTACAATCATGCAAATTCATCTTTTTTACATCGGTATATACCCGGTACCCACCACCTATTTCACCATCCCTGGATGCCTATCGAGTACTGTTGTTTTGACCTCTTCCCTTAAGGTTGGTTCCCCCTCCCCCTCCCCACCCCTCAGCAGATGGCATTCCTCCCCCTGAATCTCTTTCGGCAAAGCCACCAAAAGTACTACCCATTTCACTTGCTTACCGATTTCAGTGCCTGCACTTTTCCAGCCAAGTTTTCTGTTAGTCTGTCATTCTCTTCTTCTAGCATTTGATCGCTTCGTTGCGGTTGTGAATGTGACATATCGAAATCTGCGGGAAGTTTGTAAGTTATTATATCCGAGAAGAAAGTAATAAACTTAGATGAACAAATATCAGGAAATTCATGTGATAGAGAAGGTTGACTTTTTGTTCAGTGTTTCATGCACTTACTATGTGTCCGTCTCATCCCAGTAATTATCTCTAATCAAAGCTCTGAGAAAACCAGTAACGTTTCGAAAATACAACAAAATTGTGATGACTTTTCAATGTAAACGTGTTATTTTCAATTCTGTTGGGCAATACCGCTGACCGGACTGAGCCGACGATAGCTTCAAATCGAGGCCAAGCCGCCAGTTCGAAATTAAAGAAAATCTGGTCGATTTGCTTGCTGTTTTTGTTTTTATCAAGACCCGCCAGGACGATCAGGAAAATGACAGCCCTTCGACGGGTTTCAGGCATGTTCATTAACCTCGGTAAGCATTCGTTCGTTCAGAATTGAAAGTGTTGGTTTCTATTTACTCAATATTGTTTAGTTTCAAGTGCGCGAAACCTTCTCTCACGTGTCGATCGAATGCGCTGGAAAAGTAGTAGTAAGCTTAATTGTAACTTTAACTTGTATGTATCGTACATTTGTGTATTTCACATCTGATGTTGCCTTAGTTCCATATTTACCAGATCAAAGTCATGTGAACCATTGGCAATACAAAGTACCAGCTCTTACTACTGTAATAAGCTGATACTGTATTTAATACTAGAGGGTGCTATTTGGGACTGCATGTTCATACCACTGAGGGTACTGGGCCCGGGGGAGGGGGTTACGTGAAGGTTAAAATGGTAGGGATGACCATCTTGAAGCCCAAATTTCCACCCTAAAAAATACCTCATCAGAAAAAATTCCACCCTAAAAAATACTCCTCAGTCCTACAATACCTTCTTCAGCACACTGTTTTAGTTCAAAGAACCCCTAAAAAATACCAAATTTTCTTCGGCATACCGTTTTCATTCAAAGAACCCCGAAAAAATACCGGATCACTGATTTTAACCGCTGAAAAATACAACGGTCATATTACCGAAATCACTAAACTGTCGGCACCTGGGGTACAAGCGATCGATCGCAGTTGGGAAAACGGTCAACCGCTTTTTGATTTCGGTTAAGGTTACTGAGAACCTTCGCGCCCGTCCTCGGAAAAAAAAATCATACTCATCCTTAGTTTAACCAAAACATGTCAACCTATATATCGTTTGAAAGCTTATAGAATGGACTAGCAGGCTATGGCAAAAAGAAGTACCTTTTTATTAAACAGAATTTTTTCAAGCTTTTATAAAAAAATTGAGTGTGACATTTTCAAGAGCTATCGCCGTCGAACTGCTTGACCTTGACTCCCAAGAAACACAGCGTTTTAATCCTTAAAGGTGTTTCTCAAAAACCGTGTCTGCGTTTTTTAAAATTTTGCTTACTTCAAAAGTTGTGATTTTTTAAATTTTTAGAGCGTGAAATTTCTATAAAATTTGACCTTGGAAATTTAAAAGTTCCATAACTTTTGAACAACGCAAAATTTTTAAAAACGCAGACACGGTTTTTGAGAAACACCTTTAAGGATTAAAACAATGTTTTACTTGGGAGTCAAGGTCAGCAGTTCGGCAGCGATAGCTCTTGAAAGTGTCACACCCACATTTTTAATAAAACCTTCAAAAAAATTCTGTTTATCAAAAAGTTATTTCTTTTTGTCATAGTCTGCTAGTCCATTTTATAAGCTTTCCAACGATATATAGGTTGACATGTTTTGGTTAAACTAAAGAGTTGTATGATTTTTTTTCCGAGTACGTGCGCGAAGGTTCTCAGTAACCTTAACTCACATGACCATTTTGAGTGATCGAAATGGCCATGTTTCTGTACATGTCTACGGCAAACAAAAGAAGTGCAAGTCATGTAATCATTTGATCAAGTCGTGTGATCATTTTGATCGATCGTCTTTTCAAATTGAGTTAACTGAAATCAAAAAGCAGTCGATCGTTTTCCCAAATGGGATGGATCGTTTGTATCCCGGGTGCTGACAGTTTAGCGATTTCGGTAGTACCTACCATCCAAATATAGGGAGTACCCCGAGGCCCCTGCGGTACTGGTGCATGATAAAAAAGTGCATGTATTCTGTATTCTATTTTAAATTGCATTACATACATTATGCACTTGTCAATTCCATCAAGGTTTTATAAAACAACCTGGATTCCAGCAACAATCCTCCCAACCATCACACCCTGGGCTAATTCCCTGGAATGTTTCATTTTGTCCAAAAAAAGGGAGAACTTTACATAACTTTACATAACAGTGTTGTAACCTTGTTTTTAATCCAGTTTTGAACTGTGTGTCAAAGATATTCTCTGATATACCTAATTGTTTTCCAGCAAACATGAGGCAGGCTTTGAGATGTGCGAGCTCAGGCCATGTTGCATTGAGACGTATCCTGGATGACCAATTAACAACCATCAAAGATGGTGGACTTTGGAAAAAGGAACCAGTCATTACAACACCACAAGCTAATCAGATTGGAGTGTCTGGAAGACAGGGGAAAATTCTCAATTTCTGTGCCAATAATTACCTTGGTTTATCTGTAAGTTTTGACATCTTTGCCATCTTCTCATTAATAGAGATGGGGTTCAAGCATCACAGAGCTCCAGTTTTACTTCCCCTGTAATCCAGTCATTTTTTCAACATTTGCCAATTGCATATTAACTGCCAATTTATGTGCTTAATGTTTAGGAGATTTTAACATTTTCCCCATTTCTTGCTTTAATTCTTTAGTCTCACCCAGAAGTAGTAGAAGCAGCCAAGCAGGCTCTTCTGAAATATGGCAATGGACTTAGCTCAGTTAGGTTTATTTGTGGAACACAGGTATGAAATAGACTTTTTATAATTTTTGGTAGATTATGCCCCAGACTATTCATGCCAACAATGGGATAACATTAACACAGGATTATCCAAGACAAAACTATTAAGTTGAACCATATGGTTATTCAGTTCAATAGCAGATGGGGACCTCTATTTTCCTTGTGAAATTTCCAATGATTTAGATTATTCACATGATTTTTTAGTCATGAAAGACAGCCAGTCCCAGGTTTCCTGTGCTCCCCTTCACTCTGCCCATTTAGTTTATTCCCGGTTTAGCAATAACCCCTTACAAGTCTTACTTGCCTCAACTAACATTATAAGGCATCAACTTATCTATTGCTGTCTCACTTTGTAGGACATCCATAAAGAGTTAGAAGCCAAGATTGCCAGGTTCCATGGAAAAGAAGATTCTATCCTATATGCATGTTGTTATGATGCAAACACTGGGTTGTTTGAGGTTCTGCTAAATACAGATGATGCTGTCTTTAGTGATGAGCTAAACCATGCCTCCATGATAGACGGCATTAGGCTTTGTCGAGCTAAGAAATTCAAATACAAGCATATTGATCTTCAAGGTAAAGGAATAGGTTTAAAAAATACCCATGCACCAATAGAATTTGAATAAAGTTGGTTGATATTTTATTGGGAAGATAAAAGCAGGGCCCGTGGTTTGATGCGGGATTTTTCCTGAAATTATGCGGCATTTTTTCTGAAATGATGCGCTAAAAATACGAAATTATGCGGGATTGCGCAATATTTTTTCCCAAGTGCCGTAACATATTTTGCTCTTTTCGCCTGTCTTGTTACATGGATATAGCTGCTATTTAACTTTAACAACTTTTGTTTGTCTATAAAATGCCCTGTGATGAGTTCCAATCGCTTACCCTGCGAGCAGTGATTTCCTCCTCTCGCCTAAGAGGAGGAAATCACTGCTCGCAGGGTACCAATCGCTTCGCTTTACTTAAGTTATGACGCTACGTTTTCTTCCAGGGAGACGTGTGTTTTTTGCTTTTAATAAAGCTTATTACTTTCTTACAAAAAAGCGTTACCAACTACCGGTAACTTCCGTTAACGATAGTAAAGATGAGTAAGTTTGGTCTTCTTTCGTTTACTTGTCTCAGACCAAGGCACACTTTTTTCATACCACAAGGATCGTTGCAACGCACTCCTATCCAACCATGAACTAAACGGTCTCAAGAGCTATACGCAGACTAACAGAGCTATCGTTACGATCTCTCATTATCACAAACATCGTCGCGATTGTTTGCCGTCGTTCTGCGCGTAATTATCAAAATTAATCCTAATCGCGATGCGATCTGCACTATTGTCGGAGGTAGTGTAAGAGCTTTTATAACCGGAAACGTGACACGTTATTCTGTTAGTGTTTTTTTGTTGTTATCGAGGGAGCTGTTCGTGTGGCTGGTATTTTTCTCGTTGTTGTTTGTGAAATGAAATTGTTGTCTGTAACAATAACAAATATGTATGAAAAGTGTAATGTCATGTGATCAATGTCGACCGTGTTTATCGCGGTTAGCGTTCTATTACGCCATGATTTTACTTGATTTTATTGTTTTTCGATATCAGCTTCCAGCGCGACGCTATTAGTATAGAACGCCTTGTTATTCTCATTTCTATCGAGTTGTTTTGACGTTGGACAGACGATTTCAGAATAAATGTATCACTTTTGTGAGAAAAAATAGGAAAGAAAGTTTGAAATTCACCAAGTAATAATTTTTTTCACAAAATTTTGGGAAATTATGCGCGATTTGACGGATTATGCGCATTATGCGGAGAAAGCCAAATTATGCGTTTCCGCACCAGCGCATCAAACCACGGGCCCTGTAAAAGCCTCTGACCTTTGTTAAGTTTCCCATAAAAAATTGCAGATCACAGAAAATTTTATATTCCAGAAATTATACCCCTCTCATGGAAGGGGTTTGGGATATGACCCCCAAACCTCCTAGAATTTTCAGTTCATCTACAGTGATTGTATGGGAAATAATTAAGGCATTTGACATCCCCCACCTCACTCCCACCCCTCTGGAATTTCCAAATCCTTTCCATGGGGAGGTATGGATTTTTTCTAGAATCACTCATTCCGTAGTCCTAAGGCCCTTGGGAGAAATCTGTGACATCATGATTGTTACAAACCACAGGGACCCCAAACACCAGGTACTAGGCTGTGGGATACCTTTGCTTGCATCCCATATTATCCCAGATTCTGTTTATGAGGCAGCTGTATGGGCCAGGCTACCCGAGGCCTAACAATCCATGCACTAATCAAACAAAAATGAAAAACATTCTGTTAATCTTTTAATCTCCTAGACCTTGAAGAAAAGCTGAAAGAAGCAGGGGATGCAAGGATAAAGTTGATTGCTACTGATGGTGTTTTCAGTATGGATGGATCAATAGCTCCATTGAAGTAATTAATTTATTGAATGATTAATTTAAGGCCATTCTTGAAACACTGAAGTGAATCTGCATATTGTTGTCCTAAATTAGGGTGGAGCCATAGCTTCATATATAATTTATTCCTATCCTTCACAGAAAACAAATAACGTATGCAATCATGATATTTCAAGCTAAGGATGATTTTCTCTTTGTTGTCCTAAATTAGGGACATCTGTGATCTTGCTGAAAAATATGGAGCTGTGGTGATGATTGATGAGTGTCATGCTACCGGCTTTCTCGGGGAGACTGGCAGGTAAGTACACTGTAATTTTATTACTCCATTTAACTGGCCTTTTTCAGATTCTAGAAGGATTATTTTGTTTAACCCAGGCAAAAACGCTGCAGGAACCTATACAATATGCATTTCATTTGCTATTCCAGAAAGACATGCTTCTTTAATTTTAAAGGATATATTTTAGAACAATGAAATAATGAAACTTTTGCATTGGCATATTTTTTTAGAACTAGAAATATCTGCAGATAGGGAAATGCTCGGATTTTAAGTGCAAACGATTTGAAGAAAGAAAATCATCTATAGAACAATTGCCCCGTTTGCACTGCGCAAATTTGGTACTTTAGTATTTGTTTTGCAAAAAATTTGTCACCGGGAGCCGTGAATGCCATTACCATTACCATTGTGTCAAATATTTTGGCGTTCCAACCGATAAAAATTTCGTATTTTTACCCCCAAATTTTGTTAAATACAAGCTGAAACAATCCTTTTTACTCTGACAGCTAACTGATAGACATCATTCGCAGTTGTCAAATTTGATGAGCGAGACCCACGTCCCACAGAGGTCAAACATATTATTTAATCCAAGTTTTAGCTGATCACGAACAATAACTTTAGCGAACGAAAAGAAGAAGAAGAAAGCAAAGCAGTGCTAACATATTTCTCGAGAACATTGTAGTCATTGATTCAATCTGCACAAGTTGTAAACACCAGATTGGCATTTAGGATAATTGTCGGCTGCAGTGCGATCTTGTCTCAACAAAATCTTAGTGACGCCGTGTAATTGTCACTCGAACGTTGTTCGTAATAACCGCAAATGCCCCGAATGGTCCCGAGTGTGATCCAAACACCAAAATTCTTTCCCTATTATAATCTCGCGCATGTGCGATGCCATATTTCCGCTGAAGCAAGAACAAATGCCTATGTCGTTCGTGAAAACACGATAATGACCCGAGGACACGAAATGCACCAAAAACGACCCGACAGTGATCCAAACACGAAAATCGTCGTCTAATCAGAGAAAATGAATCCGCTCTGACCAAATTAGACTTGCTCTCCGTTCGCTGCGCTCACTCCGAGCAATTAAAGAGCGGCCCTTCAGAGATCACAGGCATTTTGGTGGAGGCTGACCTCCCTATACATTCACACCATTACAACAACAACAACAGTTTTGCTGTGTGTATGTGTTGTCTGTGATGTTCATCTCATTCAGACTGCTATAATTATTTGTTTGTCAGAGGTACAGATGAGTACATGGGTGCCAGGGGCCGTGTGGATATCATCAACTCTACGCTTGGCAAAGCACTTGGAGGAGCTGCAGGTGTGTAGGTTTTTTGTTCAATGGTCTGTGGTGATACCTCTGCAATTCCAGAAAATATATGTTGTACTCCCGCCACAGGCAGCATTTAGAAATATTCTGAATGGGAGGGAGGGGGGGGGGGGGGGGGGGGGAATTTGAAGCTTGGAATTCTGCTTGCATGTTTTTGTTTTACGAAGCTGGAAGCTAGTTTAACCTCTCCAGAATTCTATGTGCATTGGGGGGGGGGGGGATTCTGGATGCGTGGGGCGGATTAAAAACTTGCCGCCTGTGGTGGGGGTACATATATTTTCTGGAATTGCCCATTTTAGCTCAGTGCCTAAGTGATCATCTGAAAAACTCTGACAAAAAGCCAACTAATGAATGCAATACAGTAGTTTTCAACCGGCTAAGTTTGAATCATAATAAAAAAATAATGTTTTATTTATAACGTTTTTATTTAGGGGGATATTCCACAGGCCCATCTGAGCTAGTGCAATTATTACGTCAGAAATCTCGACCATATCTGTACTCCAATTCACTACCCCCTGCTGTGGTTGGGAGTGCTAGTAAGGTAGGCAGTGTGTTTTCTTCTTCCTTTTGTTTGTTTAGAGCCAGATTTCCCTATTTTTAAATACAGGGACGTCAACTCTCCTGATTTTTTGCTTCGTCTCCCTGGAAAAAATCATAACAACTGCCATACATTTACTGTATTTCTCCAGGGAGAATTTCAGGAAATTTCACCATTTCAAGGCAGTCTTCAGATTTTAAGTCCTGAGGTCGACATCCCTGTAAATACCATTTTATACGTCCATACTCCTGTGATCCCTGTGGTTTTACACATGGGAAAGACAGCCAGAATGCATGATAGTTGGCAGGTTGGATGACCTTTGATTGGCTTGCCCCTCTCAGGTGTTTGATCTTTTAATGGCTGGCTCTGATCTCCCAAAGAAGTTGGCTCACAACACAACCCTCTTCAGGACAAAAATGGTGAAAGCTGGGTTCGATATCAAGGTGAGGGCATTGCTCCTTAACCAGCATTTGCCTACGATTCAAGTTGGTTGCTCAATAGAAATGAAGTGCTAAGGGGCCAAATTCGCCTTGGACTCGAATGTGTGATCATCAAAACAAAATGTTGCGCGACAAGTTGTGAATTTGATGAAAAACGAGCAACAAACATTAGACTTGCAACGCAGCAATGTTGCGCGACAAGTTGAGGGATTTTGTGCCTCGTATTTCCCCGGCTTAACCCAGGCCAGGACCATCTAAACATACAGAATTCTTGTAAACACATTTGCTTATTAGACTGATCATTTGTTCTTTTATTTTACCCTCTATCTTTTCATTAGGGTGGTGAAAGTGGTCATCCAATTACGCCCGTAATGTTAGGAGATGGCAAACTAGCTATGGATTTTGCCAACAAAATGCTTGGTATGTTCTCATGTTATTGTTGCTGCCTTGTTCATTTTTACAGCTGGTCTGAATGATTGTCGTCTTTAATTATCATAACTTCAATTTCTTGAATTTTCCAAATGACAACCGGATTTCAGTTTTGCTGCCAACTTACTTTTATTTTTATTTAATATTTAAAAAAACAGTCAGTGAGTTAGTATTTTCTGTTCTTGAAGAATGCAAAACTGAATGTTGTTGATTTGAAAGAGCATAGTGCACATACATGCACAATTGCATCCTACAAATGCAATAAAACACTTGGTTGTAATGTGTTTCCCTTCAAAGTGGTGTATTTTGTTGGATAATACAGTAATAATAATTGCACACATCAGTACTGCCTGAATTTAACAAGCTACAATGTGGCAATATAAACACTTGATATTTCTTTCCTTCAGAACGTGGTGTGTTTGTAGTCGGCATTGTCTTCCCAACTGTACCTAAAGGTGAGTCAATCAATGAAAATACAACAAATTCCCCCTTAGAAACCCTGGAAAGCCAAGGGGGAATTTGGAGCGGCTACAGTTTTGTCGACAAGTTTTCACGATTCGTTTGGATAGTTATGTTGTCATGGCTAGTTCATAACGTTGTCAAGGAAAGTCGAGGCAATGGTTCAAAATCATGAGCTCTACCTTGGCAACTTACGCACTCCACTCGACAACGTACTTTCCAGGCACTAAAACAAACGCGAAAACTTATGCAAAACTATGGCCGCTCCAACCTCGATTGGATATCGCAGTAAAGCTTTTCAGCAGGAAAACAACGAAGAAGAGATACAATATTCTTGCTTATCTAAACGGCACGTTTCTTGAAGAGCAAGTCAATACTGTAACAAGACACTATGGCTTACTTTTTTTTTGTAGGACAAGCACGTATTAGAGTTCAGTTATCAGCTGGCCATACCACCGAGGACATCGAACAGTGTGTAGACACGTTTGTTAGTGTCGGTAAAGAGATGGGCGTCATCAGTTAAGTGTAGTAGAATAGTGTGCGTGTTGTGTCAAATCTGATAGAGCGGTTTTCATATGACTGTAGTGAACCCAATCACAAAGTAATTACACCAATTCTGAATAAAACCTATATAGTCCAGTAAATGAAAAAATATTTTTACTAAAGGTTGGACAAAAATGGTAACAAGGTTTCTCACCAGGAACATGTTGACTAATGGCCCGTTAGTACACAAAAAAAAGTCCACCCGAATCCTCCCGCAACTTCCTTTTTTTGAGTTTTGAAAATTCCTCATTTTCATGAAATCTAATAGTCCAGTCATTGTAGGCCGAAAAAGAGCTCAAAATGAAACAAACCGTTTTTCTTCTTAATAATGTTCCTGACACTCTCTAGTATCACAGGAAGAAAATCAGCAAAAATCAGATCATGCGAAAAGTAAAAATTACCGAGTTTTTTGGCAGCTTGTTTTAACCTTTGTTGTCGCAGCACTTAACTATTTTTCCACTGTTTCTGAGAATGATGAATTTATAGAGTGTAGCGCCGGCCCGGCTAATCTCTGAATGTTTCTGACTTCCAAGAATGATCATTTCACTTTATTTAGTAACTCCTTGGCAATAAAAATTGCTTCAAAAGACATTTTCTGGTATTTACGGAACTCATATTTTCAAATCCCGTACGAAGTCTATATTGAAAGCGTGAATTCGCGTAAAAAATCGAAATTAAATGCCAAAAATCTAGATATTTATTTGTGACGTGGCTAGCGATTTATAAATCAAGTCTGTGAATCAAACCATGGCCCCAGGGGCAGAGAATATGGAAGTATTTTTGATATACACACTATAGAATATCTTCTGGTTGGAAGGCTCAAGTGCCGGCAAACTCATGAATAACAATGGCGGAAACAATAGCGCTACAATGAGGAATTTTCAAAACTCAAAATAAGGAAGTTCCCATTGGAGGATTCGGGTGGACTTTTTCTTGTGTACTAACGGAACACTACTAAACATGTTCCTGGTGAGAAACCTTTGTTACCATTTTGTCCAACCTCTCTCATTCATTTACTGGACTAATAGTGATTAATTACAAAGTAATTGCGAATTACTCAGACAGTCTTCTGAAATCCGCTCTAATCAAATGCAGACCTAGGCAATGTAGTGCTAGCGTAAATAGAGTGATTTTGAAGTCTATTTTGCAAGCATTAATCATGGAAAAAAGAAGCAAAAACAAACACGAGCAGCACATCTGGATGAAAGGTAGTAAATTTGGTGGAGGAACCCTGGACACGTCGCAAAAGCGACAAAGCTTCTCCCCGTTACCTCACTTTAATGATACCCAGTCCAACCATTCGATGTGCACTTTACTTATTGGCAAAGGGAGGTGGCCACACCCTCCCCTATAGATCCACCCGCCGTCAAACCTGCATGTTAGGCTCACATATTCAACAAAGTAGGCGAGTACTGATATATCGGCCTGGTAAAACTCTTAGTTACATATATAAACACATAGCAAGAGTAAAATAATGCGGTCACAGAGTGACATTAAAATTATTCTTTAAAGTAATAATATCAATAATATTTATGTTTTTCTCTCAGTTATTTTCAGATATTTATCTTTTTATCAAATAGTCAAGAAGTAAAACTAAGAGTCTGTTTCTAGAGTGTTGATCTGCTGTCTACATTTGCTGCCTTCGCAATAGAATGTGTACTATTTATAGAATTCAATTTCCTACCGATACCCTAGTGTTAAACAATCTTGATGCTAGACAGACATAAACGACCGTCAATTAAAATTGAAAATTAGAATTGTTGGTAAGCGTGGAGAACTTCGATGCTAAAAATTGCATAAATTCTACAATGTTAGCCGACTGTCCTGATGTTTATAAATGTCGTCACCCTAGTGGAGACCTGGTAAAATGTGTTTGTTAAATGAAGGCTTATATGGCAACGTGACCTGCTATTTAGTTGATTACCACATAATCCCTTGATTAAATAGGAATTTCCTGAGATAGTAATAAAGTTTCAATTTTAATGGTGACTGTGTTTGATTTCTATAACTGTAGTGCGAGTACACACACAAGGACAGAAGAATATGGTCACGTGGTGCGATGTTACTGATGACGTAAAATTACAAACGAAAGGGAATGGACTGATCACTAGGAGCTCCCCTTTTAGGCAGTGTCTGAAGTTTATATTATTGTTTATCTTGCCAAGCCCCTCGGGTTCTAGTCTGCGACTGGCGTGCAATATCTATAATGACTTGAGTTTATCTGTGCCAGCCGTATAGGTAATACGCTCCTTATGTTCAAGAACGATAAGAATCGACTTCCTGGGCCAAACTGGGCAAAAATACGGTATTGCTTTAGTTAATTCATGAAGACGTTCTTAGTTTTGTTGAAAATCCCGTCCAGGCATTATAAACAAGGGTCTAAAATAAAAATGAGTGCAAGTCTAAACCCTACTTCGCCTTATGATCGCGTAACATTCTTATTATATGGGATTTCTCTGCTGACCTATCCAGAGCGCAAGCGGAAGGCCTGAAAGAAAATTTGACTGCAAATAAACCCGCCAAAAATGAATAAATTTAGATGCAAAGCCAAAAGCGTTCGTGTTATGTGATACATACATTTACACTGATAAATGGGTGGGAAAATGAGTTAATTTTCGCATCCTGAAATTAAGGACAGCATTAAAGTCTCAGAATGACCTAGAAACATGTAGTTTCTCGGATAATTGGGACTCGAACTAGAGAGTTGAATCCTGAGAATTACGAAAAATAACAAAAGCTGAACAAACACAGCTGATTTGTCGAGAAAAAGAAAAAATAAGAAACAATATTGAGCGTTTTGCTCATTTTAATGAAAACCTTGATAATTTTACATTTGTAAAATCTCTCGCTTTCGTTGGTAGTTTTATCCAAATTTTTTGTTCAACTTCTTCCTTATTTCAAGTGCAAATTTCCATTGCCATTCACGACGAAAGATAAGTGAAATGTGGACAAACTAAACATTCATCCAGCAATTTATTTAAGCAATAAAAGTACTTTCCGCGTGCTCTCTGCTTTCTTACAAACACGAGGGGGATGTTGGGAGAACTGATCAAAACTTGAAAGGCTCGTGTCTTTCAAGTTTTATCAGTTCGACCAACATTCCCCGAGTGTTTGTAAGAAACCAGAGAGCACGCAGAAAGTATTTTTATTGCTTTTAGAAAATAACATACACACGCGCGACAGCGTTGCGTGACAATCGTGTTTCTCAGGTCTCTTACAAACACACTTTTTAACCAATCAGAATGCGCACATTCACAATACAACATAGGTGTTATTTTCTAAATGGTAATGCTCATTTGAAAGTTTACCTAAGTATTATGTATACAGAATGCTAGCTGACTCCTGAGTGGATGTCTGCCTCCCAAAGAACGTGACTCGTGTTGGCTATTTCCCGTTCGTTATACAAACACGATGAATACGTTGCAAAGACGAGAGACCTGTTTGAATTGAAAGTAGCCTCGAAAGGAGATTTAGTTTTCAAGTGTTATTGCATAGCGTTGTCAAGATACAGCGAGAGGAGGGCTAACAGAAAGTTGCAACTAAGAGGATTGATTCTTGAAAATTGGTAAGAGAACCGAACATGCAGCACTGCGAATTTGCATACCAACCACCATTCATAAACGCCATGAACAAAGAGATCTCTACCTTTTACGTTTTTTAAAAAATTTCATCCAGCTGCAAATTAGAGGATTTGTTAAAATACTTTTGTGTAATACAAGTTTAAATAAGCTACGTAGATAATACTAGTATTTTATGCGCGCTGTTCGACAGCCAAACAGTACTTGATCGAAATACATTAGGCTACCCGGGAAACCGTTGCTCTCTCTTTCCAATGTGTTGTTACAGTGTATATAGTTGTCGTTTGAAAGGTTCTAGCTGAACATTTTATCCGCGGGAAGTTTGAAGTCGCGTTGAGGGACAGCGAAAGGGAGGTAAGGCTTCTCTTTCTCGCCGTCTCTTTTTTCTTTTTCTTTACCCCTGCTTCGACTTGACAGTCAGTGTTGCACGAACTTTATTTCTTTTTGCGTGAAAAATCAGTAGGCGCTAACACGCGTTGTAACCAGAAACAATATCTGCCTTCCAGTCGCAGAGAACCTTTTTCACCCCCTAGATGTTGAATGCATTGCTTCTTCGCAAATGGACTGCTGATAAAAGGTCTGAAATTCTTGCGTGTTCTTTATTCTTCATCTGACTTTGTGTATTTTAGTCTTTCAATATCCATAAGGAAGTTAAAAAGATACATTTAAAAAACACATTTAAATACTATCACTTCGCGGGAGAGCTCAAACAGAATGAATGATTGTTTTGTCATAGATTTTACGATACAAACAGACAAATCTGTTTCATATGCACTAGAAACTCGATAAAACGTCTACACATAGCAGATCAAGCAGATGTTGTTATTTCAGTAAAGATTTTCAGCTTTAGGGCGTGGCCTTTGTTTATGTAGGATTTAGCGACCATGTGCTTGTAGCGGCAAGTATTGTCAAATATGTGCGGGAAGCTTAAAAACCAGGAATGACCGCAGGGCTAAAGTCTCTAATGATCTGTAAAGCCCCGATTAGCCCGCACTGAGATTCAAATCGGATGAAAAGGCTCAAAGATTAGGGTACAAGAAAAAAAAAACAGCCTGGCTGTTCGTCACCTTTCTTCCCAGCGCATGCCTACTTCTGTTTTCTGTCACTTCTTCAGCCCATGTTCAGCCAGAGCTGAAAAGCCAGCCCGGATTGCCTCGATCTGTCTACAACCTTCAGGTCGGAATAGGGCTGAACTTTCAGCCCACCTAGCCGACTGATATGGGCCTGTGTAATCGGGACCTCAACTAGGCATAGATAGTTAGTTTAGAGTACAGATTGTACATTTTGTACCGCTTTTTATGCTTGAATATATCCATAGTTTGTGTATTGCTAGCTGAATGGTCAGGCGTTGTGACGTCTACTGAATGACAGGATAAACAACTAACAAGTGTCAACAAGGGTGCAACTATCTATGTGACACGATTTATTAACTGAAACGTTTACACGTAAAGACGAAACTGCTAGAAAAGTTACGTAAACACCCGCACAAAAGAACAAATGGATTAAAATTATCAGGCTGAAATTTGTCCTATTAGTACCCTGTTTTATAGAACCTTACAGTATATATGAAAGCTCTATTCAGGCTGACCTCGAAATTGGCTGTTCTATATACAGGTGTTCACTGTGTACTTCAACTTTTATTTCAGTTAATTTTTAACACAATACAACTAGCAAAATGACTATCTAGGCAGTTTAGGATGCGAATCCCAGAATCCGATTAGCTCTTGGATTCTTTGCTTACATGGGGCGAAACTCTTGAGGTAGGCTGCCGTTCGTTGGCAATTGGGCGTATTTCGTAAATAGCGTTAAATTTCGACATTATAATCATTCAAAACTTGTCATATTTTTAATCATAGCTCCTCTTTTCGAGACAGCAATGCCAAAAAGAAAATAGCTCTTCAAAACAATTGTTTAGGAACGCAACAATGCTTCCATAATAGAGACCCCCATACACACGGCTTTTGATGAGAAACTACGCGTTGGCATGAACCTGTCGTGTCACAGGCACCCATACATGCCCAACACTCTCTCTTCTAGTCACATTGTCAAATACAGCTTGATAAAGGTGTTTGAGGAAAAGTTAGTTTTCTGCACAATAGGTCGCGACGCAGCTTCCTGGTAGCTTCTTATATGCAGGTTTGTGCTCATGAAAGACATTGGTATTGGTTGACCAAGTTTATACTTGTTACTCCATATCAACATCGCGGTGGCTTTTCGATCCTCGTAAACTCGATGTTATTATGTCATTTGTACCAAAATATGTCCCCAAAGGACCGGATTTCCGCTTAAACCTAAACTAGGCTTAAGTATTTCACCGGTCAGCTCCAGTTGAACGCATTTCTCTCTCGCGACTGCGCGGGAAGCGTTCGCTTTGTGCCACGCGTTGCCATATCCCGATTGCGCCTGGGACACGGACTTGAAGGACTTACCGCGAATTTGGAGCACTTTTTTCCTTTTGAGCAAAACTTTGAGCGGCGATGTCCACTTTTTTTGCACTAAATTTCAGACGGCTTATATTAGGCGCCACATTTGAGCATTCCACAAAGATGAATGGCCAAGAAAAAAAGAATGATTATCTTAAAAAAAAATCGAGTACTATTAAATTAGCTGCGCGGGAGACTCCAGAGCAATAATTGACTGACTCGCCGCGCGAGTGTTTACTTTGTATGTCACGCGCGGTTTGTTCGCTTTGCTGCACATGCGTGAGCCCCCCATTGTCTTGTGTCACGCCACTGCTGACAGACCCTTATATAACTCTGTGACATTTCATATCCACTCTAGTGTTTGTCACAGTGACTCGTGTTCCGTGTAATCAGCAATTAAACCTACAGAAGAAAGTTTCGAGCGATCTGGTGGCTAGAAAGATGACCTGAAATGACTTTCATAGAGCATGTGAAATCAGGTTAGTTTATTGATATTTTTCTGCTATTTACCGCGAAAACAACGCGCCAAATATTATCACCGCAGTCACGTTTTTTACTGACCATTCATTCAAACAAGCTACCGTCGTTTCACTAATGAAACTGATTTTGATTTTTCTTTTCAGATTCAGACGTGCTAAAGCTGATTTTGATATCGTTTAGCCTATCAGTCCTGTGTGTTTCAGTGCTTTTGGTGGTTGTGTGGACGTGTGCTTTGAGGCCAAAGCGGAGACGCAAACGGAAAGAGTTTCAACGGCCGTTGAGCCGTTCACAGCAAAGAACTCCCTCTGTGTCAAGAAGTGGTTATTCAACTCCCTTTGAATCAGTGAGTACAGAAATTTTATAATCTTGCTGAGTAGTTTCTCGACATCTTTCGATTCCCTAGTTACCCAAACTACTAAGAATGCGACCCTGAAATTGATATGGTTGTGATAATTTTAACCCTCACTTCGTGCAGAAAATATAACCCGCAAACACATCAGAGAACGAGAAATTATAAAATCGCTTACGGAAACGATTGCTTCGCTTTTCCTTCACGCTCGATAAAGGGGACTATGCGCTAGTATTACATTCGATCGAGTTGAACCTCGAGTAGTAGGTCAATGGAATTATATGTCATTTGATCCCGTCGTCTGCTGATTTTTTCGAGGCGTGGAGTCGGTTTTGCACACAGAAGGTAGTTAGCCTAGGAAGGGGGTAGCGTTGGGTTATTGTTTATGAATAAACGTCTGTCTAAGCCCCTCAGTCACAGAATAGCCTCATTATCATTAGTACATCTATAAAGTGACTCGCTAGTTTATTGTTTTCATTTATTTCTTTTTGCACTGGGGGTCTATTTATTTATTATTGATGGCTCCACTAGGACAGTGGTGTAACTTGCGCTAAGCTTGTGGAACGTGACAAGACTTCAATGCGATTGACAACTACACCGATGCGCCACTCTTTTCTTCTATTTAATACAAACAGTTGCAAACTGAAGGGCTATTTGAACCAAAACTTATTTATGGCGGGAAACAGTCAGATCTTTATATTCCCTAGAGAACTTCATTAGCCGCATTTTCGCGCTTTGGTAGAACGAAACAAAGCCAAAAGAGTGCCTAGGCATCGAACGCACACCTTAGTCGCTCCAATTACAATGTCACCTGTTGCACAAGTGATTTTAGCTTTCGAAATGTAACCCCCTCCGTGTATTGTAGGGAAATTGGTACTGGCTCACCTCAAAAATAACAAATGATAAACATTGAAATTATTTATTCAGCCATCCACCGCTTCATTTACATCTTCTGTAGCGCGTGCAAAACATCTTGACTCGAGGACCTCAAAACAATCTTCAAGTCGTACTCAAGTCCTAAGTATTCATTCTAATGGACACGGTAAATTATATTGTCTTAGCGATATAACGGTGCAGTGAAACAATTCTTTGATTTTCAAAACAGACGATTTTGGGTGAATCCTTTGTGGGACTTCTTAAACCTAATTCATTTCTAAACAACAAAACACCTTGCAAAGCGGCTGGATGACAGTTTCTCTTTTGTCCCAAACAGGTTTGTTTGAGTTGTTCGACCTGGCTTATGTGTCACAAGAACAAACAAAAAGCGCGAAATACTGTATTCTCTCGGAAGTTTTGACAACTATTTACACGTTTCCAGCAGAATTGTTTTGGAATTCTAAAATAGTTATCAAATACCAGAGTTAACAGACGGACAAGGCGCGCGGTTCTTTTTAAGAGTAAATTTGAATATTATCTTTTATAGTTGTAAAGATTTTGTAAAGCTAGCCAAAACAACAAGAAAGTTCCGAAAGTGAAAATTGCAGCACTCAAATGGCTTCCGTGTTCTCGAATGTTTGGAAGAACTATTTCGAGACTACGCATTACGGCAATTCAATTACGACAAAGGATGCAATATTCGCTGTCCAACCTGTTCAGTACGTAAAACTCAAGAGCGAAAATATTTTTTACTTCTGATTCATGTTTGTTTTTCGTGTTTATGTGCTCTATTGGAGCATAGCAGAGGTCGATGCACTTAGCAACAGTTGACCGATTTTGTCGCTCATGCGATATTGTGATGTAAGATTTGAAGGAATGCTCTTAAGATATTAGGTAATTCATAGAAAGTGTCAGAACATTTAAACAAGTGCTTTCAAATGACCGATTTATATTTCATGAAAGTCCATAGCGCCCTTTAATATCATTTTGGTAATATTTATTTTAATTATATTTCGAAGAGGAATGAAGAACTTTAGGCAAGGGCTCTGGGTTGTCGAACCATTTAAATGGCATTATTTTGAGTTAAATGTTTCTATATTGTCAATAAGCCGAATTACTTTGGTAGAAAGACAGTAATTCCTAGAGAACATCCAGACTGAAATTACGTTGTAGGGTTTAATGCCTGCGATGGGAGTTATGGCTGATGGGGTCCTACTCCAACTGAAGTATTTCATTTTTTACCTTTTCCATTCATAAATTATAATCATTCAAAACTTGTCATATTTTTAATTACGTTTTTGTACACCTGGGGTACAAAATCTAGAAACTTAGAAACAAAGGAACTGAAAACATTGAAAGGCGTGTCAGCTTGACCAAACATTGAATAAACACCTCAATTCCTCTTTCTGGAGTTCTTATTAAATCCTTTTTCAATTTTTCCAAATTCTAACCACATTTGCACTTCACTAGAATTACTGAGATTTTGTAGGCTTAATTAGTTTTGCGTTACTGCATTTCAATTTTGCTTTGTTATTTGTATTATCCCGTTCTTTCTTCCATAGTTGTAGATTCTTTGCTTCCCAAATTAAATTTCTTTGCTGCTTGACATGTTTCAAATTCACATGTTTCATGTTTCTCTTACGTTTCACCCCTTTATTCCTAATTTATAACAATACAAGTGCAAATTCTTTGAAAAAATGTTTCTATGGACGCACCCATACTTACACCTGCAAGTTCTCTGTTGTTTCTCATTCTTTTATTGGCAAGTATTTCAAACAATGCCCAAACTATTAAGACTAAATTCTGTGAGATGAGAATTAATGATTTATTTTTCATTTTGTTGTGTTCTCATATTTATATTTTGAACCTTGTTAGGGGATGAATTTAAAATGGGGCACATGCCCTGTTTTCCTTTCCTGTCACACAATTGTTCATATCAATTGTTTCATATCATTACAATTTCTTCACTTGTTGTAAACCATAATGTCAACACTGTAAACCGTAATGTCATTTGAGAAAGCCAATAAAAAATTAACACAATTAAGAATAAGTCATTGGTATAGTTTGAATGTCTACATCCTTCCATTGGAATAAGAGCACTCCATACTTAAAGAGCTAGAAGATCCCAAGGAACCCTCCTTTCAAAATCTAGCAGGAACTCTGATTGTCAATACCATATTTGAAAATGATTTTTCTTTCCTACAGTCTTTGCAGAGAAGCTGGAGTCCTCAAGGATTCTCCCACTTCCTGGCGCATTGGTCCTCTCCCAAGATCTTATGCAGTCCCAATGAGAGCAGCTCACCTGTAAGCTTCTTGACAACAAGTTCAGCAAGCGCACCAGTCCAGGATCTTAGTGAGGCATCAAATGGTAGTTCCCATTTTCTTGGTGAAGTCTTAGCTTGCATCAACACCTCAGAAAAGGCCCCTTCACCTGCGTTTAGAAATAGATGGAACACTGGGCGGTCAGAGAATCTAAAGCATGGTCATGCTTATAAGAGTAACCATCTAGATCTATTTTCTGTTCCTCTTTATGGAAGCAAAAAACAAGAAGCTTCATCAAGCTTATTAGCTGAATCTGAAGTTGACTTGTCAAGTTTGTCTGCAATTGAGAGTACTGAGACCTCCTCACCTAATGATGGTGTATCTCTCACAGAAAACTGGTCACCAGTAACCCATGATAAAGCTGTTAATACTGAGAGCATTGTACAGGAACGTGAAAAAGAAACAAAATCAAAAGATGAAAATAGTTCAGATACCAGTAATACAAGAATTGTGTTGACAGTTGTACCCAATAAACAGGGAAAGCCCCCACGAATATGGTCACATCAGTGCCAACTTCCCTGCCATTCTGAGCTGCTGGAAAGGATACCTTACACAAGAGCATTCAGCTCGGAATCCAGTTCTTCAGGTAGTGTCTTCCACCAAGAGAGTGAAGACAAAAGTTCTCCTGAAGATCAGGATAAATTTGACTTGGAAGAGGATTATTTTTATGAGGAGATTGATCAAAACGGGAGAGGAACACTAGTTGATAAACACTCAACAAGAGGAGCTGATGCATCCGTCCAGACAGACTGTTGCCACCATTTTCATTTTGGTATTTCAAATGTAAATAAATGCCCATTAAAACCAATAAGAACATTTAATACACCCCACAATACAAGGACTTCTTGCAAGCCTAAAGCCAAGCATAAATCAGCTAAAAAGTCCTCTAAGGTTAAAAAGAATTTTGATATTGAGTTAGAAGAGAGACTAGAAGAAGAGGCAGAACTTTCTCTCTTAACAGGACTTCGTTTATTCCTCCTAAGAACTGGTATAGCTTGGGCTCACTTTGTGATGACGACGAAATTTGTCAAACTTGTGGGAAAGGTAATGATTTTACACATCACCATAACCATCATGTAAATTCAGATGATAGTGACACAAAGGGAAACAATATTCCTGCAATGAATGGTTTATGTTTTTATGACACTGGTTATACAAGCACAGAAGAAGAAGAAGAAGAAGAAGATAATGCAAGTAGTAACCCTAATGGTGTAGCTACAGCGTCTGATAGCAGACTTGACAGAAGACTTGAGAATGGGAGTTATGATGCTGATCAAGAGAGTGATAGTGATGAAGTCAACAAAGGGGCTGCAGTTTATAGTGATAATCCTGTGTTGAGGATGCCACGATCTATTGGGGATCCAGTACCTATTGAGCAGTATGCAGAGGAAGAGTGGAAGGGGGATACCCCAAAAGCTCTGGCCATACGACAGGTGAGGGGGAGATATTAAAGGAATACTGTCAGTTTGAAAAAAACATCTCTCAGATCAGGAGAGGGGGTGTGCGCCTGCTCCCAAAGGAAATGTCAGGTTTCAACATTACTGGAATTTGAACAAAATTTGGTGCTTAATCAGTGGAGTTGAACTTATATGTCTACTTTGCAAACCTGTGGAATGCAAATATCAATCTTATCTGGGTCTCTCTCCACTCCCTCTTCCTCACAAAGAAGATAAAGGGATATCTATTGTGCCTCTTTGGTTAAAAAGCAATCAGTTGAATTAGACTCGGCAAAAAAGCCTTTATTTCATGGCAATACTGTGTGTATGTCCTGGCCCCTCTGTTGATAAACTAATCAATTGTTGATAAGTAAACAAACAGTAATGGTTGTAAACAAACAGTAATGGTTGTTCCACAGGGCTATGCTGCCATCTCTAGTCGTCTACACTGGCACTTCTTACGCCGCATCAGGGGGGACAACTACTGTGCAGTACGAGCCACACTGTTTCAGGCTCTTCTAAATCAGGTGCCCATCCTACCCAAGATACCAGATGGCCATGTGTCCAAGGTAGGCGTATCAACACTTGCATTGGTCTTTTGTGATACCCCTTTTCCCTTTCCCTACTATTTGCAGTCTGTGTTATACCTTGCACCACCCATTTATTAACATGGTTGTATTGTCCAAATTCCAGATTCCTGATATTCTTTGTGACCTCACAAACGGCGGAATAGTGAAGTGGAACTTCGCTGGTCGCCTTGCAGTTGATGAAATCCATGTCTTGCTGAGATTGCGAGAGTTTCTGGATTTCCTCATCGAACAAGTGAGTACCAGACATTTAACCACAGGTGACCCAGGACAATTGTTTGTGTACTAGAACATTGAAGTATTATGAGGTTTATATTGGAGATTGTGGTAAGGGATGTTTGGGCCTGGACAGTTATAGGAAATTCTCAATAAAAGTTACTGAAACTTACCATGTGGTTAGTTGTGGTTGTCCTTGATGCTCATGCAGTGGCGGATCCAGGGGGGGTTCCATGGAACCCCCTTGAGCATCAGAACAATGAGGTTTTAATTGTGATATCCAGACTGCTCTTGAACGAGCTCAACATGATGTATTGCCCGTATCAGTCTCCGAAGTTGTGAAGAAGAAACGGAACCCCCCTTAGTAAAATCCTGTATCCGCCACTGTCATGTGAAGTTTCACGGATTTATCTTCAATTCGCCCCCCATACTCCCATACTATTTTGGGGGCGGGTGTGCTCGTCGGGAACTTTCAATTTTACCCCTAAAAGGTACCAAACGTGGCGTCGCTTCATTGATTTTGACCGCTAAAAGGTACCAACAAGTGTGATTTGTTTGATTTGCTAGAACGGACCTCCAACAGGTACCTATCTGGAAAAATGGCAAGTTTTAAATTTTACCCCCTAAAAGGTAACGTAGACCTGATTTTAACCCCTAAAAGGTACGCCGAGCACCCGCCCAAAACGTAGAGGAGTCCCCCCCTTGGGCTGAAATCCTGTACACTCCCGTCCGTCACACTTGACAGCTTACATAATGACGTTCCGATGTTTCTTTGTGTTTTCAGGCAAACAAATCCATGGCTATCGACACAACAGCGTCAAGGGCAGACTATTTGTTGTCTCTTTTCAATGACGCGTCGAGCGACGATGAGTTCCATCTTCTAGAAGCTGCCAAACTCCTCATGTATTACACCGCTGTACAGTTATACCGTGATATGAAGAGCGGCAAAGACGTCCCCGTCTGCGCATGGCTGTTATACGCACGTGACTCGTCCCCAGACCCACACCGATTGCTAACGCATCACTTAAACTGTGTTGGCGACAGCGGTGGACTTGAACAGGTAGTTATCATATCCTAAACCTAAAGTGACCCTTACAGAACCTTTCTTTTCTCGCCAAACCCAGCGAAGGGCGCGCGAATAGTTAAAAAGGCTTGCAAACCACTTTTACTTTCGTGTGTCCTTTCGCGCGCATCTCCCCAACACAGGTGGTGAGCGCGCTTTTCCATCATTTGGGCGCGCAGGTTCTTTCTTTCCATTTCGGGTGGTCTAGCCTACTACCGACGCGATCACGAGTTTTGTCCTGGCGACTATAAGTCTCTTCCTCACATTTTAACAGTACAGACAGTATGTATCTCACATACACTACACTAACCTGAACCAGAGAGACGTTAAAGAACCACGAGGACCGTCGGAAGTTGCCCAACCTCTGTGTTACAGAACTCGCCATACTAACACACACTCATTATTATAAAACTGGTTTCTATAGGATAAGTTATCCAAAATGTAAAGCGGTTAGTGCTTTGAGGATAAGCGCTTTATAAGAACTTACTTTGCTTTACTAAAGAAGTGAAGCTATTAATGTCACGTCCCTGATTCTGACGATTTGTTCCAAAGAAGCATACATGATGGGTGACAACAGATGTTTCTGGTGACAAAGCTACTGCTGCATCATTCACATGGACTTCATAGAAATACTAAAGAAATACCAGTTCCACAATGATCCTAAGAAGAACTTTCATAATTTTAATAAACTGAGCACGATGCTCTGTGCATGCGCAAACATAAAATGCCCAAATGTCATGTATTCATATTAATGAATACTTGTTAATTAACTAAAAATTCATGTACAAGCTTTGCCAAATGACCCTTCATGAGCTGCAAAACATTTCCTAAAATAAACGTTGGAAGCTGTAAAAACGAGTTTCCCATATGGAACAGTTTTATCGGCTTTCTGCCTATAAATATGTTCGCGTTGGTGTTATACTGTTAATTGTTCACTACTCATTACAAGGGGCGTCTATTTAATGGTCTGGTGGCCGGGCGTTCCTCACCTAGGTCCCTAGTGGACCGAGTCCCTGAGTCGCTACTGAGCAATTAGCGGCCGAGGATAGCGACTGTCAGGGCCGAAATCTCTGGCGTGGGCGTAAGAACCGTACGGTCGCCATACGACGCTTCAGCTCAGTCTGGAAGTATGGTCCTCGTATCTTTTCTTTTTTTGAATTGATTGAATTAATTCCTTGTACTTTTAAGGTACTCTTTTCAGACTGCCTTGCACTCCGCTGTTTTTATCGATTGCTTATAAATAACAGAAATTACAAGAATCGTTTGTGTTAAAATACCAGCTTCTTGAAGCAACGCATAATTGTTTGATCGGATTCGATCGATTTAAACCCACTCCCCTAGGTCCCTAGTGGGCCTGGGGTGGGGTACTCCCTCATCCCGACTATATACTAGGATGCCCCGAAAGGGGTAGGGCCTTTGAAGCTCAAATTATATAAAAGGGTAGCGATTTTGCAAATTTCACTATCATAGAAAAGGTTAGCGATTTTGCGAATTTTACTATACAAAAGGGTTTCAATTTGGGCTACGTTTAACGCATATTAACAGGATTCTTAACTGCTATTTATCATGTTGTTGCGTTTCCCTGACTAGGTCGAGATGTGCCTGCTTGGTTACTCTCTAGGTGTGGTCATCCAAGTCGTTCGACCATCTCAAGTAGGCCATGAGGACTTCATTGCCTACTACCCCACCCTAGAGGATCTGCCTGCATACGCGCCAACCGTGACTTTAATCGCCGAAGACGATCGACACTACAATATTGTGTCGTAGTCATCCAACTACACTGAACGTGTAGATACATGAGATCTCGCCACAAAAAGCTGAAAAGCATTAAACGTAGACAGAAACATATAACTTAGTTATATGTTTCTGACGTAGAACATTACCATATATTTATAAACATTTATTTGACGGGGAGCTCAACATACGATCTGGAAACAGCATTCTCATTTCATTCACGCGCCATATTTCTGTCGTTAGTTTTTAGGGCCGAAAAATAGATTGTGAAATTATCTTTTCATGTTATGCACCTGTCAATGGAAACCCCCACCCCAGGGAAGTATGGGGCATTTGTGGAGATTACTGTTTTGCCCAGTGCTTTTCTGTTACCCATGGGGGTGGGGATTAGTCATTCTGAGAGAAGAGGGGGAATTTGTTCACTTCGGTAGGGGTTTAGAAAGAAAAAATGACCCCATATGTGGGACATGTTGTTCTGCTTTTAAGCCTGGTTTCCATATCGTCGTTATCTGTCGACCGTGAAACAATGGAATAATTCCAATTTCCATTGTTTCACGGTCGACTGATACGACAGATAAGACTATATTGAGACCAGGCTTCAAGGCTAATGCCCCATACTTCCACAGGGTGGGGTTTTTATTGACAGGTGCATTAAAGTAACTTTTAAAAGTTTTATCAGAATCATTCATTAGCTGTATTCACACTAGAGACGTTACTTGTCAGAAAAAAAGTTCCTGTCTTATGTCAATTCTACTCAGAAACACTTGCTTGTTATCTGTCTAAACTTTCTTCTTCAAAAAAATTGTTTTCACGTGATCACAGAAGAACAGGGAACCATATTCAAGGCGAGAAACTCGTCTCAGACGAGTTTTCCGTCTCTAGTGTGAATACAGCTATTATCATGCTTATACATATTGTCAAAGGATTGTGAATACAACACCTCTGTTTCATGCCACAACAGGCATTAACACAAATACGCTGTTAGAAACGTATTTAATGTGTAAATGAAATATTTATGGTTTCATTGGTAAAGTTGTAGAACTTTTAAAATGTATTCTAAAACAGAATTATATATTCTAAACATTATTATATAGTTCTGTCATGTTATGATTACAATTAAAATTATCTTGTTGAAATAATCACGTTATTTGACTCCGTACGAGGGGATACAATGAGAACTTTAGAATTCCAGGGTGGGCATTAGAAAAATGTCAAATGACAGACTTGACCCGTCTGTCAATTCACCGATCCTGTACTCATTGTTCTAACTCCCTAGTTATTGTTGCTACGTCGGATTAAATAGTAAACACTTTATCCTGTCGCGAATCGGGACAACAGGTGAAACGAGCGCTGCCAGTGACAGCTCTGAATTTCCTGCTGGAGAGGCTGAAGGGAAATCATATGATTGGGGGTGACTTTAGGAGAAAATTGTGTTGTCCATCTTACTTTTCTTGGGGCTGGGGGCATGCTTCCCAAAGAAAATTTTGACGCACAGGTACAATAAAAGAAATAGAACAATGTGCCCCCAGGTTCTGTCACCTATCTAATGAGGGTATGCATGCTCCCCAAAAGAATAAAATTTGCAGCACTGTAGCTCTATCATAAATTACATCACACACAAAATGGATACATCAAGGTGAATTTTCAATGGCTTGTTCCTTGGAAAGCTATACCACACTTCGTTTCTGTGACTATTTGCCGATAATCACGTCGCCTTCAGTGACTAAATTTTCAATGGTAAAATAAAATTGGAGCAATGTCATAGCAAAACACAAAAATCGGGAGTTGCATGGAACAACAACAACAACAATTTAATGCAATACACTTGATTTATTTGGGCTAACGGTATCGCCTTAGTGACAGAGTATTGCGGCGCTTCCAGTTTCCACGCCTGGAGCTGCCCATGACCTTATTGTACCCATGACCCTTGCGCATGCCGCGATTCTTGGTACCAGCTGCAGTAAGGCCCCTGAGCTCCCTGTGTTTGTGGACTGGCTTACAGATCCAGTTGATACGAGCATCACGGCGGACGGCTTTGTGGAAGGGGTCTACCATGATCACTTCAAAGTACTTGTACACAGAATCCTGACCAACCCAGTAGGAGTTGAGTACCCTCAGACCACCACAGTAGCGGCCAGCACGTTCCTGCAAACCAAAATACATACAAATCAGACATATTAGGCTGGCAAGGTCTAATTTGCTAGCATTTTGTGTTGGGCACTACAGGCCCATTTCAACAGAACTGTAAGGTTCTCTCATGCACTGCCAAGCACACGGACAGCTCACAGCCATTTCTTAATACGGCCAACATCTGTAAATCGAGAGAAATGGTTTGGTTATTTCAAAAAAGGTTGTTGGTCTTGTGAGAGTGCTCAAGCCTACGCGCCCAGACAGAAAAGCAGTACAGGCTAAATATCCTATTTTGGTGATACCTCGCAGGTCTGAGTGCTAAATTCTACAAAAGAGAGCTTTGTTTCATGCTAGTAATGTCTTGAGTCTTGAGTAGTTCATAAGTGTCGTACTCAAGCAGTGAGCCGGTTGAAGACCTCCTATACCCAGACAACATTGCAGTCTGGGTGCATATGGCTTCCGACGTTTTTTGAAATAGCTGTATGGAGTGGTTAGCACTGTCTCACCTCTGCTACAGATCGTAAACTCCTCTGGAACTTCAGCTGGTTTACACCCTGGTTGACAGGCTTGCCATAGGTGGCACCCTTAGGGACGGGCCTCTTACGGCCACCACGACGAACACGGACGCGATAGACAACATAACCCTGCTTGGCCTTGTACCCTAGACGACGGGCTTTGTCTGGGCGGGTAGGGCGGGAAGCACGGTGGATTGCTGTTAGCTGTCGGTACTGCCAGCAGCGAACCCTGAGTAGGAACCTAAGCAGATCTGACTGCTTCTTTTTGTACAGTTCCTCTAGGTACTTATATGCTCCCATGATCTCTGAAATTTGGAAGAGTTCATATTATACAGTTATCAGTTTGAGAATTCTATAAATTCAGCTTGCAATGGAGTTTAGGGTATCACTTTATAATTTCACTGCAGTCGCCTCGATGGGGCGACTAAACAATTTTAGCATTTTTCTAAACATCTGTATCCAATATGATACATTGGAAGAAAAACAAGCATCGCCGTAAGGTTATTTCGAAATCATGAAGTGCAGCTGAATATTTAACAAGCATGTTCTATTTCTTAATAAATATATGGTTATATTCACAATTACATAGAAAAATACTCCCATAGATAAATGGATGGATCATTGACGCATAGTTTAAGCCTATTTCAAGCGCTGGATGGATAGTAAAAGTACCAACAATCAAAGGATAGAAAGCTCGACCCACCGATAGGGATGAAGATGGAGAAGAGAAAGAGCGAGGGAAGAAGAGAGCCTCGGTTTGATGTCGACGTCTGCGATCTCCTTCGACACGGCACAGCGGACAAACATTGAGTATGCGCAATAGTGATCCGCCATTTTGGATTGCGTTTGGTCTGGTCTGTTTTCGTGACTTCTTTTTTTTGTTTTCCGCTAAAAATAAGTATTTTATTCATTTTATTAGCGACGTTTACATCGTCTTGATAAACTGGCAGCTTACAGATCCCCTCTGATAGTCAGAATGAGCTTCTCTGACAAAAGCGACGGCATAAATCGGGAAGAATGGATGACAAAAATTGGCAAGTTGAGGTTTCAAAGGGCGGAAATGAACCGCTTAATCATGGACTATTTAGTGACCGAGGGTTACAAAGAAGCAGCAGAAAAGTTCAGGATTGAGTCAGGAACTCAACCGGCAGTCGCACTAGATGGTTTGGACGACAGGATCAAAATACGAGAAGCTGTTCAAAGAGGTGATCTAGAGCAAGCAGTGGCGATGACCAACAAATTGAATCCAGAAATCTTGGACTCCAACACCATTTTATACTTCCATTTACAGCAACAACGGCTTATTGAGCTTATCCGAGAGAAGGACATCGAGGGAGCTGTGGAGTTTGCACAAAATCAGTTTTCTGAACAAGATTCCGGGGACTATCTAGAGGAACTTGAACAAACAATGGCTTTGTTGGCTTTTGATAATCCAGAGGAGTCTCCATTCGGGGATTTGCTTCATACATCTCAGAGGCAGAAGGTAGCCAGTGAACTGAATGCCGCAATTCTTCAGGCAGAGCACAAGAAGACACAGCCAAAGCTTGCAAGCATTCTGAAGTTACTTCTGTGGTCTCAAGATGAACTTGAGAACAAGAAAGTGAAATTCCCTAAAATGACAGACCTTGCTACAGGAACCTTTGAGGAACCTCGGTAAATAATAAGTGACACAGAAAGAGAATCAGTAAACTGGTGCTGGCCATCAACAGACAGATTCTCAATTTCATTCTTCTTTCTGTCCATCACAGATTCCCTTGAACAATGCAAAGATTGCATGAGGTGAAATTATTAAGGACACTTGCCGATGTATTCTTACCAGTGTGTATTGTAACCATAATGTTGCAGTGAATGTTGCAAAGCAGTGATGGCTGCGAATTGATCGCACTTGCACCTAAAACCATTGCATCCTGAAAAACGTTTCCAAAACATCAAATTATTTGGTGATTTTTTGGTTTGCTGTTCCACCAGTTAAGCCATCTGAGCCAATCAGATTCTTTTCCTGTTTCTCCTAGTCCACTTGCCTGCCTTTCCTCTGAAGGAAATGCAGACAACATCATGATGGAAAGCCAGGCGACTGCACTAAGGCAAAACAGAACAAGAATCTTATTGGCTCAGGTTTGACTGGCAGAACAGCAAAACCAAAACCAAATCAATGTTTCAAAAACCTAGGTGATTTTAGCTGTGTGCTGTTTGCTATGGTGCTACATTGCTGCAAATCAGTTGCAATAACAATCACTTCAGAGCCTTTCCCAAAGATGTGGAAAAATGCTGGGTATCCTGCAGTACCCACAGTGGACCAAGATGCTTAAACTGTCAATACAAAGATTTTATATATAAGCTGTAATGGGCCTGTTCTATTTTATATGTTACCCCCCTATTGAGAAACCTGTGAATTGTTTTTTACCCTGGAATTTCCACATGGCCATTCATTTTACCCTGGAATTTCCACAGGGTATTCATTTGCAACTTTGAATTTCCACAGGGGGCACGAGAATGTGGAATTTCCATGGGGGTTGCTAAAATTTCACAGGCATTGTGCAGGAACCTGGAATTTCCACAGGGGTAGAGTAATTTTTGAAAAATTGGAGTTCCTCAATACGGGGGTAGCACATTTTTGGAACAGCCTAATGTTTACAAGAACAGGGGTTATTTTGATTATTATTCTCACAATAACAGATCATTCTGCATTACAGCAAAATTTGTTTCGTGTTTCGTTCATTGATTTTTTTTTCTGCCAAGCCAATCTTGTTCTTGCCCTGTTTGGCAAGGATAGGACTGGCTAAGATGGTTTGACCAGCAAACAATGTTGTCAGCATGAAACAATGATTTTAGCTGTAATGAAAATAGACCTACAGCTGTGAAAAAAGACATGGTTTCAAAGCTTGGAGTATTTTTTATTTCTCTGTATTTACTGTTACTTTTCTGTTTTCTTGGTGTTTAGCAGCTTTGCAAACATGAACAAATGCCATTTCTCTATCAGAAACTGGTTGATCAGGTTTATGCATGAGCAAGGAAATGATTCAGCTTCACAAACCATTGGTTTGAGGTTTACAAAATCCCTAGACTTGAATGAACAGAGTGAATGTACAAAATCAATAAATTTATTTTACCCTGTTGATTGCATCAAACCATCAACGCATGCAACAAAACCAGAGCTGTTAGATTCTAGGACTGTTTTCCATTGGTTCTCTGGGTAGCCACTGTCCAAAAGTAGCCAATGAGACGTTTACCTGTCTGTTATTTGTCTGTTACTTGTTCCAATGTCAAACGTGCCTCTAGACTGCTTGCAGCCCTTTCTTCAGTGAACGTCCGTAAATCGAGAATGTTTTTCTACCGGCATCACACTTCGGTTTGTTTACGGTGTCGAGTTACCTTGGAGAGGGAGAGACGCGCCAAGGGGGGAAAACGCCGAAAGAAGGGACTGCGGACACTCCTTTCGGAAACCTGGCTTTTTTCTGTCAAATAAATCATTCACACTCTGGACTGCAAATAATCCCTGAATAAAATCAACGACAGCTAAATGTCAATTATGCCAATCAATTTTGTGATGAGACCCGGATGCGTGTAGGTTTGGTATAAAAATGTAAACACTGTAAACAAAAGTCGATAAAAAAAACTTCAAAGAAGGGGCTACAAGCAGTCTATGTAACTGCAAAATATTGTTTTCTTCACGGAGAAGGAAGCGCGTCAGAATCTCTGAGCAATAACCCGTCACGGTCTATGTACATCAGCACTTAAGAGGTCATTGGCGCTGATAGATCTTTACACTCTAGCCAATCAGATCGTTCAAGTGAAATTCCTTTGACAAAACCAGGTTTCTGAAAGGAGTGTCCACAGTCCTTTCTGCGTTTTCCCCCCGTGGCGCATCTCTCCCTCTCCTGAGTCGAAGCATGCCGCAAGAAAAAATAGTTCCCTCGATTTACGGACGTTCGTCAAAGAAGGGGCTGCAAGCAGTCTAACGTGCCTCCATAAAACATAGCAGCTCTAGGAATAGTTATAAGCCAAATGTCTACACTGCTAAATAAGTTTCAAGAAAGCTTCAACAGATGTTCGCAATATGCTGTCGATTTTCCTTTTATTTCACATACAATGACTGCACTTTTTTCACACAAATTTCCAGAGGGGTTCTTATCTCAACCCCTTTGCATTGGAGGGGTCTGGATAAGTTCTGGAATCACACATCCGTTGATTCAATCTTCTGTTTACAGCTGTTTTGAGTATTCTGCGAACTCTCGTGATCGATTTCCAACCGTCAAACCACTTTCTGGCTTCTGTCAATCAATCTTTGAAACTCTTTGGAATACATATAATTCAGTTATTCGCCATCCTAGTGAAATGCCCCAACACACAGCATCTTTTACTATCTTTTTCTAAACAAATGGCCTAACTTATGGTCGGCTAAGACTCAAATTAGACCCGAGAGTTTGATTGATGGAAGCCAGAACGCCATTGGAAGTCGAACGCGAGAGTTCGCAGAATACTCAAAGCAGCTGTAAAAAGATCAAGGGACACGTTACGTTGTAGTTTCAGAAAAGTTTGGGATAATTAGCAATTTCTTCTGGGCTGTATTCATGTAGTCTTTTAGGAATGGAAGCTGGTGCCTCTAGCTTAGCAAAAATATTTTCGGCATATGGGTGATCTTCCTCCTCAAACAGGTAAAGCCGCTTCATCCATGTGGGACGGAGGTTATTTTTAGGTAGCATTCCATTGACAGCTCTCCAAAGTATTCTTGTAGCATCTTTTTTATGCAAGTCCTTGGCCACAATTTCTTTCAGTCCCCCTGGGTACCCTGTGTGATGTCTGTACAGTTTATTGTTCCACTTGGTCCCTGAAAGCACAATATGTTTTGTGTTGATGACGACCACGTAATCTCCCACGTCGTCTGCATGGTGGTATATAGGTTTAGTCTTTCCTTGTAGAATTTGTCCGATATACCCTGCAAGGCGACCACAAATTTGATCACGACCGTCTATCAAGTACCACAGACGTGCATGCGTTTTATAACTTTGTGATGCACGATTTATGAATGCCATTTCACAATTTGGACAGTATCACTTCCGAACTATACGGCAATCTGTCACATTTATATCAAGATTTCTTCGTCGAATTCGTAAATAGTCTCTCTTTTCCAAACCACGTTACAAATCCAACATGGCCGGCCTACTTGCAGTAAATAGTACATGCTACGATCACCAAATGCAAATTTCTAGCACCATATAAGGTATTTCTATTGTGTAGAGCTGTTCTCTGATTGGCTATCTCGTGAACATGTCTTTTTCAACTTCGCCGGCTCAATCGAATGCTCAAGAAAGTTGAACGAGGATCAGAAAAGTGTGTTTGATCCATTTTATTCTATTATTCGGACTTAAAAGCTTTCTATAATGGAGCAAGGTATGGTATAAATCTCACTTCACATTCAAGTTATGAATCTGTTTTATTCTGACTGGTATTTATGATATTTTTGCAAGTATTTGGCGACAGTCCGTTTGGCCATGCTCACAGCTCGCCCTCTTCTGTACCTGGCTACCTGCCAGGGTATCTACTTGGTGGGAATAACTCTACTCAATCATCATCGGTTAGTCAACAAACTGACGTCTTCTTTGTTGCCCTAACCACAGAGTTAAAATGTATTTAATGTTTGTTGAGGGGGCGAATCCCTAGAGCAAGTTGTAATACACAAGCTGGCAAAAGGAGCAGCAAGTCCTATGCCTAGTCTCACAAATCAAGCCATTTTGTAGGACTAGCAGGGAATTCCGACATGAAAACGGTATTACACACTAGGAGACTTTGCGTGACTGGTCCCCCATATGCTTGAGGATCCTGCAGTCTTTTATTACATTTTATTATTATTATTATTATTATTATTATTTTTTTTTGGGGGGGGGGGGGGGGGGTAATTTATGCCTGTATCAGGTGCAACTACATGTACCAACCCTGTAAATTACAGATTACTAATTGTATTCCAGCCCATGACCAGAAACTGGTCCACACCTTCTTCTTACCACTCATCACCTGCATCACGAGGTTCACTGTCATCCACCCGAGGAATGAGCTCCATGGCAACAAGTCCACAAAAGCAGCTCATCCTTACAGACAAACTCCAACAAACATCTATTAGGTGAATAACTTAGCTCAATAACCATCAACCAGTGTTGCAAACATGACACAGAGAGAAATATTCTGCTACATTTCATTGCCATGGTGAGAGAAGTCTTGTGTCCAGATTCAGTTCAAAATTTGTCATTAAATGGTGCTGACAGTACATTGGACATTCCTTTGTATGTCTCTTTCCGGGAATGCAAAGTAGCAACCCCTTTGGATGCCTTTTTTAAAAGGATCTAATGAGCCTGATTCAGCCACTCTTTCTTAATGTTTTTCCTTCGATATTACAAGATGAAGTACATGTACAAATATCCAAATGACTATCTATAAACAACTTTCTAAAGGCAGTTTAATTTAATTCGATCAATCAATTTTATTTATTCTAAAAACAAAAACCAGATTACATAGGATCATGCGAATCTCGTGTTGGTTCAGCCATTCCTTTGATCATGCCCTGTAACATTTTAAATAAAAAATGTCCACTACATTCCCCTATGTCAGCTGATGGATGCTTTCTCTGAGTCAGTATGTTGCTAGGCTGACAAAATGCAGAGGCATGTTAATTACACTGACTGTTTTTCTCCATCCCTTAGGGGCACACCCACAATAGGTCGGACACCTAAAGATTCTGTTGGTGCCCCCCCTGTTGAAGGTCTATATGAATCAAGACACACAACCCAAGCACCCACCATGAACCAACAATCACCATGGAATGCCGATAGAACCCAGGTAAATGATGTATTGGGTTATTTACTGTGTTGCAGGTCCAGATGTTAAAATAACATCTCTGAGGTGAAATACCAAGACCAGACCAACAGTCATGGTCAGTATTGTCACAGCCAAGGTCATGGTATTTCACAAATCTGGAACTGACAGTAAGCCTATCTTTAGCTGATGGTTTATTTATGTTTTATCTGCTGAAACACACTCTTGTGATCTCTGGATCTCTCAGCATGTATTTGAAAGAAGCTTTTCCTTGATCTAAAAAACTCTGTTATTTCTTTGAAGATGGACACTAGTGCAGTATTCTCATCTGGAAATAGGACAACAACTTTTGCAATGGGAGCAGGGACACCTGTCCAAGAATCTCGTCATGACACAAGTGTGTTTAGCCCTCGGAAAATGGTCTCTCCTCCATCTCCAGCACAAATTGATCCATTTTATACTCAAGGGTAGGTGGTCAGAGAAATAGGCAATTCCCGAAAATATATGTACCCCCACCACAGGTGGCACTAGTTTTTGACCCCCCCCCCTTGCATCCAGAATTTCCAAAATGTAGAATACTTGAGAGGTTAATATAGAATTCTTGAGAAGGTTAACCTAGCTTCCAGCTTCAACCCCCCCCCCCCCCCCCATGCAAGCAGAATTCCTACAATAGCTTGAAACCCCCCCCCCCCCCCCCCCCCCCCCCCCCCTTTCAGAATTTCCAAATGCCGCCCATCCCTAGGGTACATATTTTTCTGGAATTGCCCAATAATGACTGACAACAGATTGATAATTTTGTTGACATTTTATAAATTGATTTACATCACTCTCGATGGAATGGAAGAAGTTTCCACTCCCTAACCCACAGGTAGTTTGCCTCTTTCTGGTGAACATTGTCAGCTTATTTTAATTTCTTTTCAGGGAAAATTTATCAAGTGATGATGTTTTGAATCAATGTTGGGTCACAGTTTTTGGGTAAGAAATAAATCTGCAGTTAAAAGCAGCCAAAATGCTTCAACTATATTTTACATTCTGTATTCTTTTCTGTTTATCCAAGATATCCAAGATTTCTTTTGTCTTTTCAGATTCCCTCCAGCAGCAACGTCTTTTATTCTTCAGCAGTTTTCTCAGTATGGAAACATCGTTAGGCATGAGGTATGGAGAAGATAAGTGGTACAGTCACATGATCCATGTGGATTAGAGGACATCATTCTCAGTTTTTGTCATACACAGCATCTGTAACGTCCATAAAATGTCTTTAACAAACTGACCCTTGTATATGCACATACTGTCTTCATAACTTAGAGAGTGTTTTCTTTAGTCTGATGATTCATTTGTTTTAGCAGCTGCATTTGGTTGCAAGTGTGATAAAGCATTTTCATTTTGCCACTAAAAATATCATCAAGTTACAAAAATCATTGGTTTTGTCTTACATTCTTTAGATAATAAGCAAGTGATGATAACAATCTCACACACTTTGTTTTCAGGTAATAGCAAACAAAAACTGGATGCACATACAGTATCAGTCAAAACTGCAAGCGAAAAAAGTAAGGGCCTGTTCCCATCTGTAGATCATATTTCATTTCATGTCATATAATTCTAGTAGCAGGACATTTAATGTGCATCAAGACAGCTCATGGGACATGCGAAAAGTGTGATTTTTTTTTATGTTCAAGTATGTGATAGAATTTGGGGTGTATTTGTGTATCACCATACAGATTAATTATTATATTATTTATTAAAAACAAGGCTCAGAATTGCACTGATACATTAATAAAAATAGTCTGTGCTTGAAGGCACAAAATTACACCAATGATCTATTTCTTAATTTTGAGACCTGGAAGATACTCCTGCTTGACAAATTCCCTTTATATAAATCTTTATCTTCTGTTTCTGACCCAGGTAATTTATTCATTTTTTGTTCCATGTTAGGCTCTTAGTAAGAATGGCAAGGTGTTTAGTAGTAACATCATGGTTGGGGTGATGCCATGTATAGAAAAGAGTGTCATGGAAGGAACGGGGAAGGAGAACATGATGAACCAACATGAGTTGACTAACATGGACGTGTCCATGAAGCCAGCCACACCCTCCCGCTTACCCATTCGCCCATTAACTGCTGCTTATCATGCTGCCAGTAGCAACCACCAGGTAGGAAATGTCACATTCTTTTTGTATGTAGGAGAGGGCCAGAGCCTTCAGAAGCTGTCATGCCTGATGAAACTGTCAAAATGACCATATTTGTGTTATCTTTTACCTCTTCCCCCGGCCCTAGAATTGTTCAGCATTCATTGGCTTATATCTAGGTTGTCGGCCTATATTGTCCCATATGTTCCTAATGATTAAATTGTTTCATCACATCATTCTCAGGTCATACCACAAGATGGCAGAACCCCACAAAAGAGTAATAATATCATATCTAAGGCCATGGAGTATATAATTGGGTGGTAGCCAGGAAGTAGGGGCCTTGAGCAGCAACGAGGGGTATGAGAATTACAACATGTGCGGATGGATTGCTACCCTGTGAGCAGTGGTTTCCTAGAGGGGAACCACTGCTTGCAGGGTAATGGATTGTCTGTTGTTGCAGCTTAAGGCCTGTAATGATTAGATTCAAGAGAATTTAATAGAAATGGCAATAAATTTCAATCCATACATTAGTTTTATACTATTATGTGGGTGAAATAAGAATAGTGTTAAATAATAATATGCTCAAATAGCAGTTTAAAGCATGGCTCAAAAGAGGCAAAAACTCTAGTCACAACAATAATAAATTGGTGTTGTTCTCCAAGTATCAGAATTTAAGGAGAAACCAAAATAATCTATGATTAATGCTGAGCAAGGAGTAGTCTAAAAATGGCTAATATTTACTGTAGAATTTAACCATAGGCATAAAGCAAACAACATTTTGACGTATTTGGCCATATTGGACCCAATGTTTAGTCCTGAAATATCAAACCAACAATTCCAAAAGAGGTACATCTTCAAAACTGTATTCATTTATTTCCATTTCCATTACTGAAATGATCCAGTATTGGATAACAGGGCTTAAGTAAATTCGCCTTGAAAAATGTTCTTTTTACTAACTGATTTTCCAAAAGCCTTCTGGTTTTCTGTGCCAATAATTTATTTTACCTTTTTTGATCTGACATCCTCGATATATTTTATGTAGGTAGTTGCATTGCTATTTCGTAAATAAAAGGCTTTGGCAGTTCTTCTCTAGCTCTTATGTTGCCAACACAAAGACGACAAGTATTACGCAGCTCCAAAGGATGATCTTTCATAACACAGTTTAGTTGCTGTCCTCTAGAAGAACACACAAATAGTATGTTCTGTTTATATATTTTATGTAGCCCTCAGTGAACCCACAAGTGAAATAAAAAGTCATTTTCTCATTCTAAAATGCCAAGTTTATGCGAGAGAGGTCATTTGGTGTTAAGTCCTGCAGTCCTTCAGCTACTCCTTTTTCCCAAGAACAATTAGAGTCTGGAACTCTCTACCGTGCACCGTTGTCTCCTCTAACACTCTGTCTAGCTTTAAAGAGACCGCCTTGCCTGCAATACGGGCATTGAAGACACCAGCCCACCTTCGGAGGCTTTAAACGCCTCTTGACCGCCCTTCTAGTATTAGCGAAAGCTACCATAGAAGTATTATATCTAAGTTCTAAGTACGTTTTATGTTGATTGATTCATGGGTGCCCCTGTGCCGGCGTGGCGAGGTCGAGGAAGGGCGTATCATCTATTCGAAATAACCTATCGTTACGATCAAGCTACTACAAGAGAATTTACTGGCTTGGAGGTCCGTATAGAGAAAAAACAGTGACCAAGGGCTAGAAAATATTTCCAGGCCGAGGTTACAGTTTTCCGTATACGGGCCGCCGTATAACATTATTTTCTCCTACTCTAAAATTTGACATGAACGTGGCCAGAGACAGAAAAATATTTATTATATAAACACCAATGAAATACCGGGTGATCTCCCTCGCGAAAAC
Organism: Scolanthus callimorphus; assembly: GCA_033964015.1. Taxonomy (NCBI): domain Eukaryota; kingdom Metazoa; phylum Cnidaria; class Anthozoa; order Actiniaria; family Edwardsiidae; genus Scolanthus; species Scolanthus callimorphus. The sequence goes on along the minus strand of CM066918.1, from coordinate 31,046,958 downwards.
TTGATATCTTCACACGTGAAAATAACGTGATATTTTCACATGTGAAGATATCACACTTGCCTTTATTCAATGCTCGATTTTTAAGCTTAACTCAAATAAAATTAGAATTTGGTATTTCATTGATGTTTATATAATAAACAGAACATTACATGACCGCTTGGAGATACGAATTTTATCTTCTCGTGTTAAAAATTTATCAATTTTCAACACTCGAAGATAAAATTCGTATCTCCGCGCGGCCATGTAATATCCTCTATTTCCCGCGCGCGCACGCTCTAAGAACCAATCAGAACGCAGAATCGTTCCCTCTAGAAAAAGATAATTGATGTTGCTTTTTAGGATTTAGAAGTTATTTCAGATCCACTTTTCATTTTGTGAAAAAGTCTTGTCAGGGGGGTGGTCGAATGGTCTAAGCCGTTCGCCTCCCACTGTGCTTTTGACTTTTCTCTGCTGCTGCTTGGGTCGTGTTGTTTGGGACCATTTCTTCTGTGTTTCGTGTCTTTCGGTTGAGACGATAAAGGGCCTATAACCGAGCCGGTACGCACTAAAGTTCTTAATTTTTAAAATAAATAAACGGGCTGCATGCCCGTGCCGCAGGCTATAAACCGAGGTCCCTACATTCACACGACTGGCTAAATATTGTATTAAAAGATGACATCGTATAAGTACAAAAAAGGACGGATGACTCCTCCCGTAGTCCGGCGACTGTTGCGATCGCAATGGGACTTTCGCATCTCTGAATGTTCTCTTCGTTTTCGCTCGTGCCCCTTTCAATTCTTAACCGAGCGCGCCCCTCAAATCGAAGCGAGCGACCCCGAGCACAAAGCTATCTCATCCATGTGCGAAATACTTCACGTTTATGCAAATTTCCCGAAGCGGAAACAAAGGTGTTGATATAGACATGCCAAAAGCAGAGCTCTTCGAGCTGCGATTGGTCGAGTGCTTATTGTTCGTGGCATGAAACCAAAGCACTCTTTATGGCCGACACCAGCTGTCAAAGCGTGAAAAGCGAACCAGCATTTTAATGATTTCCTTTTTCTGAGAAATATCGATTAACTTAAAGCTCTAATCTATGCTTGAATATCGCCAAAGAGAGCTTAAAGATGTCGAAAAATCACCCGAGACTCCTCAGAATCGAATCCAGCTCGAAAATGCGGGTGCTTTTTGATCAAAACGCGGAGATATCTGGCGTGGCTGATATTCAAGATGTCAGATGACACTCGGGAGTCCTCTGACGCTGTTGTCATTCAAGCCGATGAATTACTTTGTCGACCCTCGAGCTGCTCCAAGCCACGGATGGGCCAAGAGCACAGGAATTACCGACAAATCCACAAGGTATACAACATACAGTATATTTTCACACCGTTGCACCAAAATTTTATTATTTTTCGTGTGGTTAATTTCTGTTTACGATAGTGGTGGTGTTATTTTTGTGGTGATTAGTCAAGCATTGAAACATCCATGATTAAGACACGGCCCACATGCTTGTATAAATTCTAATTGATTTTATTCAACCAGCAAAGCCGCTGAGCCCGGGATGCATAGTTTATTTCTGACAAAATGCCGGAAAACAAAAACTTACTGAACGATTTTAAATAAACTATAGAAATCGGCTGTTGCATGATGATTGATAGTTTTCGTTAAAATGTAAATAACAACAAGAAATGGAACGTTAATATTTTTCTGGCACCCCACCCATGCATGCCCTGCGACGATTATTTCGTGTCGATGTAAACACAAGTGGTTTTCAGATAACGAAGGGGAAAATATAACACCGAGATTATTAGCCAAATTGAAGACCTTTTATGACAAATCTTACGAACATTATTATGATGACTCGAATAACTTCCGAGTCAAAGGCGCACTGTTCTAAATTTCTATCTTGGATTGACGTAATCCGTTACCATGGTGACTTATCATTATAGATTCCTTGGGGATTGCGTACGCGGTGTAATCACGACCCGCACAGTTCGACAAAACGACGAAATGGCCGGAATTTACTCAAAATGGTGAGTTACACAGCGCAAAAGAAGCGGTTTATAGATGTCTTTAGTACTTCAACTTTCTCTTTCTTTGGATGCCATTAAAATTAGGCGATTCTCAATTACGTGCCAGGCATCAAATTACTAGTGAATTTTTAAATGACCTGAATATATCAAGACACAATTTTGTTATTTAGATTAGTAAAAAAAAGAAATTTAGTGATGTGAAAATGAAAAACAATGTGAAATTCTCGTAAATATCAGTAGGGATTTTCTACAATCGAAATGGAGCCATTAAAACTGGCCAGAGCGGCCGGTAAAATGTTTCTTATCGGCACGCATCATCAATGAAATAGACAAGCAAGAGTGACACGTTGATCGCTCGACTGATCACGTGCGCGTTTTTTATCGTCTCGTCCAATCAGATCGCGCGATTCACCGTGCACTGATTGTGACGTCACGAGTGTCCGGGGCCGCAAGGCCTGCCGGGTCGAGCTGTGTGTGGAACGTAGAACTAGAGCTCGACGTTAGCTGAAGGTTTTCCTTGTTTATCTGGAGTTTTCACTGCCCTGCATGCTCTGCTGTTTTGAGAGATTTTGATTCAATTTCTAGTTGTACACGGTGGTAATGACAACTATCGCCACTAAAGGTAATTTTTTGGGTTTTCTGTCGAAAAACCTGTGAGCATGCAGTGGGTTTGTGCGAGGCCAACTCAATCGAACCCTCGATCCTCGTTGTTGATGTTGTGAAAAGTCGAGTTTCTCTGCTGTTTTCTCGCAAACTTTGAATTACATTTGCCTTTTCTTTGTTTCAACAGCCGCAAGAAAGCAATCTTTTCGGGAAAATATGGAGGTGAGTGAGTTAAATCTCTCGTAGTCTCGGCATGTCGTGGTAGTTTCTTCGGACTTGGCGGCGAGTTGGTGCTTTTTGTTGACCATTGCTTCTTGTGAGAGAACCTCGACTAAAAATCTTGCAGGGGTCTTTGATTTAACTCTTTTTCTTCTTTACTTCGCAGTTTTACCCAATTCCAAAGAAGAAGAGGACATTAGAGGACTTTAATACGTTCTGTAGCCTTATATTAGCGTATGAAGCAAGGCAAGAGGTAGGTTTGTCGTCCCAAACCACATTCGAGACTCCACCAGACACACTCTCAAAGGCGTCGTTAAAAACTCTGTTTTCTCTGTGTTCCAGCTACCATCTTACATTTTTACATAAGAAATTCAATGTTTGTAGATTTTTCAGTCAATATAATGTGGTTTAGATTAGATTTGACGCGAACTGGCTCAATTAACCCAGTTTGTAAGCAAACGTTTTTGTCTCATATGTTGTTTGCCTCGCTTCGTCCCCTTAGGAAATAAAACGCCAACAGAGCCCGAACTCTGAAGACAGTGTTTCATCGAGCACAGATTCGGCTTACAGTGAGACAGCTTCGTCCCCGACTTCAAGCCACGCTGATCACGATGAAAGACTATTAGATGATGTCGACGAAGAATATGAATCGGGTAAAACACCGTAATGCTTTTGTGTTGTGCAAGTTTGTCTGTTTGCCGCCGATCGGAACGGTCTACAGGGATTTCAGACCGATTCCGAGTTTGAATTTTAATCATTCTCTTTCAGACAAAGTAACTTACTTGTTATTTGGTTTTGTTTTTCTAGGGGACGAATCTTGGGATAAAGTAACATGCTACTGCTGTAAACCTTTTGCAGGTACGGATCCGAGTTGTGAATTTCAGTATGACGTTGTTTTAAAGTGAAATACATCAATCATGGGTACAGATTTTACACCCTAAATATACCCTCTGACTTTCCTACCCCCTGAAATCCATTGACAACTTAGAAATTAACTTAGATTTTAAATTTTAACCGGTTGATTTTATAATTTCTCGTGTTTTCTGTTTGACATTGCTCGTACCTCTGTCGGTTTTCAAAAGCAAATCAGTTGAGAGGGCGAGCCGTTTCATCAACCTACTCAACTGTTTCGATCAAGTAAGTTAAAAGCGTTTCTATTTTCAAACAATAATAACTCATTCGTGTTTACAACTTTTAAACTGTAGCAACCCCGTCTTAAAAGATTTCCATCGCCTACGACTTATATTATATAGCTTAAATTTACTCTTCAACGAGCCATCATGATTTCCTTTCAAATGATTGCCCAAATTCCAAGTCTGTGGCACACACCAACAGTGCACACAGCTTTTATGTGTTGTTCTTTCCACCAAATTTTTCCTATTCCAGGAAAGATAGTTAGGCTGTTAGTTCTAGGGACTTCCGATTTGTACGTGTTCGCTGATTTTATTTTTTGACCGACTCTGACAATCAGGTTCAGTCCGTGTGCAGGTTTCCGATGGCATCGATTTATCTTTTAACCTTGATTTCATGTAATGTTACTCCCAAATTGATTTTTCTTTTGTACACGATTTTTATCAAGTAAAACCTTGAACTGATATTTTAATGTTCTAATGGTAAAAGTCTGTTGGCTGTTTTTGCCGAGTACCACGCGTTTTGAAAGCGTTCTCACTCAGCGATCTTCGAACTTCCGACAAAACTCCTCTGTTTTATTATTACTTGGCTGGTCTTATATTCTCGTATATCGGGTCATTGTGAGATGTAAGAAGTTATTATGATTTGAATAACGTCTTGAACCAAGGGAGTTGTTGTATTTTTTTTGATGATACACTACTGTTTATCAAATTCTCATTACGAGCGAAGCGCGTAATTTCGGGTCATTCTTGCATGTGTTTAGCCGGGTTTAGCTGAACTTTGTGTATTTTTCTCTCTCTTCAGGGCGACCCATGATCGAGTGTTCCGAATGTCTAACGTGGATCCATTTATCCTGCGCGAAAATTCGACGATCCAACGTCCCCGACACATTTATTTGTCAGAAATGCCGAGATGCGAAACACACGATTCGAAGATCAAATCGAGTTCGAACCCAGTCGAAAACACGAGGGGCACAGAGCTATAATGATAGATATGGACTAGACTCTTGTACACAAAATATAGACAGGATTGATCACCAAAGAGCCAAGCGCAACAATATTACAGCGTTAGTATGGTCTATCAATCCCACAAACACAATCAATTGTAAATTTTGTATTAAAATATTATCATATCTTGTTTAGTTTGAAAAGGATTCGGCAAGGTATAGTAATGCTGTTCAACTTCCGAATCCAGAACACGTTAGCATATTCTGTTATTTTGAGTGTGTGAAAGCTCTCCAATGTTCAGACTTATATGGTTTAGTGTTAAAATTTTCGTGCTGTGGGTTTTCCCGAATGGTTGCCCATGCACGCTGTACAAAAGAAGACCGTAATCCAAGAATATATATTTTATAAGAGATCTGTACATTAACAAGTTCGCACTTCGTATATGAAGTCACGTTGTCCTTGTCGGGACGCGCGTTCACGTTTGTATAAAAGCGAAAAAGCAATAAAAACGTTAAAATGCTAAGTGTAACGTTTCAGTGTATTCTTGTTTCGAGGGTTAATACAGTACATTTTCACCTGATAATTAACATACACGTAGAGTAAACATTCAATCTAGTTGTGAATATAATATTTGAAAGACCTCGAAGGCTTTTCACATCAATCCATCATTTCCAAAACATCCGAGTGTTCAAATATGAGAGTTTAGTATTTCAGAGGCTGCAGCCTATTGTTACCAAGCATTCAAGACGGTAACAGCAGACTGGCTGAAAATTAATGACCTTGTCCATTAAAGTTCTTAACTTCATAACCAAAACTGATGTGACAGTATGGAATGCGAATAAAAATCAATATACTTAAGGTGGAATTATCAGGAACTGACAGCCAAGTGACAAATGCAGGCTTTGTTATATCCTTGATTCCATATGCTGTATTGTGGATGTTGAGCCATGTATTTTCAACTAAGCCAGGTTTCAAATGACAAGGTGCCTCTATTTAATATGCCCTGAGGTCACATGCTATAGATGTTACGTGACAGAACGAGATAAGTGTCACTTGATGTGTGACAGGAGGGTAGAGAGGGAAAAGCGGTGCCGAGGTTCGACGAGCGCCCCATTTTCGCGCGACCAAATACTCGCTCGTCGAACTTCTCGCCACTTTCCTCTGTTTCTCTTGGTTTCTTTTCCCCGAAAACACACGGGAACGCTTGTTAATACTTATTATTATTATTATTACGCAAGCGTGGTTGAGCTCCATTTTTTTAAATAGCCAGCATAGCTGGCTCTCTCGGGTCTCGGGTTTTTCTGTCTCGAAAAACGACTCCTCTCGAAAACAAACAGAGCCGGCTATTTTTTTAGTGTGACTTGCAGTCGACTTGCGCCCCCTCTTCCAACACTCACACTTGCAATTACACACACATCACACATCCCTAAGCAGGAACCTTTAAATTGCCGAAAGAAATACATCGAAAATTTGAAAAGTCAGATAGAGATAGTAAAGAGTGTCGGAGACCATCACACGTTTTTTGCGTTACTGGATCCGCTTGCTCTAACACAGCGTTAACATTTCCGATGTATCTAAGCCTTCTGCATAGATCATTGATGCAACGAAAATGAAGAGAGGAGAGGAACAGACTTCGGACTCTTTAGTTTCCGTCTCTCTCTTGTTTTTCTCCCTCTCCCTGATCCCAAGAATTTAAAGTTTATTTAGCCAACAATAAGCAGCTGATGTTTTCTCCTTTTTACCCGATCAATTCCCTTACCCTCTCCCTTGTGGCCAGAGCATTTAAGGCCATTTCTCCCATCCCTGAATTTCAACATTTTCTAGGGCCCTGTGCAGAAGTGGTAACCCCGACAACTTTGGAAAACTTTCCCCCCAGGACACGATTTTAAGCATCCAGGGGGCACCCGCCAATAAAAACTCTTTTCACACTTGAACGTAGCCTCACTTGAACGCAAGCACAAGAAATTCTTCTTGCGTTCTTCTTGTGCCACAACAGATATTTTACCGAAAATGATCGTTGGGTGCCCTGATTCCGCTGTTCCCACACGGTTGCCTGATCAACTGTACCAGTTTTTGTACTAAGCGATAACCCAGCGAGACAATAATAAAACACAAGTTACAGAATGAGTAAAAAATATGGCACCAGTCGTGCTACTCTACAGTAGTCTACAGTAGTACAAGTGCGTTCAGTTCCTCATTACCCGTACTGTGACGTCAGAGTGTATAGACGTGAGCGCGCGAAGGGTCTATATCCGTCTATATCCGGTTTGTGTTCCGGGTTGATTTCTCTTCTCTTGGACTTTGCCTCGGAATCGGAAATTGGAAACTTTGGCGTCGTTTTGTAAATTATACTCGGGATCAATAGTGCATGTAGCGAATGCAATGTGTGTGTGTGTGTGAGTGAAAGGGGGAGTGGTGGGTTCAAATAGATCGAGTCCGACCAAAAAATTATGCTTGCTTCCAGAAGCAGAGAACGACTGATAATTTACATGTATGGGTTGCAGTATTTTTTAACACAATTGATTCTTGTAATTTCTCTTATTTTTGAGCAATCGATAAAAATAGCGGAGTGCAAGGCAGTCTGAAAAGAGCCCCTTAAAAGTACAAGGAACGAATTAAAAAAAATAATTCAATAAAAGAAAAAATACGAGGACCATACTTCCAGACAAAGCTGAAGCGTCGTATGGCGACCGTTCGGTTCTTACGCCCACGCCAGAGATTTCGGCCCTGACAGTCGCTATCCTCGGTGCTAATTGCTCGGTAGCGACTCAGGGACTCGGTCCACTAGGGACCTAGGTGAGGGAACGCCCGGCCACCAGACCATTAAATAGACGCCTCTTGTTATGAGTAGTGAACAATTAGCAGTATAACACCAACACGAACATATTTATAGGCAGAAAGCCGATAAAACTGATCCATGTGGGAAACTCGTTTTTACAGCTTCGAACGTTTATTTTAGGTAATGTTTTGCAGCTCATGAAGGGTCATTTGGCAAAGCTTGTACATGAATTTTTTAGTTAATAACAAGTATTCATTAATATGAATACATGGCATTTAGGCATTTTTCGTTTGCGCATGCGCCACAGGGCATCGTGCTCAGTTCATTGAAATTATGAAAGTTCTTCTTAGGATCATTGTCGAGCTAACAACCGGTACACACGAGCTTAACCTTAGGCTAATATAAATGATGCTGCAGCAGTTGCTTTGTTACCAATCATGTATGAAGAAATGCTTCTTTGGAACAAATCGTCAGAATCAGGGACGTGAAATAGCTTCACTTCTTTACACTTATGTGATATGTTTAGTAAGTGGAAAAAATCGGAATTTGTAAATTCTAGTGATGAGTCCAGACGAATCTCAACTATTCCCGCCATACTTCCGGCCCTGATTATTACACAAGATTCAACTGATAGCGTGAAATCGTGTATTCAAACTATTTTCCATACACACATACTGTTGAAATATCTTCCATACACACCATTTCATCCGATTGATAGGGTTCCTTGTAAAAGTGCGTGAAATAGCAGAGACGCGAGGGGTGTCAACGAGCAAGATTCAGAGCGCGCAAAAGTTCAGAAAAATTAGGTCCTGGAACAAGACATCTAGTCTGCGTAATAAGCGTTTTCTAGGCTCGGTTCCCAGGCCGTCGTAACGTCGCGTGCGATTGCTTGGCTCGCACCGAAATCCCCACGACTGGAAACCGAGCCTATGAGGTTTTAAGTGTCAGAGAAAAGCCTGAAAGTACGAAACAGCGAGATTCTCGATGTTTTGACCGCGCGACCGAAAATTCGCTCGCACGTTTCTCTGAAACCCACGGGAAACGTTTGCTAACCCACGGGAAACGCTTGCTAACACGCGGGCAACGCTTGCTACGCAGGTTACAAGTCATCTAAATATATTTGTTCTCGACATGACAAACATAGCGGCGCCTTGCTACTAAGTGGTATTTTGAGATAAAATGTCTTGCTCCGCTTTCACTTTGGTGTCAAGAAAGTTTCCCCGAGTTGCTGAGGGCGTGTTAAGGCCCGTTTAAAATTGCAATTTTTGTCGTGTGAGTCGCGGCGGTTTTTCGCGCACGTACGCGTCAACTCAAAATCTCTTATGTTAACTAAGTACGACTTGGCGCGACCAACCGTAATTTTTGTCGCGTGATGTTGCGGAGATTTCAAACTCTTTGTAACTGGATACAATTTGAAGAAATCGCACCGGAATTACATCTCGTTTACACTAGAGAGTTGGAATTGTAACTCGCGCGAGAAAAATCGCCGCTACAAATCAACAAAAAGGTGCAAAAAAAAAAAGGGCGAGCCTTTTTTTAGGCTGACAGTAGACAGAGCAGATTTCGTATGACTGAAAAGGCACGGAACAACAGCAAAATGCTCGGCGGCACAGCACAACAGCACTCACTCCGTGACCTTTTCACAGTTACCGAAATCGGCTCTATCGGAAGATTGCCATAATGTGGCGACTTTTTTAACAAAATAACTCCACGCGACTCTGATTGCACTTGTTCAGGGCGTATTAGACACGAGGAACAGAGGAAAGTAGCTAAAGAGGAAAGAGCACAAGAAAAGAGAGAGGAAGAGGCGTCAGTATTAGATGCCCACAGGGATTCTTTCTCTTCCTTTTATTACTTACTCTATTTTCAATATATGCTTGACGACGTTCATGCAAGCAAAAATCTCATATTTTACAAATTTCTTATACATTTATCACTAAATATATTAATTAATGTCTACATCTTTATAAATAATTAAGCATTGTGTTCGTAATTCCTATATCAGAAAATATCATCAAATGACAATTCTTTGTTTTTTTAATGTTACACTAAAAGGTACACTTTAAATTAAAAAACTTAAGAGTCCGTGAACTCATGAGACAAATGACTAAGGGCTTGTTTATATGAGACGAGCAAAAACTTTCACAGGAGGCAGACAGATAGACAGACGGATGGACAGACAATAAAAACATCAGACAATCAATATACAACATGACAAATTAAAAATGTGTCATTAAAATCGACCTATTCTTTTAAATAGAATCATTAAATACTGAAAATCTTGAAAGAATGTATCTAAATTATAAAATATTTGGAGGAATGCTATCTACTGCATCACAAAAAATGGCACAAATTCTATTTCTGAAAGGCATAAGACAACTTGGTAACATTCTCTCCTTCCTGATGGCGTTCATTTAGGAGAGTCTCATGAGCCTTTTCTTAGGCGAAACATTTCGCAAATTTCACCTTTTCGTGAAAAGACAATTAGAGAAAAATATCACGAACGAACGCTGCGAAAGTTAAAGGTGCCGAGTCCTCCAAGCACATATTTTGCCGACAATATCCGTTTGGTGCCCTGTTTCCCAGGGCTGTGGTCAATAGAATCTACGACTGCTACTGAATGAACAAATCACACGCTCGTACCTACACCCTCTACCAAGTTATTCTACAAGCTATTCCACTATGTCCTACCTACACTATGACGGCCTTGTATTAGTTCTTGTCCTGACTGACAGTCAGGGTAATGCAGAGTCTTGGCTTGTATGCCAGTCAGGGAGAAAGCATTACCAATCGCAGCTCGCATGTGTTCTGCAGTTAAAAAGCACAAGAATAGAGTTGGTAATGCGAGCCGGGGGAGGGAAATAAGTGGAAAATAGTGCCTTGGCATGCATTTGGCATCAGCTATTTATAAGATCTCGTGTTAAATTCCTAACCTGGGACCCATTTCTCAACGCAGTTGCCGGGCCCTAGCTTTGATATTATGTAATGGCCGGTGAGCCCCAAATAACTATGCCATAAAAAGTCGCGTATAAAAGCGATTATATTACTCTAGAACATACTAACTACAGATCTATACGATTTAACTAACGGTTAGGTGAAGATCTAAAGTAATCTACATCTCTATTCAAAGTCCACTCTGGTTGCAATACCACACCATTGAGAGGTTTGTGAGAAGTGGATGAAAGAGAAGAAAAGAGAGAGGATACAGTAACGAGCGAGTGGCGTAAGGCACGAGCTAGTGGAAATGATGACAGCTCGAAAAGAAATGCCGCTAGATAATGCGGAGCTAGTAAGCTTTAATTGAATTTGTTTCGGAGATTAAATAATAGTTTATTCTCAAAGCGATTAATTTATGAAGAAGAAACGCCTGAAATTACCTTAACGTATGATGATAACCCATTTACGCTAAGACACGAGTTTTGCAATCAGGTTTGTTTATTAACTATTTATTTGCTATACTTTGAATATAATCTAATTTTGAATTGTTCTTAAAATTTCTCTAGACGTATATTATTAGAACCCAAAGTTATCCGTGCGTGGTGCAGAAATTGCGAATACGAGCTCAAATAGCATCCTTCGCAGACATCTTGTTTTTCTTTTTTGTTTACGAAAAGTGGATTCCTGTGGTATTTTGGGAGAGAAAAGACTGGGGATGACTACAACGGGGACACGGTCCCGGTCTCTGCTCGTCGTCCGTGCCACAGCTGGCCCAAGGTAATACGGAGAGCAAAAAACTAAAACGCCAGAGATATCTGCGGAGGCGGCTAGAGTTGAAGTTAGGGATTGTGAACTTAGGGGTTATATTTTTTATAACCACAATCTCAGCATCCCTCGATCTGACTCATGGGATGGGCTAAAGAAATAATGTAAAAGGACCAAGCCCCTATGCTGAGGAATACCGTAGTCATCATTTGTACAGTGTTACCAAGTGTTAACCAGAACAAAATGTCTTGTATTCAAAAGTTCCTAAAATTTAGTTATTTCCCTTATACGCAGAGCTGCAGTTACATCAGTGTGCTTAGCATTGTATGTACGGCGTGTAAAAAGTCTACACAAGTCTGAAAATAACTTTGCAAGACCATTTGCCGAGAATTCCGCCGCTCCATAACAGAGGGATGATTATAAATTACTGGTGAGTCATAAAAAACGCAGCTTCTTTCCATCCAAATATTTGAGAAAACCACTAGCATACTATTACGAATCCTGCATTCTGATTGGCTCCACCAACCACTATCTATTGCGTAAAAGATCATACATTTCACCATCAGATAGAAGTAGTATGCTAGTGGGATCTTCTAAAACAATTCGACTATTCGTCCTCGTTTTCTAGAGTCCACTATGTCGGCTCGTTGACTATATTGACTAGTCGTAAACGTAGCCTAATTGCCAAATATAGCTCGACAGCTACTCAATTAGCCTCCTCCGCTTGAATTTGGCTCACCCCCTCCCCGCGGTTGTTCAAATTGACATCGCCACAGGAAACCCGCATAGCAAACTTTGCTCCAGAAGAGAAATAAATGCTCTGGGAGAACAACAGAGACGCCTGCGGAGGAGACTACTACTCCATATTAGCCTGGATATCAGTCGTCCCTGGATCATACTTCTCTTTGCGACCGGAGACGTCTGAGTTCGGCTCCAGATTTTCTCATCCATAATATAATCACTGCCAAGTAAAAAGCCGTCTTTTTGACGTTTCCAAGACAACGCGCCTTCTTCCACAGTTGCGGCGCGGCGCCTGAGTAGCCGTTTTCACACAAGAAACGGAAAACTCGTCCAGACGGAAAACTCGTCTTAGTGTGAAACCGGGACGAGACGAATTTTTGACGGGAAATCGTCCGAATTTATCCGTCTTATTTCTCCGTCGAAACAGACGATTCTCCATGGGCGATTTTCTCGTCGAGACGGGAAACGCATCTTGAATTCACGCTAAGACGGTGAACTGGACGGAAATTGCGTAATTCGCGCGGTAAAGAAACTGGGACTAGAAAGTGGACAAAGAATTGTGGGTAACAAACATGGCGCCGCGGGTGTACTAGGTAACCACTCAAATCTCGGCCCAGGTTCTTTCGAACAAAATGCATGATGTTTCCCGTCTGTATATGAATTCATCACGAATTCATATCAGACGAAAAACCCGTCATGACGAGTTTTCCGAAACGGCTAGTGATTACATACATAATGGATGAAAAAATCTCGTGGTGAATTCAGACGTCTCCTCTCGCATAGTGAGGTCAGTGAGGCAGGAGCGAAAGCGAAGGGACGAAATTCAGGCTATCAATATATTACATTTTTCATAATTACGTACGAGAATATATGTTATTGTGTATGACACATTACAATGATTTATACTCATCATTACTTTAGAAAAATATCTCTATATACCATATAAAACATACTCTTTTGGCAAATACCGGATATGGAGCTGAAACAACTGCTTTTTTAGGAGCAGCAATTAATAACGAAATGTTTTGAAGATCTGCCTGAGGCAATGAGAGCGAATTGAAAATTTACCTTTTCAAAAATGAGTGTGACCATTTCATTAAAAGGAATGGCGGCATTTTCGATCATGGATGTCTATCAAAATATATATTAAACATCTTCTTCCCATCCCTTCCCTAGAGAAGTATATATATATAAGTCCCAATATAAATATATTTCATCTGCACTCTGTGGTCATATTCACGTTCACGAGAATATATTTCAGACAGACATTGAAAAGTGAAAGTTCAGAAGGATTTATAGCGGAATGACTTGATGATTGATTTTGGTTTCTACTGATATATAGCCATGTAGTAACTCTCCCTCACATTTTTGGCGCGATAGCCAGATTTAAAATCGAGATTTCCTAACGAGCTACTACGCTTCATTTGCATCATAATGGACTCGGCTGACCTGGGATCCACCTTGGGCTTGTCACGCAACTTGCTCTCTAGCTTGGACCCACGTAACGCATTCACATACGCCATGTAACGCTTGTACTGCAAGGAAAGACGTGTTTGTCAGACCTGGTTCACACGAGTCCGGTACAAAACCGGACCGGTACAATTCCGTCGCGCGTTCATGGCGGGACCTGCGTACCGGACCGATTTTGGCACTGCTAGGTCCTGTGTGAACACTGTTGCAAAACGTGCCAGAATTGTACCGGTATCGTATGAACAGGCGGTACCGTAAAAGAATTGTACCGGTCCGGGCGATTTTTTTTTTACGCCCACTTTATGGCACTTAGAAATTTTAAGGCAAGTTATTGAGAAAAAAGGAAAAAGTATTCATAGTGCTGCGAACCCTCAATCCAGTGCAAATTACCTATTCATAACCCCACATCTTACACATGAGCTACGAGAGAGTTCGCAGGTCAACATTCTCCTTTTTATTCACTCATAGAACGAGAATATGTGAATCATAATGAATATTTATGCTAGCTAGCCGCCATCTTGAAGTGGGCGTAAAAAGATAAATTCGCCCGGTCCGGTTTTGTAAATTCAGCGGATGGAAATGGATACAGAAGTACCAACCTCATAATCTAGATAATCATGCTTTTCTTGCCATTCCTGGAAATGGGAAAAAGAAAAAAAAAAAGAACAGTGAACAATGAGGTCTGATGAGTGATCAAGACGATAAAACACACAATTCAACCAACCATTAGTTCCCTCGTGGGTCCGTCCCGAGGTTCGTCTTGTAAGCACTGGATAAGCTCATCTTGGTACTGTTTAGACTGGAAAAATAAATGAGTAAAAATAAAATAACTACAAGAAAATTAATAATTAAATTAAATCAAATGAATAAATACATAAAATGAAAATAATGAAATAGGCCGTGCGTTACTTTTGTAACGAAATAATACCACAGGCCTACCTTAGCATCGTGATGCTCAAGTTGCTTTGCCTGAAAAGAATAATTCCAAAGTTACCAGGGGCGTAGCCAGGGGGGGGGGGGGGGGGGGGCTTTCTCGGGAGATTTTCCCATACATTTACTGTATTTGCTGGAGGAAATTTGAAAATTTTCGTTCCATGTTTTCACTATCCCCCCCCCCAACCAAAATTTCTGGCTACGTCCCTGGTTACAAGCACTATTACAGTAAACCTCTAGACGAACTACTAGTCATGTAAACATCACCACAATGGAGTTTTCATTTCGTCCAAATTAATTTCTAAGGCGAACCTTTGGATGAAATACCAAGGGAATCGGGAAAAGGTGCCGCGAGAGTCGAGTTCATTTCTTCCTGGCCACTAGCGACCACTAAGAACTCCCAGGATGGCTTAGGAGGTTCTGACGTATATAGAGCATGCTCAGAGAGATTTTCTAACCATCAGTACTTACGAGTGATAACTTGGATTTGGAAAATGGTAAAACAGGGCGTTGAAATCGTTTACTGAAAAACAGAAAAGAAAGAAAAAAACACATTAGAATTTGGTAACAGAGCCATTCGCGAAGAGGCTACGACTCCAGGCTTGGCAGTTGTACCGATCGCTGTTTTGTTTAGTTGCATATCCGGGAGAGTCTTTCAGAGTAAAATCCTCAACCCTACCCATCAACCGATTCGGTTGAAAACATGGGTAGGGTTTTGAGGATTTTACTCTGAAAGACTCTCCTGGATATGCAACTAAACAAAGCAGACTCCTTCCCAGGAATTCCCAGTTTCCAAACAGACACGAGTCCTGGACTTGCCCTTTTCCAAGACCAAATACCCTAGAAATTGACTTTTTGAAAGCCGGGACCACCGTCCCCCGGAAGTTCCACGCTCCAAATACATCCCTGGAATATACGGTGCGAAAAATCCCTGCAATCAGCCTCCAAAGGAAAAAGACGTACAACGACCCTATGGGGGAGGGAGTGGGGGTATCCAGTAAGACTTTCCACGACCCTATAGGGGAGGGAGTGGGGTTATCTAGTAAGACGTACCACGATCCTATAGGGGAGGGAGTGGGTATGGGGGAAGGAGTGGGGTATCTAGTAAGACTTACCACGATCCTATGGGGGGAGGGAGTGGGGGTGCCGAGAATGTAGCTGCCACTTGGTTGATTGCCGAGATCCATCCATTCATGTCAGACCGACCCCTGTAGAAAAATGTAACACAATCTGAATGATTGATTTACTGAAATCACGAGGTGTGACCCATTCCACACAGCAAAGTTCAAGTTAATGACATTTTTTTTCAGTTTAGTTATGGGATGCTCTATACAAATTAACGACAAATTGTATAGAACTAATGAGAAAGCAACCCGGCAAGTTTGCTTATCGACTAGGGTTATGGTTATAGGGTCACAGGGGAACGTATTCGAAGTGCTACTGTTTCAAAAGGCAACGGCCGTTTAGACTACTTGCAGTCCGTTCTTTAGCGAACGTCCGTAAATCGGACGTCATAGTCATAGTCCTACATTGCAATTTGTTTGCGCGCTCGTATTTTTAGCTCCTCCAGCGAGACCCGTGGCGTTGTTTCTCTTGTGAATTAGGACCTTCCTTCCATTTACGGACGTTCGCCAAGAAGGGACTGCAAGCAGGCGTTTACAGAAGGGAAATGTGAAATGGAAGGCAAGAGGGAGGGGAGGGAGGGGGAGATGCTCTGCTACCTAATTACCTGGCCTGGAAGAGAAATTCCCTCCAGTCAGCAGTGACAAACTTGAAGACGAAGGGTCTTTTCTTGTAGTCGGTAGCTCTACTTGCCATAGAGTGGTGCACGCCAAGACAGTTCCGCGTGTTGTCAAATGAGTTCACTTCATCGGGCTATTCAACAAAACACGAAAGGTTTACACAATCCTGTGCTTGACTCATTTTCGTTTACTGCGGGTTTCAGATGATAATTTTGATCTTCTCATTCTCATTGATCTTACATTCTCATTGGACGCCCATTTCTATCAGCCAATCAAATTTTGAGCTAAACGCAGCTGTGTATGAAGTGATCACGTGCTCAGCGCGTGATAGTGACAAAACTTGGCTTACAAAAAAACAGTCACGTGTTCATTGAGTGATAGTGGTCGTACTTGGCTTGGATGGGGAAACCATTCAGCTTCTAATTTTGTAACTTCTCTCGTTTATGATTTGTCAGAATTGTTGCCGAGGTAACAAACGCAAGCCCTGGCTAAATGAGACAACACTCCCAATGGAGTGGCTTACAAACCTTGTGAAGAAATAAAACCATCCCTCTTAGAGTGCCATAAAACGGGACCCATTTCCGCTTCCAAGCTGAGGCTGTGGAAAATTAAAAAAAAAGTTTGTATGGATCAGAAGACCAATGTTTCCACGATTTCAGCTTTTTGTCTGGTAAAAAGCAAGTCCACATACTCTTTTTGCCTTCCGATTCCATGGTGACTTTTCGATACAACAGACCATCCTTGAAAACCTTGTCCTTTTCATTGACTTTGATCTGTAAATAAGCGCGTCAAAACATAGTGAAGGGCGTTAGTGGTAATTAAAAATGATAAATTATGCAAACTATGTACATTCCAAAAGATGCATTTAATTAGGAATCATAGTTAGATTACCTCCAGGTAAGGGTTGACTGGAGAGGCCTGCCGGGAAACAAGGAGTTATTAGTCTGGAGTGAGCTTGAATCAACCTGCCCCTTGTAATCACTTAGTCTATCCTTCATCACTTAGTCTATCCTTCATGTGTAATATGGCTTTACATAAAAATCACAAAGGGACATCGCACTGTAAAATACCATTGGACTTACTCGGATTCCGTTAGCATTTCTTGTTAATTTGGGTGTTGCAGTAGGAGTATCAGATGGCTTTCTGTAACAGGAAAATAATTATATGCTGGTAAACTTGACAATAAAACGGATGTTAGCGCTCTCAGTAATCGGCTAAGGTAAACTAGATATATAAATAAATACTTACTCTCCAGACCATTCAAGAGGATTACTTCTTATTTCCTGGTATATCAACTGGAAAAACAAAAACAAATTAGACAACCAAGTTCACGACAAACATTTTGAATGGTGTATGGGTACAGCAAAAACATACATGATTGATTTTGTGAAAAAAAGAAAGTACCTCACCTTGAGTAACTCCTTGGGGAAATCTTTGCCATCGCACAAACCAGACATGTTGTCCAGGAATTGAGCCATGGTCATTTTCCGGCCAATATTCTGTCAAATATTTAAACAAAAACTTTATTTTGTTTAAATATTACGGACTATATATTTAGTGGGCAAAACAAAGTAATAAATTGGGAAATACTAGCCAGTGATGTAAACTGTTATTTAAAACTAAAGTAAATTTCATTGTACAATGCAAAAAATATGACAAAGATTTTCTAAAGGGTAGTAGGTTCTATTAATGTCTGGCTTATTTTCGACAGAGGGAGGGGGGGGGGGGATTTCCATACAAATTACCATTACTAATATATGTTTCAGATGTTTAAACTCCAGAAGGGGGCAAAGGTATACTGGATCTGATATAAGATCTGTTTACGATTTAAGGAGCTATTTAACAATTATTCCTCGAGCTGGAATGGGCTATTGAATCAGAGGCCATGAGGGTGAGAGGAATAAATGTTTTAGTCAAATCACACTAGCAGGTCAATTTTTATAGCCAAAGATGTTTTTTGGTCTGGTCACTTGTCATTCAAATCTGACAGTTTTCGCTACTAGTAGGCTATAACTTATAGCCTACTAGTAGCTCAGCCAATCAGAACACAGCATTGACAATAGACCACTAGTGTGATTTGACTAATGATGATTACCTCGCCATGATGATCTGTGTTTAGCAGCAGAATGGCACAGACAAGAGTGTGAACAGCATCTACAACATGCAAATCAAACATTTGATGGAAATAAATATCAATCATCAGGTGGGGGCAGAAATGAGCTAATTGTTGATGGCAATTTCTATGGCAATCTCTTAGTGATTCATTGTTGACCTCAGGTTTGTCAGTCTCCTTGGAGTACTGTTACAAGTTATCCATGTAAAATATGGCTTTTTACTTTTACTTCACGTTACTTTACTGTGTGAGCAGCTAGCGATCATCCCGCCATAACACTACAGTATTTTCTCTTCTTCTCCAACCTTAGCCATGGGGGGGTTCGGTGCACACAAAATCATCTTCTTTCCAATGGCTGGATGTACCACCAAAGGGATTGTCTGGATTAGCTTATCAGACACTCGCCACTTAAACCCCCATAGGTAGATAATTAGCATGAGGATTTGATTTTATTCTCAAGCCATTTTAAATGGACTGAACAAGCAAATGCAAGTTACAATGGTATGGAAACCGAGCATTTTCAATATGTTTGAGTAACCAAGATATGGGAAATAAGATAACACCATTTACCTGCGGATCCATATTCAGGCCTGTTGCACTGGTAATATCTGTCTGAAAAAGGAATAAGAATTCTCTCCCTCTCTTGAGTTTCTCCAGTTAGCAGGAATGTCCTGATAAATATCCGCAATGCTTCCACTATTGAGAGACCAGTAAAGTCAAACAGTTTACAGTACTCCACGGCTATGGTCTTGCCGAATGTAGTGCTGAAATGAGAAGAAAAAATAAACATATGTTATGGCAACCTTAGTATTTAAAAGAGCTGATACAACTGTACCAGTAGCTGACTTGACTGGACTTCACTCCATTCCATACCACTTCACTCCATTTTCCTGTCCAAGGGGATTCATTAGAGGTGGTCCCCTGGTACCACTGTCCCTTTTCTTTGATGGTACTCGGCAACTTCTTTGAGGGTTGCCCATATTTTTTTTCCGGCACATTCAGCATAATTTCCTAAGAATTTGCAGTACAATTTCTCAGGGGGACCTACCAACTTTACCATCTATCTCAAACATTACAGAAATCCCTGTTTCTGTATAGACATCATAAGAAAGTGTTTATACAATTAATGAACATCTGAAAGACTCTTAAACTTACTTTTTATAGAGTTCTGGAGCAACTTGATCCTTGGTAAACCCATCCAAGTTATACAGCCTGAGCGCCAAGGCCCTGGGGCTCTCAAAAGCAGTCTTTTGTGGCCTCCCAGGTGACACTGAAGCCTCCGAGGATGTTTCGCTACAAAGTCTATCATCTCTTGATCTAACTACACTACCATTACCTGTATGCAAACCTGATGAATGACTCGGTGGAAATGTGAATTCTATATCTGGCTGTGTAGTCCTTCCTGTATTTGGTGGCAGTGAGGTTGCTTTTAGTTGAGGTATTGCACTAAGAGAATGGTGTGCAGCATACGGATGGCCTGGTAAACTAGTCCCACTTGCCGTTAATTGAACATTTTTACCACAATTCCTACATTTGATTTTTGTTGGACTCCTAGGCCCACTGGTGTCTCTATTTAAACCTACTGGATAACTAGCTAATAGTGTTGTTCCTCCACAATTTGGGCAACTCTTGGGTAATGAATTCATATTGGAAGTTGATATACTAGTTTCTGAGTGACTTTTATCTTCAGGAGAATTATTTTGCCGTTCATGTTCATCACTCTGTTTCTTGACTGGTAATTTCTCAAACGTTTTTGGTGGTGTCCCATCGACTGGGAAGTAAGTCATCAGTCTGTATGGGTCATCATTTATTTTTGTGGGAGAATATTTCCCATCTGCACCCTCATCATATCCCATAATATTTTGCTTCCCTGCTATTCTCAGTTCATCAGCACTTGCTCCTGTAGTCTTTCTCATGTCTCTTGGGACATTTATCTGTTGTGTTTGGTATCTGTTTGTTTTTCTGTGGAGGTGTTCTGTGCTTGCTCGTTGCCGTGGCCCTAATGGAGCTGATGCCGTGCAATGAAGCTTGGCTTGGTATAGTGGTATCTTAGGGTCAGCTACTGTAAATGATCTCAGATATGGCCTGGCACGCTCACGGGCTCCAGAATCTGAGAAGAACAAAATATGATTGTATAGTAACATTAATGAATCAATATAGTTCAGTAATCAAGCAGCCATTTTGACTCCTGGGAGCAAGCATAGAAATGTCAATGACGAATTGTACAGCATGATAGCTTTTTCCAGGGATTATTCGAAATTATCAGCCTTTACAGGGGCTTTTATGGTAGATGTGTTTTTCAATAAATATCAATAGCACAAAAGTTAACAAAAATGCACCCTCAAAGCTGTAAACACTATATAGAATCCTATGATATCTCTTTTTTGTGTAAATTGAGGACGAGATATCATAGGATTCAAGTATATTCAAAGCGTTCAGTCGGTAGATTCCGCCGAAAATAGCACTCAAAAAGGCGATATCGCCCTTGTCGCTGCGCGACTCGTGGGATATCGCTTTTTTCGTGCTATTTTCTTGGCAGAATCTAGCCTCCTGAAGCTTTGATTAATCCTATAGTATTCCTAGTTTGCACTCTAAGTAATATAGCAGTAATGATTTAGTTACATGATTAATATAGCTTTAAATAGTTTTTCCATCGTTCATTTTATCATTTTAAATTAAATTATAAAGTACATTAGAGATTATATATACAATGAATTTTGCACTATAGAAATAATAAAATTATTGCTGGCAAAAATGCCTCGGCAAGAATCACTGGAATGGCTAAGAATTAATAGTTTATCAAATTTAGAGCTTGTATTAACAATTTTGTTATTTAACAACTGTGACAACAGCCTTGGATGGGAAGTTAGTAGGCCACAGTTCTTACTGGTATATCATATGTTTTATAGAATTTGTAACTTACTTAAACTAAAATGATGAATAACAAAGAACATTTTATAAAGGCAGTAAAACGTGTAATAGTTAAAATATTTTTCAATGCAGGTAATCCTTACAAAACATCAGGGAGGCTAAGCTTTGATTAGACAAGAATGGTGCCAGAATTGAAGTAGAATAAAGGAAGAAGCAGAGGGCTGTTCAGTATCCTTAACATGATATAAAAGGAATATATTTGAGTATGTGTACAAGCACATATGCTAAACAATACCCAGGAAAATAGATATGTAAAGCTAAGTCATAATAACAAAGGAAAACACAACCTCAGACAATGGAATTTGAAGTCTAAAGTTTAGCCTTCAGATTCCCTTGAAATTAAAACTATTACATATAGCTAAAGCAGGCAAATATAAATTGAACGTGAAGCTAATAGTATATAATAACAACAAATAGCTATCATTATTGAACACTGTTTGCTGACTATTTCAGATTTACTCTAAACTACTGTACTCTGCTTCATGAAGGCATTATATTTACTGGGAACACTCAATCCTCAACTACATGCTTCAGTAAGATTATCTATCAACAAAACAAATGATCATCTGGTAGGAAACAAATTTCTTGGTGAGAAATAATAAACAACGAGCCCTTTACCTTGGTTTCTCTGCTAGAGGACCTAGAGCTATGTGGATAAAGCAAACAGAAGACCTTGCTTGGAGTCAGTTAATATCTAACTTAGAAATCTTGTCTAGATCGTGTTACATGTCATGAGGGCAAATTGCCTTGAGCAACAGCAGTAGAATCAAATTTCCTTTTATATTTTGACAAGGAAAACATGATCTTTCAGCAACTGAAAGAGTGGACTTCTAGGTTTCTAGCTATAACTCAAAAGCTGAAAGGGACCATTGTAAATAATATAGTTATAATTCATCACCACCTACAATTTTCAAGGTATAGACAGGAAGCAATAATATGATGTTATGTTTTTATTATGAAGAGAATTTTCCTGTAACTTGAGCTGCAAACTGAAAAGGATGTGGAAAATAGAATGCATGTTGATGGCTGTTGAAAGCCTTACTACAAAAATAACATAGTTGTCTCCAGTGTCTGAATCTCAGACCAACCACTTTGGGAATAATAAAAATAATAAAAACAGCCCTTACATTTGCAAATAAAAAGTATGTATGGAAATGGGCAGGAAATAATAATCAGAGACTAAATTACTTACTTAAATACATTATTATTTTAGTAAGGAAAGTTGTGAGATAGTAATAACAATTCTTGGAAATGACTAAAATAATATAATAATTGCATATTTAACAGCATTCTCATACCAATACGTGTTAATGCAGTTTGATCAAAGAGCAGATATACAACCCATGAGAAAATCACTAAAATTTCAGAGGAACATAATTTATGTATAGAAATTCAAAACTGCAAGGCAGCTAAAAAAAAGAGTACTTCAAGATATCCTGTGAGCAATGATTTCCTCCTCTCTTAGGCGTGTGTTCAACGTAATTTTTATTCACTGTTATCATTTTTAATTTAATTCTGATTTGAGTGCAAGCAGCTGCATAACAGGAAGCAAAACTGTTGGAATTTGATGGGCAAAGGGAACATGTTTGCAGAACATAAAATCAGGAAATAAAAATACAATTCCCATACACATAAATTAAACCTGCTGTTTTCTATTTTATTGTACTGGTCCATTTGAAAATCATTGCTAGGAACTTCTTTAGCAATAGTTTTTGAGGATGGCAACAAATTTGGCCAGAAGCTCCTATTCGTATACATAATTACACAACAATTCAATTCCATTGGAGTGCTTTCTACAAAATGTTTCTTACCTTAAAGCAGAAAAAAAGATACATAAACTGTACTGCAATTGCCTTGAAATCTGCAGCCTCTATTGTCTGAAATGTGTAGTAAAGCCAGCTTATCCTAACTTTGGGACATCTCTAACACATTTCTATTCCTGGTGTTGTTTATTTCTCATCTACGTGTGTTCAATAAGTGTGCTATGAATACTAATGAAGGCCAATATATTAATGTAGACAGGAAATATAATGAACCAGAATAAATTATGATGATGACTTGGGTGAATCTCAAAGAATAGTGATATTTCTCTATTTTCATAGTATTTTGTGACCATCTGCAAAACAACACATGAATTATTCAGCTACATTGTACATGTAGAGTAGACATCAAAGAGCACAATTATGCACAACCAGTCATATTTAATCAATTGATGATTGGGCTAGACAATATGTTTTTCATAACCATGTGAATATGCTAGTAAGGAAGATATTAATAATATCATTACAATATGCAGTTAATTGCTTTTTGCCTGAGGTTAATGCACCACTGATTGAATTTACATGATTTTGCAAATTGGACTCTCTAATGCCAAATTCAAACTGCAGCCTATATAGTACCAGAATAAATACTTTGGTATTCAATCATTTTGGATGGGGAACATATTTGAATTGGTTGCCATATCATAATGGTGTGCAGGGCAAGCTAACCAAAATCAATCCCACTGGAAAGAGCAGCCCTAAAAGAAATAAACTAAACTTGCAGGGACATCCAATAATTTGAAAACTGTAAAATGTCATCACATCTCAATTTGACATGTGACTAAGCACTGACTGATTGACTGAAAGTCATCAAGTCTTGGTCATGTGACAATTGTTTAGACGTCACATGACAGAAATTTGCAACCCACAGGCTTGAACTCGATTGAAACTCAACCTGTTTGGATAGTATTTTTTATATTAGGCAAGTATGAGCTGAACAATCAGGATTCTGAGGTGCATGTTAAATGTTGTGAGATTTCAAGATTCGGAATATTATCTTAAGACTCTGGATTTTTTAGGGACACATGGTCAATCCATATTTCGATGTAAATAAAGATAGACATGTACACCGGTATTATTATTGGTGGTTTTCACATGATGTCATCAAAATGGTAACTTCTAAACTAAAACACCTACAGAGATGTTCTTTCGTTGTCGACTACAACTCTACTGAAGGAGTAGTCACACCAAATTTCGGCACCTTCTGCCACGTAGTTTCGGAGATATACATGTGCCGTATTTCACTCAATTTTCTCAGTTCTAACAATCTAGGCAAACCAGCATGCTCATATCCTACCATTCCGACAAGATTCGTGTTGATATGATCCGTTAAATAGCCATTTTGGAGAGCTGGTAATTTGGTCATCATGTTGGTGCTCATCTCCTTGGGCACCAACATGGCGGCTTCATACATGGTGCAAGTTCATTTCCCTATATTTTGCTCGAAAAACACTCAATCGGCCCCAAATTTACACAGGAATCACAATTTTATGTCCTCTTTACAGTTCATTTACCTTTACAGCATTTCAAAGTATATTTGGGGAGATAAATTTAGTCATGTGACAACTGAAAACCAAGAATTACATTTTTTTGTCTTTTTTACCTTCCCTTAGTCTCAGTGCCAGTTCATCTGATGATTCCTTGATACAATGCACAACTGAATGATAACCACAGCAGAAAATATTAGAATTACACAATAATTATATTACACAATAATAATATGTTGTTTATCTGTACCTTCATTGGTTGATAGTTGAGTTATAGGTTTTTCATTGACTTCTAATATCACATCACCAGCAAAAACCTGAGAAAAGAAATGAAAAAATGAAAAGTAAGTGAGACAAGGGAACTGGTGACATGGAAGTATTAATGACAACACCTAGCAAACAGCTGGCATTATACAGAATTTCCTACTTTCCAGAAAAAAAAGCCAAGCGGTTAAGTTTTCAAGTCTGATTTGTATCAGTGGTATGAAAACCCAAAATTTTCATGTAACCTGGATGACTATTGTCATGCAACAACTCAATATGACTAACGGGAATCTGATGGCTGATTCAGACTGGCCCTTCACAGTCATCTGAGATAGAATAACACAACTGGGACAGGATAAAAAAATTGTGGTTTTCTTGCTGTCATTTCTGATCCTTTCCAAGTCGCATTAACCATTCCATATGACTTTGCAGAATTTGCTGTGTGTTGAATAAATTTCCCTGTCATCTATTTTGGATTCTATTGTTTAATGAGATGTGTATGATTTAACATTCTATTTCACCAACATCTATAGACTGAGCCAGCCTCATTTGATGGATTGGATAACTAGGTAGGATGCATTGGCAAAATGCCAGAGCTTTAAGACTACTATGCAACTCTAGGTTTTCAAAATTTGCATCCTTGGATATTTCTTACATAATATTTGTCACATTTCATACAAAACCTCCAGATTTCTTATCTTTGGGAGTTGATAGCTATTTACTGATGGGATTCTGCTATGTTAGATTCTGCCAGACTATAGCTGAAAGCAGTGCAGTTGTTGGGATTCATGGTGTTTATTTTTATTAAAAGTAAAATGCCTTTCTGTCATAAAACTTTGTGGTCACAAAGTGCATCTATGGGATGCTACATTGCACCAAAACTTGAGTGCTTTCTTGAGAGAAAGCACCATCCCCTCTTACCTATAGAAGTATTGTCTAGACATAAAGACAAAACAACAATTAGACATGTGAAGGTCAAATTTCCCTAAAATTATATTAAATTGCCTTGCTAGGAGTAATCTTGACATGAGAATTCATATGCTAATTTTGGAAACCAATATACTTTAATATCCTCTAAAATCAAAAGTAAATGTTTACTTTATAATACAAAACATTTGAAAATTCTGTTATTAATTGAAGTCAAAGGCTAAATGGGATTTACATAGGATATTTGGATTGGAGAAATGATACACAGCTTTTATTACCACTAAAGTTTTCGGTTCTATTATTTTCTCATGCTAGACAATTGTGTATATAATGGTGGGAGGGGAACAAAAGGCATAACTGGTTTTGTTTCTAAAGTTAAAGCCAGACAAGGCATTGATAATCAAATGAGACATTGGTATAAACAATCTTGAATTGAGTGAGTAATAGAAGATCTTAAAAGCAATACAAGGAGTAATAGTGTCTCCATTACATATTTATCCCTCAAGTATAGCTTTTAAGAGATGTAATTTGAAGCTCTTTATAAATATTGCAGAAATTCTGACATTTTTAACTGGAATATTTCAACACCCTCTTATCAGCCAGTTGTTGTGCCAGGATAAACAGAGAATATTTCAAAACCACAGCCCTGTCTTGCACTTGTACTTTGGACTAAAAATCGCGCCTTGAATTCAGAAATCCAGCTGTTTTAGCGAGTTATCAATTGAGATGGCAAATTAAAATGGTTTGATACGGTTTTGTAATAAGTACCCTGACAAATTACACTATTTTGACTTGAAAATTTGAGTTCACCGGTAAGATTGATTTTAAATTCTCTGGTCAAAGACTATGGGCTATTTCCGATTGGGAGCGAAATCCAGCGGCTAATCGACCTTTCAATAAATTCTGATGAATGTAGAATACAACTGTAATATTTTCAATGATTGTATGAACTAGAATTAGGTTTTGTAATACGAGCTATTTCGATGCTCTGTGTGAGACCTACTGCACAGCAGTTCGAGACCGCATTGGTAAAATTATTCCGCAAAATCTCAATAAAGCAAACTCTTCCGTCAGTGACAACTTGTCTCCCTTATTTGTCATGTCACTAGAGTACGTTAAACGCGTTAGAAGGTAAAATGACGAAAGAGAAACAAAATCTGAGGGGATTTTCTAGAACGATGGAGATTGGAGTCGTCGTTCGACCAGCTCGTAACAAGAGTTTGTCTTCTCTCACCTTTCCACTCAAATGTGCCGCTCCATTTTGAACCACAGCACAAACCATTGGTGGTAAATGTGTATCTACTCCTCCAATAACGCTAAAACCAAATCCTCCTATTGCATGGCGCTCTAGTTTGACAAATCTATCCATGTCTTGTGCTTACTTCTCATTTCTCCCTCGATGTCGCGCTCGGTTTAATTCGGCAACTAATCGTGACAGACAACCGGGTGACATTCGGCTTTCCGGCCGCGCCCGACATAAACCGACTTGGTTCCGAACAGCATCCGGTATTGCTTCCTTTGTTATTACTATTTGTAATATCGTTTATTGCTTACGCTAAAACAATAGAACGGTTCAGTCTGATTAAATTTTATCAAACAGTGAAACATAAACTTGTTGTTATCGGTTTTGTGAAGTTTGGAAATTTCCCGACCTCAAGTACGAACAAACAACGGAAGCCCGAACGCGCCCAATGCATCTCGGGTTGACAACAAAATGGCGGTCTGTTGTGAGGGCGATTAACGGCTTGTAGCTCGTAAAAGCCCTGTTTTTACGCTTCCGCTCATCCTGTCATTTCTACCGAAAGCCTTGCCGTATCCCATGTATCTGCTCTACATCTTAGCCGACTGGAAAAGCAGGGGTATTGTTACGGAGGAATTTGTAGTGTATTTGTTTATACTGTTGTTGACTTTGCTGCAGGTTCGTTGACCGGGAGTTTGGTGTTTATCACGACTGTAATCGAAAGAAGAGGTGCGTTGCTTTTAAAGCAGTTTCAAAATGACGGCTGGAATGATAAAAGTACCGAGTATTATGCCGTTAAGGGCGCCGGAAATTGGTCGTAAGAACATTATCCACTCAAATACACCGATAGAACTTCGCACAGAAACGACAGACACAATTATTTACTACACAATCAACGGAATGAAGCCAGAGCCATTCAAGCAAATAGGCCCCAAGTGCACCTACAGATATAATAAGCCGTTTGTACTTGGTGAAGGGAAAAGAACTGTTAAGGCTCTGGCAACCTCATCGGATGGGACTCGAGAAAGTTCTATTGTTACTAAAACTTTTATTGTGGAGCAACCACCATTTTCAGTTGAAGATGGCGAGCTACAACAAAGTATGCAATCACTTAGATCAGTTTCCACTATTGGAAACCGTGGAGATAAGGCAACTTTTATGGAGGAGTACTTAGGAAGCCCTTCAAGCAGAAACCTTTTGGACTCTAAGAAAACACGTTTTGCATCTACGGATGCTTGGGGGAGTGTTTCTAAGCGACAACTGACATCAACCCCAGATGGAAAGGGCTATCGTGAGGAGGGATCTAACTTTCGGAAGCCACGTTCAGAGCCAAGGTTTATGTCAACAAGATTTGGTTCTAATAAAGCAACCATGGCAACCCCTGATCAGTCATTTGCTAGCATTGATGGAGAACTTAAAGAAAAACATAGTCCTGAGAATAAAACACAGGTGACAAAACGGCAACAAGATACAGACTATTTGAAGTGTATCTTTTGTTTTGCAGCAAGGCCTTCTGACCCATTTGCCAGATTCTGTGCAGAATGTGGTTCCCCTCTCCCACCCCTCCCTCAGTCACGACTCCCTCCCCCTGAAGGTGGCAAACTTGTGATGTGTGTCTCCTGTCATTCAATGGTTCCTGTGAATACACGTATATGCATTGTCTGTGAGACACCCATGGCTCCCCAATGGCAGCCTCAAGCAAGTAAAAAGCTTCTAGCCAAGCTGGTTTGTACAACATGCGGTACCGCAAACCCACCAGACATGGATGTCTGTGTGACTTGTGAAGCACGGCTGCTGAGGGATGCTAAGAAGATTTTCTCTGGAACAAGTGCCCGGCCCATTCCAAAGGGTGAGATGGGTAGCTTTATAACATGCTCTAAGTGTACAAGGGTGAACAGTAGTGATGCAAGGTACTGTGATTGGTGTGGCGAGAAACCATCACTTTATTTGACACCAATTATTTGCTCACGATGCGAAGCGTCCAACAAGCCATTCTCAAGGTAACATTTTTATGTGAAGTTTAGGGTTAGGGGGATCCTTTAAGGATGGAAAATGGATAGTGAGTGAGTGGGTGATGTACAATACAATACAATACAATTTATTTCAGCATTCCCATGTACATATGGTATAGATAGATAGATAGAAACTTTATTTCTGTGTCAAACCACCTAGCTTGGGTAGAAAACCCATACTAATTTGGGGACAAAAAAAGAATGAAAAATATAAAATATAGAAATATAGAAGAATAATGTAACAAATATTAAAAATATAGTGCTAGTGTACTATCTACAATATTTACAATGTTGTTTACAATATACTAATTAATGGTATTGCCTTTAACATAAATACTAATGATCAGCAGATTACTGACAAGAAATGATGTTATCATGTCCAAAATTGCAGGTTCTGTAACTCATGTGGTTGTACTATGGAGCCACCGCCAAGGGTGACACATTCTATGTCTACAAGTGTCATCGGCATGTTAGTTGAGAAGGACACCATACAGGAGAGGTTTGGACATGTGGACAGTGCAACATGGCTACCGGTGAAAATGCCAAGCTCATTAGCAGAGAAAACTGATAAAGGTATGATATACAGCATAAAGCAGGTTAATAAAAAGTGGATTTTGCTTTGAACTCCAGGATTTACATTTAATGACTGACTGGAGAAAACATTGACTATCGATCTTAATTATGATGTAGATGGAACCATAAGTGTTTAAAGTTTGTGTGACAATCAAAGATCAGAGATATTGTAGTGTATGCCTCCTCCTGCTGTTCAATTGATTTTCACTATAAGGTAAGAAAACAGAGATTTATAAAGAAGGGAACATTACATTTTGCTTCCTTCATGCTTGTGTCTATGCTATGGTCTCTGTTCTTTGATTTTTCTTGATCTGTCCTAACATCTGTGTCTGCATCTCCATCTCTGCTTAGGGGCCGACCATTTAACTTCTGGGGGGGGGGGGGGGGGGGGGGGGGGGGATTTTGAAAAAACATTTGCTGGGGCCGAAAAAAATTCCTACATACCAAAATGGTGACTTAAACCAGGGCTGCTTAAGACCCTTCTTTCTTATTGGAAAAAACTTTCTCGTAGAAAAAAGGTAGAAAAAAAATCTTGCAAAAAAAATCACCCACCCCTCCCCTCAAAAGTTAAATGGTCGGCCCTTACTTAAAACCAAGGTTAAGGGAAATTTGTGAAAAATGGCCAACATCACCATACCTTTTATAAAGTATGACCCCCTCAACTATCCTCTGACTACACCCCTAACTTATTTAGTGTGTTCTGTAGTGTGCAAAAATAAACCACATTGTCTGTATATTTTACAGCCACCTCCACTGTTGGCCTGTTTTACCCCTCCTCCCAAGCCCTGCAAGCCCAGACAGACAGTGACAATGTAGAGCGGTCACGCTCAGAAGCTTCAAGAGACAGGAGACCAGCCCTAGCAGCTGTCAGCCCTGGGCAAGGTTACTGGAGGCAGCAGATGGAACACATCTGCTCCCATCTGCGAGCTCATGCACAGAATAACCCTGATTTCCGGAGCATCATTGGAGAGCCACGCCTTGGGAAGATTGTCACTGCTGCCGTGCATGAGGATCTACATGGGGAAGAGGTTACTCTGACAGTAACATATGCTCGCAGGGATGGGAAAGAGTCCTGGAAGGAGAGGTCCAAAGCTGTGGCAGATGGGATCAAGGCATTGACTTTAGGAAGCAGAGAAGACTTAAATGCTAGCCAGAGCAGCTTGCAGAGCAACCAGAGTAGCCTACGGAGTGCCCAGAGATCAAACAAGACTAAGAAAGTCATTAAGAAGAAAACAAGGAGAATACCAATAAGGGCCCCAAGCTAAAAGATTGTGAGAAACAACTGATCAAAGAGTTGGGTCCAAAGGGACAAGGGAGTGAAGATGAAGTGGAAAGACTACTGGATGAGGGTGCAAATCCTGACTGTGTGACTTCTGATGGCACACCACTTATTGTCTATGCAACAAAGCACAAGCACCTCGACTCTATAGGACAATTAATTAATGCAGGGGCAAATGTGAACGCTAAGGACATGACCAAAGGGAGCTCCGCCCTCCATGCGGCAGTGCTACTAGGGCCGGATGGGGTTAAGTATGTGGATACACTGCTTGGGATGGGTGCTAAGGCAGATGTTAAGAATGATGCTGGCCAGACACCTTATGATTTGGCAGTGTCTTCTGGACACGACTCAATTGCACAGAGATTCACTGCTAATGTGGGAGACGAACTGCTGCAGAAGCTGACCAAACCACAGAAGACAAAATACACAGCAGAATAGACCCACATTAATATTACTTAAAAATATCTTATACTCATCAGGAAATAGAATCGAGAATTAGATTCAGCACATCTGTATTTATACTGAAACTGCAAAGTTTGAGAAGAAACTGGCTGAGATATGAATTGTCAAAACTTAGTGCTCTGGCTTATTTTTTTTTTAAAGAAATGTACGGGCAAAAACATTAAAATGAGGCTGAGCAGGCATCGATGCTCTACCAGCATACATTTTCTTGCAAAAATAATCCATAAAATGAATCACAGGCAATATTCTTGAACACTTTTTTTTCCAAACTTTACAGTTTTTTCTAATACGGATGTGCTGAATTTAATACTGGACTAAGTATGAGATATTATTAAGCCATATTAACGTATTAAAAGTCTATAGGTAGTTTGGCTAATGTAAAATTACATACTTAAGACATTTATTTCCAGGGACCAGATAAAAGTACTAGTCAGTGTAAATGACTTGATGTTTGGCTGGAGGAAAACAAAGGCCTCCCAGCACCAGCACATGTTGAATCACATGATTTGATGCGTTTATTTAGAAAATATTCTGATAATTCAGTAGCACAGGGAAAGATGTAAACGCTTTTTCAACCAGTCCTGCAGTTAGATTTCGTCCCGAATGTGTTTTGAGTTTCATGGCCGTGTTTTTATAAAGAGAAAATAGTCTTAAAATATTTAAAGGATATTTTTATTGAAGGCTTGGAGAATATTTAAGTTGTCGTGCAGGTTTAGTAGGTTAGTACTGCCAGCGGTTTCCTTTTTACGCCCTTATCGAAAAGTTTTAAAATGACGTTCATGTTTTCTAGGCTAGTGAGGAGATTTTATATTAGGTTGTGTTTCTGTAAAAACCATACTAACCTCTACTAACTATGGTAAAAACCAAACGCCATTCTATACTACTTCGAAAGTAACGTCATTTGATGTTAAGATACAATTAATATATAAGTTATACTATTTTTTAAATGTACTATAACAGAAAGCCATGTTTGAAAACGTTAGTTGAGTTTCTGTTGAGCTTCTAGTGAACAGCATGAATGAAACCAAGGCTTGCACCACGCCCAGTTTGAATGTAATGTTTTTTTTTGTTTCGACGACCATTGAATTTGGTATTCAATATATTTTAATGTACCAGTAGATCGTGAAATCACATAATCCGCCAGCTTATTCACCTATTGTACAAATCCAAATATATATAATAAAATTGAAGCTTAATTATGAGTACGACTTTGTAAGCTTCTGCTCATCGTTCGAGGTGAAATATTTTAATCTGCGTCACGTAAGCCATGAGTAGTTAATTAATAGTCATTAATAGTTAATGTTTCCAATATATAAAATCTGCGGAACACCTTCATGAAAGTTGAAACACACGCCTAAATCGAGGAATGCTCACTGGCACTTAGAATTTTTTTCTAAACAAGCGCACACCTACAGAAGTGAAAAAAGAATTTTGAAAATCATCAGGGCTCGAACCTGTAACTTTCCAGTCTCTATACCCTAACCCTAACCACTACGCTACCAGTGAATTCGCTGGTTCGGACAGCTCGTTTTATTGATTACGTACCTTAATAGTATAAATCTTTAATAGAACGAGGCATATACTATAAAAATATACTAAAACGATGTATTAACCCTTATCCTGACTAGTAGTCTTGATAGTTCAGATATTTTGAATGTTTTTAGGTCAATTTGAAGTAATATTGTCAAAAATATCGTTAAATTATTCATGGTGAGCATTCCTCCATTTAGGAATGACGAAGTTGAAGTCCTCAACCATCAAAATTCAAATGGTTAAGGATACTCTTATACAAGATCCGTACAGCCGTTTTTTCTTCTAGAACACTACATTTCATTTCGTCTTTGTTCTTTTATGAGGAAGCTGTTCCTGTACGGATAATAAATGAATTCAATAAAAGTTCAAATCTCACAAGAGAGTGTTAGATACAAACACACCTGCGGCAAGTAGTTTGTAGAAAAGATGACTTCCCTGCTATTAAAACCCATCATTATCACCAAAGACAGTCTATATAATTTAACAATAGTTTCATGGACAGGTGCTACAAAGACTTTCATTAAAATTAACCTAAAAAAACTTGTGAAAAGTAGAGTACATGGAAGAAACTGCGAAGTTGCAAGTGTTTTGAATTTTTATACCCTTTTATAGTGTTTTAAGAGCGTCCGTCTGTAAATATCACCTATAGGCTTCAGAATGCAAAAATTCAAAATCGCTCAAATTTGGTCAGAAGTTAGGTCATAATGAACTATTCATGCTGTCCAACTTTCAGATCGATCTGATAAATACAGAGCGGGAGCGAAGAAGAAAGCCAATTCATCGAATTAATTATCGTTTTTCGCATTTTTCACCTACTTCGAATTATGGCCAAAAACTCTTCTAAATTGATCAGCACGCCAAACAATCGGTTCATATCCTTGTAGATAAGATCACAAGCTTTCGATTGAGTGGTTTTAAAACTCTTTCTGATGAAAGATAAATATTTTAGCGATTTTTAAACAATTTTTCGTTTTTTCCTAAGGCCCAAACCGGGGGCTTATATCTCCGATGAGATCTGGAATTGTTGAACTTTGAAATATTGGCGAGGAAAAGCAATGTTTCTGCTTTCAATTTATCAAATAAAATTTTGTGGCAATCAAAATCGCGAAGTTCTATGACGCGGAATTCAACCCCCTGTTGAGCGCTAAATAGCGCTACGATTTCCAGGAACTGGAGGTCACGAACTACAAAAACATGCACATACCTGGCCGCAAATCGCCAAACCACGGTGAATAAACCCTCTCAGATGGCAAAACACTGGTATTGTTTCATTCCGAGACGATGCAGGACGTCCAGGCATAATTATTCAGCTTCTTCGAGCATTTTCCCCAAGACACAAAGTAAACAGATTATATCACCGATCGAACTCCTGGCTATTCGGCACATTTTATGGAAATTGAGCCACTTCTAAACCCTCCCTAAGAAGAAAGAATACTTTCCTTCCTTAGAGTTAAAATCCGGAGCTGACTTTCTACGGAAAATCAGGCAAAGCAGCGCGATTCCCACGAGTGAAGATTCCCACGAGTGAACATGTTTTGGCTCAAGTGTCATGTCGTGTGATATTGCGTTACCACCACAGGAATCCCGAGAGCCTCGAAAATAAACTTTTGATAACAAGAGCTCTTGTGAGGTGATAAATGGTAATATATTTAAAACTTGAATATATCCGCGGTAAAAAGAAAGGAAGGACATTTTTGTGGGAAGAACAATTTGAATGGAAATTGCAACTCCTGATATTCGTACGACATGGCTAGCTAGGATCTATTCCTATGGCCGTCAAGTGCAACCACATTTCTAATTGTCACATTCATTCTTAGGCGTGACTAGAATATTACCCGTTCCCCGCGAAAAACAACTCCACATAGAAAGATATATGAACAGCATTTTATTGGCACCGCAATAACGTGTTCAGTAATGCCTAAGTTATCTACGCTTGGGCCACATTCTCCACCGACACAAGCTGCATAGTCGTAAATGCCAGGAGCCCATAAGTAGGAGCTTTCATCTAACCTATATAGTTGAGGCAGCGTATTTCCTTACCTAGTTATTTTTAGATGCAAATTTGCATTTTAAATTTGTTGCTGGTTCCCCAAGAGGTGTCCGCACAGTGCCGAAACACAAGATTGCGGCGGAGGCCAAAACGCGATTCTTCTCGGGGTATTTTAAGGTTAGAACTTCTACTATAATTGTTATCCCAGATACCGAACTGAGTAATAAACTTCTATAGACATTTACATGAGGAATTTGACTCGCAGAGTCAGTCTTTGCTTCTTTCCGCCATGTTGATCGATGACGATTAATACAACATCAAGACTTGGACGCTGACTGGACGCTGATTGGACAATTTTACAACGTTTCGCGCCAAATTTGTTCTAAAAATAGATAGGTCAGGAAAAGCGCTGCCTCACGGACCCAGTACCAAAGATAAAAGCTCCTACTTATGGGCTCCTGCAAATGCTCATTGTTCTGAATGCTGTAATCTCTTACACACGTACCGAACAAGCGGAACCAGCGATTGCGAAAGAAAGATCTTCTTGCGCCACCCTGCTGGGGATGAAACCCAAAGCCACTGTCGCGTTATATTTATTTATTTATTTTTGCTGAAAGCCAGTCTCGAGGCTCTATAGAGCGCTCTCGGGATTCCTGTGGTGGTTTATCATCAAGAGCTCTTGTCATCAAAAGTTTATTTTCGAGGCTCTCGGGATTCCTGTGGTGGTAACGCAATATCACACGACCCTCACACGACATGACACTTGAGCCAAAACATGTTCACTCGTGGGAATCTTCACTCGTGGGAATCACGCTGCTTTGCCTGATTTTCCGTAGAAAATCAGCTCAGGAATTCAACTCTAAGGAAGGAAAGTATTCTTTCTTCTTAGGGAGGGTTTAGAAGTGGCTCAATTTCCATAAAATGTGCCGAATAGCCAAGAGTTCGATCGGTGATATAATCTGTTTACTTTGTGTCTTGGGGAAAATGCTCGAAGAAGCTGAATAATTATGCCTGGACGTCCTGCATCGTCTCGGAATGAAACAATACCAGTGTTTTGCCATCTGAGAGGGTTTATTCACCGTGGTTTTGGCGATTTGCGACCAGGTATGTGCATGTTTTTGTAGTTCGTGACCTCCAGTTCCTGGAAATCGTAGCGCTATTTAGCGCTCAACAGGGGGTTGAATTCCGCGTCATAGAACCTCACGATTTTGATTGCCACAAAATTTTATTTGATAAATTGAAAGCAGAAACATTGCTTTTCCTCGCCAATATTTCAAAGTTCGACAATTCCAGATCTCATCGGAGATATTAGCCCCCGGTTTGGGCCTTAGGAAAAAACGAAAAAATGTTTAAAAATCGCTAAAATATTTATCTTTCATCAGAAAGAGTTTTAAAACCACTCAATCGAAAGCTTATTATCTTATCTACAAGGATATGAACCGATTGTTTGGCGTGCTGATCAATTTAGAAGAGTTTTTGGCCATGATTCGAAGTAGGTGAAAAATGCGAAAAAATCGATAATTAATTCGCTGGATTGGCTTTCTTCTTCGCTCCCGCTCTGTATTTATCAGATCGATCTGAAAGTTGGACAGCATGAATAGTTCATTATGACCTAACTTCTGACCAAATTTGAGCGATTTTGAATTTTTGCATTCTGAAGCCAATAGGTGATATTTACAGACGGACGCTCTTAAAGGGAGGCTCGAAACAGTTTTATATACTAATTACGATTTTGAGACGGCAATTCCACAAAATATTGACGGCTAGTTGGGAGAAAATATGTTCACGTATTGGGCGGAGTCGCGCAGCGACGGAGCCCAATACGTGAAAATATTTTCTTCCAACGCCGTCAATATTTTGTGGAATTGCCGTCTCAAAATTGTAATTAATATTGTATCGCGATTCTTGAAGATTTTCTGGAGGAAATGGCAAGAAATAGTGCTATTTAATTGTCGATTGAAATTTCAATTCTCATTACATTTACGCACGATCTCACGCAATCACATGGGCTTTTCGCACGAGCTCGAGCATTTTCTGTTTACATTTTTCAATCTTTTTCGGCGAAAAAAATCTCTTTCTGCCATAAGATATTGCTAGAAATATAGCTAAACGTTATTTCTAACTATTGACAATGAAATGAAACATAAATTCGTGCGAAAAAAGTTGAATTTTGCTAGCTCTTTTTGAGCCGTCAATACCACAAAATATTGACGGCTCACAACAACACAGAGTGGCAGGGTGAATCGCGATACTACAAGGAAACGTCATACTGATGAGATCATCGCGACACGTCTCTCGGCCTCATTCGGTCAAATTTTCCAACCCTCGGTCACAGTGTTTTCCAGATACGGAGATACTACTTTGTAAATAACAGAATTTTTTGCACTCCCTGCCATGGTGTGTTCCATTCACGCATTCCGTGCATAACCTTCAATTTCGCGTGCTTTACGCAATTGCCATTGGTTAGTGCATCTTGGCCGCAAACTTAGCGACGCACTCTTTGCTTTTTATTTGAGCAATCCTTCTTGCATGATGTATAATCTAATGTATATGGATTTTTCGAACACCAAAGCGCATTTTGAATTCGAATGACCACTAAGCAAAGGCATTGCACCGCCCACTATGTTCAGTAAAAAATAGGCTTCTATTGTGTTTAGTATTCTCACAGGAATATCCATAGTTGAATATCTTAATGTGAAACTCACTATTCCCACATTTGAAGTAAATGCTCAATTACCAAAGAAAACTTTTATAGAATTAGGTATATGCTTTGTTAACTCACAAACGACTTGATAATCACACGGAATGTTGTCCTCTGTGTAACATAGCGAGCTTGTCCACAGCGTTGCTAAGCAACAGATCATTTTTTTTGATTACTGCTAAAAACGACTTTATTGTATCCCTGATCTCCTAGTATAACATAAATGAAATAATTCTTTAGACTCAGTTTTGCCCTGGCTTAGCCACAAAAGAGAAACGTCCAATGTATATTGGAATCAATGAAAACACTCATGGCATTTTAATATTAGTGTGAGCAATTGTGTTACATCAAGGAGGTTTTATGAAAGTCCCTGCACGGAGAACTGTTTACCCACATGACAAGAGCTCTTTGGAAGAAGTAAGATAATTTTTTTGTGCGCGTGAATTGTAAGTGAGACGAGCAGGGTATAGTAATAAACCGTCGCTATGAGATCATTTGTTACTGGCTGGTATTTTAATATATTTCTTAATTAAACTTTCCATAGTGTTTATTCATTCCATACTTTCATGTCTCGTTTTAGACTTTACTCGTCTTGGCGTCATCAGGAAATCCGCTTTGCAAACCATACAGCAGCATCATTAGGACGGTCTCAGGTATAAGGTAAGACTTAATGTGTATTTAAGACGAATTTATTGGGATTTGTCAGCAAGTTAGTCAGTACAAATGTAACAACCTTCCTGGCTCGTTTGCCATGGTAGTTCACCCAAAGATGACCCAAGATATAATAATCTTTATTTAGGCACGGAAATTCATCAACTATAAGTCTATGAATGTCAATACTGCCTGTCTATCTGTTACAATAATGATAGGAATAAATAATAGTGGTATGATTATGCAACAAAATAGGGTGACTTTTAGTATTTGTTTTGAGTTATGACCATTTAAAACGGGTGTGAGGGAGGGGGGGGGAGGGATCACACGATACTCGCACCATTGAAGATCGTTGTTTCAGCCTCATCTCTATGTTCGTTTTCTCTAACGAGCATCACCCGAGACAGCACTGTCTCATCCGAATGTGTGAAACACAGGAGAAATGATGAACCACAAGGTCCGAAACACGACCCAAGCAGCATAGAAATATCCCTAAATATATCCCTATCCCATCCCCAACCGGGAATCGAACTCCGGGCACAGAGGTGAAAGGCGAACGGCTAAGACCACTTGACCACCTGTACTTCCTTAGTCAGTCCCTTGCTCAGATGGAACCGAGCTAACCAGCCCGGCAAGCGAGCCAATTCGCCTTTCTCACACGGCAGCCATCTTGGATTTGTTCCTTCAGAAATGACTATGCGTGGGTGAGCTTACACGCTTGGCCTCACTTTCATGCCAGTTTCGCTGTATTAGAAAATCCAAGATGGCTGCCGTGTGACAAAGGCGAATGGACGATTCCAGCTATAATGAATGCGCGCGCTGCATGCCGGTAGTTGTGTTACATTTCACGAGACAAGCGCCTTGCATGCGCGTGTTGCATCCTGGTAGCTGTGTTACATTTTAAAAGCATTTCTAAAGAAAAAGGCTGCGCGCTTATAGTAGGAATCGCCCATTAGTTTCTTTCCCACTTGCTGGGATAACTCGCCTTACTAGTGTTTTCCTTGCTTTGTATTTATTCCAGAGAATGCCACAAGAAAACGTAGTGAAATCATGACACTGGTACTGTTATTGAATGCAACATCAATTGAGTTCGCTTTCTCCACGCCCATAGACACCTGGGCACAAGTAACATGGAATACTATCTTCGTATTCCTAGACCTCGTTATCCTTGGTGGAAGCGGCTACGCGCTCTGGGGGTTCCGCTACATCATTCCTTCCACAGCTATTTGGAAACGACGAAGCATCTTTCTACTCAATTTAGCCGTGGCGGACCTGATGTCTGGGGTGATGTCAGTGCCCTTTGTGATTGCTGCCATCAGTATCAATTCGAACACTAAGTTAAAACTGGAGTTTCTGCAAGCGGGACGCATCTTTTTGAAGTCGATAAACCCTATGTGCATGGCGTCTGTGGCGATAGACACAGCTCACGCCGTCATGGATCCAATGAACCACCGAGCCATCACTTATCGCAGCACAATACTCATCGTCGTGGCCATGTGGGTGACGTCTGCCTTGGTCATAGTGGTAGGCACAATAGCAAGCTTCCATCCTGACGTTGTCTTTTTTGTCTTCCTCGTCCTACAATCTTTCAAACTCCTCGCATGCTACATTCTCACTATTGCTTCCTACACTGCGGTGTGGGTGAAGCAGAAGCAGCGGTCGTTCAGTAAAGAGCAGGCGCAGCAGAACGCTGAAGACCGGAAGTTACTAGGTACTCTTATGGTGATCCTGAGTTTCGTGATGTTGTCATGGTTACCGGATGTCATTGTTTTTATTTATATACAATTGTGTGATCGCCCTAGGTTGAGTTTTCAGTACGCCTTGTTGTCATTTCTCCTGTCGTACGTACAAACAGCAGCCGATCCTGTCATACATATATTTCGTATCCCAGAATTTAAAGCGCACCTTGTCGGGTGTTGGCAGAGGAGTCGCTTCACGTGTCATAAGGAACCAACAGTTGAGGTAGCGAGGGAACCGAAGACTTTGGCGCCACCTTAAAAGCAAGGAAGGGAGTAGTCAAATATTGCCATCGCCCCACGTAAGGGAATCCGGCCAGAATCCAGGGGATATATAGAATATGGAATCGAAACGAGCTCAATAAATGCAATACAGAATGCAACCCACAAATGCTATCGTTTCCCTACTAAAGGGAAAGTATAAAACTCATTGTGTCGATATCCAGCTGTCATCCCCACCAGCTTAGGAGGAGTTGGTCTCCAAGTGAGAAGAATTCAAGCTAATGCGAGCCATTAGAACTTATGTGAATGCGTTCACACTATAATCATACCTGCAAGCTACTACTCCGCTCTAAAATAAGGGCGATGAAGGACTATTTGTAACTACGCATCGATATGTCCCAGTTGAAAATGAGAAATCAAGAATAAGATATAAAAGTAACACGCCATACAGCAATTTTTTTGATCATAGGCCTTTCGGCTGTTAGCCCTCTTCAGTTGAAAGCTCTCGCGTGAATGTCAATCAGCGCTCCGCTAGTGCCAGCTATTCTACCATATAGCCCTATGAGGAGTCCCGCGGCGTTTCCGAAATCGGCTATATGCCAATTAAAACATTTAGGGAATACATAAATGACGGCCGGATATTAGCTAGAAATTTTGGCTCGATTTCCAGCCGATGGCGTGAGCCCGCGGTCCGTCCCCGGGATCGGAAACCGAAGCCTCAACAACGGCTGGAAATCGAGCCTAAGTTACACAAGTGCAGCTTTTTAGGCGAGGCGATACAAAAAAGAAAAGCATGCATTCAGAGTGCTGCGAGTTGATTGGTGGGGACCGACGTTTTGGCACATACAGTACATTCCCTTTATTTTAACATGTGCTAATTCAAAACGTCGTAGCGACGTCTCGTCGAAGCGTTCGTGCCTTCGAAACACAACCTTTACAGCGCCCAAAACAACAACAAGAATATTTGTTGTCCACGCTTAACGCAAGTAGCAGCAATAGTAGGAAGAACAGGACCGTTTCGAAAGTGAGGTTTGAATGAGACCAGAGCAAGGCTGGGCCGGGCCCGAGTTTAGGAAACCCCAAAAGACGGAGGAGGGTTGATAGTTATGAATTATAAATAGTTTAGCCATTTTACAAGACACACAACAAGAGAACATGCCGCGTTCACTTGTCCATTTTCCCAAAAAATCAACAATCAGAAGAAAGAATTTGAATTTCAAATATAATGTCAAAGCATGACGTCCAAAAAGCTATAAACACGAGAAACACTAAATGGATTCTTTTAAAAGGTTTTTGGCTCTTTTTGGAAGATTAAGGTAGAATTAAAAGGAATATAAGAATTATAAGTTCGAAGAGCGTTATGTTAAATGTAGTGCTGGATTTTAGGCGGCCGATAAGAGTACAATTAATGTTCCCACTGGTTAGCTTTCTGCCGGGGGCCACGAACAACTTACAGGTAACATTTTAATAGACCCCGCTGTGCTTATGATTAAAATATGATCATTTGCCGGAACTAGCGCTAATGAATCGGCAAAAATACAGAAGAATATAACAAATTGCACGGTAATTTTGAAATCACAAACGTCTGGATGAAAAGGGATATCTTGAGAACGGACAGGTAAGGCGTTAACGTCAGGTAATGGGAGTCACTTTCAATGCTCACATCGCTTGCCAGGCATAATTAATGGCACTTGGATCCGATTCCACGTTATATAATTACAGAGTAACAGATTAACAGCATCTCATGTGGATGAGTCTAGCAAAATGGGAAAAAAAGATGCGAAAAAAGCCTTTCAAATGCAGCACGATTTTGAAGTAAATCCCATGACATTCTTAAACTTCTACTATCCACGCAGCTTGTTTTTGTAAACTGTTATTTTGGTTGAGCTTGCTCTTGTAATTGTTTTGGTTAACTTGAACTAACAAAAATAGATATCGATGCTTTAATACTGGTACTGAGCGCTTAATGCAAAATCGTGCCACGAAAACAATAAGCTAATGAAAATTAAAAAAATACGATAATCCCTAAGCTTCTCGTTTATTCGGCATTTCATGGTCGATTAGTTGTTAGCTCATAATCTCCTTCTTACTTTGCATGTACAAAAATATAAATAACGCATATATGTTTTAATTGTAATAATTATGACGTTGCTTCTGCACTGCAAGTCAACAGCGTCGTGAAAACGCACGTTGTACGACGTTTCTTTTATCGTTGTTCACGCTGCGCAATTTCAAAACATCGCTTTGGGTTTGGTATTTTTCTGTTCCGCCAGTCAAATCACATTTCGAAAATTGTCGAAACAACGGCTGAGGCTAAACATGCAGGACAGTGCATATTTAGTAGTTTCATACAGTGCCCTTCCCTATTCTATTGAACACCACCCTCCCCTCCCCTAAAACTCAAACAAACAAACTTGTTTAATTCACATTAGCGACATAACGACTGGTTTCGTCAAATCAAGAAAACAGAAATGTTCATTATTTTAAAATACGGCGTGCTTACAATGCTTAGTGCTGGAGTACGTGAGCAAAGGCAGACACTGGATGTTGTGTGACTTGAGTAGACAAATTTGTCTCCATTGCCGTTCAGGTATAAATATAACTCAAAACAATCACATGAGAATCATTCGGAAAGAGGAAGTTCAAAGTAAACTGATGATAAGACAAAATTTCTAAAAGAACGACATTATTGACCGGAC
The DNA here is from genome assembly GCA_033964015.1 of Scolanthus callimorphus. Classification (NCBI taxonomy): domain Eukaryota; kingdom Metazoa; phylum Cnidaria; class Anthozoa; order Actiniaria; family Edwardsiidae; genus Scolanthus; species Scolanthus callimorphus. The sequence continues at coordinate 31,004,042 of CM066918.1, read as the reverse complement.
CACAATTGTCTCCCACGCAATGCTTATCGGTCAAATGATATTGCGGTGCAAGTTTCCCGTAACATGTGCTCTTTAGACTTCACGTCTGACACACAGAATTACAAATTCGATCGCCATCTCGTTCCTGATTGGCCAATGAAAACTATCTCGTGTGCTGATTGGTCAATAAAAATTGTCTCGTATGATTGGTGAATGAAGATTATTCGAAGGATCTCATAAATCAGGAAATATTTTTGCTATGCTATATTTATTGTTTCCAAATCGAGTTAGGTTTCGCTCTCTTTGTTTCCGCTTTCCGGTGGCTGATTGTGTATTGATATTAATATTGAAATTGAGCTCTTCAGCCTTTTTCAATGATACTCAAGGAAGTCAAAGTCTAGAGAAAAAGCACAGTATGAGATATATTCAGTTCCCCTGCAGGCGTCAAAAACAAAACGAAATTGAAGTCTGGAAAATAAAGATGAGAAAAGCTGCTCGCCTTTCACGCCGTCGAGTTCTCCGAAGAACACTGAACAGTACCAGATAATTTTTAAATACGCCCATGAGGTTTTTGGAAAACTGTATCCGTCAAAAATGATCTTTACAACATAAGCTCTGGGGGCATATTGCGGAAACATTTTTGTGCAGAATTTTTGTCAAACCGCACCCACAAAAGGACAACGCCCGTCATCGAATCGCCCACGCAGCATAGACTTCACAGTCCCTTTAAAACGAGAGGTTTGAACTGTCATGGCACTAGTGACTTCGATTAAAACTGTGAAATCAGATGGCATTTTTAAAGCGATCGGCATTTTTTCTCACTAGCAATGCTGGGGAGCGATAAGAAATACAATCAGCTGATTTAACGATAGATCTAAATGCATCACAGAAACAGGAAACATTACAAGACATGTGATCTCAGTAATGCATTGAACAATTCAAGTCGACAAAGCATCACCTGAAAGCTTTTTTGTTTTACTTAAAATAGGAACCATTTTCCTAATTTGGGGGTAGGGTTTACAGTTGAAAGGAAAACTTGTAAGGATACGAGACAGAAAGCGGGAGCTTCGTAGACTTGATGTCACTACTTCGACACGCTGAAAATTTAGAGCCTTTTCGATCTCAAGTTCAAACACTAATTTCTCCTCTAAAGGGATCCGCAAGCCTTCATAAGCACAAGAGCTACTAAGGAAAAGCTAAGTGGCTTCTATGGCTTTTCTTGGCCGAAAAATTCAAAGGACTATTTGACATCATGTGAGGTTTGTAGACACATGTTTGTCAGCTTTTTAAAACTCACACGAGATGTTTGACATTAACTGTTCTATTATGTATAAATAAGAGGAAGGGATTACTCTAATTTCCTAAGGGTTTTGAAAACTAAGGCTCTTAACATCTTGTGTATGGCTGGTTGACGTTTGCTCGTTGTACGCCTAATAGCTACGGAAATCTTGAATTTCACAGAAATAATTTCGTTCTTTTTAATTGTACTGAACAATTCCTCTCCCGCCTTTTCAATTTAATGCTATTTTGTACGTGATTTAGTGTAAAGGTACAAGAAAGAAACAAAGGAAAGGTTGATGCATGAGGAAATCTCAATCATAAATTGTTTCTTAGGCTGCGACTACACGCGGACGCTTGTAGCGCGCAACATTGTGTCCTGCCAGTATCCCGTAGTGGCTAAACTAGGAAACATCGAACTTGTGTGTTTCGGACACATAAAATGTTTCTTGACTTGTGAAATAACATTCTTTGCGTCCCGGGTACATTCGTTGCGCGCGACAAACACTACCGCGCAAACTGGGAAACATGAATTGAGCTACACTGTTGCGCGCTCTAACACATGTAGCGCGCAACATTGTAGCCGGACACATGTTTCCTCTATGTTTCCCGGTTTAGCCACGCGAGAAACATTGCTGCGTGCAACACATTTTGTAGCCGGGAGACAAAGAAATGTTTCTTCGCAAGACAAGAAACATTTGATGTGTCCGAGACACACGCGTGCGAAGTTTCCTAGTTAAGCCACTCTGGGAAACATGCGGGACACACATGTTGCGCGCTACATGTGTCCTAGTTTAGCCAGGCCCTTATGCGAGGAAAACTACAGGTTGTAGATCTCTGTCCTGTTTCCACGCACGAGACACACGCGTGCAGCGCACGAGACACACGCGTGCAGCGCACGAAACCCACTGACAACGCACGTGTAGCGAATCACCGCACACACCTGTTAGGGTACTCCCCTCACCTCCCCCCAGGGAAAAGAGGAAAAGGACGACCCCAAGTTTCGATTTTTTCGCCCAAAATCTGGGGACACTTGACCAGCCCACTCCAGGGCCCTTTTTCCCCTTGGGGGAGGCGAGGTTAGGACCCGGACGCGCGAGGATGCACCGCGCAAACCTTCCAGCACAAGGCCTTGCTATTATACATTGCAACGGAGATGAGAAATAAAGTGCTGTCGTGGGTTGCCTGTGTTTTATAAACCTCTTCACCAGGCCCTTTGGTCGCCAAAAAGTGGCGACCAAGAGAACGATTTTTCTCGCAAACCTTCAAGTTCTAGTATTTTGGTGAATTTTCCTTATGCTTGTTTCGCTAAGAGGTAAAGTAAAATACTTACAGACCTTCCAAGTAACATAAGGGATTTCTTAAAATGTTTGTTTTGTTTCCGCAACCAAGCTGGAATTACTATTGTGTACAAAAAAAGAAAAAGCTTCCACTTCATTGGACTTTTCTTTTTGCTATTTAAAATCTCTGATCAAAATGGTAGCGTATCGAAGGCTAAACAAATTTGCCAAAAAATTAGCTTTATTTCAGTCAAATGCCAAACATAAATAAATCTTTCTAGCCAAAAGCAAGTTTTACACCTGATCATTTGCCATTTTGCACGCTTCAAATTCGACACCTTTCGCTAGCTAGTGGTAAGCAATAACAAATAGCTAGTAAACTATAACAAATAGCTAGAATACAGTATGATGACAGTAGACACTAGTGGAATGTAAGTTTAGATATATTTTTTAAAACAGTTATATTAAGTTAAAATTTATTCATATGCTAATGGCCTATAGAAATGAAATATTATTATTATTATTATTGCTATCTTTTTAGATTAAATAAGATAAGGATATATTACACATTAACAACGATATCAACAGTTCGACAACGCCGCGAACAAAAGAGCCGTATCAGTTTCTATACGACATGACTTCAGGATTCTGTTGGATGACTTATTTTTACCTAAATTGCGAATTCACTCGTTCTCCTATCATTTCGCTCACACTCGCCCCCGCAGACTCGTTCCAAAAACTCGTGAATAAAGAGCTCTCGACCTGCAATAATCAAGAATTTTGTGATAATCTAGGCCAGCTTTAAAAGAATTTACACCGCAGAAAGAAAAGACCGTAGAGATGCTTACATAAGAGTCCTGGTGCGACAAACCGCCTTATCTGATACAACATAAACGCGAACGCAAGCACAATGGAAATTGTTTTGCGCACGACAATTAGAGTACAAAGACTTACTTTCAAGACTTCACGACCTCCATGGAAAGAAAAATATATCTTGACATTCACTGACATTTCTGCTAAAGCACGTTAGGCTTCCTTAGCCAGTATCGGAGCAAAGCAAACAACAAGCAGACACTTTTCGGTGGCAGGTCTTTACCAATTATCCCATAAAAGTCTGCGCCCTGAACCGCTGTTAGATGACCGATTGATGTTTGCTAAGGTAAACGCACAGGATAGAGAGATAAGCAAGGCTAATTATCATGATCGTGAGATGTCTTTATAGAACGCGGGCTTTAATTGCTGCTAGCTGGCGACGAGATCAGTCCAAGAGTCTTCAAGAGGAGCGACTGAGTTTATAATTTGGGCCGCTACTGATCGGGCAACGCATACAGGAACGCTATTTAAAAAGTTTCTCTTTAATTGAATGGCTGGTGGAAAATCTCGCGTTCGAGAGGAAAGGAAATGATGTGATATAAAGAAGCACAGTTCACTTATAAAAACACAGGTAAGGAGGTGCATGAAAAAATGTTTAAAATTTCCTCTAGAGGATATTCATAAACAAAATCTAGTCTGAATCGATTCCGAGCGGTGATTTGAACGTAGCTTGTCTGTTAAAAAAAAACGCGTAGCGGTAAATTTCCGCTTGTTCTCAAGATCTTGGCGTTCCCTAATCACAGATTTGGATACATCGTTTTTTCTCTCGTCATTCGAAGTTTTGTTTCAATCCCCTTAGTGTCGCCGAGGGTATTGCAAGACAGTCTCGAGCTTTGAAGACACGAGCGATTTTGTGAGTCGAGAGAGTCACGGTCTTCATAAATTTAAACGCCCGCTTTAATCAACAGGAGCTTGAGAATACTTCTCATAACAGACTTCTAAGACGAACTAACAAGGGTAGTTCTTTAGTCTCGATTTCCAACTGTTCTTTCCGTTTAAATCTGATTTCTAAGGCGTTTACAATCTTCACAGGGATGCAAAACATTGCAATGGATGAACATTTGAATATATATACATCGTGGGGTAGAGTGGGTACGATGTAATCTTTGAACGGGGAGCGGAAATCATTGAAAATCAAAGAAATCAAAAAGGACAATCTGGGCATTTAGAATTGTGTGTTTTTTCAATTAACAAGGGAGTGATAAATTATCCTAATCAACTTAGCACTTTATTTATTAGTAAGTGTAAACACAGTCCAAACAATTCCACCTACCGTCAATTAACAAAATGATTGCTGCAAGAAAATAATTAGCATAGGACGCAACGCGAAAATAATAGCATCAGTACGACTTATCCTTTTTTAGATAACGTGCGGCGCAGGACGCTCTTTGTCTATAAAGAGACTTTGGAGCCAAGAGGGGGGAGGAATCATTGTTATTTAAGAGATAAGAATTCTACTAAGCTGATAACACGTCATAAAGAAATACAAATTGGAAACCCAAAACCGTCTATAGAAATTCTCACTCTCAAAGGCTTTCTTCGATCAGGCATTAAAAAAAAACGCACCTAGATATTTCCCGTGCTTACTAAAAGGTTTTAGAGATTGGGAAGTTTTAGGGATTTATTTTGTCAATATAATTCTTGGTAGTCAGAAATGTCAACATTGTGCAAGCTTTATAATCAGTCGTTAATTGGCAATGTCAGGTATAAGAGAAGTTATAAATGAATATTTAGAATAAGCTACATGCTATCCATTCCATGCCCGGCAATGTTTGCCGTCTCCCAAGTAGCCTGCGATGTGGCAGGTTTTACCACTGAATTATTTTCCGCGCGCGCGTAACACACGCGCCAAAAAGCGCGCGAAATCGTTTTCCCGTGACGTCATTTTGAAGGCGCGCAAAGGCTTCCTGCACCTGTACGCCTTCTTTCCAGCAAGATATCTGAACAGCGGTCTCCCATTAAAGTACTAATTTTGGGATGCCAAATAAAAAGTAATAGCGGAAGAAAGGGAAATAAAACCCACACGAGCATCCGGCCTGAGAGCCGTCAATTTTTCAAGATTTGCCATAAAGTGCTACTCTGACACTCGGTTGTTTTGTTTGGTTCAGTTCAATTACGGAAGGAAGGCGACACGAAGGCAAACGTTACGATTTGATAAGTTTCTTTTTTGGCGTTAATAAATTGTATTATAAAATGAAATTCCGGCGACATTACACACATTACCAAAAATTGTTTGATGAATCGCCGCGACACAACAGAAGAGAAAACATGTCCAGGTTTATCTCGAGCTAAAGCGTCGTACGGGGGGCATCAAGTGGAAAACAGGAAAAGTGATTTCAAGTGATTAATGCGTTATTAATAATTTCGGCAGAGTTTAGAACATAAAAAGCGAAAGTTTTCATCTGTAGGAGACTCTACATTCAATAATGTCTTATCTCGACTGAACCAACATGCACTATTTACACAGCTAAATATCCATATAACACAAAATACAGATTGAGAACTCGAAGAAATATAATCTTGAAAAAGTGAATGAAAGTCGGCATCGATGCAATGATTTATGAATGGAAAGGAAAACTGCACCAGGCAAAACAAGCAAGTGGAAATGCAATGCAATAAAATAGAAAAATGGCGACAAAAGATAAGGCCTGTTAATCAAGAGAGACATACAAGATAGTCTTGGCCAACTGACAGGCAAGTTTCATCTGCGTGATTCTTCAAATTTCTTCCATCATCAAAGCTTAACCAAGAGAAAAGAATAACACGAGTGCTAATCCGCAAAGGGAAAGGTCTGATTGGAGTTGTGCCCTAGGATCCATGAAATTCCAAGTCATCCCGTAGGTAAATATTAGTCTTATAATTTGACAAATGTGAGTTTCATGTTACTTTGATTAAAGGATTCCTGAGCTTTTTGGTAGATTCAATTTATGCGAATTTGGATCAACGGCTGAGAGGTTAAAGAAGGGATATTTAGCACGAGCAAGCGATGAAGGGGTATTAGGTTCTAATCAAGAACCCTTGACTTGGGATAAGAGGTATCAGCTGCTATTTTTTAGAACTTTTTTGAAAATGACAACAGAATTGTGATCGTAAGAGATATTAATTTAATACGAGCAAGAGAACAATTACTTTACCCTAGAAAGTGTTTTATCGACACTTGAGAAGCTTAAATTGCATTTCGTGTTATGAGGGAATCAGACTTAGGCTTAGGAGCGGTATAATATGGACCGCAGTTCAGGACACCCTTATTTTCAAATAATATTCGCGCTATATGATGCGTGGTTCTTGGATTCACATGCTTACAGTAAGTTAGTCATAGTAATATGCGAAAATGTTACTTCTTTTCGTACCCACACGGAATTGATAGAAAGTGCATCTACCTATAATAAGTTACTTTCTCAAGGTGAAGCTTTTATCGTGGGCGCCATATCTTTGTATGTTGTACGTTGAGAGGTGACTGGGTCAGATAGAGGTATAAGTGGGGTATAAATTGTCAGAAGATTTTTAAAATAACTTTAGTTCCTTCGCAATATGCATGGTAAATGGAACCTAGAAAAACATTCTGGCAATCCAAGAATATTTGAAATGTTGTGAAAAATCAAATGTGACAAGTTTACAGATGTCATGAAAGGAAGAACCGGCTGGGTTCAGTAGCGAAACACAGACATTTAGTCGCCGCACGCTACGAGAAAGGCAGTTACCGTTTAGCGTGATAGTGATAGTGTCTTCTGCCATGGACTGGTACGACTATATTCAAATGAGATGGTCAAAAGGAATGATTGGAATGTTTTAAACAGTCTCCTTCATGTGTCTAAGTCGCGAAATGGTAAAACTTAAAATCGTTAAATAGTAGCACCCTCTCTTTTATTGTGTCTTCTCGAGTTCGAGCCAAAACGACTTTATATTTAGAAGCATCATTAATTGAAACAGGTGTATATTTGAAAAAACAAATGTGTCCCATGAAGGGACATCCTCACATTACAATGGATTTATGAGCTGTAAACACGCATGAAACGAAATCGACGATGAAATCAACTAGTATCGCGCAAAGCGACGCAAATTGTTGAGTATCTGTCAATCAAAAATCTCTTGTAATGATTTGGACCACTGATGGCGAAATCCTGAGCCGATTCCCTTCCTGGATGACAGTTTTGTGATTAACGGATATCGAAAGGCCAAATTAATGTTGATCGCGGTGTACCGCGCCGCCTACCTTTCCTCAAGTATGCTTGTACGCACGCGGGTATTACAAGATCGGTATTATGAAAACCTCATCATCTGATGGCCACACAATGAACGGATTCATTCCTCCCCTGACAGGTGCGAGAATCCATGGGATTATGCTAAAACTATTACATCATCAACATTAATGATTGTCTGAGGTCTAAATGAAACTTTTCTTCGACTATGCGAAGCGATTTTGAGAACATTTTGATTATCGTCAACTATTTCTGTTTCACGAAAAACAGGGTTTCCTCTAGATTTTTCTTTTCATCCGAAGTAGCCCTTCACTGCACTTAAACCGACAGCAAGAACAGTATTTTTCTTGGTTTCGATAGCATTTTTATCTCTCGATTCTTTGAGGAGTAGGTCTATTCAACTGTAGTGAAAATAGCCGAGAATCGATAGAAAAAACCGCCCTGGGCGTCCCAATTTATCATGTGATCTAATCATTAAGGTTCTGTTTCGCAAATGAATACCATACGATCCGCTAATTAATATGTCTGATGCATACAAAGTTTAGCGTGTTTATATTATTCTTGGCAAACGAGAAAACACTTTTCTACTAATTTTTTCGCTATTAGAAAACATTTACACATAGCTCGGCGCTAAAGAGAGTTAATCAACTTCAATAATAACATGACCTTAGGGCCGTCACTACTGTTCTTGTCTCGTTTCAGACCTGAGAAAGCACTCAAGTTCCACTAACAACACCATGCATGAGCTATCATGGGCAAATCTCTCCAGACACACTATGGAGACAACGAAAGGCAGCCCTGCAGATAGCAACACCAAAGTTATAATGTCTCTACTCGAACTTGTGTTCTGGTGTATAGCATTCGGGTTAGTTGCTCTGGCCATCATAATTGGAAACTCACTCACAATCGCTGTCTTCACCAGGAAGAAACTGCTGCGTTCTCGTGCGAACTATTTTCTAGTTTCCTTAGCCTCCGCGGATCTCATAGTCGGCGTCATTACAGTTCCTATGTACATGTGTATACTGGTGTCTTACTGGAAGTACAACTCAGCGATGCCATCACATTTTTTCTTCGTCTATATGGCAGTGGATATATTCTCCGGGTTCGCGTCCATATTTGCCTTGACTATTATCGCGATAGAGCGCCTATACGCGGTTCTGTGGCCTTTGAAGCATCGCGTTGCGTCGGAAAGGGTCTATCACTTGTTAGTCACCTTGGCATGGGTTCTATCAGCTCTTATATCGCTGTTCTATTTCCTAAACGCTTACCAAGTTGTCATCATCAAAATATTCTTCTACATGATCATATTTTTCATATTCTCGTCCTTGACTATAATCTGCATCGCGTACACTCTAATATGGGTACGGCTACGAGTAAAAGTGAATCATGACCAGTCCCGAGAGCGCGCCCACAAACCTCAACACAAAAACCGACCGAGTGAATCCTCATCACAGTCCACACGTCAATCAAGAAACAGTTACTATGACTACGAGATGGAGAAAGAAGATGTGCGCAGGCGCGTAGACCATGATATATTGTTGACTACACTGTGTATAGTCACTATCGTGTTCGTCATAACGTGGGTGCCGTTCTATATTTTAAACATCGTTGTCTTTTTCCGAGGAGGGCAGATGGATCTCCCTGGAGAAGCCTTTTATTTCAGCAAACTTTTACACTACAGTAACTCGTTGATTAATCCTATTGTGTATTCCATCCGGATTCCGAGATTTTCAAAGACCCTTTCCACATTTTTTAAACGACGAAAACAGTCGTTTGTCAAGTCTTATCGGCTGGTTAGTTCTCGCTACACGAAAAGTTCATCTACTAGTCAGTCTGCCAAGTCGAGAGAGATTTTGGAGAAGGAGACAGCATTATGACGAATTGGTGGATGAGATTAAATATTATCTCGTAGAAATCGAGTTATTGTCATGCCTTGTTTAGTCGTCAAATCTTATTTGCTGTCTTTGTAAATCAAACAACTCTAAGCCAGTAGTGCAAGCAAATGAACAGGGAAAGAAATACATCAACATACAAACAAATAGACAGACAGACAAACAAACAAAGAAACTGACTGGCTGGAGAGACACAAAAACAAACAAACAAACCAATTTACACAAACAAGAAAAATAAACAGACAAAGAGACAAACAAGCAAGCATACGAAAAACAAGGTTAATATATAAATGAACCGGAGATAATAATCTTGATTCAATTGTAAATTTAAAAAAAACACAGATTTAAAAAAACAGACAGACAGAGCATTTGTAGAATCTGAGAAACTTGTATGAGAAATTTGAGTCACCAATTTGGTTATGGAGACGAAAAACCCTTTTCGCATTGACCACTCTAAGTGGCGATATAATTTCGGGGCTCGTGGCCCAAGCAGCCATGGCTTTGCCGTCTGGAACGATCATTAAGGCTCCTCCAGATGTTATAATGCTGTGGCGACAAGAAGTAATTAATAAGATGAATGTCTAATCATGACGGAGTAGTATGAGGACTATAAAAACCTAATAAAATATGCGTAACGCTTATCGATTCAGCCGTCTTATAGTTGGAATTATAAAGTTTTATCACTTTAAACTTCATTTTATAATTTATTCTTTTATTATTTAAGGTGGTTACAAAGTGGAGAATTTAAAAACTTTTACCATGACAAAACACGCCCGGTAATATGTAATATTACAGAAATTTAAATTTAAAATGCTTAATACATGCTGCATAGAACTCAAGTTTTTTTGTATTTAAAGAAACACATATTATTTACATTCTTTTTTTTAACAATATTATTATTGGAAAATAACGTTTACAGTACCAAAGAACTAAGAATATCATAGCCTCTTAAACCCAAGTGTGGAGCAGGAAAAACGGGGGAAAGGGAGAAGAGAAAGCGATGGAGAATTTGCCGCGCGAGTATACAACATGATCCCGAGAGTGAAGGCGATTAAGATTTAGTGATAATCATCAATTCGCTTGGCGATCTCTATGGCGAGAAAATCTTCTCTCGCGGGCAAACACCTCACTCATCTCTTTGTCTTTCTTTGCTTTGAGTTTTCTTGTTATTATGGCAAGTTCACACGATGCTTTTTTAGCAGCGATTTGTACGGGGATCGGCGACGTCAAATCGCGAGTTGTGAACGGCTGGCGATCTCCGACGATCTCTGAAGAGTCACGGCCCATGGCTGTGAAACTGGAATATTTTTAAACGTCTGTGACGTCTGTCGCAGCTGAAATCGCTCCCGAAATAGCCACTGAAATCACAGCGTGTGAACGACCCATCAGACCCACGGGAAGGCTTGCTACGTAGGTATGGGAGAGATCACAAAGTGTGCGACAGGAAATGTGGCCTGAATTTCCCGTATTGAATATAAATGTACCCGTATGTATTATAACCTCCCCCCACCCCACTTTCCACTACAAGAACACTACCGTGCGTTTGGCGTCCAAGATGACCCCCGGAACTGACGTCATCGTAATGGAGCTTGAGTTGCGTGACGCGTTACACTTTTGTGATTGGTCCTTCGGTTGTCAGGGCAATGTGTTTAGGGCTGCGTGACGTGCTGGGCTGACTAATATCGCTCCTGTTCGCCCCATCCGACTCGCCGTCATCGTCTAAGTACGAATCCATCTTGGATTCCTGGAGACACGAGAAAGAGTAGCAGATGAGGTGGACCTCCCCATTCTCGTACCCAGACCTCCCAGGTTCGTCACCTCGCGCGGGGGGAGGATCTGGTGACAGCCACCGACGCATGCTCAAAAGAAAATGGTGTTTTTATGCCTCACAATTACTTTTAGAACGTGCAAGTCAAAGGCATAGGTTGAACAGACGACTAGGAAACGAATGCCAGTGTTATTTTGACAGACACGTTTTTATAAAGCGAGATTAAGCGACTTTTATGTACGCGTGCGCGCCATTTCAGCCAATCAGCGAAGGCCCTCAAATGGATGTCACCAGAGCCTCCCCTGCGAGGCGACGAGCCGGGGAGCTCTGGGCTCGAGAATGGGCCATCCCGGGATATACCCACAAATATTTACAGTGCGCGCAGTTCAGGGTTCTTTCGTGACCTTGGCTACATTCTCGATTTCACGACAGGAAGTACCCAAAATGGCCTTGACTGAGAACTGGAGTCATTAGGTAAACTGTGCAAGCATACCATGGCCTAGGACAAACATGTGTTGGGGGGGGGGGGGGGGGAATATGGCAATAGGGGGAGGGAGGTGGTCACAGGTACATTCTCTATCCACCACCCTCAAAGATACCATTTGGAGGTTTATGTTAATATCACCTGTGATAAGTAGTAATCCCCCTCGCTCCAAATCCTGTCATCACCATGCTGGCTGTTGGGGAAAGGAAAACATGTAAAAAATATTCTTACCTTAAAAATAAAAACATCATAATAAATCATCATAATAACAATGCACTACGCAAACGGCTTCACACTATAGGTCTTCCGTTGCGTGACCCACGGTTACGAGAAATCACGGAGGTCTAGCCATTTGCAAATTTTGAAGCAAAGACAAAACCTTTTGCTCAGTTATTTGGTCCGTTCATGGTTCGTTATCGGTTTCTTGGTTTCCCTTGCTAAGCAGGCTCTAGTAGTCTTGTTAGTACACAGACTTACAGTCTCTTTTTAGACAACAGGTATCCGGAGTTACTGAAAGCACCCTCTCCTCCAGTCCTGATGTCGCTGTTGAATGAGCTATGCCTCTCAGAGTGAATCCTGGAAACAAAACACAAAACGTATCAACCATCTTCGAGGTAGAACTTGGAAAGGCGGGGATTTTCACATGTCAACAAATATTTTTATACTGTGAGCCTTCTTTGTGAATCAATAGAAAAGAAGAGTGCAATAAAGCGGTTGTGCTAACTATCAGGAGGAGAGGAGGAGGAGGATTGTCCAATACACTGACAAATTTATGCAAGGCATTGTCTAAAACAAAGGAGTGCAATGGAGTGTATTATAGAACGAGGCAATACAATGGAGGAGAACAATACCATGCATAAATTTGTCAGAGTATTGGACTAGTATGAATAATGTTGTTATTACTGATGATGATTATGTTGTTGTTGTTGTTGATGATGACGAAGGTGCTGTCGAGGGTCACCCACCTTTCTGCAGACACATTTCCTTGGTCTTCCAGCCTAGTGATTGCGTCGTCATAATACGACCACGACCCTGCACGGTGGCTATAGAAGCAAAAAAAAAAAAAAAAAAAAACAGTCAACATTCCCAACCGATGAAAATGTCTAGATTATCTTCATGTTAGCACTTGCTTAAGAAAAATGGAGCGAAGTGGAAAATAAGATACCTTCGCTTGGAACGGGCACTTGCTGGAGCGTTGTACATTTCTTGTTTCTTGTAACTGAAACAAACAAGGATAAATGTTACACTTTCTGTAATTAATATAAACCAGAAAAAAAAACCGTCATCCTTGTGACGAAAATGTTGAGCTGCTGAAAGATTTGTAAACCTACCTGCCAGTTTGACAATCACCCTTGCATACATTTGAATATCGGAGTACTTAATCAAAATCATTTCAATAGCACACGCGCGCGAAAAAATGGCAAGAATTTAGTCCGGAACATTAGGTCACGAATAGACCAAATCAGCTAACGGTGTTTATATCTTGTTGTTCGCAATTCAGATCATGTGATGATTCCTTTGGGTGGATACTTTTGTTAGTTCTGCACCTCATGCACTCGGTCGAGTGAGATGTTGTGAGAACAATACCCGTGAGTCGTTCCGACTCGTTCTGGCGAAGACAGCTTTTGTTATTCAAAACAGACAAGCATTGTTCTCATCCCATTTACGTGGCGTGCGGAACATCGTGAAAACCGTCAATTGTATCCACCCAAAGGGAGCATCACATGATCTGATTCGGGTGGCAACAGGATGTAAACACCATTAGCTGATTTGGTCTATCAATGTCGTGGAACCCTCATGACGTACCTGCATCTCGTCTTGATAGCAAAGCAGAGCCCGAGGAGTAAGAACAAGGCGACGACTGAGCCCAGGATGATCAGGGCCAGCTCGGCATTACTGAGTGCGCTTGGGGGTTCGGTCGGTGGGTCCGAGGGTTTGACGGCCTTGATCTTCCATTTGGCGTATAACGTCTCCAGCTTGGTACGGTGCCCATCGATAGTCCTAGCGATGCAAACAAACAAATTAACAACAGTGATATTAAGTTCTGATACCAAAATTCCAGGAATTTATGTTCCTGGTGTTTGTACGTACGTATAGGAATCCAGGGTTTTCAAGGAGGTTTATCAGAATTTTCCAGGAGATTTCCAGACATTTTATGCCATAAGGGACAACTTTAGGAGACGGTTTTGTACCAGTTTTTTCGCGGACAAAATTCCTTTCTGAATTCTAGGAGTTCTGATCCCGGAGTCTCGTCAAGAGATTAAGGACTTCCAGGACAACAAGAAAAAAAATCCAGGACTTTCCAGCTCTTCCAGGAGCCATACGAAACTACGAACCCTAAGCTTCATTCCCACTTTAAATAAATGAATAAGTTATGGAAATCTAGCCAGTTTCAAAACGTTTCCAGACCTAATGACTACGACACTGGTACGAATCTGCTCAGAATCCGAGGACAACAACAAAAATCCACGACTTTCCAGGTTGTCCAGGAACCATACGAACCCAACAAAAATCCACGACTTTCCAGGTTGTCAAGGAACCATACGAACCCTGAGTTTCATTCCCACTATGAACAAGCAAAAAACAAAACGATTTCAATACCTGATGACTTCATCACTTGTAAGAATCTGCTGGTTGGATTCCTTGATTGCGTGGAACACGACCTCTGATGTGATCGCCCTTTCGCCTTTAGCATTGAACGCGGACACTTTGAATATTTGTTCGATATACACTTCAGACTCGGTGATGTTATTGAGTACGCTGTTGATAAAAATACTTTCGTTACGAAATATTTTTTACGACAACGGAAACAAGTAAAACGATAACAAGTAAAATATGTATCTTTGTAAGATTGTGTATTTGCAATTCTCAAAGTCATTGATAATTCATCAAGCTTAAACAAAGAAAATCATACGCGTGAGGTAAGTTTGGATACGCGATTTTAATTTGCAGAGATTTTTGCGATTTTATTCCCTTTTTCTCGACATTAAATGTTTCGTTTGACAAGCTATAACAATGTTTTTTCACCAGGATTTCCAAACACCTCGAAGTCGGTTAAAAAAATCGCCTTTGCCTCATTTTGTCAACACACTTCTCAGTGTTTGGAAATCCTGATGAAACACGCTGTCTCGTGTTTGATATATTAACCACCTTCTCAGTGTTTGAAATCCTGATGAAACACACTGTCTAGTGTTTGATATATTAACCACCTTCTCAGTGTTTGAAATCCTGATGAAACACGCTGTCTCGTGTTTGATATATTAACCACCTTCTCAGTGTTTAGAAATCCTGATGAAACACACTGTCTAGTGTTTGATATATTAACCACCTTCTCAGTGTTTGGAAATCCTGATGAAACACGCTCTCTAGTGTTTGATATATTAACCACCTTCTCAGTGTTTGGAAATCCTGATGAGACACGCTGTCTCGTGTTTGATATATTAACCACCTTCTCGGTGTTTGGAAATCCTGATGAAACACGCTGTCTCGTGTTTGATATATTAACCACCTTCTCGGTGTTTGGAAATCCTGATGAAACACGCTGTCTCGTGTTTGATATATTAACCACCTTCTCGGTGTTTGGAAATCCTGATGAAACACGCTGTCTCGTGTTTGATATATTAACCACCTTCTCAGTGTTTGGAAATCCTGATGAAACACGCTGTCTCGTGTTTGATATATTACTTGAAAAACTCTAGATACACGCCTCGTTTAAGATAACGCATAAACAAGTAAAACTTTATCTGTAAGAGAGTGTATTTGTAGGTCTTACCTTTGTCGTCTTATCTTTGTAAACACGTACCATTTTGTAACAAACAAAGCTTACCTCAAGAACTCGTCTTTGTTCTCCTCTATAAGTGACGGGTCGACTTCAGCTTTGAGAGTGACACGTTGCTCGTCAAGCAAAACATAGATCTAGAAAAACAAAAACATCTGTGAGATAATGCGTTGCTCAAGGACTAGTTCCACATCACATGCTGATAAAAAATACAACCAAGTAATTCAATGGTTAATCTCCGTCTGCGTTCGTAGCCAAAGAGCACCCAAAAATATGAATGAATCTCCGCGCGGCCTGCCATTCTTACACTAGATTACGCTGTTTTCTCACTTACTAGCGCGCGGAGCTGAGGAGCACGCGGAGCTATGGAGAAAAGCTTCTTTCATGTCATTATGATGTCAGGCGTGTAACTATGCAACACAGTGTAACAAAACCAAATCAGCGCATTTCAAGTTGAATTCTTCAAGTGCGGCCACGAAAACTCTTGTAGTGTTATCAACGCAACTAACGAATACAGTGATACGAATCTATGTCCCGTGGGAATTATTCAAGTATCGAGACTTTACAATTTGCTACAAGCTATGTCATTCTTCAGCAAGACTCATTCACTCATGGTAAGTCCATCATAGTTATTGCTTTGAATGAAAAGCGGGCAAGTTCTTATGGAAGAATTTCTGACTTAGAGCTTACACACATCCGAGTATCTTGGAACTCATTCATATCTAAGTTTATTATATGGATGCCAGTGTTTTACCGGAAACTAAAACACTCGTATTTTCCATATCTTCACTAGTGAAAATATGAAAAAGTTATGTACCGAGTGTCCCGGATGTGCACGTTTGCAGTGTTGTTTTCCTGACTTCGTCTGCAGTGAAATCTCGCTCGGTCACTCGAGTTTTAAGCCACAAAACTAAGTTTTGTTCTGTAGTTCTAAAGAGAAAAATCTTATTTCAACTATGGCAGAGAACGCTACAGCAACACAAAAAGGGAAATTAGTTCTTAACGACACTGGGAATCAGAAAGATCGAGGGAGCACTTCACAAATAAACACTTTCGACTTTATCAAGTGAGTTGTTCAATTTGTAATATTTTGCCGCTATGTCAATTCTAATCCATATAATAAAAAGAACATTACACGGTGGCTTGAAGATATGGATTTCATTTTCTCGTGTCAAAAACAATATTTTACTCACTCGCTGCGCTCGTTCGTAAAATATTGTTCTTGCCACTCGAAAATAAAATCCATATCTTCGCGCCACCGTGTAATATCCTCTATATATTTCACCTTTTAGTTCTAATTTTGAGCACATTTCTTTGCAGGCTAATTTTAGAGAAAGACTTGACAAGCAGCGATATGTAAAACTGAGAAGGAGAGCCAAGCCTGATGCCGGCAACAGCCTAAGCCGACTATGGAACGAGTTCACAATCGCTGTTTACAGCTTCGTTTTAAAAAAGCCATTCTCAGGTAATTTATATCAGTTTTATTGTCACAGTTTTCTTCTTATTAGTAAGTTTCTTAAAGAAAAATAAAGCGTGCGCTCTTGTTTGAGTTCGCAAATGTGCGTGACGTCACAGACGGCCAGTGCGCGCATTCTTTGGAATGTCGAGAGCGTCAAAGTGATGTGTTCGAGTGCGTGCGCTACTCTTCTGATGCCTAGTATTTTGTGCCTCAGGAAAAGGCAATGAAGGATTGGCAAATTTGTCTAGGAAAATTTCTTACCGGTTGAGAATCTTTTTTGGCGGACGCCCGTGAATGCAAAAGAAAGGCCTTTGCATAGCGCGCTTTTATTTAACAGGCCTTGCTGAGGTGTCGAGGTTTTACTCACGCAAGCGGTAGCCAGAGGATTGCGGTTAGTCCCCTTCATGCGCTGGGCGAGTAGAAAGCTCGACACACAAACACGGTGCGGTCTGCCTCGTCCCTAGGCGTCTCTATTGAGTAGGAGCAGAGAGAGGACTCCACAGGGCGAAACATAGCGAGCGCGCAATGAATCTTGGGAACGGTTCGTTGACGCAAAGGATCAAGGGAAGGCTCGCCGTTCCCATGAGGCCTTTCGCGCTAGCTCGCTCCCAGTCGCTCTCGCCTCGAAAATCACTAGAGCGCGCCTGGGTACGAGGCAGCGGTGCGGTTGGATAAATGCGCCTAAAGACTTTTCTCTTAGTTGCACGTACAGAAATTCGCGGGACTGCAAGAATTCTATTTAAAGACGATATAATAACATTCAATTCTTTTGTATTTTTGCAGAACAATTTAAGCCTCCGTTTGAAGGTTACGACGAAGTAGACGATATTGACGAGATAGAGAGAGAGTACGAGAGACAAACCAAAGGACGATTCAAGGTGTGGTGGTCATCTTTAACAAAGAAAAAGGAATCACCAATCTTTGTTAAGTGCGCAAGTTGTACCAACAATGGAACCTGCCGGCACGCAAGAGACGGGTTCATATTCGTTCCCCAGGGAGAAAATCTTTCCGTCCAGTCAAACTGAGGAACATCCCTGAGCTCCGGCCACTGTGAAGACTCTACTCATTTGGCTTGGTAATCTATTCCGAACTAGTGAACTCTTCCTTGTATATATTTTATTTGTATAAATTATAATAATCCAATTAGCAATAGTAAAATTCACATAAAATCTACTTGGATCTGCTCGCTTGTCTTAGCAACAGATTTATCGACGTTCTGCACGCTGACAAGCCCTGTGCGCTAACAGGCTGTCCGCTAGCAAGATCTCGCCTTTTCGTTAGCAGTAAAACAGGGGAAACAGGTTGAGTGACCGTGGCGCTAACAGCTGGTTGAAAGATGCGGGCCAAAAACTCAAAATCCCACATATTTTCTGAGACAGAAGACCCTATTGTTTTTTATTGAATAGCACTACATTTTGAGCGACCTACATTTTGTCTTCTGATTTTCCGTGGTCTATGTTCTTATGTACCACGCAATGACGTAATAAAGTGGTCAAAATGTTGTGGACAGCGCATGCACGACCAAACGGCTTTACGCGCGCGCTGATGATGGCGCGTTCCGTGGTACGTACTTTTATGTACCCAAGGCTGAGAGCCAATCAGAATTCGAGAAACGCGCGCGTTGTGGTCACATTATCACTCTCAACCAATGGAAATGCGCCAAAAGTTAGCGTTGAACATGTGTACTCACGCGAACATCAGCGGGTTGTAGCGCCTCGTTGTAAGGCACCCGACCATTGTTATCATATGCCGTGACCTTCAGGGTGAACCGCTGACCCTTTTTACCCTGGAACAGACTAGCTGAGGTGAAGACGCCTGTGTCGCTCTGCAGCTTGAAGAACCCTCCCTGGTTACCGCTTGTGATGCGGTACAAGACGGAGCTGAAGTTCGAGACATCCGCATCGGTTGCCTTGAAAACAAGAAAGTGAAATTGGTTGATTTGGTTCATTTAGCAGTTTTGGCGCTATTGAAAGTTTAAGTCTCAAGTGAACTATTGTTAGGCGTGCGAGCACGTACAATGGGGACCACTCCCGCGGTATTATCTGCATTTTAATGGAAGTGACAACGCACCCCTCGACAAAAGATCTGGAAACAGCCAGGGGAGGTTATGAGCCGGGGAGCTCTGGGTTCGAGAATGAGAGCCCTTGGCCAAAAACGACCGAAGGCTCTGGGTACGAGATTGAGCCTCCCCCGAGAGGAGAGGAGACGAGCCGGGGAGTTCTGGGTACGAGATTGAGCCTCCCCCGAGAGGAGACGAGCCGGGGAGCTCTGGGTACGAGAATGATCTGCACCGGACACCTAGAAAAGTGACACATCAATACATTCACTGTCATAACTGTCAATTAAATTGATCACTTTTTTATATTTACAATTTAAAGACCTCATCGCAAAGTGACGTGTATTTTGGTCACATACCGTTATTTTCATGATGTAAGTATTCAGTTCTGCACCCTCTGGGATCCCTGTCGATGGCAAAAGAACACGTCAGCTCAGAATAAAGAGGACCTTTGGTAGGCCATGGATATCAATTGTATCGTCGAACCTGAGCTCACTTACCTCCGACAAACAAGGACCTGGCAAATGTTGGTCTATTGTCGTTAATATCAACAAGAACGATATCCACTGTAGTTGTGTCGTATAGATGGCCGGTCACTGATAAAAAAGCAATGATTTAATAAATAACAGTCGTCGAAAGGTTTGAGAAATGTCATTTGGCCTCTACGCCATCAATATAAGTTACTGGAACGGGTGTGGGTAGTATACATTTCGTTGTCAGCTAGCAACTAAGCTTGGACTTAGTTGCCGGAGCAAACGTTTCGTCGCATAGACAACAAGCGAAGTTTCAAATTATGAAAAGAATTCTACATGCACAAGACATACCATCAATATTTCTTGTGGTCGAAGTACGAGAGTTGTTAAAGGCCAGCACCTCCGCGTTATACGCGCCTACAGTGAGCCTGTAACTTGGTATGGACTCGCGGTCAAGTGACGAGTTGACGAAGATACCACCCGTGGTACTATTGATCCGGAAATGCTCTGAAGGTTAAGACAATAAAGCAAATTAGCAACGAACATTTCGTTTAAGGCCCTTAACAATCATGGCCTTTTTAGAGGGCCTCTTTAGGCCATGCGCGTTTGGGAAGGCCCCTCGCACGCATAGCTCCCCGCCTCGTCTCCTCGCGGAGAGGCTCTGGTGACAGCCACTGACGCACGCGCGAGATTTGATAAACGTTCAAAATCAGTCAATGAGTGAAGCCTCAACGTAAGGAGCAAGCTGACGTAAGGAGCAAGCAAGGACCACTGCAACACATTTATACTTTTGTCCAGTAGTCTGAGATGCAACATTTTATACATTCAACCGGTTCTTTAGCCCGCCAAGGGTAGGTAAATATAAGTTGCACTTACCATTTTCATCCCCGCTTATGATTCTGTACGTGAGCTTACTGTTCATACCAATATCCGCATCAGTAGCACTCACTTGAGTTACCAAACGGTCAACCAGGGTGGCTTCCGATATGGAGACGCTACCAAAACAAACATTACAGTAAAGGGTTACCGCATGATTCTTAAAAAAGAGCTAATTTCGTATGACTGTGAAAACATCACTACACGGACCGTGCCGTGTCCGCAAGTATTTTCATTGGTTAATCAGTAATTTCGCGCGATATGATTGGCTGAATGTGGCTGAATATCTACCATTACCTGTACAGTTTTCTTGAGAATACAGGTTGATTATCATTGACGTCTTCTATAGTCACGTAGATAGGCACGGTGGAGGAGAGCGCTCGAGGTGACCCCATATCCTTGCCCTCAACGATAACGGTGAACGCCCTGTATTCATACTCGTTTATATACACCTGGGTAGAGACCACGCCCGTCTCGGTATTAATGGTAAACACGTCAGAGTTGGCGCTACTCAACTCGTGTCGGATGCGGTACAGGACGCGGCTGTTTGTTCCCTGTAAGAAGATAAGACGGAACAAGGTGTTAATGACAAAATTTGAACTTTATTTATACATTACAGCATCGTTTGTAACTCAGCCACAAATGAAGGTTTCCGAAGTCGGAACTACACTTACGCTCTACAAGTACGCCAGCACGCACTTACACACTCACCTCGTCTTTATCGATAGCAGACACCTTGACAACGGACGTGCCAGGAGCCGAGGCTTCAGATATCGTGCGGTTGTAGCTGCTCGCAAGGAATTTTGGGACTTCATCATTGACGTCATTGACGCGTACACGGACCATCGTACTGCTGGATAGAGGAGGACTGGTATCGAGGTTAGTGGCAGTGATGCGGAGATTGTACTCGGAGATGCGCTCGCGGTCCTGGAGACAATGTTGGGTAGGTTAAACAAAAAAACATAACTCACGCTGGGATGCAGTTCACAATGCAACAAATGATAGCGACATCTTACTTTACCAGTAAGGAGAAGGTTGAAGTAGTTCTGCGCGCAAGTTAAGGGAGAGATGTTCGCACACTTACCAGTACTTTAGCTGTTGATATCATTCCTGTTTTCCCGCCAACGGTCATATCTCGAGCAGTATCACCACCTGAAGATAAACACGCGCTTAAAACGTATTCTAAAAATGCTGTCAAAAAGGAGAACGTTTGCAAAAGAAAGCAGAAACCAGGACAAAGTGTTAAGGTGATCTGATGCACAGGAACAGAAGTCAGTGATCATTTACAACAACAAAATACTTGGAACAGTCTGTCGCCTGGAGGGAGGCTAAGAGAGGACCCTAACGCGCAAGGGTGGAAGATTTTACCTGTGATGGAATAGGTGATGGCAGCATTGGTTCCGATGTCCTGATCACTTGCCGTCACTTTCCCTATTTCGGTCCCTATGGACTTGTTCTCGGTCACAGTGAAAGGACCAAATGTCTGAAACAAAAGACGAAAACCTTAGGATGATCTCTTTAGGTATCTCAGCTCTAAGTATTTTAAGCAAAATAGATAATCAACAAAGCTGGCCCAAGAATAGAACCTTGAGGAACTCCATAGGTGACTCCTATCAAGACGTCACGAAATCGGGTCGAGCAGTCCAATATTATTTGCAGGTGTTGACCGTGGTGTCTCTCTCTTTATAAATATTATTTGGACAGTTTGGACATCTGCTCGATCACTCCAACTCACCGTCATGAAGATAGGAGTGTTATCGTTTTTATCGGTCACATGAACATCCACTGTACCAAAGTCCATATATGGAACATTACCCTGGTCACGTGCCATCACGATCAACTGCAAGTAAAAGACAAAATATAAAGGAGAAAAGGCGTGAGATTATTCATTCAAGTGCAATCGCAAGAAAGTGAGACAAATCACCCGAACAGGCTCGGTGGGTACCCTAATGCATGAGGGAGACAGAGAGCAAATTTCGTATGACTGTGAAAAGTGTCGCGACATGGCGCGGTTGCGGTCGCGGCACGGAACCTGGCCTGCTGTAGATACCGAATGAAATCGCGTAATCGCGGCACGGTCACGGTCACGGTCACGGTCACGGTCACGGTCACGGTCACGGTCACGGTCACGGTCACGGTCACGGTCACGGTCACGGTCACGGTCACGGTCACGGTCACGGTCACGGTCACGGTCACGGTCACGGTCACGGTCACGGTCACGGTCACGGTCACGGTCACGGTCACGTTACGGTCACGGAAACGGTCACGGCGACAACTTTGTAACGGCACTTTGAATAGTCATACGAAAGCTGCTCTATAGCCTTACAGTGTACAGATCTTTCTTCTCCCTGTCCAGGCTTCCCGCCGTACTGATGTCACCGGTGTTGGAGTTGATAACAAACCGTCCTTCATCGCCATGCATAATGGCGTAGGTAACTCGTCCGTTATGCTCGATGTCGGCGTCTGTCGCGTTCACCCGCAGCACGTGGTATCCGGTCAGAATGTTCTAGAAGAGAATAAATCATCATGACTCTTTGTGAGTCTCAAGCAGCCACCATTTGGTTAGCCTAGCGACATAATAGGACAGAGAAAGCATCCTAATTCATCGACAGAGAATGAGAAGCTAAAACAGTTGCTGACCTCGGGTGCATCCGCTGTCATGTTCTTCGGCCGTATCACGGGCGCATTATCGTTCACGTCAGTCAACTGGATAACAACGGAGGCCTGGTCACTCAGCTGTGGTATCCCTTGATCCTTTGCGACCACCGTAAGGGTGATGGTGCGGTTGGTTTCTCTGTCGAGGCGTTTAGCTACTCGGATTGCTCCAGTTGCTGATTCGACAGAAAACAAACCTGGAAAGGGTTGAAACAGATTGAATGAAGTGGAGTGGAGTGGGCAGCATAAGCTGGTTAAAATAAATATAACAGCAAGGAAATGATAATGAAAACAGCAGAAACAAAAAGTATCGACATAAACGCAACAAGATAAATCAAAGATACTTTTTTAGTTGTTTCCAATAAAACCTCTCACAAGTACAAGGAAAACGCAACGTCAGACAGCGGTTTACAAGCAAGCTATGTTTTCTAGTACATGGCCGCTCTACCTTACCTTTATCGTTTCCTTGTGTGATCTCGTACCGAACTTGTCCATTTGTACCGATATCAGCATCGTTAGCACTCACGTAATACGCTACAGTACCGATCGCCACGCCCTCCGACATTGAACGAGAATATAACCGGGAGGTGAATATCGGGGGGTTGTCGTTAACATCTAGAACGCGAATAGTCGCCTGGTGTACAATAGATAGCATTAGGTTAGTAATGTCCTGTTTACACGCTGCGATGTGATTGCGATTTGGGAAGCGAATTCTGCGGCGTTTGGCGATGCCACATCGCGCCGTCAGAACTACTCAAGAAATCACGCCCACATGGAAGTGAACTTCGAATATGTTCAAAAATTGCAAGTAAAATCGCCATGAGATCACCCGGGCGTTCATACCACGCGATTATGGTGTCGCCACAGAAATCACACCTGAACAGTTGAACGGACCATATCGATATACAGTAATATGGAAGAATCAAGGAAGAAATCCACTCTCTTTCTTGTCCGTGGATAAGAAGACTAGTATAGTGGCTGGTAGTTGCGCATTTCGCGATTAATGATTCAGTCACATTGAGTTCGGTCCCCGTAATGGGACGATTCCACTTATAAGCGCGCACGCTCTTCTTTATTCAGAAATGCACAATCCGTGTCCCACAACTACCAGAATGCAGCGCGTGCTTTTTTAACAGTTTGTTCGACAAATGTCCCACATCTACCGACATGCAGCGCGCGCGTGCGTTATAGCTGGAATCGTCCATTACGGGAACTGCGAGGTGGGATGAGTAGCGTCTACATACAGACAAAGTTTTTAAGAGAAAGAGGTAATAAAGGAAAGGGTGAGGAAAACATTGAAACACGTGAGCGTGTGAGACTCACCATCGCTTGAGAGGTCAACACCGGTGTGCCTCGATCTGATGCAGTAATAGTCACGTGATATTCATCCTTGGTCTCTCGGTCTAACTGTTTCTTCAACATGATCGCTCCCGTGTTTGGTACGATATCAAAAGCGCCGTCTCCTCCGCTAAGACTATATGTTATCTGGAGAAGAGAACAAATTTGAGTCAAATCCCACAGGCTGTAAAACAATTCAACTTCTAGTTTGATTTGACGAATAAAATTATTCCACTCGCCCTCATGGACTCTGACTTGATTGCCCATTCAGCATTCGGCTTCATGGAATATTGTCTGAGAGCTCATTCGGGTACAAAAAATAAATGTTAAAGATTACAGTTTGTGAGCAGGGCCCGACACTGCGACCCTATGGTCGACAATGGCGACTAAATTTTGGGGGCTTGGCGACCAACATGTTAGAGCTAGTCACCAAATGGCACCCCATCTTTCTGAGTTCAGCTGAGATCCACGTTTATGTGGCGACTAAATTTTGCTTTCTGGCGACTAAAATTGTTGAATTAGTCGGCAATGGCACCTCGCGAAAAAAGTTAATGTCGGACCCTGGTGAGACAAGAGCGGCAAAACTATGCGGAGAGTCCTCCTTCTTGCGTGGCCGCGAGAATTGGGTAGGGAAGGATCTCTTGTCAGGTGAATCGCATTTCGTAATTACAAATCTGGCGAACCAAACGACACAGACTAGAACACTCACCATTTCGTTAATCCCAGAGTCTGCATCAGCTGCTGTCACCATGGTAACCTTAGTGTTGAGTGACGCGCCCTCGGATACAGTAGCCGTGAAAGTAGACGAGTTGAACAGCGGCTTGTTGTCGTTAAAGTCTGTCACGCTGATGTTGAGTAACGCATACGAGGAGTAACGCGTCACGCCATTATCTGTCACGGAGATGTTCAGTAGGTAGTACTTGTGCGCCATGGATTCGTAGTCGAGACGCCCGGATGGACGAACTATCCCGGATGCTCCTGAACAAAAATATAGCACGATTGGAAAATATCACTTTTCCTGCAATTTGATTGGTCGACGCAATGTCTGAAGTTAACCTTATCCGCTATCTGGGCGTATTCAAGAGTCATTGTCCCTCGTTTGCAACTTGTCCGGAAAATACTTCAAATTGGCACATTGATTCTTGAGGTTGTGGGTCAAGTGACGCGTTGACCAGATTTTCTAGAATAAACAAATGTTTTACCTTCTATGATGAACTTGCCATCACCACCACTGACGATATGATAAGTGAGCCGTGCATTACTACCCGCGTCTGCATCACTGGCAGACACGCGGATTACCTGCATCAAACACAACTCGATTATTCTAGATAACATGGATTTCACAACAGGCGGCAAAATAAGACACTTTAGCTGTAGCACTATACATCACTGTACATCATGTATGGTGTACTTCATGTATGGTGCAACCGACTGTACACCCGATTGAATGAGATTCATAGAGTACACTATGATGTACCATATTTGAAGTACCTGCCAATAAATATGTGCGCTGCTAGCCTTCTGAGAACTGCACAAGAGAGCACCTTCAACACCAAGAAATCCAAAATTTTTGTGAATAATAAAAGCTCTGGTAGGAACATATTGTAAACGTATCTGTAATGTAATCTACCTGGTATCCGCCATAAGCGTTCTCCGGGACTTGTGCGTGATATACAGGCAGCGTGAACAGAGGCACGTTGTCGTTGGTGTCCGTTAGCGCAATCTCTACTGTGGTGGTACTGTTAAGGGATGGGTTACCTTTGTCTTTCGCCTGAGAAACATGAAAAAGAAATATAGACAGGCTTGCTAAGTTGTCATGGCTACAATCGCATCAAACCGTCGTCATAATGCTGTCAAGACACCTCGAGACGTCAAGAGTCCTCGAGACGTTTGAGTTTCTTTTCATTGTTATCACAATTATTAACAATTCACCAGGTACTTTAAGCAGTATCTAGTCATCTTCACCTCCACGTCATCATGTTCTTCAACACCAATATCGTTACAATTTTCACCATTTATCATTATCATCGTCAGGACTAGAGTAACTGCTGCTTGGTTATGGTGATAGACAGCCAACGAAAAACATTCATTACCTCCACAATGAGGGTATACGAGCTCTGTTGTTCGCGGTCCAGCTTCGCTGAGGTCTTAACACTACCACTCTCTGGTATAATGATTAACGGGAGGATGACTAGGATAGAGCAATACAAGACGGAATTATTTTCTCACCATCGATCATCGCAGCATGAAGTACGTTTTCGGTAGGCCTGATAAGGCTTTCAGCAGCATGCCCTATGAACTAGAGTCTTATTAGGGAACGTTAAATAAGAGGTAGTCCTGGAATGATCCTCTATTTCCCCGAGAAATCTTGTCAAGAGAGCCGAGGAACGGCTATTATGGAACGTTAAATAAGAGGTAGTCCTGGAAAGATCCTCTATTTCCCCGAGAAATCTTGTCTTGAGAGCCGAGGAACGGCTATTATGGAACGTTAAATAAGAGGTAGTCCTGGAAAGATCCTCTATTTCCCCGAGAAATCTTGTCTTGAGAGGCGAGGAACCTAACAAACCTTCGTCTTTGCCGGTTGATTCACATCCATACAGTTCACAACGCATACAGATGCGGCCTGACCACGACTTGGGGTGGATTCGTACATACCGCGCGTGGAAACCAGGTAGGATGCGGCTCATACGGACTTGGTCGGCGTTAGTGTTACCGGTGAATACCTAAACAGTAATATTGAATATTCCATAGTTAGACCAGTACATTATCCCAGTACATCATCGATTTATTGAAAACTTGAAGATAAAGGAATAATGTATTAATTTATAATATAGCTACAATATAAGGCGCGCTCTGATTGGTCCAAATCTATGCTTTATTACTCCAATAAAGAAATGGTTCTCCCTCGCTATATCGGATGTGATTTTACAACGTTCTCGTGTCTCTCCCAACTTCACGCGTCGCTCTATTTCGCCGATAATGTCATACAAAGTTGTGCTCTAATGCTTAAATAAGAATGAATGAATCTTTTTTGGTGTGACAAAAAAACATTTTCGCATTTTCGAGGCTAATAAGACATGAAGTCATATGGATCCAAAGAATCTAAATTGACGTAGAATACCATAGCGGAAATACAGTGATATATAAAGGGGTTACCACCATGTGTTGTTTACCGTTTGATGTTGTTGATATTTACTGCCGTCCTGACTGTACGAGAGGGTGTAACTACCAACATAATCACTAGACCCAGGCCTTCCCTGAGTAGAGATACGGGTCACTTTGCGCATGCCTCGAAAATCGACCTGGAGATACTGCTGTGCATTGTTAATGGCGGCGCACCATGACCCTAAGAAGCAGAGAAATCTTTAGTTTTAGAGGGGTAAGGAAGATTGAAAATAACGGCCCTAATGTTGAGCATGAGGAACACCCAAAACAATATAGGTTTGTTGGCATAGAAACAGTAAGTCCCCTTAAGAATAAAAATCAAGAAATATTGAATCATTTACGATTCCATCTCCCGAGGTGTCGTCAGCACTTATCCACACTACTTATAAATCACTATTGATGAAACTGTCTTGTAATGCTATTTTTTCATTAGCTTGCATATAGGGTATATGTCTGGAAATCACTGTATTTGTTATAACAAAAAGTGTTATTTTAGCCTACCAATTGTAAAAAATGTGGCAAACACCAAAGGGCGAATCCATTTGAAAAACAACAAATCAAAATCCCCCTGCTTACAGTAATACTTACCTTTGTAAGAGATCCCAGCCAGTGTAAAAGGTACGTTGTTAAGTCGTCCCTGGGTGGCCGAGTAGTCCTCGTTAGGTACGGTATACGTGGAGGTCGCTGACATATCACTGGCTCTGACGTCGAGATTTTCAAGCCCCAAGGGCGTGTCACAAGCGGTGTTTATTGATATCATCTTCAGGCCAGGTCCTGGTGGAAAAAAAGGAAGTCGGAAAATCGCCTAAGTGCTCGAGCTGAGAGGGTGAATAGGATGATGACAGCGATGACCGTGATGAGGAGAAGGAAGAGGAGGAATAATGATGAGGAGGAAAGGAATGAACGTGATAGGGAGGAGGAGGAGAAGAGGAGGAAAAATGAGGAGGAGGAAGAGGAATGAAGGTGATGGGGAGGAGGAGGAGAAGAGGAAGAATAATGATAAGAAGGAGGAAGAGGAATGAAGGTGATGGGGAGGAGGAGGAGGAATAATGATGAGAAAGAAGAGCAATGATAATAACGATGTGGAGGAAGAGGAGAAATAATAATGAGGATGAGGAGAAGGAATGAAGGTGATAGGGAGAAGGAGGAGGAAGAGGAGGAATAACGAGGAGGAGAAATAATGATGAGAAGGAGCAATAATTATAGCCATCAGGAGGAGGAGGAATAGGAGGAATAATGAAGAGGAGGAATAATGATGATGAGGAGCAATGCTTATAACGACCAGGAGGAGGAATAACATTAAGGATGAGGAGCAATGATTATAACGATGTGGAGGAGGAGAAGAAATAATAATGAGGATGAGAAGGAATGAGAATGATGGGAGGAGAAGGAAGAGGAATACTGAGAGGGAGAAGGAGGAGCAATGATGATGAACGAAAAGGAGAAGGACAAAAGGAGTACAACTTGTGCAGATATTATATTTACCGATATTTGCATGTGTGATAGAGTATTCGAACTCGCCGTTCAATCCCATGTCAAGGTCCTCTGCCTTGACCACACCAATCCCAGTTCCCAGAGGTGCGTCCTCACTCACGGTCATCTTATACGGAGCAGGGAACTGGAACTCGGGTGAATTATCATTGACATCTGTCACGTGCACAACGACCTAGAAACCAGTCATAAAACGGACTTACTTTGCTGAGCATAGTTGAGGTAATAGCTTAAGATCAGACTATTCTAGGATAGGCAGGCTGGAAATTAACTTTTTTCTTAGTCGTCAACTGGTGACCAAGTGCAGAAAACTGGTCGCCTAAACATAACTTTTGGTCGCCAGGTGGCATCAAGTTTGAAAGGAGTAACAAAATATTTGATTGCAGCTGGCGCCTAATTACAAATTTTTAGTCCTGATTTGTGGTCGCAATTTCCGGTCCTGATAAGTCATTTGGTTCTGCTGTCCTCGAAGTTCGTCGTACACTGAATGAGATGATGGTAAAAGTGGATCGAAGTGACATCACGGTCTTACCGAGGTGTAGCCGCTACGTGGAGTCTGTCCGTTGTCTGTAGCTTGTACCGTCAGCACGTAGTCATCTCGTGACTCGCGATCAAGTCTATTGGCTGTAGTGATTACTCCCTGAATCAAAAAAGCACTTTAGAAAAAAATCTAAATTATTTTTCATTAGTTTTTCTGATACTGGAGTTAACTCTCTACTAACGGACACCCTCGTAAACGGAAAGCTCCATTCATCAAATCCCCGTTTTATTTACGTATTGCCTGTGTACAGCCTCTCCTCCCTCAAAATCGAAGGAAAGAGCCGTTTGTGCTATGGCGTGGGGGCGCTAAATAGAAAAAATTCGAGGTACCCCCATTTTTGAGGGCTTGCTATGGGCCTGAAGCATACCGTGTTTTTATTGATAGTAAAGGTGCTCTGTGAAGACACGATACTGTATGTGAGAGTGGTCCCAGCGCGCTGTTTGATGATGACCAATTTGGCGACCTGTGCCCCAGGAGGTTGATTCTCGGCGACATCCACAACATAGGAGGAACTGAAACAATACAAGTAAGTGAACAATAATCCGATTTTCCGTTATTAGGCCCACAGCGCGGGGTAACAATAATGCTATACACTTCTCCCATCTTCAACTATGATATAACCGTTTTAGCTAAAGGTGCAAAAAAACCTATTACAGATTCTTACGAATTCTCTTTCTAGGAAACTGGTATGTATATACTGTTTACTGATGATCCCACCAGATGGCCAGGAACAATTCCAAGAAAAACTGTAATCGAGTACTCACGTGTTGAACACAGGGCTATCATCGCCCGAGTCCACTATTTGCATCACCGCGGAGACATTGTTTGCGCGGGGAATGGTGCCTTGATCACGTGCCTCTACTTTGAATATAAATGAGCCGTTGCTAAGGAACCCGGCTTGACTTAACTGCAGGCGGTTTATAACCTTGGTTACCCTGAAAGGAAGATATGTTATGTTATTTACCGGCTGAGGATAGCATAAAGGAAAGCTGGGATGGTAATGGTGACCCGTAGGCTGATATGAAACTAGTAAATAACTTATTTTCTCTTTTTTTCGTCTCTAAAATTGTGAGTTAACTTGAGGAAAACATTCGCAATTCTAAGAAACAATAAGAATCTAGACTTCGTGATGGTGCCTTCTACGAAAGAAATAATATATTGCTCCTGTGTTAGCGCATAATGAGTAGAAATTGCAGGGTTCATGACAAAGGCCCTACCTGATGAGTCCGCTGTTTGTGTCGATAGTAAAGCGTCCCGGGTCCTTGCTATCCACGATGGAGTAAGTAATCCGCGCATTATTACCGGTATCTCGATCCTCTGCCGTAACCGCTAGCACTATAGTCCCCACCGGCGTCTTATCCACTACATCTGTCTGATACGTATCCGTGGGGAACTGGGGCGAGTTGTCATTCTCGTCCGTCACAACTACATTCACAGACACGGCCGTTTCAAGTCCCCCGCCATCGCGCGCTCGGACCGTAAAAGAGTATGTTTGTTTTGTTTCCCGGTCTAGAGGTGTAGTGGTCGAAACTGACCCGGTTTTCGGGTTAATGGTAAAACCTGGGTAATTCATCGAGTAAGTCAGTGCGGCATTTGTCCCGTGATCAGGATCAAGGGCGGTCGCGTTGACTACAATAGTCCCTATCCGAGCCCACTCCGAGATGGCAACGTTAAATACAGGCTTGATAAACTTCGGCGCGTTATCATTAACGTCTGTTAAGGTGATTGTGACCCGTGTGTAGCCTTCTCTCGGGCTGTAACTCCATCTATAGCTGATATATTCAGGGTGTATCCTGCTTTAAGCTCCCTGTCCAAAGGTCCGGACACCCGGACAACGCCGTCCGACCTTCCGACCTCGAATTTACCCTCGGAACCTGAAATAACCGAATAGAAGATCCGACCATTCAAACCCGAGTCTGGATCAGTTGCCGAAACCATGGCAACAGAGAATCCATTTGTCGCTGCCTCGCTGACTGTCGCGGTGAGAGAGCTCGGTATGAATCTCGGGGTGTTGTCGTTAGCGTCAAGTACGTGAACTCGGACTTGCGCCACAGACTCGCGCCCAGCCCCCGCCTGGTCCACAGCCACAACAGAGAATGTGTAGTTCGTCTTGAGCTCGTGATCGAGGCTCGGTGGTGGAGTAACCCGGGTAGTGATGGAGCCTGTGTTGGGGTTGATCGTGAATTGGGCACTCTCGCTACCATTCAGTTTATATCTGATGTCAGCATTGGCGCTAATATCTCGATCTGTAGCAGATATAGCGCCCACCTTGGAAACAATATAAAGGAAGTAAAATTATCTCTTGATCTTGTGGTCTTGAAAAGATCAAATCCATGTGGCCCATGATGTTGTGGTGAACAGCAAGACAAAAAGCGGAAAGGCCTTGGTTTGTCTGCAAAGGAGTTCCTTTGTTTTCTGATGATTATCTTTTGTGTGAAGGTGTTTGGTATTGTTTATTGTCCAATAGGATGAGAGCTTTAGCAGAACCAACGTACCGACCCTCTGACAGGAAGAAATGAGGTGGGAAAAAGACCGGCCACGTCTCTCCCGAAAGGAAGGCAACTTTTTTCACAAAATTTCTTAATTAAGTAAGGGCTTTCGTGTATTTAGTTTCTTACTATTCATATAACTTTTACTACTAAAGAATCGTTTCATGATATTTATGTGGACTCTGAAATATTAGAACTCTTGAATACTACTTACCATGGTGACAGACTGTCCCGGTCCTGAATTTTCTATAACAGCACCAGTGTACAAACTACTTGAAAACTTTGGCGAGTTGTCGTTTCGATCCAATACACGCACAAGGACAGTTGCAACAGCCTGAGAAGAAATGACAACATGGCATGTTGATCTCTGGATTTTAGATGCCTCACTATAAGAGCTTTCATATCCACCCTGACACCTGATTACCATGCGCATTTTAATATTGATCAATATGATTGATCGCAATTGACTTCAAGTAACGAGTATAAAAGAACAACAAAGTATTAAATATGTGTCGAGATCACATGGATATAGTCACCTTTCTGTTAATAGGAACTCCACCATCCGTAGCAGTGATGGTCAGGTTGTAGAAATCTTGAGCTTCTCGATCAATGTTTCGTGCTACCACAAGCGTGCCATGATTTGACTGCAAAGTCAACAATATCAAATGTTAGGAAAGTAAAAATTATCAAATGTTACTCCATTTCACACCATGATTTTGGCCTTTGTAATGCGTTACCTTAGTCACGGTGTTAAAGAGCCCGAGCGGATCGCCACCTGTCACGCTATATGTCACGTAAGCGTTCTGGCCGCTGTCAGCATCAGTAGCAGTGACATCCACAAGAGGGGTACCCACGGGAACGTTTTCGTGCACGGTAACAGAGTAATTGGTTGGCTTAAATACAGGGTTGTTATCATTTAAGTCTCCAACCACAATATAGACCACGGTCTGCCGAAAACAATAGATGAAATTGGTTATAAGTTGTCTGAATATAAGGCAAGTTTCAAACGTCGATCTTTTACCGCGTCGAAGCTAACTGTTAGAAATTTCATTTGCAACTCTTAGGGAACACTTTGTCTGGTGCAAGGTAAATCGGAACCAAGGAACCACGGCAGATCATAATGGAATAAAAAGTTCATTGGCTATAAAATAGAGAAAACCAATCAGCTGAACTGACGCGACTATTGTTTGCAAAACAGTGGCGCACTCAAAATTTGTATTTTCAAATAGTTTCAGGGACTTTCTCATTCGGATGCCCTATTCATAGAAGTATAATACAGTTATATTCACAGCTATCTTACTGTAGCTCTGAATGACGGGTTCCCGTGGTCTGAGGCGCCTATGGTCAGGTTATAAGAGAACGTCTGCTGTCGCGCCAGGTTCCGCGCGGTCTTGATCACCCCCGTGCTTGGCTCGAGGATGAAGTCTCCTGCAGAGGAAAGGGTACCTTTCCATTGGAAAGATTTCTTACATCAGGGCTTATGACCAAATGAAATCAATGATCGTCAGATGCTTTACTGTTGTCTAAACTGATGGCTAAACCGAACTCCTAGCACGATTAGTTTTGCTTAGACTTCTTCAGTTTTCTTTGGCACGGTTTTACCCTATCTTTGGCTAATAGTTTTTTCGTTCGTGAGTATCCTACCTCCTGTATTGCCCGAGATGAGCTCATAACTCAACCGTTTATTTTCGCCCGCGTCTTTGTCTGTCGCGATCGCTGCGATGACTTCCTGGTTGGCCTTGGCGCCTTCCGAGATCATGATGCTATAGCCGTTTGGTGGGAACACAGGAGGGTTGTCGTTTATATCACGAATTTGCACGTTAACCTGAAATCAGAATCGGAAGGTCCATATAAGGCGAGGATTTTGTATTTACAAAACACCAGTAGGTTTTACTTGGGGCAAAAATGCGATAGGAATAGTTTGTAGGTTTTTGCATTCAGTTGTACTCGTACACAAAAAAGAAAGTACATGTAGGTTTTGGGCTGATTTCAGAAACAAGAATTGCGAAAGATTATGAGTAAAAAATTTCAGGTAGCGGATTGAAAGTCCTTCCATTCTTCCTTTTTATCATCAGCGTTGGCTAAGCGGACCTCACAACTCAGAGTCAATGGTACACGCCAAAGCTGCGAGGTTACATTCTTAACAACTAAGCAAAATGACAATACTGTAACTGAAACTTTGCAAAACAATTACTAGACAAAAGGTACTCTAAATTATACGTATTCAACAAGCCATGAAGGTCACAGGCGCACTAAATGAATTCTTTCTTGCTCTTTTCTGTTTGTAGAAAATATAATTGGCATACAGACCTGCGCAGTGCTGTGTTGAGGCGGGTTGCCATGGTCACTGGCCCTGATAGTTAGGCGGTACACCACTCGACCCTGATTGTCCACTGTGATTCCGGTAGCCTCGCGATCAAGTGGCTTGACTGTGTGAATTTGTCCCTGGAAAGGAGAGGGTAAATGCGATAGATGTGATAAAAAAGCGCCACATATAGAGGTTAATAGCCTTAATTCGTGTTTACAAACATTGTCATTCAAATGTATGTGCCCACTGAGTAGCGCGCTTTGTTCTGTTAACCAATCAGTCTCCGCTTGACACATTAATGGATGACAACACACTTTATTCAATTACGCTACATTTCATGCTTGTTTTGGATTGAACGTAGAAGTTTGACGGAAATATACGCGAAAAATAGGCCTGGGTATCTGATTATATATTGATATACATCATACATCATACATCGCACGAAAGCCGAAAAATCACATAGAGATCGAAGTAGGGCAAGTCCATGTACGCTTCATGGGCTATCAGCGCCCGCTTCATGGGCTATCGCTAGGCGCCATTGTCGATTAATTGAAAAAATTTAGTCGCCAAAATGCAAAGATTTAGTCGCCACATAAACGTGTATCTCAGCTGAACCTATAAAGATGGGGAGTCATTTGGCGACTAGCTCTAACATGTTGATCGCCAAACCCCTATAAACATAAACGTGTATCTCAGCTGAACTCAGAAAGATGGGTGACATTTGGTGACTAGCTCTAACATGTTGGTCGCCAAGTCCCCAAATTCAGTCGCCATTGGCGACCATATGGTCGCAGTGTCGGGCCCTGGCTATAGTTACCAGTTAACGTACCGTGGTTTTATTGATAGTGAACACGTGCCCCACATTCCCAGCCGTTATGGTATAATCCACCTCACTATTGAGTCCCTTATCTACGTCTGTGGCATTTACAGTGACGACTAGCAGACCTGACGTGCCTGGACCCTCGGTATAAGTCACGGTGTAAGTGGAGGACGGGTGGAAAACAGGGGCGTTGTCATTTGTATCGACTACAGTAACAGTCACATCTGCATTTCCCTGGAAAATAATTTTCTAAGTCTTCAAGCTCGAGCGATTACCTGCGAGCCGGCTTTCCAGTGGGTATTTCGGATATCTTAAATCTTAATTATGATTTAAAATGCACGAGAAGAAACAGACAAATATCTGATTTTTTTGGCACGCGGGGCTTCTTTCTGTGCCACTTTTGCAGGGGTTTCATGAGTTTTATATATCAATGAGTTATGTTGAGGACATTTGCAAGATGGTTAAGCAAACAAAGATAAACAACGGCCTAAACCAGATAACTTCCGGTCGATTTTCATATATCAATTTACCTTTCTTCCTCCGCTGTCCGTAGCTGTAACTCGAAGGACGTAAACCGGTTTCGTTTCCCTGTCGAGCGGCGTTTTGCTCGTCCGAATCTCGCCAGACGACGAACTAATTGAAAACCTTCCATCAGCACCTAGATATAAAAAGTTGTACGATCAAATAAAGTTGAAATAAAACAAAAACAACCAAGCTAGCAAGCAGACGCATGTAACCAAAACCCACGAAGACACAAGTCTACGAGTCAGTAGGGATTTCATAGCTGTAATTTCCGTTACTGGAATCCTTTGCTTAATGACAAAACCAACATGGGTAGAGCTCCGCATCCTCTGCCAAGCAAAGGGCATACAATGAAATCGAACACGTAGGGCTTTACGAAGTGCCGTACCTTTACAAGTTACTTCTCACCTGTCATAGAATATGTTATATGGGCATTAGTTCCCAGGTCTCTATCCGAGGCCGTCACCTGGATCACCAACTGATCGCCTGGAGAATTCTAGGAAGATCAAACAAGGCACAACTTATCGCCGGGTAAAGAAAGGACTGGTCTCTGACTGAGAACGTAACTCGTGCATTAGGTGTCCTGATAGGCGCAAACGCAGGTATCTCTATGTGGTCAGGCCAGTGCACAATTTGCAGTTCGTTCCACAAAGCGCGTTTTCACTCTTAATGTAGATTGCGCAGAGGCCCAAGCCGGGATTGAATCCGCACAACGGCGGCGAGGGACCCACGCCCTAACACCAACTGTGCTTCAATGAGAAAGTGAGATTTACAGATTTGAGTTAAAAAAATATGCGTGTAAATTTATGAAGCTTTTAAAAACCGTCTTTTCCTGGTTGAATTGCAAACTCATCGAGGCTTACCAGGAAACCATCCACTCTTTCCTTACAGATTTGCACTTGTATGAACCTCTCTCAAACGCCTTAAGGTTTCTTACCTCAGGAATCTGAGCAGTGTATGGTAATGACGCATTGAATTCTGGGTCACGGTCGTTCACGTCTCCGAGCAGGATCTCGGCTGTAGTGTATCCCGTATGTAGACCGTCAGAAGCCGAAACCTACAGGTAAATGATCTTTGTTTGTATCGCAAGGCCCTCGAATTATAGCCTAGGCTTTGGATCAAAGATTAGATTGCATAAGACTAGATATGTGTACAGAGATAAAAACAATAAGCATTCCTCTTTTCAGAAACCTTCGAGACTATTGTCCATTGATAATATTAAAGACCCATCACCAACCGGGAGCCTTTGCGCCCCGCTTTTTCTTTTGTTTTCAAATTGATCCATTGTTTTTCGGGTGCCCTGATTGGCTAAGAGTCCGCAAAGGCTGTCGGTTGGTGATAGGCCTTTAAAAAGAAAATCAACTAAAAAGTAGTTAATCATATTTCCCCTTAAGATAAGGACATATGTATTTTGATTTTATCGATGCGTGTAGTAAAAACTCACGTTTAGAACATAGAGAGCCTTGGACTCTCTGTCCAGTGACTTGGCGACTTTAATCAGACCTTTGTGTTTTCCGTCGACCAAAGACGTCGCGATTGAAAAGTGGCCTTCTTCATTTCCGACGCCGATTCCGTAGACCATCTGGACAATAAATAAAGTTGAAGACTCGACATTGACAACAATGTAACTTCTATAATGATCATCAAGTTATCCTAATGCTCAAGCAAGGTGGGAGACGCCGAATTTGTTGTGACTACAGGTATTTGCAGAAGCCGTGGCAACGCAGACAAAACCACATGCAGAAATCGCAGGCTTTTGATACAGAAATAAAGTCAGCTTGTTTCTCTAGGGAGATTAAAGGCTGGTTTCCATATAGTCGTATCTGTCGTATCTGTCTCATCAGTCAACCGTGAAACAAAAGAATAATTCCAATTTCTATTGTTTCACGGTCGACTGATGAGACAGATACAACAGATACGACTATATGGAAACCAGCCTTAAGAGATGAAGGACTGAAAGTAAAAAATCCGAAACGTTGGCATAAATCTTTGCCTGTTTTGTCCTTTCTCTCTATTTGTCTTTGAATAAAGAGATAATGTAAAACAACGATTGTCGAATTTTTTCAACTTTTTCACGCGATAAATCCTACAAAAAAAGCGCAGTTACGCACTCTGGTATGGACGCTGTGGCAGGAAATACTCAAGTTATGTATATCTTAGCGTACTGGCTAGACTTCCTCAAAGTAAAAAAAAAAGAATTTGTGCTTGATGCTCGCTTTTGTTAGTATCCTTTGAGAGGTCGACTTGTGGCAAGTCTACGTACCTGCGTGTTTGCTGCTGTATCGTCATCCATAGCCTCGACTGTAAGGACGGCATTCCCGACCGCGGTGCTCTCTGGGATCTCCTTCTGGTATTTATTGAACCTGAACACCGGTACTCGATCATTGACGTCATCCACGTGGATTGTTACCTAGATGGAGACAAATTAAGACATGTTACAGCCATTCTCAGTTACACGCGGTCGCCGGGAAAAAAGCTTGCAAGCAAAAACTCGTTTTTCTATCTTGTCTGAGGGCGACAAGCCGGCGAAAGCACGTGCGTTGCCATAGAAACTTCAGAGTTTTCGCTTGCAAGCTTTTTTCCCGGCGACCGCTTGTAACTGAGAATGGCTGTAATGTCTCTGAAGATCGAGCTTCAATACACGGGCACACAATAGAGTCACCTCGAACATACATCTGATTGTGATAGCAAGCAGAAAAAGTATGTTCAAGTCTGAAAACAATATCATCACTTACCGAAGCTTGGCCAAATCGCGGTGGTGATCCACTATCTCTTGCTGACACCAGTAACGTGTAGAGAGCGGTGGTCTCCCGATCAAGCGGTTTCGTCACGGTTATACGACCCTTTGGAAAATAGAAAGACTTAGTAAGAAACATTGAATAGGAGGGCATTCTCAATTCAATTCTGGTTCAATTTATACTAGACTCAGCCTCATATAATTGTCATAGTGAATATAATTGTCATCTTTTTGCAAAGGACTGTAAATGGTAATTAAAGAGCCTGTGTCAGCCCCCTTTTTGACAGCATAGTAACATATCAAGTCGGAGAAGGCATCTGCACTTCCATCGGCTGATTTAGAAAATCTAAAACACTTTTCTCGATAGAATTTGGTAAATCAAATTCGAAACTTTGTTTTTAGATGATGATTTAGAGACTTTTGCACGTAATTCGTCTTCTAATGTCGAACAAAAACAATAATCAAGGAGTGGCTGACATGGGCTCTATAAAGCTTACTGTGTTGTAGTTGATCTCAAACTGTTTATGAGCGTCGCCAGCTGAGATATTGAAGGTGATCTTGGACGCTAGTCCCGAGTCCTTTTCGGTAGCATTCACTGTGATGACGCTAGTGCCAGCGGTTGCCGCCTCGGAGACATGCGCCACGTAAGATGACTGGCTAAACTGAGGGTTATTGTCGTTGGCGTCGACTACCGTGATGTTTAGCAGCAAAGTGGTGCTGTTTTGTGGAGGGATGCCTTGATCCATAGCCACCACGTGGAATGTGTATCTGCGAAAACGGGAGATTTCTATAATAACCAGGTCGAAACAGGAGCGGTGGAAGCGTGAGGGTGAGGTCAATAATATTGATGGCGACCAAAATAAATAAGCAAATAACCTAATTTTTCCAAAGTCATATTATAAAAACTTTGTGCGCCATTTTTCACAACAGGTCAATCTACAGCTGCTTTTCTGGGCTTTTCACCGACGACGAAGCCAAAATCAGGTAGTGTATGCACCCAATTTTTGTGATTTTTGTGGAGTGAAATGTGGATGTTCCTCCCTACCTTTGTACTGTCTCGTAATCCAATTCCCCCACCGTAGAGACCACACCCGTAGTTGGTTTAACAACAAACTTGCCCTCAGGGGAGTACCCTGCGTAGCGTATTTGTCTGTTGTCACCAACATCGCGGTCAGTGGCTAACACTGTGAAGACAGGCGTGCCGGACAGGGCGGACTCACTGATCAGAATGGCGGACGGTGTACTGGTGAAGACCGGTGGGTTGTCATTCGCGTCTAATATGGTGATGTCAACTTCCACGCTAGACGACTTGGGCTCACCTGCGAAAAAATTCACTCAGCCTTTCATTCTGCCGGCTATTGTTGTTATTGTCGTTTTGTTTTTATTGTTGTTATTTTCGTTGTTACTTTTTTATTGTTATTTTTTATTGTTGTTGTTATTCTTTTTGTTGCTGTAAATGTCGTCGTTGTGGTCATTGCTATTGTTCGATGTCATTGTTGTTGTTATTGTTATTGTTTATTGCTTCACTGTATGTAGCACGTTGTGTGAAATTTGCAAGGGTACGCTATATTCTAGTAGGACCATCGGTGTCCAAACAGCTTGCAAACGTTTTGTTTTCAGGAAAATGCTCATAACAAAACACCACGTGACCTTGGTGGTGCACCCCTTGCCTCCAACATATCTTAACCCAAGTTTGGTCACCTAGCAATGTTGCCTTCTTGGGATATTGTCTTTTCTAGTTTTGATGACGTCATCGATGACGCTAATAGCACGCTTTTTTCAATTGTAACAGAATAGCCTTTTTGAAGGAGTTGCAATAAAGTATGTATGTCTCTATTTATGCTTACCTGCTCTGTCGGTTGCCGTCACGGTCAGCTCATAGGCGGACTTGGTCTCTCTGTCAAGAAACTTGGATATAGTGATGTTACCGGAAGTGTTTAGGATGGAAAACAAACCTCCTGTGTTACCACCTGGAAAACACCAGGCAAAGCATCTTGTTTACAAAGAATGTCATAAAACAAGAATCGAGGTCAGCTCAAACAAGAAAAGACACCTGGAGATTGGGGATGGGACGGTAGGAGCAATTAGTGTCATACATTTTTTTAGAGTGATTGACAGCAGGGCTCCTCCAAAAAATACTCCAAATGAGTAATTAACTGTCTGTTGAAAAGTTATTTAACAATATTATTTTAGCATTTAGAATTTCTTGTTAACTGGATGGCATTGGAAATAGAAGTACGTGACTTCAAGGAAGAAAGAGAAGTAGCATTTACCCGTGATTGAGTAGACAATTTGACCAGCGAGACCATCATCTATATCCGTCGCCCGCACTACAGCCACAACGCTGCCCAGCGGACTATCCTCGCGTATTTTCGCAGTGTAGGTGAACTGGTCGAAGCGAGGGGTGTTATCGTTGATGTCGGAGATGGTGACGTTGATGCGGGCTGTGGCGGAGTTGGGTGTTGGGTAGCCGTGGTCCCGAGCGGTGACAAGAAGGGAGTAGCCTGCAGGGTGGGACTCACGGTCTACAAGCGCCACCACGCTTACTACGCCTGGAAAGACAATTAAGGGAACCCGTGAAGCAGATCAACAATCTAATATGCTGACAACGGGCAGTTACTTTATACCCTTTTCATCATTATTATCCGAGCGAGCAGATGCTAGAGTTACGGCAGCATCGCTCCTTGACACCAACACGTGATGGTCAAGTGTGAACGGCTTTTCAATGTCGTTTTCCTACCAGAGGTACCATTGATGACAAATATCCCGTGCCCTCCCTGGAGAGAAAAGAGAATGTCGCCATTGCTGCCCTCGTCAGGATCCGAAGCTGTGACCTGAATGACGTGTGAGCCCAAGGTCATGTTCTCAACAATGCCAACGCTATAGAATGGTTGGCTGAATCGCGGGACGTTATCATTTACATCGACCACATTCACTCTCACGGCCACAGAAGAGGACTGGGGATAAACACAGAAAATGTTGGTATTATGATCGCATAGTGATTACCCCAATTCTGAAGAAAACGTATCATGGCATTAATTACAAAGTAATTGCGAATTACTCACGACAGTCATCTGAAATCCGCTCTAATCAACTAATAACTAATATTTTTTCATTGGTAAACCACGGATCGAGCTATGCGAGCCTATGGGATTCTAAAGCAATGTTCAGAGAAACACAGTTGTGGAAAAACGTATTTACATAAATGTCGTGAGCACAAAGAGACCAAATCCCAACATGATCACCCGCATGTCTGCACACAGGCTTTGAGAGTCGGCCTGGCCGCGGGAGTCGGAACCAAAGTGATTATGCTACTGAATGGATTGCTTTATATTCGCACTAATTAGATCAGTGAAAATAGTGATTTCCTACGAGGCAGTGCTTCATTATTGTTCCAGAGGCAACAAGTAATGTGGATGGGAGTATTTCAACTGTTGAGTGGATTCCAGCATCAGACTTTGCACTTCATAAAAATCCGTTTCCTGAAAACTAGCAGTACAGTTGATTCCCACGTGACGTTACCCACCCTTGGTGGAGTCCCCTTATCAGTTGCCGTGATGGTGAGCTGATAAGACGCTACAACCTCCCGGTCAAGCGCCTGCGTGTTGTACAGTATACCGCTGGTCTGGTTGACGGCAAACTTGTTATTGTTGACGGTGAAGGTGACTTGGCCATTGAGGCTGTGATCGGGATCCTGTACTGCAAGCTTTAAAAACATATCAAATGAGTATCTCAGAAATAACAGTGCATCGGGTTGTCTTTGGCGAATTTTGAGCTCCGCGCCTATCAGCCATTCCATGTGACTCACGTGACTGGGTAACAAATTTCTAGCTTCCCGAGGGCGTGTTTGTGAGTTTTCTTTTGACATCCTACAGCAGACTTTTCAATTTGTTATTTCCGTTCCTTCAAAATTGCTTTTGGTATTCTCAATTTAGTCAATATTGCGTGCGCATAATGTTGTCTTGTGCGACAACCGTCTTTGCTGAAATGTTACCAACCGTGTCTGATTCGACAAGAGCATCGCCTGTATACATGCTTCGCTGTTATTATATGACCAGAATATTGGGTATTTATATTATCACTTGATGATGTCGCTCTTCGTCACAGCAATAACATGACCGCGCGG
Source organism: Scolanthus callimorphus (assembly GCA_033964015.1). Taxonomy (NCBI): domain Eukaryota; kingdom Metazoa; phylum Cnidaria; class Anthozoa; order Actiniaria; family Edwardsiidae; genus Scolanthus; species Scolanthus callimorphus. The sequence continues at coordinate 30,961,455 of CM066918.1, read as the reverse complement.
CGATACGATGCACTTCTGACAGTTGAAATCTCACGATTGAGCGAGCGCAAAGGAAGGCTAAACATTTTATCAATCTGCCAGCTTGTGGCTAGCATTTTCTTCTCTCAGTATAGTTATCAGTAGAAGAACTGACAATAAGATAATTTCAAGCCATGGCAGGACTACGCAGTTTCTTGTGTGTCGAAAGTGCAACAAGCAACATGCAAGGCTATGGTAAGACAACTGTTTTTACCTTGAGTACGCTTTGTCCCACTGGTCTGTTCTCTAACACATTCGCTGTGTAGGTGCTGGGTGTGATGATCGGGGTGTTGTCGTTAATGTCGATGATGTTGATGGTGACTTGTACTGTTGACTGAAGCGATGGCTTTCCGCCTACCCAACAGCAAACAACAAATGTCCAGTGTCCGTATGTTATTCTCAAGTCCCTTTATTACATTTGATACTACTTCTCCCAGAATCCTTTTCGTAGTTCCTTTTGTTTGCCTCATTAACACCATTATCTTGCAGCTCCCAAGGGAGCTCAAACTTTTGAATGACAAAACGAATTCGAAGAGGATTCTGGTAGTAGTGGTATCAAGATGTTAAAAGGGGAATTGTGAATTGTGCATGAGCGAGTAACGGCATTTAGCGCCCTACATCAGCAAAAACATTTTCTCCAAAAAGCACAAATGCGTTCAGTGCAATTAACTATACATTAGTAGTGGATACTTATTTCATGTAGCGGCACATCAGTATGGACTTTTACTGCATGCGCACATTACTGATACAATACCAGAAGCTGAACGATGAATATTGTACATCTGTTTGCCCAGGCACAGCAGTGTTTTGTCAAGCAACTATACCGCGGCAGATACACTTGCGTTACGGTGACTTCATCATGAGCTAAGCTTCTTGCAATTTTAGGAAGCAGTCTTTTCGAATATGTGATTTAGATATGAAATGCGCAGTAGCACAAGCCTCATTAACATTGCTCACCATCTCGCCCCTGCACTCCAAGTATATACCGCTGAACCTGTTCTCTGTTGATGTCCATAGCGGGAGTAATCACTCCGCTAATGTTACTGATGATGAACACGTGTCCAACGTCCCCGCTCACTATACTGTACGAGATGAGACCGTTAGTCCCAGCATCCGAATCCGTGGCTTCGACCTTTGAAGAGCGAGGGAAAACTTGTGAAAACTTGCGTTAGAAAAGGGTCTTCTGGACATTGCATCCAATACATAGCATGGACGTTATAATATTAAGGAAGGGAAGGGAAAAAGTGTCCTGAACACTACAGACATCCCTTAAACAGAAAAGTGCGATCATAATATCATTAGAAATGAATTGACAGGGGAACGGAAAAAGTGGAACGGGCGATCATAATTGAGTCAACTCAAAGGTGGGGCGAATTCGACGCCCTTTTGGACCCAGTGGAGAAAGTGGGGGAGACAATGGAGAGTGGAATTGATGTACGCCCATACCTTTGGCATTCTTCATCGAAACTCGCTCAAATTGTTTCTTTTCATTCATAACATTGTTGTTTTTGGCAGGATGAACTGTCACGCAACACATTCAGTTACAAAGATCCGACGCATTTACCGAAGGGCCCTAGCAACTTGCAAGACATCAAAATCCACAAGAGACTCACCACAATGACGGTATGAGAGGTCGGGGAATGCTCAACCATGTTTGCTACGTAACTCTGCTGGTCAAACACGGGCGCGTTATCGTTAGCGTCCAGGACTCCCACATATACCACGGCCGTGGCTCGCCGTGGATGAACTGGACCCAGATCCGTCGCTTCCACATCTAAAGTGTAGTTGATCTTCCTCTCGCGGTCGAGTTTTCCGATTGCCCGGATGTCACCACTGAGAGGGTTGATGTCAAATGCTCCTGAATTTGCAACAATGAAAACAGTGAAAACTACCCTTCCTCATTATCTTTAAATTTGCCTTAGAAAATAAGCACTTACCTTCATACTGGGGTGATGTAGCCATAGGAGCATTGGTTACATGTCCTGCACAAGAAAATATATTAAGGTGTCTATGCAGTGAAATCAACGTGGATTTGCGACTTAGCCTGGGGATTCTTTGGCACATTCCAAGTGTCGAAAGCTAATAGACTTCGCCAATCAGAAACGAAGCTAATTGGACAGCACAACTGTGCTTGGATTTTTTCGCATTCTGATTGGCTAGCTAAAATATGCCAAAGCCCTAGACCTTTTGACAGTCATTTGAAACCTGATCTAATAACACAGAAACGAGTACAAACGGAGCTCTACCTTCTTTATAAACATGTTATTCAACTACCCTTGCGATAAACATATAAGAAGAATTGTAACTAGAGTCTCAGCATACTACTGCACGATCAGATCAATGTGTCAAACGCACTTCATAACTTAGATGTTGTTTCGGGTAAAATCGATTTCTATTATTTTCGTCCAGAAAAATGACGAAAAAGCATCCCCCTCCCTTTTTAATCGAAGTATCGCCCAATATCAATGCAGCGCCTGTATTTGCAGTACGCAAGCCAGGGCGGGCTGTCATACCCTTTATTGGATTAACCAACATAACGTTCTCTACTCACGTGATATCTTGTAGGAATGCATCACCTCCTCAGCCGACAGTTCAGTCTTCCAGATCAACAAGTCGCTGATGCTCAGATTTCCAAAGTAATGCTGAAGGTTGTCGATGTTGTTGGGTTTTCCGATACTGAGAATGTAGAAGGCGTCTTGCATTCGATTCTCACTCGTGCTTGTCGTGGAAACGTTTTTTCAAGCGACCATTTTCGAAGTATCTCAACCCTGAGAGGGTGCTCCAAGTGAAAGTCGCATAGAACCAGTTCTAGAAATACAATTTTATAGGGCGGGGATAAAAGGATTAAAATAAAAATTTGTTTTGTGCAACAAAATGCCTCTTTGTAACGCATGTGGGAGAAAGTTGCATGAGTTAAAAAAATCTGCGGATAGGGCATTAATCTTCGTAGTTATCTTGCCAAAACTGTCACTTGCTGGTATTAAAATTTCGGTTACCTGAGGTATGGAAGCAGCACGATCTCCCATTTTCGTTTCAGCGTCGCTAACATCAGGGTAAACTTGCCCGTCTCCGCCACGTGGTAAAACGCAAACCCGGTAGCAAACTGGGATTGGCCACCAGAGGAAATGATGTATCCACCGCTACTGAACTTGAGCCAAAACGCAACCGTGATCCCTTTCGTGCAAAGCGATGGTTTGCTGACACAATCATCTAGAATAGGAGAGAACAAAGTATCAGTTGGTCAGGGAGCTCACCCAGCGGAGCTCCATTATAATCAAGTATGGCATCGGCAGTTATCGCTTATACTGGCGCACGTTAATGGGGTCGCACAAATGATTACATATTTGTGCATCGTCTTTTTCGTGCCATTGCAGTAAGATAACTTGCATCTCATAAGCCTGAATAGGACTGGCTGTCTGCTCTGAAGTGAAGTTTTTCGCACTTTTCCCAAATTCAGAACATGAAAGCCGACACAGGCTGGACTAGAACTGTCCATATGTGAATGTCGATTCATTTTATCCCATGCAGACAACAATTGCGTGGTTCGACTTGCGCAAAAAATTATGTTCACTTACTTTCAAAGTCACCCATTCGTATCCACTGTCCCGAGGTGATAGCAATGACGTCACCAAACTGAGGGTCCTTGACAATTCTGCCCCCATCCACCACCCGTGCGTCAGTATTGCCGGTCACAATGTCCCGGATGGTACCGCGGGCCTCCAATTTGTCATTTAACCAATAGTGGTCGCGGTAATAACCTGCGGGCGTGACATTTACACGATGAGGAGGAGGTATGGGAAAAGGAGAAAGGTAGGGGATTGAGAGTCTTAAACTACGAGCAAAAAAATGGAAAAAGTGCTGAGGAGCGTTGAGCGGATAAAAACTCGAGCAAAAAGCCTGAATTGCCAAAAGTTGTAATTGCAACGTAGAAATGAACATTAGCAAAAAAGAGCACGCAGAAAGTCTATTAATGAAGAAGTGAACCATGTGTGGTGCGTACTTTACACAAGAACCCAGTTGACAACACAACCACAGAACGTCGCGCTCATAGACGTTACAAGTAACGTATTTTACTCTTGTTGATGAGGATTTATAAAAGGTAAAGGCAAGAAATTGCATCAAATAAGTATTGCAAGAACAAGGCACTCGTTGGTCTTCACAAACATGAAGTGCCAAAAAGTCCATGCTATGTATTAGAAGCAATGTCCAGGGCATGAGCTTACTTGACTGATTGAGGAACCTGTAGTGAATACGACCGGACGGGGAGTTAGTGGAGTCCTTATCCCTATCACTTGCCGACACATGGCCCACCACCTTCTCGTTATTTACATACGAACCCTACAAGACAACAAATAGAACCATCTGCACGTGTATTGAACTACCTCATTCACCATATGCACGAATTCGACTAAGTTATTCTGTTTCAGTTGTTGAAAGTATTTTGTCTAAAGACGAGTCTTGTCCACTTGTTGTAGTACTGGCTGACTCCGTCAAAACTAGTACAAAATAGAGGGGAAAATCCAAATCTGGGGCAATTTTTTGTGGCGTGCCCTTGTCTTTCGTACGATGAACATGTAGTGAGCATTCCGCTTTTAGGCAATCTAAATATATAATAAATTCCGACGACTCATACAGCCAGCATGCATTGGAAGGGCTCTTTGGAAAACCTTGGGCAGTTATTCCCATGCGGTCTTGCCTTGGTGAATCTGTAGGTATGTCAAGTGAACACTTACCTCCAGCACAGTGAACATGTAAGTACTTCTAGTGAATACTGGCGAGTTGTCATTCACATTTTCAAGAGTTATCACAACGGAAGTGTTTCTGGTAAAAAAAAACACACACAATTTACAGGGTGTCCCTAATGTTGGGCACTTGAGAGAAAGAAAAGAGAAATTCCTACCCTGATAATGGTGGTTGTCCCTTGTCGGTTGTCGTCAGGACAAGAGTGTACGTTTTGGCACCAGAATCAAAATCAAACCCACCAGCCACGGCCAACCATCCGTTACCAGGGTCGATACTAAACTTTGGAGGACTCTAAAGGAAAAACAGGTTTGTCAAGTAATGCATATGAGGGATTGTTTTATTTAAACTTGAGCATAGCTTTAAAAAGTAGAAAGGTTTCACTATTATGTTTGTTCTATCTGTTGTATAAACATGTAAATAGTCTCTTGTTTTATTGCTACAGAGTACTTGAGTGGCAGTGGAACGCAAGTCCTTGTCTAGACAAACTCTTCGGCGGAAAAAAAGTATTAAGACAACGGTTGGAGTCAGCATTTTTGTACTATTGTACTAGTAGTATGGTGCGGACCAACTAAGCTTGATTCTTTGCCATACACTCCAACAAGCGATCGTATGTCGGAATTTAGCAGTATTCTTTCTTTTCCTTAAGGGTGGGGGTGGGGGAAGGAACACATACAATTTCAAAGACTGTCTTCTTTGGAGAATAAAGCTTTAGTACTTTCGTGTAAATCTGAGTCACAATAAGATCATAAACACGCGAGTTACCTCGTTGTTACCGGTTGCTATTCGGTATGATATTTGTCCATTAGTACCCAGGTCCCTGTCAATGCAGCTCGGCCTCAGGATGACCGCCCCTGCGGTAATGTTTTCAGGAATAACAACACTGTACGTGGCTAGAGAAAGAAATGTTAATATTAGGTACTTCTGTCGGCAGTTGAAAGCCGTCCCGTGACGCTTAGCTTGTAAATTCCACTAGGGTGGCCCTTGGTGAGGCAGGCACCGAACGCCCATGGCTTTCGCATTGTGTATTTACCTAGTCTAACTGATGCCTCCTCCGCAGGCAACTCCACTTAGAAAAAGAACGCAACGTTCTCGCCGCAGCCTCTTCCGGTTTCGTTGTTCCGTTGTTCTGAGAGCGGTTAGAGGGGAGAGAGGGGAGAGAGGCGCCTGCGGTGGAGGCTAGTCTAACTGCCCTTCAGTCTATCTTTTTTTCGCTACACTTGCTGCCAAACGTACCTTGACTGAATTCCGGCGGAGAATCGTTCACATCAGAGATTGTAATGGTAACCTGTCAATATAACAAAAACGTGCTGTGCATAACTATTCTATTCTTTTACCATAGAAAATCCATCCGACAACTAAGTCCAAACTAAGTAATGGTAATTTTTTGTTCTTTCTGCAAGCTAATTCTATCAATGTTATGATAGAATATTGACGCTGGCTTTCGAAGAATGACAAAGTTTGATGTGACCCTTGAGTCGATAGCCTGACAAAGCAGCCATCCTATTTATCGCGCCGGTCCCTTATTCCCAGTGAAATAAGATACGTCTGGGCAAAACGTCATTCAATGTAATGTAAAATGTAATGTATGCACTTGTATACCGCAAATTATCATATGCATATGTTCAAATGCGGTTTGCAGATGTGGACATGTCTGATCCCTAAGATGCGGACTGCGATTTATACAATGCAGTCTACAATCATGAGTGGTTGTTAGCTATATCATTTTGTAGTAGTGAGCACTGTGGTTGTTTAACGTCCCTCACATAGTGGTTAAGTGTAGTGGGCTGAGAGACGGGACCTCGGTTTATTGTCTCATCCGAAAGACGTGAAACACAGGAGAAATGACCAATCACTTCAACCCACGAAGAGCACAAGGTTCGAAACAGCAGAGACAAATCCCAACTGCCCCGACTGGGATTCGAACCCGGTGCACAGAGGTGAGAAGCAAGCGCTTTACACGCTGCGCCACCCGTGCTTCCCGTGGTGGCGCAGGAGCTAAACTGCGTAGCGAAGGAACTATGTAGTAGTAACCTCTTGTAAGCTTGATACTTGTTATGCGTAATCTTGGCTGTCCAGTCTTGACAGTAATCTTGGCAGCGTTTATGCTAATTATTTCAGCTTTGAAAGCAGACCTCCGACGTCATCAGTATGGAATGTTTCAGCTCGTTGCGCAGACGACTTTTCTCGCCACAGGGAACCCAGAGACCGGCGCAACTTAAAATGGCTGTGGAGGCGACTACAGCTTTACAGGTGTAACTTACTGTAGTTGTTGCATTACGAGAGTGATTCCCAGCGTCTGCAGCTAAAATCTAACAAAGGAAAAACAGAGGATTCACGACGTATTTTCTAGTCATTTTGACCTCGATGCAATTTTACTCCAATGAAGCGATCACTGAATATTTCCTTTATGATCAGAGAATGTGGCAGAATGTAAATGTAAAACTAGCCGTAGAAAAGTATTCGTGAGTTTACAACCAGTTGCGGGAAGAGTATTTTTGTTTTGTTGTTGTTTTTTCACACACATACACAAAATAGCAAAAGAACAACAAATCAGTGCAAACTACCAACATGCCATACCTTAAGAGTATATGAGCCCTCATTCCGCGGTGGGTCTCGGTCCAGCGGACTTCGCACATAAATGCGTGCGCTAGACTGGTCAATAAAGAACCTCCTAAGGGTATTACCGCTGAGAATAGAGTACCGCAGGTTCTGATTCTGAGCGCTGTCAGAGTCGGAGGCCTGGACTTGGATGACCATGGTCCCTGTGGTTGTGTTCTCCGGGATCGTGAGGGAGTACTGGGCACTACGGAAGGCTGGGCTGTTGTCATTCACGTCCTGGTGATTTTAGGAGAAAAAAGGGCATGCGTAATATTGTATAATTCAATTTTGAGTTACTTGTTAAAGTTTTGTTGGCGTAATTCAATTCAAGGTATACTTCAGGAAAGCATATAACAGTGGCAGATAACAGTGACCGAAAGCTAGATCCAAAAACCATAGTATATAACAGCTCTCTCGAAAGATTCAGATATATTCGCACAAGGTTTGTTAATAAGGTTTGCTGATAATTCAAAGTACAAGATGTCTTTCTTTCGTGCCCTTCATGTTTCGGCTTCTATTTGCAGTTTTGCAGAAACTACTAACCTCGACGTTAACAATCACTACGGCAGAATCCCTGCGTGGTATCCCGTATGTCATGTTGCCACTGAGGTCATACACCCTTACAAGGAGAACATACTCGTTCCTTGTCTCCCGGTCTAACAGTCCGGTGGTAGACAGGGTACCCGCGTAGGGGCTCAACGTGAAACTGTTTCCATAATTGCCAGAGGCGATGGTGTAATACAAGATGGCGTTGATACCAAGATCGGCGTCTGTCGCCTAGCGACGCAAAAGTACAACAATAGTATTTGATTTAACGCTACACATGGATTCCAGCCGGCACTACACGTGGTGCTCTCGATTTTCATCAGTGATTGACACTCATTTAACAGAAAATCAATAGCACTCACCACTAACGTCAATATTAGATGCGCGGGCTGCTTTTCCGTCACCGTTACTGTGTATTGCCGCTGACCGAACATCGGCCAGTGATCGTTGATGTCAGTCACATTAATAGTCACGCCCACTTCAGCTGACAGTTGCGGGTTCCCTTTGTCTTTGGCGATAACCCGGATGCTGAGTTGGTCCAAGGTCTCTCGGTCGAGTGGCACGGACGTTTTGATGGTACCAGATGAGCTTCCAATGGTGAACCTTTGAAAGTAGAAGAGAAGAGAGAAAGATCCCAATTTTATTTGAGGATATGTTGGAGGTACGGTTCATTCAGGGGAAGTCGTCCACAGCGCGCCTCAAGAGGATTTTACGAGCGCACTCCATACGACACCGATGCAAAACGCAGCTGACATGCGCTAAAGATTCACTGGCCTGTGAAATGAAGACAATTGAAAAAATCTACATAACAACAGCGAACGATAAATTTTGACTTTAAACCACAATTTTCGCCTCGGGTGCAAGCCTCAAAGTGCGAGGTGCAAAAGTACAGAGAAAGATATGATAACATTCTAGCTTCTCTTTAGTGTCTGGAGCTTAAGTTTTCCAAATTTTCAAGACAGCACGAGATATTTTTGTTATGTAGATTACGTCTTTTGTGTTCATTTCACAGGAAGTGAATTTTTAGCGCATGGCAAATACGTTTTGCCGCGGTGTCACTCCATACGGTATACTAGGGAATATATGTATATGTTCAGGCAAGCCTGTGGCCGCGTAGCACTAAGTTCAACAGAGTGGAGATAAGGAATTAACCTTGTGTGAAAGCTAACGTGCTAATGAAATTGTCCCATGTGTGCTTATGAGCGTTAGCCCTAGTAAGCGGAGAAAGAGAAAAAATCTCTGACCCCGAGAGAGATTCGAACCCACGACCTCCGGAATTGTACATCCGATGCTCTACCAGCTGAGCTATCAGGCCAGACTGGGAGCAGGTCGGGGTATATTAGATGTTATGGTCGCGGTAATGAAGTGAATATATGTATATGTTTAGGCAAGCCTGTGCCGCGTAGCACTAAGTTCAACAGAGTGAAGATAAGGAATTAACCTTGTGTGAAAGCTAACGTGCTAATGAAATGATCCCATGTGTGCTTATGAGCGTTAGCCCTAGTAAGCGGTGAAAGAGAAAAAATATGGTATACTAGGGAGTTTTATGAAGGCACGTGATGTAGAGGAAGTGGTCGTGAGGTTGCGCGCGCGTTGACGAATCTTAACATTTATTGAACTGTTACTGCGCGCAGGCATTCGTGAGGGCACGTGCACACGGCCTCAAAATGACGTCCTGTTTATAAATCTCCCTCAGGATCGAGAACACGATGTCTATATCGTCAAGAGTTTTATTCCATGACCTGAGCTGAACTCACCAGCTGAAGTGTTGAACTTGTTTCAGCGAGTAAATTATAGCAGCATTGTTCCCTATGTCGCGGTCAGTTGCCTAGGAAACAGATAGACACATTGTCATCTTTATCATTTAAAGCATGGACGCTGTCGCGCTACGTGTGGAGTGAAATTTTCTCCCCCGAACAACCCAAGAGCCAGCCCCTCCCAGCTCTCCTACTTACTATATATATAATACTTACCATAACTGTGCCAACAGTCAGCCCCACCCCTCCCTCTTGGACATGGAATGCGTAGCTTGGTTGTACAAACACAGGAGGATTATCGTTCACGTCTTCCAGGCCAATATTTAGCGATGATGTAGCAACCTACAATAAATATTTCTTATTGTCGCAAATCTTTAAAATGAGGGTGATGGTATTTTTGATCGATGATGCCTATACTAAGGATGATGTGCCGTGATAAAACTAAGGGGCGATTAACGACTACTCCCCAGTTAGTATAATTAATCATTCTGAGCTTACGTTTCCTCCTCCATCCGTGGCGTTAATGACCAACGTGTAACTGGGTGTCGTCTCGCGGTCCAACAGTTTTCGCTGTCTTGATCAGGCCACTATGTAAACAAACAAGATGGAAACAAATGATGTGAACCAAAACATGAATCGGTGTGAAGACTAAGATCATCTCAATATTTTATTATTCGAAATACCTGCTTGCTTCTATGGTAAAGGCGTTACCAAAGTTACCAGCAGTGATGACGTAACTAACGGCAGCATTGACACCAGCATCTGCATCAGCGGCCTGTAATGTGAACGAGAACAAAATGGCTTGGATCGTACGGCAACTTGAATTCAGGAGAGGAAAATGGGCGAGTACAGAGGTAGGTGGCAGGAAGGACTAGTGATATAGCCCGCTTAACCCAAGCAACACAAAACTATTGACTTCAACGGGCTTTCTGAAGCAGATTTTAAGGTCACAGCGTGGGCAAGATAAACAGTTTCAAAGAACAAACCAAGGTCCGGTTCCTGAAGGGCGGGATAGACGGGCAAGACGAACAACAACAACAACAGTAAGATCAATGATTATTCGCACGACATAAAACCCAATCGCAAAACTGTTGCCCATGGAGAAAGGAATTTCAGGTTAGATTTCCCTGCCTACCTGCACCGTGAATACATGTGAGTTCACCGGAACTTTCTCGGGGAGGCTGGTGTTATTGGGTAGATTATTAAACACAGGCCTGTTATCATTCACGTCTTCTATGGTGACCTGCACAGTGCACTCCCCCATCCTGATAAACACAATGTAGAAATACATCGACTTAGGCACTGCCTAAAAGCGGAGCTCCTGGCAATTATCACACATGCAGAACATTTTTTTTTCTGGTTAATGTTTTATTATTTCTTTTTCATAAGATGGGTCACAAAGGATCATTCAGTAAGCTTAGCACTTATATGGGAAACAACACGCTCTAATGTAATGACGGGGCAATGGTTCTGATTACAGAATGGTTACTGGCGAAGCTATTTAAGACTGTAACAGTGCGCAGAAGAGCTGTTTTTACCCCGAGTAGATCATGTGTTGCATGTCGCGTGTGTGTGTGTGTGCGGGGGGGGGGGGGGGGGGAGCACTCAGCTGTCTGCAATTTTTATACTCACGCGAAATCCTACCCATTTCATCAACTCACCTTCCTTGGCCACTGGTTGGCTGATCAATCACTCTCACGGTCAGGCTGTAGGTTCCCCGCTTCTCTCGATCAAATGTAGCTAACGCCCTGATCTGACCACTGATTGGATCAATCGTAAACAGCTCTGAATGGCCTTCAGAGTCTGCCACCAAACTATATCTGACATCTGCATTTGCATTCAAGTCCGTATCAGTAGCAGAGATCTGGAGAGGAAAAATGAAAAAATATATATAGACTACTAAATAACTCAGTCTACTTAATGACTCTGAATCTGGGCTAAATCGCACACCCATGCTTATTGAATTTGTTGACCGACATTATGCCAGTTCTATGGTTATAACTGATGGTGAAAACACGATGGGGCGTGAGCTCAGGACAGAGCGGATTCCGCATGAAATTCGTCTGCGAATCGGCAAAGTGATGGTACGCAACATCGTCTTCTTCAAAGGTTTTTTGTTTGAACTTTCGAGTGATTTGCCAAGACACTGTCACGGCGCTGACACGGTGACGCCAAGACACAGTGATGCCAATGACACGGTCCAACGTTCACATTGATACCTAATCATCTGCTCTGTCGGCTACTATTTTTGTGAACAATATCAAATAGTCTAACTGATTCTGAGTTGTTCAGTTTGATCCTGAACTGTATCCGTTCCCCTCTCCCCACAGTATTCCCCACCCTCCCTACCTGAATGACTAGTGTCCCATTAGATCGATTCTCGTGTACTGTAGCGGTGTAATGTGCTTGTGAACAGCGAGGGTTGTTATCATTGACGTCAGTCACATTGATCGTCACATCTGCTGTCCCGGAAAACTTTTCCGAAGTCTGAGTTTCCTTGGCAGTCACCTGTGAGAGTTATAAGTGAGATAGCAACAGAGGGAAGTGTGTTGACAATTATAAATTACAAGGGATACGATATGAATGGAAAGGGAAACGGTCGAGCAAAAGAGGGCGCGCTCCTGTATCCATATTTTGTTGCACTAGACATTTTCACCCATACCCAATGTCACATCTTCAATCAAATTGTTGTAATAAACGAAACAATAACAATAGCATTCAATTTACCTGGAACTTATAGGAATCCTGGGTCTCGCGATCAATGTTTCCGCTGACCACGACGTAGCCATCCGTGGACACGACAAACTTGCCGGCAGCACCGGACAGAGAGTACCCAAACCTCGTATTGTTACCCTAACATGAAGCAAGCAATCAGTAAAGATAAGCTACAAGGATAGAGAGTACGCAAACCTGGTATTATTACCCTAACATGAAGTAATCAGCAAAGATAAGCTACAGGGATAGAGAGTACGAAAACCTGGTATTGTTACCCTAACACGAAGTAAGTAATCAGCAAAGATAAGCTACAAGGATAAAATAATAATGGGTCCCACAAACGGCTTCACTGCGTGGCTCTTCTTCCGTTGCCAGACACCCGGTTTTACGCTGCAAAGTGAGCTACAAACGGTCGGGAGCTGAGTGTTGGTCTGGCCCCGGCCTCCCGCACAACAGCTCGGCGCTCGAGCAAACAGCTTGACAAGGTCAACAATTGTTGCTGGACGTTAGAAATGGATCTACCAAACGAAACGGAATGTCGAACATGATGAGTATCTTTGAATGCCTTCATCCAATGCTGGATCTTGTTTTTGATTGACATTTTTTTTGACAAGAAAATAAAGTTCAAATCATGGTGTGTCATCAAGTCAAAAGTCGTGAAACGGACGTGCGTATAACAAGAAGCTGAATTAACACAAATGATATTGTAAAAATGAGAAGAGCACGTGTCTTCTACTCACCACGTCCGCGTCTCGCGCAGTAACCCTGAGTACCGTAGCCCGGTTGGGGAATTCTCTGGTACAGTTCCCCAGTACGGAGTATTGACAAATTTCGGTGCGTTGTCATTGATGTCTGTGATAGTGATTGTCACTATCGTGTAGACGGGATTGTGCTTCGTGGAGTTTGCCTAGAGAGGGAGCCAGTCACAACAAATAGTTAATTATATAAGTTAAAGGTGTAATGTACCAGGTTGGATAAAAGAGTATAAACTGTCAAAGTACTACTGTATGTGGAAACTGTTAAGTGGAATGCAAAGCAATATCCAGGAACGAATAGGTGATTTAGACTAATGAAGCAAAAATACAAAAGATAAGCACTATTGGAGTGTTTAATTGGCACTTCTAACTCCTTATTATAGAAAGATTTCGTGTACTCATGTTTAGAGTTCATATTAGCGCGTTTATCTCCAAACATGTTGAGTCTTCAGAGAAACATTTTTGAGCTTCTTTTTCCTTTTTGATCCAGCGAACAAGAAACCTGCCCAATGATTGTGGCTTTTTAACCAACAGAACCAAGAAAATAACATTAGACTCGTACCCCAACACGGAGATTGTAGAATGCGATTTTCTCTCGGTCCAGCGCGCTGTTGACAGTTATAACACCAGTAGTGCTAATGATAGCAAAGGCGTTGTCTTTGTTTGTAACTGCAAATTACAGAAGGACTTCATAAACTACAAAGCATGGATAATTATTACTCAATACTCAACTCGTCTCGCTACTGCAACAGATAAATTTTCATCAAAGCACACCTAACAAAATGTCCACACCTTGATCAATGGAGTAAGACACAGGCTGGTTCAGTGATAGATCACCGTCATGGGCGGTCACTGTCGTTACGTACACACCCTGAAATAACGTAAAAAAGTGACGTTTTATATATTTACATTTAAGTTCAGCAGGCGTAACAGCAATAATGCCTAGCTATAGCCAGGCACTGTCCCGGACGTAGCTACCCACATATAACTAGAATAATCATAGATCACTAAACTGCGGTCGAAGCGAGTGTGTCATGATGACTGAAGAGGAAATGTACGAGATTTCACGGGCAAGTCCAGAGCCTATAACTGGTGAAAATGCTGTTACAACTAGACCTGTTTTATTTCAATATAAAAACATCGAGTGTCGGAATACCGGGAGAATGATAGTGGGTAGCTTTTCAAGTAACGGGGATTAATAGGCCATTTGCACTAACATGGTCACGTGACCCCAACTACCTCTTAACGAGATGTTTTGTCAAAATCAATTCCAGAAATACAAAGAACCAATTGATATTAGTCAGAAACTCAAGTTTCAGCTTAAAATCGTTAACCTGGAGCAAATGGCAGCGAGGGCAGCAAGTTGAATTTTCAAGATTTTATTCAGAATGTATGGGATTTTGGTCATGTGACCCAGTTAGTGCAAATGGCCTATTTTAGCGAGACCAAAAGGCCACCAGCCAAATAATTGGGAATTGTAGTGAGTTCCAAAGGCCCCCAACCGGGTAATATTCTGTCGAGGTAGTGAGATCCGAAGGCCATCTTGCCGAATAAAAACTGTGATATGAAGTTCGCTTTCTTCTATTCGTCGTGTCTGCGTCGCAATCGACTGCAAAATTCTCCCCCTCCCTTCGGAAATGGTCGGCCGACCGAACACTGTTGGTTGAGCCTGCAATATTATTGTAGCCGTCGTTTCTTTTCGTGTGACATGCGCTAGTTACCATATCTCTCCCTGTCCATATGAGATCGAGGCTAGTTTCATTACCATTCCACCCCCGTTCGTGAGATCGAGGCAGTTTCATTACCATTCCACCCCCGTTCGTGAGATCGAGGCAGTTTTATTACCATTCCACCCCGGCCGCTCTTGACATGAATACGAGGCAAAATCACATAGTCAGTCCAAAATCTCTGAATCAAGCTGGCATCCAACCAAAGCCACGCGGGACTACTCGCGAATCACGGGATGCGACCCTGATCAGATTAGTATGCGGTCTTCGACCGCAATAACTTTACAACTCGACGTAGGAGTGATGAAGTCATATCACTTGACCATAATATTCGGACCCCTTTGGCTCCGAGATACTTTGGCCGTCGGCCAACAAACCATACCTTAGCTGCATTTTCGGACACGGACGCAGTGTACGATGGCGGTGAAAACACAGCTGGCAAGTCATCCATGTCCTGTACGGTGACATCTACTGTGGTGTAGGTCGTCCGGCTCCCATTATTCCCCACCATATCCTACACAAAACACATTACTCGGTTACTAAACTTGCCCTCGGTTATTCCCCACCATATCCTACACAAAACACATTACTCGGTTACTAAACTTGCCCTCGGTTTCTATGATAATGTCGCACTACATCACTCTAACCCAGATGGTGCCAAGTCTGTATCTTAACAGTTTTATCGTCCGTTGTTCACATTCAAACAGTGTCAATGTTTTATATTATCTGGTTATATACAGCAACGTGAAAACGCTCGTGCGTGGACTTCCACTTTTGACTCTTTTCAATTAAGCAAGGGTGATCTTCCTTCCAAGACTGCATTACGTCTATACGTTTGCCACAAGGTCTGGGGAACACAAACTAGCAATCGCCCAATTTACACAGCGGTGCGCGGGAAATGGGCATCCATTACCAGCAATCTGAGACAAAATGGCCGCCGCGCTAATTATGCAGGCCTTGCAGGCCCTTTAAAATGGCCGCCGGTCTTATAGGGATTGTATGGAGAAAAGTTTAAAATCTGAAATAAAAAGAGTACTGTAATTCGTGGACAACTTGCCGACCTCTAGATCAAAAGAATGAACACTATAGAACATTTCGATACATGTTAAAGAGCTTCAAACTTTACTTACAAAGCGCCAAATTTACTTTAGCGAACGCTGTCCTAACGGCTGTCTGTCCCGTATGTTTTACAGTAAAATCCGTCCGTAGGCCATTTTCCTTCGCATCCTGATAAAGTTCACGGTACTGTCCGTACTCGAATCCCAGGTGCCGACCTCTCAAAATTGAGCCCTGTTGTTGCACATCAAATGAGCTATAAATCGGCCTTTAGAAAGCCCCCAAAACTCCGCCAATTTTCTTTGAACACAGCACACTTTTTGCTAATAATCCATGCGAGATTTGAAGAAGAAGACATCGGCTTGAAGTCGTTTTCTAGCTCAAAATAACTGCTACGGCCGTACAATCTCCCTCTGTGATCGCCATGTTTTTCACTGATAACCAGGCCTTCCCTGGGTAGGTTCTTGATGTATGATTTACGATAGTTTACCGAATAAGTCCCCTTATAGTTGTCTCACTCGACCTAGTCAGCCATCATTTTACCCTCGCTGAGCCTCGCACACTATCATTCGCATCTTGAATGCCTGTTTTCTTTTAATGCAAAGTTAAACTGCAGCGTTGTGGTAAATAATATAATGCAAAAATATATAATCTGCCCTCAAACATCTCTGAAATACAGCTTTATTTACATGCTACCACCCCTCCCCCCTCTTTTCGCCATATTGGATGGCACAGTGCGTTGGCTGACCTTAATAATCGCAGGCGCGAAAAGTCTCGCATTGCTGGTAATGCGGTGTAAAGCAAGAAGGTCAGTGTAATAACTAGTAGTTACTAACAGAATGTCCGACATTCGCCTCGGATTTCTCAAACTGAAACATTATTGTTCAAGATGATTGAGGAAGGACAAACTCACCGATGCGCTGATAGAAAGGTTGAAGTGTTTAATTTTCTCGTAGTCAAGTACACCAGAATCAGGAAGGACCCTGAGTATGCCATTATACGGATCGATTTTGAATATGTTATCCTGGAAATGAAACAAAGTAAAAACATAGCTCACATCACACTCTATTTCAAATGACGCAAAACGAAATAAAATAACAAAAGACATGGGATGATCGTTGATCAGAAGGTTGCTGACTAACTTGCGTTTCACTCGTACTTTTTTCGTTCCCGAAAGATAACTCTGCCAGAGCGCGAATACAAATTAACGATGAGATAGACCCCAACAAGCGCGCGCGTCAAGCAAAATTTTCAT
Source organism: Scolanthus callimorphus (assembly GCA_033964015.1). Classification (NCBI taxonomy): domain Eukaryota; kingdom Metazoa; phylum Cnidaria; class Anthozoa; order Actiniaria; family Edwardsiidae; genus Scolanthus; species Scolanthus callimorphus. Next base: position 30,944,285 of record CM066918.1, on the reverse strand, counting down.
AGCTTTCTCTCGTAACCGCCTAAATAGCGCGCGCGAAAAAAAAAACCCTGATACTCATGTTACATGCTGGAAAGTGAAGTATTCCTGGAGTCCTGCTATGGATGCTTGGCAAATCTATTTGTGCATGTAACACGTGATGTGACCATGGCTGACATTAGAGGCAACAACCTGAGACCTGCTGTATTACAGTCTGGCTTGGTCATGTTATCATGTGCCGCCTACATGTTTGAAGGTGGTAGCACTTCTATACGTTAACTTGACACAGTCAATACGTGACTACATTTTCTTGGTTACAATTGCTTCAAATCTTATTGGAGGTTACTATTGAGACACACTATAATTAATGCCTTTCAGGACAGGCCCACCCTTCTGTTTTCTTGCATCCCTTTTCCAAAGCCTATGGTTCAGGTACAAATCCTGTACCTCACCCTAAATTGGCCATAGACACAAAACTGTGAGACAGCTTCTTATTGCCATGGGAACTCACCGTGTTTCCACCAATAATCTTGTAAAGGATGAAGGCATTTTGGTTTTGGTCGGCATCTGTGGCTTTTACTGAAAACCCAGTACTGCCAACTAAGTTCTGAAAAAAGAAAGGACATTTCCTGTGACTTGCAAATTACAATGACACTCATTTGTCAAATATTAGTCAAATCATGACAAGCAGAGTCCAAGTTATACAAAATAATGTTGATCATGGAAAAGATACTATTTTTATTTGATGCCCTGTAAAGTCTATTCTCCCGTGCAGCCTGTCCTTTGTGTTGGTCACGCAACGCTTGGGAGGGAAGCATTGCATGACTGACACAAAGGACGGGCTGCAGGGGAGAGTATGCAAAGTCAGTTGACTAAAAAGAACAAGATTACTCAAGGTGCTACTGTACTTGGTTGTTTTCTCTTACCTCCTTCACAGTAAGCCTATAAGGAGTGTTGACAAACACTGGTGTGTTGTCATTTATATCCTTGATTGTCACTATAACAAGGACATCCACCTGAAGTGAAGAAAGTTGAGATTACTGCAGGTAAGTTCAGAGCTCCACCTTAGCAGTTGCCCATTTGTCTTGGGCAAGAAATAATTCTACATATGCCTGTTGCAGTTGCATGTGATACAGGCATAAAGTATGCCGAAAATCTTTTATGCCTAAAAGGAGCCTCAGTGTCAATAATAACTCACCCCATTTTGTGCACCATTAACATTGTCATAAGCAAATGCTTTGAAGGTGAGAGAATTACTACCCGTCAGGGACTGAAATAAGCAACAACAGAACCACAGTTTAATTTATTACTGAAAAAAGCCCATGAGATTAGTAATTTAAAATGGTTTCACCATCTCTAGCCAACTACCTTAGGGTTAATGAGAGCAATTTTCTAGCTTTCAAACAAAGGGTTATTCTTTTGTTTTTGCAGCTTGCATGAGCTAGTATAAGCAGAACAACATCAGGCTCATACTGTACCTAGTCTTTTATTGTGTGACAGAAAAGGGAGAGCATGTTGTGTGATGGATTTGGTAGGCAGGCAAAAGATATAGGGGAAGGAGAAGTAAAGGAAGTGAGTTGCAACTGTTTGTACACAGAAGATGTCATAATGTATCACAAACATTGTCATGCCACAACTGTGTCTTTTGACATACATTTTTGTTTATGATGTCATGCTACATACATATAGCCTTATCTGTACATCTAGTTCAGTTTACAGACCCACAGAAAATAAGATCTATTTGTTACATGTAAGTATCCTACCTCTCTGTCAATCACTGCATTAGAAGTTATTACACCTGTAACACTGTTGATCTTGAACCGGCCGCCAGCGTCTCGTAGCTCATAAGTTATCTGATCCTTGTCACTGTCTACTGCCTCCACGGTCAACACACTTGTGCCTAAAATCAAAATCAACTGAGCACTCTGACAGGTTTCTCTGAAGCACTGCAGTTGACAAACTCATCTTAATAGTACATAGCAGGGGGTGTTTTTTTAATGTGTGGTTCCAGAAAGTATCCATCCCCCTCCCCCCCCATGGAAGGGCATTGTAAATTCTGGAGGAGTCAATTTACCTGATCTTTTCCATACAAATACTGTATTTTTATTTGGAAATTCCGGAGGGGTGGGGGGACTTTTCAACACCCTTTCGTGGGGGGGGGGATATTTTCTGATCCACACAATGACTCTGGAGGGAGGATCCTTAAAGCAGAGCAACAAATCATTTTCTGAAATATGTATGATTATTTTATCTTGGCACTGAAGTCAGAGTTACATGTCAACTTCTGTCTTTATGTATTTACCTTGGGTACTAAACTGGGTACTATACACGTGATGAAAAAATCATTAAAATTAACACCAGAAATTATGCATAAGCAAAGTCTTTCACACATACACAAGACAATACTTCTTACCAACTGGCTCATTTTCAAAGAGGGAACCAGCATATTGGGTTGCTAAGAAACGCGGAGAAGTGTTCGGTACACCTGAAAGCGAAGAACACAGACAGTGAGTCCAGTGATGACTTAAAACTGAGCACAAGCTTCAGTTGAGCTCACCGGGACGACTTTTTGGTTCTAAAACCCACCAACACAAATCATGCTTCTGCATAACGCTTTCGATGATAATTTATCACCTTTAACTTCAGATTTCATGCCACATTTTCTCTACCTTGGTTGCTAGTTTGCATAGATCAATCACAGTTTTGTTTTGAGGTCTGGCTTTCTCGTGGTTCTTCGTTCTCGAAAAAGCACGATCCATCGCACTCACTCACAACAATTTTACCCTCAAACGCATGCTCTCGTTTGTGAGAAGCGATTGTGGTTCAAAGTATCGTTTAACCAGAGGATCTGGTGGAATATGGCAAGCTTTATCACTGGGATTTCGGCAGTGAAGACCAACATGGCGATGGCAGCTTCGATATTGAAATTTACCGCGCAATCGCGCAAAGCACTCTGGAGTCGATTCCAGGCTCTCTCTTAAAATTGTGCGATGGACGTGGACGACGCGCGCACTTCCGGAAGAGTTTCCAGCAGAACCACGTATTACGATTTTTTGATCTGTTATAATATTTGGATCGAGAGGCTACTAGGGCTAAAAACAACGGAATTATTTAATATAGGGATCCGGGTGATGATGGGTTGCCAAGTCACTTGTTCTGGTTGTGTCCGGGTGATCCCTCTGATCTTTTTTAGTGAGATGGCAGACCTGTCCAAATGGTTTGTGTTGTGTGAATTAATGAAAAATGTAAAAAATCTTCAGGGTTGGAATGAAATTTTGAGCTTTCAGATTTATTTCGTATTAGTTTACAGTTGACGCGGTTTCCATTGTTATTCGTAGGGAATTAACTCGGATAATGGCTCTCAACAAACTAAAAGTCGGGGAGGGATTTGAATTCTCCAGGGAAAGGTTGGGGTTGATCAATAGAATTGAATTGAATTTCTAGGTAAATATATTGCTCATTATGGATTCATAGGTAAATATATGGCTCATTATGGATTTATAGGTAAATATCTAGTTATTTACCTATGAATCCATAATAAGCCATATACTTACCTGTAAATCAATAATGTGTGGTTCCAGAAAATATCCCCCCCCGGAAGAGTGTTGAAAAGTGACCCCCCCCCCCCACCTCTCTGGAATTCCCGAAGAAAAATACAGTATTTGTATGGAAAATATATCCTTTCCTATTATCCTTCCTATGGATAATTTCTGGAACCACACAATAAGCCCTTTTTACCAAGACTTTAGGGGCACTGTCACGTTTGTTTCATCAAAATGTTTTAAAATAAGACAAGTGTTCTACAGAAACAACTCCGAACCTATATTCTGTTTTAAATTAGTCTTAAAAAGAAAGAGGCTTGTTCAGCCTGTTCGAAAATCAAAAATGCCAATTAGCAATCCAATTCCATCCGCTCGATTATACACGAAAATACGCCAAATTTGTATTGATCTAGCAGCTGAAAGGTTAGTTAAAAAACGTAGACCATTATTTTGTTGATTTGTAGCGAGTTTGACTGCATTTAAGCTACTTAAAATGACCCCAAGTTAGACCAAATTTATGATAGACCATGACAGTTGCCCCTTTCACAATGACTAATTCAATTATCAACCCAAACATTTAACTAGTGAATTCAAATCAATACACTTACCCCGAGAAAAAAAACATCCAATAATCTCAGTTTATGCATCTATGCTGACTGTCTGTCTATAACCAATATTTTATCCTGATTATCCTTTATGCGAATCCCGTTGAACGCCACAAAACACGATTTCCGAGAACGCCTTCACTTGAACCATATTGAGAAGCGTTTGTCCAGTCTACTTGCTTGGTCTCATTGCCCATAGAGTGTGTTTAAGACGTAAACCTGAAAATACAGATAAAATCATGCCCAGGTTAATTGCATATCTAATCGTAGAGAGCAACCACGAGCGCAAAATACCTGAAACTTGCCTTCAGTTTCTCCATCTTGAATCAGTTCCATCCGTTTTGCTAGACACAACGTTATGCAAATTGAGCTGTAGCTGTCAGGGCGTGGTACAAATGAAATAAACCAGTAAGGACGTAGTTGCTTTTGTCTCTTTTATTTTCGTTCTACAAAGGAGTTTCTTTTGTCTGTAGTCTATTATCCTCGTTCTTTGTGTTGAGGTATAGGGTATTGTTGTATTATCCAACCAGAGAGGAGCTTTAAGCAGCTACGTACCGACCAAAATAACAGCGCTTTAATGAGTTGCGCTTTTACAAAAGGCCGCTTGATTGATTGGACTGGCTGTTGTACGAAAACAAAAGACGTAATTCGTGTTTGGAAACCTTTGTCAATCATAGTTGAATTAAAGTTGTCATTCATTTTCTTCAGCATCACAATTTATTGTGCATGGTAAAAATTAATTGCAATAAGTTTCTCTGGGGAACCCACTTCTATGAAAGCAGCTAAATAACTAACAATAGTTCCTATTGGAATCCGCTATCTTTTTCAATTGTAAACTGTACTCCTTTTCAAAACTGTTCAATTCAATGAGAAGAATGCATTTCATTTGTCCCTGTTTTCTGAAAACCTTGTCAACTGTAAACTAAGTCCGTTAATTACCTCGATTCTCGGCAATAACCCCAATACATCCCTCGGGCCTACGGCCCTTGGGATGTATTGGGGTTATTGCCTCGAATCTCGGTAATTAACTCTAACATAAAGCCAAGCTTTGCATGCTACCCGTATGGGCAGAAAGGGGCAAGTAAATGTCATGCAGTAAATAGTGCATTGGGTCTGGATGGGGTTATACTGACGACAAATGGGCATAAAAGTTACCGACTACCGACAAACTTGGATAAAAAATACCAATTAACGACAAAAAAGGTTTATCGGCTACCTACAAAATATTCCAGCCAGGTTATTAAATTAGTTGGGACTTTTCAACGCCTGGGTAAATTTCGCTCCATCATGACACTTCCCGAGCTTCAAGTTACCAGAGATTACTCAGTTTCATTAGGTACAACACTCTTAGATGATCTTTCAGGAGAATAATGGTCGTCTGTTATGTGTGCGCATGCGCAGACGGACAACTTTAAAAGAAACTCATTCCCGTGTCATTTCAATGCCTACTATTGGAATATGAGTAAATAACATGTTAAACGGCAACAGCTATAAAAAACATTTCTGCATTATCGTGAGAAAAGCTACTACTAGTTAATGAGAAAACCAACGTCTCCCACATGGATCTCTAACACATTCTTCAGGCCTATAAATACGTTGGTGATGCATAATAATTAGTTGATTGTTCACTAACGGTACAAGGGGCGTCCTTATATGGTCTGGTGGCCGGGCGTACTCTCACCCATAGGTATCTAGCTACTGAGCAATTCAACACCAGGATAGCGACTGTCAGGGCCGAAATCTCTGGCGTGGGCGTAAGAACCGTACGGTCGCCATACGACGCTTCAGCTCTTTGTCTGGAAGTATGGTCCTTTTTTCCCACAACAGGCAACGATTTATATTACTTGCACGACTCACAAAAGCAGTTCAAATAATTTCCATCATTTTATCACAAATAACAAAAGGCCTTACCACCGAGTTAACCTGTGAAAAACTATCCACTCCGCTCCAAAATCCCTCATAAAACACAAACAACCAAGATAATGGCTTTTAGTCATATCACACTAGTGGCCTATTGACAATGCTGCGTTCTGATTGGTTGACCTACTAGTAGGCTATAAGTTATAAATTATAGCCTACTAGTAACGAAAAGTGTCGGATTTGAAAGCCAGAAAATGGCAAATGACGTTTTTGGTTACAAAAATTTACCTACTAGTGCGATTTGGCTAAAACAATTATTCCTCTCGCCCTCGTGGCCTCCGAAACCCGCAGTTTCTAACCGAACAAAATGAAAATGTAAAGATGCAATTTGTGAACATTTTTCTAATTCCTCGATAGAAAAATGTGAGTGTGTTGACATGTGAATCTTAACGAACATTTTATGTAATAAAAATTATTTTAATGTAGTGCTCAGCGTCCTTTTCTGACATAAACATTTTTAATTAATAAATCAGCCCCGGTTTTTCAGACTCACGTACCTTGTCCTTGAATAAACGTTAGTGACGAGCAGAGGCCCACCAACAACACCAGGTTTCTGTTCATACTTCTTAGGACTAAAATTGACATAAAACCCGCGCGTTATCAGCTCCGCAGGGACTTCACAACTATGCTGAAGCCCGCGTCGTCAATAGGAGGACGCCTTCCTTCCGTGTTTTTTGTTTTCCGATCTTTTTTCACCAAAGCTGCTTTTCGATTCTTTCCTTATCCTGATCCTGCTCTTAAAAAAGTCGACAGTATTCAAGTTTCTTAGAAAACCATATCAATATCGATGAAACTAATGTATTAAAAGTTTTTCAAAGTTTGAGTCTTTTTGGCATATTTACTGGTGATTTAATTTTTTAGCGAGTGGGATCAGTGGGATAAAATTATTGCGGTTGTTTAGCGAAAATGGTCGTACATAATAGGGTCAAATGTACCTATTATAACACGCTTTTTGTAGTTTGTATCGGTTTTATACCAATCAAGAAGTAGTGTGGTTTATTACTCTGCGTGAATAATTTTCTGTTGCCATAACGGCATTGTACCAGCATTGACAACTAAGGACGTTTTTTTCTGAGTCAGGTGCTCACGTGCACCGGCGTACTTTTTTTTAGCTTTAAAGATACTTTTATGGCATTAAAGATTTATCCGTTTCTTTGCTTTGGCTTTCATTCACGAATGACAATGATGTAATTGTAATAAATAATGAATTCCTTTATTGGCTGTATCTTTCTGATTTATAATTAACGCCCAATGATCTGTTCATCTGTTTGTTTGCTAACAAATAACGGTACAAGAAAAAGGAAACATTGATTATTTTTCACCAGGGTTCCCACGTTTTTAGACTTTCAAAATTCCAGGACTTTCAAGGACGTTTGAAAAAATTGTATAGAGTTTAATCCAATATATAATACTAAATAATAGTACATTCGGATAATTAAAAAAGTACATTCGGATAATTAAATGCCACAAAATACATACTTGTTAATCAAGCAATTTTAAAACCTCACCACAAAACTTGAGGCTGAGTTTCATGATTGACTCATCTTGCATACTTAAGATGTATTGAATGACCTTTCATAATGAAAAATGCGGGTTTTCGCGCATTATAAGAACAACATTGGGTAATTTTTATTCAGGTTCCCTTATTTTTGCTTTGCAAGATGCTAGTCAACATCTTGCAAATCTTCTTCAGTAAAATACTTCCATATGACTTTGATAAGTTTTTTTGTAAAAATTCCATAACTTTGCAGGCTTGTAAAATGACATTTCTAAAATCCATGACCTTTGGGAACCCTGTTCACATCGCATCAGAACAGTTGTCATCGCGTTCCACATCTAAACTTGAAACCCTCTCGCCATATGATTTTGTGTCAAGGTGAAACAACAGTAAAATACATTCTAAGTAAAGGAGGCTGGTGGGCATATAGCTCTTGTAACAACAAATCAGTATGTAAACTGACATTAAGGTTGTTTATCTTTCCCTGCTTTAATGGCTGTTGGCTACATAGATCGATGCTTAAATGCAGCATTATCTGTCAAACTGCGCTGGCAAAAAACTGACACTTAGGTCGAGGGAAGATCGAGAGTCGGTCGCGACCAGGTCGCGCCGCGACTTTTCAGTCAGCGGTTATTCGCAGGACCGGTTGTGCACCACGAGGTGCTTTCGAATCAAAATGGCGGCGCAGTGTGTCCCGAGCGATACTTATCCGTGTATTTATACATTTCTTGTAGAAAATAAACTGAACAAAACCGCAAAGAAATTCAAAAGGAATGCGGAAAGGTATGTATTCTATACAGACAAATAAAACGCCATTTTAGCCGCCTTCCTCTGCTATTTACAGTGGATTGTTGCTGAAGTTGAATTTTGTTGACGTTGGTCCACGTGCAGAGTATTGTACATTAGATTTGTATATTGCCTGATAGACATACCTTGAACTTCAGAAATCGGGAGAAACTTTCCGATTCCAGGCCAAATGCAAAGGCTATATGAGAAAATTCCAAGAGAAAACTGGAGAAATTTATCACCAGGGACTGCTACATTCTATTTCAGTTTGATTTCATTGCCCAATCATTGACTCAGTGCTTGAACTTTGCCTGTATGATTTCAGGTACTGACACCAGTGCAGAAGGGTAGTGGAGTAATGGAGTGGTACATGGCTTGGGTGACAGCCAACGCCAGGTGAGAAATCAGGATTTGGATGTGGTTAACTGACTAGAAAAGTATTGGTTTGATAACAGACATGAGACAAAGGCAAAATAAATCTGAATAACAATGGCAAAAATGCAGAAATGTGTGGGACTCCCATCTAGACACAGATAATGAATGATTTAGATGGACATGAGAACATTTCAGACAGAAAAGTATCTAAGCATTATCTCTTCTTAAGAAAGAAACCATCTACATTGTATAGCAACCAAACCATATGTAGGCCCCAATGCTCCAATGTGTGATTCCAGAAATCATCTCGCACACAAGGTTTGTGATATGACCTACTCACCTACACCCACCACACCCAAACCCCACCCCCACCCCCATAGATTTCCAGTGAAAAATGCAGAGATTACAGACCCTTTTAATAAGTCCAGTCACACATATTTTCTGCATTTGACTTCAAATTTATTATTTTGAAATGTGTTCTATAGACGAGAAATTGAAAAGAATAAATTTGACGTCATCTGCGGAAAACATGTGTGACTAGACTTATTTAAAGGGTCTATATGGGAAATAAAAGGCATTTGACCCGGCACCCACTTCTCTGGAATTTCCAAATCCCTTCCTTGAGGGAGGTATGGAATGTTTCTGGAATCACTCTTGACAATAGAAGTTCACCACCTAAGTCACATTGCTTGGCACTATCATGACATTATCATTAAGTACCACAAGAACTTTCGCAAGAGCAAATCTGTGGACATACCAATTCTGTTTAAGTACAGCATTGTTTGCTTGCCACTTGAACAGAACTCCTCTATAATTAACACTACCTCAAACTAAAAAAAATAACCTTGCATCATTGATTTTCATCAAAAGAGAAATACAACTGCTGTTTTCATCTCTTTCTTATAGCAGTCAGCAAGTGAAACGAAAAAGAGATGGAAAACAAAAAAGCAACCAGCATCAAAGAAAAGAAAGAAATCTGCCTCAGGTATATTCTTTATCTCTTTTCAATTGTAGTTGTATTGTGCTGTAGAGAAAAAGGCATTGGGAGAGCAATACTGTCAGAACAAGCCAGCAACCACTGGAGCTCTGCTGGCTACTTAACGCTATTTTATATTTCACTGCTGGCTACTTTTCATTGGACCCATTGGAACCCATTGGAACCCATTGGACGATTCTCTAGATTTTTTATCAAATTTTATTATATATTGTGTGTTTCCAAAAATATCCATACCCTCCAGGGAAGGGTGTTGAGAAATGACACCCCCCCCCCCCCCCCACCCCTCTGGAATTTCCGAAGAAAAATACAGTACTTGTATGGAAAAGGTCAGGTAAATTGACCCCCCACCCCTCTGGAATTTCCAATCCCTTCCGTAGGGGGGTATGGATATTTTTGGGAAACACACATTATATACAATTTATGTCATTTTTTATGTAAATGATAGATTACATACAGCTTTTATGAAAACCAGCTATGCTGATGAAACTACCATGTCTAAATAAAATATCTATCTATCTAACAGCAGAATTGAGCCGCTAAAATTAGCCAAACTGGGCCAGCTACTGTTTTTGAATAACCACCTGCTTTAAAGTGCCACTAAAGGCAGAAGTCAACTACATTTCATCAAAAAGATCCATTATCCAAGGGAACAGTAGCGAAACAAAATGTGCTTTACGCGCGCTGTTAATACTTTATTGATTTTTGAATACTTTCGATTGGCGTTTTTTTTCGTTCAACTATGCACGATGCATCTTGGGGGAGAAGTTCTTCAGAACAATGGTTCCTATGACGTATGAAGAAGACATAGAAAATACAACAAAGAAGGTCTGTTAATTTTCTGTTAATTACACAATGCATCTGTATTTCTACAGATACCAGCTCCTCTGAGTCTGAAGAAGAAGAGAGTGAAGAGGAGAGCTCAAGTGAAGAAGAAGAGGAATCAAGTAAATCTGAAACTAGTAAAAAGGACAAGAATGTATCAAAATCAAAGAATAACAAAAACAAAAAGGCTTCAACAACTTCAGGTAATGATACTGTTTTTAACATAATATCATTTTATAGTGAAAAGTAACCTGAAAGAGTGATGTAATTGAAAGAGTGACATTCCTGTAGGTACTTAATTCTCATTTATAGGCGCAGCGTTACGGTGCTCGCCTCTCACTGCTGTAGCCCGGGATCGATTCCCGCAGGGACGTTGAAATTCTTTCTCTTCTTCCTGTCGTGAAAAGAGCTTAGGCTTCATTGTGGGCTGTAAAAAGCTTGTGCTTCCTTAGTCTTTCGGATGAGACATAAACCAAGGTCCCATCTCCCTCCGCTTCCATATCCAATTCGAGGGGACGTAAAGAACCCTGGGATGCTGATACGGGTCTTCAGGTCTAACTAAACACTTGACAGACGCACGGGACGAAGAGCCACCTCGTGGATGTGCCCAATGTGCGAATCCGTTATTATTATTATTATTATTATTGTAATAATTGTTATTATTTAGTGCTGTGTTTCATCAAGAATCCACATTATTCATTCCAGCAGCCTACTCAAAAACTTACTGATAGAAGTCCTCCTATTTTAATGATAATTTAGAGGGAACTTCTGAAGAAAATGAAGAGAGTAGTGATAGTGACGAGGAAGAGGAAGAAGGAACCACTAGTGAGTCTGCTAAGGAAATGGCCAAGAAGTCAAAAGACAAGAAAAAAAGCAAAGACACAGATGACAGCTCAACCTCAGGTGTGTATTTTCATTGATGATAAAATGCGACACTCACAATGATAAATCCTTCATTGATCATCAAATCAGTCAATTCATCGATTCAGTGATTGAACTTCTTTCTGACAAAATGACTTTGTAAACAATTTGTTTGTTGCATTTAGAAGATGAGGAAATGGATCAAGAGGAAGACAAGGGAAAAGAAGAAAGCAGTGAAGAGTCCAGCAGTGAATCAGAAGAAGAGAACACTAACTCCAAGAAACAGCTCTCCAAATCCAAACTAGTGAATGGAAAAGAGAAAAAGAAAAAAGGCAAATCAGGTATTCCCAAACTGTTTACCCTGAAAAATGTAGATGGTACAGTATGTGTTAAACTGCCACCACTTACACCCAAGCTACAGTAGCTTTGTTCTCCAAAATTGTTGTACATGTAATGGGGAGCTCTTATAAATTAATTGCTGTGGTTGGATATTCTTTGGGCTGATGAACGTGTACACAGTTTTTGTGAATGAAAATGTTTTGGAAGGCTGATGAACCCACAACACTTTCTGATTCCAAATGTCTAGGATACAGCTATAATATTTGTGCCTACTGGTGAATAAAATATGGTACTGTTGTGTGTTGGAATGTTACAGATGAGAGTTCATCAGAAGAGGAGAGTGAAGAAGAGTCAAGTAGTAGCGAGGAAGAGGAAGAGACACCACCCAAAAAGATGTCCAAATCCAAACTTGCAAATGGAACAAGCTCCAAGAAGAAACCAGCAAAGGAGTCAGAATCTAGTTCAGGTGGGAGATTTTTTTTAATGTACGGCAGGTGTTGATGTCAATGCTTGTGGCAATGATTGGTCAGGGTTCAAAATAGCAGCCAGCGGCACTTTTGCGACTTTGCCGCCATGGCATTGATGGCTGGTGATTAAAATGGTTGTAATTGGAGGTGTAGCCAGAGGGGGCCATGGTGGCCTGTGCCCATCTTTTGAAGCATTAAAATACAGTAAAAAATGTGACAAAGTGGAAAAGTTGACAACAAAAGAGTGATGGTGATGCCTCTGATGACAAGGACGATGACAGAGCTGGTGAGGGTGGAGCTGCCTTTGATGGTAGTGATGATGATGTTGTTAACATATCACTAAGTATGACAAAACCACTCCTGTCTTTTCAGAGAGTGAGGAAGAATCTGAGGAAGAGCCACCTGCAAAAAAAACAAAAACGTCAAGTAAAAAACACCCACAACCAGGTACAATAGTGTTCATCTTTTTTTTTTGCTTTACTTTACTTGACAAGAAAAACGTATTAACAACAGAATTAAAAAGAAAAAGCAAATTGTTGTTTCTTGATTTCTATTCAGCTGCTTCCTCAACTCCATTTGTGGGAGATTCAAGTGCTAAAAAGAAAAAGGAGGTAAATATTGTATGATATTATATGATTTACAATATCAAATTTTAGTGCAGATGATTGAGCTACAAACAGCAAAATTGCATGCTACCGTTGGGCACAGTCTAAACAAGCAAAATTTGTAGTAAGCACAAACTTGGAAAGAGAATGGTGTAGTGTGCTCCCAAATCTAGGATCCGAGCAAGCATCATTTTCTGTCCCTCCTCACCCCTTCATCCCTCCTTGCCCCTCTTGCTATGCCACTAGTAAGGTGGTAAAGTTTGATCTGGTAACTGGTAAAAGACTGTGAACGAGTAACCTGCATTTTCACATAAAAACAGCCCTCTGCTGCCTTCAAGCAAGCTATAATAGAAATACTTTTATGCATTTACTAAGAAATGTGTTGACAAGTTACAGCTTCTAATTGATGACATTGTTGGTTTAGCCTTGTAATCCACCATTTCACACTAGGATTTTCTTTCTTGTTTTCTCATCACATAGAAAAATAACAACAATCCATTCAAGAGGGTGAAGGAGGAAGAAGTCCAGGTTGATCCTCGCTTGCAGGATAACAGCTTTGAAGCCAAGGTAAAAAGTGGAACAGCCTACTTAATGAGGCTAAGTTAGTAAAGACACTCAGCTTTTTAAGGGAGCCTGTCACTTAACTGCGCAGCTGTTCTGCGCATCTCAATCAAAGAAGTATTGTCCCATAACCATGGCCAGCGAAGGCTATAAAAACTTGAATACAAATCGTATATAATCTCGCTACTACTCAATCCATTGGACCATTCTTTTTAACTTTATACATTCTTAGATAGTTATCTGATAGGATGGTCTTGTTAGTTTTGCTGATACTTCAGTGCTCTCTCCTGGAGCATGGGCATATCATGACAGGCACCCTTTAAGCGAGAGCTGTTGTCTTCTTCCCACGACAGGGTCTACTGACGCATTTTTTCTTTGCCGCTCTAATTTTTATTGATAGATATATGCATTTTGTGTGTAATATATGTAAACGAAATACTATAATGCACACCCTACATGGCAATCAGGAAACGTTATATTTTTGTAATCTTTGTTGTTATGGCCATGTTTGTAGCTTGTATTCAAAAACCTTAAACCCACTCCTTAAAATGTATTTAAAAACTGGTGACAATAACTGAAGTGTGGCGAAATATTATTTCTGTTGCAGGCTGGATCAAGAGGTGACTGGGGCGAGAAAGCCAACAAAGATCTCAAGTTCACAAAAGTATTGAACTTTACTGTTCAATAGAATCATACAAATGACTTTGAAAACGTTACGCACCGTAAGATGACCGCGACCATCATTGACTGCTTTTCGTATGACACTCAGGGAAGACACCATCCGTCTGCCACGTGTATTTAAGATCAACATTTTTGTAAACGGATGAGCTACGTTCTTGGTGGCAATCTATGCAAAATTATTCAAGTCCGTATACAAATCCATTCCTATTCTGCTTCCAGGAAAATCATTTCGCCACGAGAAGACGAAGAAAAAGAGAGGAAGTTACAGAGGAGGAAATATTAGTACAAGCATTAACTCGATAAAATTCGACAGTGACTAGATCGAATACCAAAGTTGTTCATATGTATAGAAAAAACATAGGTTTCACAGCTTCTGTACAAAAACTTGATAATGAACTGTTTCGGGATAAACAAGACGATTAAATCAAGATTAATGTCGTAGAAGGAAAAACAAACTGATTTTTATCGTCTATTACAGTAATTATTGATAATTATCTACGCAATAGTTGTCGCGCGCGCAATGTTTTTCTGCCGCCTCGGCAAAGAGAGCGCGCGATGCGATGGCTAGTTTATCTAGCGATTTGGTTCTCCTTGAAATTTCTCCTCGTCTCGTGCAAATCCACACCGTACCTTGGACCCCTGACTTCTTTCAAAGGTGAGATAATTGTTACTTACATTGTCTTATGATATTTATGATTGAACAGAATGTAGATGCTCGCGCGTAGAATCCAGTTTAAAATTGTTTTATTGTTCAACAGATTCAAAGGTCGTGATGCTATCATCTTTGGCCGCCCAGGAGATCAGCTCGTCTTCAGTTGCCCCATGGAAGTGAAGAAAGATCGTGCCCTAGATGTGTGGGCCGCTCGCTACAAAGACTACCGATTTTGCGGTGAACACCGTGTGAAGCCCTGTCGTTATTATACGAGTAATGCACGTGTAATGTCATGTGGTCCCGCCCACAACAAAACCCGGACTCTTGATATGGCCGATACACAAGTGTTTTCACGCGGATCTCTCCATTACTTTTATGGTAAGTCAACAAGGGGCCTCTACATAACATGTTCTGGGCCACTTGGAGACGTGGAACTGAGGCCGGGTTTCTGCATTGTCACTTCTCGGCAGTCAAATTATAAGGGGACGTGTTCAAGGAATAGCTGGATTGAGGCCTCTACCAGGTCGTCGATAAGCAATGAACAATATATCTTTTATCTGTTTGGCTGTGTCAAACTAGTTCAACAATTCATTCGACATGGGTAAACATTTGAACGGGGTGTCAAACGAGTGCAATATGATTTTGACGACACTGAACGCGCAGTACATAAACATTTTAACTTAAAAGTACATATTTGCATTCAAACCAGGTTCAAGTCATTTGAATGATGTTGAATCATTTGTTGAAATAGTTCGATACTGCACTGGTCTTCGTTACATGGATCTCGTGATATACGGGACCTACTTCATGCATGCAAAGTGTTTCGTTTGTTTTGTTTCTATCTGCCTATTTACTTGTTTATTTCTCTGCATTCTCAACAGCGCGTTACAGAAGACGAGGCGAGAAAATGGCTTCTATGAAAGGTCCCCTTCACCTCTTTGAGCCATGTGACAAGCGCAACATGAAACTAGCGGTACACGTGTGCGATCGGCCCAGTGATATCAAATGCAATGGTGAGATGGAGTGAAGTCCACAAGTGCTGTCCTGGTTTTTATTATTTGCCTTAAAACCAAATTTGTGTTGTGACTACAATTAAAGTTGGACTTAGCAAAGTGAGCTCTGCGAGTAAGCAGGTTACAAAAGGTTTCAATTCAAGTCCAATAGACATTTTAAATAACATCATCAAAACATTGGAACTTGTGTTTTCGGTAACAGGCTGAACTGTGAACGTCGGCAATCGTTTGTTATTTGACTTGAGACTTGTCTTGACTCTTGTAGAATGCTCGCTTCCTCTGGGAATGGAAGACGGACGTATAGAACATGGTCAGATACGATCATCCGACAAATACAATGATGAGAAGGAGGACTATAACCGCGCAAGACTCCAGACTAGCGACAAATGGTAGGAGTGTAAGACTTGTAATATGACTTAGTCAACCCTCCATCAAATCGTGAATAACTAACGATATTACGAGCCAATCAGAGCAATTGATAGCAAGAGAAATGATCATTTTCTCTTGTTGATAGTTATTATTTGTACACACCACTTGTATAGAGCAGATTTCGTATGACTGTGAAAAGTGCCGCGGTGCGGCGCGGTGGCGGTACGGAACCTGGCCTGCTGTAAATGGAATGAAATCGCCATGAAATCGCGTTGTCGCGGTACGGTCACGGTCGCGGTACGGAACAGCTTTGTGGCGGTACTTTTCACAGTCATACGAAATCTGCTCTATTTCTTGGTGTATATGTGTCACGAAATTGTATATCTTTGTAATTGTACATATATTTCATATCACGCTACACAAAATACAGGGTCAAATTTGAAGAGGAAAAAAACGTTTGGCGCAGTGCATGATGGGGCGGTTGCGTGGAATACGCCGAACGTACGGCGACTTTTTGGGTGTGATTGGCTGTATACACTAACCATCCTAAACAGTATACACAAGTGATGATTCTGTTGTATTTCAAATGATAATGTTTCTAACGTATAACCTTTTTATTCAAAGCATCGTTTCTCGGAACTCGTGGCGCCCTACTCCCTCGCGTGATCACTATCTTGAAGTGAATCTGCGATACATCCATCTAGTGTCAGCGGTCGCTACACAAGGCGCGCATGATTCCCCTAGATGGGTCACCAAATATCACGTGACCTTCGCATACCCACATGTAAAGACGTGGTTCCATTACCGTGTGAAGGATAATATAAAGTATGAAGTGAAGACCGAATAGTTACTAACAATTTAGAGAGGGATGCAATGTAGCCTGTGGAAGCTTTTGATTTCAGTCGGAAAATCAAGATAAACTTGGACAAACATACAGGGGCGGATCCTAAAATTTCAGAAAGGGGGACCTGGACCGGTTATGGAACGGTGGGGATTGCAAATTTCCTTCAGCAAATACAGTAATTGTATAGGAAAATCTCCAGAAAATTCCCTCCCCTCTAAATCCGTCCCTGAAATGTTCAGCAGTTGCCACCAATTTCGCGCTTTCAACAACCGGCGTTAGTTCATTATAAGTGTTTTCAACCAATGATTGTGATGCGTGAGACTAAAATGTCGGGAAGAAACCTTTCGCCAGCTCCCACAGAGGCGCTGGATCATCGAACATGAGCTCGTTAATTGTAACCAGCAGCGAGTGCTGCCATGCATGGAAGTGAGCGCGTAAAGGATCACGGAAAGGACTGGAAAGTTCGGCTTTCCCACAATCCTTTGCGCTCCAAGAGACTGGACACGAGTGTTCCATTTTACGGACTCTAGGTTTTCCGTGGAAATACAGACCAACATAGTGTGGTCAGACATTGGCTCAAGCCTCCCATCCAAGCGCAGTATGTACGGTTTCACCCTCAAGCTTGGAGCAAGAAAGGTATTGGCCTTCGTGTCGAGTTGTACGGGTGTGCTGCGTCTTCTGTGAAGAAAACAGTTGCTACAAGTGCACTGAACTTAGTTCCCATTGAGAAGGTAACCTAAACGATTTTCCATTCATGAAAAGGCACTTGGTTGTACCAAAGCACAACGAAGGACATTTTATTGTTTTCCCTGTAGATAGAAACACCAGGAAAGAAGACGCGCATGCGCTGTGTGGAACGCAGAGGTGTCCGCCGTACGCTAAGTGTCGGGTCAGCGGCGGGAAGGTTAAGTGCTCATGCGCGATGAACTGCAGAAGTGGGAAGCGAGTTTGCGGGGATGACGGGATACTATACGGAGTTTTTGTCATTTGGCGCAGGCAGCTTGTGAAGGGAATACGCTCATTAAAGTTCAAGCGAAGCATGCTTGTGGTGAGTGTAATGAAATACAAGGACTGGCCGAATCACGGATTTTAGTATAATGGAAGCGCGTATACCTTTACTAGTCGCAATTTGGTTACCCGAGACTGTTTCTCTAAGCAAAACCTTTTTTTGAGGGAAAAAAAAAACACTTCGATACGGGGAATGGGCAATTCCAGAAAATATATGTACCCCCACCACGGGCGGCACTAGGTTTTGACCCCCCCCCCCCCCCCCCCCCCCCCCCCCCTGCATGCAGAAATTCCAAAATGGCTTTCCCCCCATGCATATAGAATTCCGGAGAGGTTAACCTAGCTTCCAGCTTCAAAAATCCCCCATGCAGGCAGAATTCCGAGCTTGAAAACCCCCCTCCCATTCAGAATCTCCGAATGCCGCCCGTCCCCGAGGTACATATATTTTCTGGAATTGCCCAATAAATTCGACTATTTATCAACATGATACGATTGACAATTTTCCATAATAATTGCATAGTTATGGTGCTCCGCTGTGGCGTCTCTCGCGCGGGAAGCTCCTCTTTAACATTCTAATAAATTTCTCTCTTACTCCTGACTACAGCTACAAGAGCCAATGACATCAAATCGCCAAAGTCAAATACCTCTTCGCTGTCTCTCGACTTTCAACTCCGCCTGGTAGCTGTGTTATTAATGGCCGTGGGAAGCCTGGGACTCGTAACATTTTTTGCGATCGTTTGGAGTTGGGGCGGAAAGAAGTAAGTGATTGTCTTTTTAATTGTGCTGTTTCGCATACGCGGGTTTCCAGAGGCGCAGTGTCGCACACATTGCTTGTCTTTGCAAATGCAGGTTTTTCCCACATAGCAGCAGATTTCAGATACTATCGAAAACAAAGCGCAAATACAAAACCACTTGCCAATCAGGAGTGTTAGTTAGTCAACAACAAACCAATCAGGAGGCGAAGTTAGTCAGACCTTAATTCATGGCGCGTTTTGATTTAGTTCGCAATTTGATTGGCTGACAGACGAAAGACTCTCGACCAATAGAAACGATGACTAAACGGAAGTCTGGCTTTCAGTGGTCACCTGAAATCTACTCTGTAAAGCCCGGTGCACACTAGCGACACAAGGACGTTATGTTGCAACGGAAAAAGCGAAAATATTGGAAATAGTCAATGCTTTCCATGGATCTTCATTAGATTCCTTCACCAAAGCAATCTTATGATATTTTTTGTGGGCTTCATCTTCTTGAAACCACTAAATTTTGTTCACGTGGTATTTTCCTTATGTCGTTATGTCGCAAATGTTCACCAGGCTTAAACGCGACTGCGCGCCACAGGCAACCAATAACCATCGTCCTACATACAAAATCTAAAAGAGAACCTGCGAGCAGAGACTACTCGTAACATAGTTACAACAGCAGTCGGACACAATGTTATGTATCAGCAAACAAAAACAAGTGTCAGTGTGCAATTAGAGTGCATATCACCCTTAGTATGAAACCTCTCAGATTTTGTAGCTACCTGAGCGCACTTGCACATGTCGTTGGTTCTGTGCGTTTATTGTTTTTCAAACCGGAGTTATTTGATCACAAAGTTTTATGCTAATTAGGTAAGTGATGACGTCGAAACAGGCTAATTATAAATTCACGCTCCATATCTTCACAACAAAAGATCGCACGAACAAACTTTTGACGTAAATCAGACAAGCTCCTTGACTAGGCTCCTATTATTTGCCAAATTTGATAATTATCGGAAACAGTTAGCTATTATCATGCCCGAAAGATTTAGCCTAACCTGACGTCATCAATTTGCATAAAATTAAAAATGGCTATCTCTTGAACAGGTTCTGATACTAAAACAAAAAAGACGGCATTCTTAATTACTCAACCTCTACTTCTTGCAATTTCATTTTCATGTTAAGGGTGATATGCACTTTAATACAGTATAATGGACGATTCCAGCTATAAGCGCGCGCAGAAATGCCCAAGCCGTGTCCCACAACTTCCAGAATGTAGCGTGCGCTGGCGTTATAGCTTGAATCGTCCATTGAATTAATTTGTAATTATCAACAGGAATAAGTAAGGAGGAGAGTGCACTTTTATTTACAGACTTGCATTTTTCTCAAGTTTCCCTTGCAGATGCAACAAGAAGTCTAATGTTCCATCGGAGGACTTCGAACAACTGGCTGAAGAGTTACGTGTTGCGGATAAAGAGTCACTTCACTGATCTTTGGAACAAACACTGGTTAATGTTCATGGATATCTTACTCGTCTAGGAAGCAATCAAATTGGCGATTAGACGAAATGTTCTTCTTTGATATGAGTTCGCTTTTAGTACTCGCTTCTTTTTAGTATATATAATTTGTGTTTGATCTTTTTCTATTAGCAAAAGACAAATTATGACAGATATAAAGACTGACAAACGTCAGTGAAAGATTGCTTCACTAAAAATAGCATGGCACGCAGAGACGGAAGGGCTGAGCGAGGGACGTTTTGAAAAATATCCATACGTTTTCTATATTGAGCCTAACTTTTGTGATTCCTTTACTATTGCCCCCCTCGTTTTAAAGTGTGCGCCAACGGAAACAACTATAATACAAATTTCTTGCTCTTGGATAATTATATAAAATTTACATTACTATTCAACTCTCATCTGATAGAGACTGGTCTCGTTTAGCCTGCGTAGCTGGCGGTTTTGTGGGGTTGTATCAGGTTTTTATTTGCGAAATGTTCGGTAGTTTGCTTGTTGTTCCGATGAGATGGCCGCGCCGAGCTCTCGGGCAAGGTGCGCCTGGTTAAAAAGTGCGCCCTGGGGGGAGGGCGGGCGGGGAGGCGTTTCGAAAATGTCATGGGAACGATTGCAGGCGCTTTATTTCTTGCGTTTTCTCTGCCCAGGGCGCACTTTTTAACCAGGCGCACCTTGCCCCAGCGCTCGCGCGGCCATCTCATCGAACAACAGGCAAACTACCGAACGTTTCTACCGAACATTTCCCGGATAAAAACGTTATAAAACCCCACAAAATCGCCAGCTACGCAGGCTAGGTCTCGTTTCACACTGCCTCTTCTCTGTACTTTTCAACTGTGTTATCCTGTCTGGCTTGCTGTGGGTTTATCTGGGCCCCATGCTCCAGCTTTTTTCTCCATGTTACCCGGCGCGTCCACAGCCTTCCCAACGCCTTACGCAGTCGATTAGACCGTAGTGCGTAGATGTATGGACTGCAGGCACCAGCGAGGTATAGAGCGACGAATGAAAAGAATAGGAACCATTCTCCCGATGCGTTGCGCTGTACGTTTTGGCTGCTGGAAATTAGACCGCAGTGCACAAGGTATGGGAGCAAGCAGAGTTCGTAAAGGATGACGGTTACTGTGATAGTGATTGTGGCTCGGGTTTCTTTTTTGCGGGCCAAGGCTTGAGGGTTGCCAGACGAGTCATGACATGCGCCTACGTCGTCCTGAGTGGCATAGATCTGGACAAAAATATATAGATTTAGCCACTGGCTAAAAGCGGAGCTCCCGGTTACATTTTTACAGTGTGATGAGATCTATGTGGCATAGATCTGGACAAATATAAAACCACATTAAACCACATTGCCAGGGATCTACACTAGTGTTGGGGTCTGCCACAATAAAATAATTCACGTCACTTCACCAACAATGGCTGATTGCATTTTTAAACCGCACCGGGGGGGTTGAGGACCTCCCTTAAAAAGACCCCCTCCTCTGGAATTTCCACTTGTGAAAAAGACCCCCTCCCCTGGAATTTCCATTTTTTCTGGCAAAATACCCTGGAAAATCGATTTTTGGATAAAATGTCCCTGGAAAGTCACCGTTTTTACCCCTCCCCCCTGGAATTTCCAGTCTCCAGACATTCCCGTGTCGAGCTCCGCTTTTAGCCAGTGGCTAAATCTATTCCCGTGGAATTTCCAGAGTCCAAAACAACCCCCCTGGAAAATTTCCATAGGTCCTCAACCCCCCCGGTGCGGATTAAAAATGCAATCAGCCAATTCTCAAGACATCATCGTTTCCCACGTGGTTCGTGGTCGGCCTTGGGGGGCAGCTGCTTGGTGTTAGCCATTACCAAACCACGCGAGGCAAGCATTCAACTCCATTTCAAGGCATATGCCACTGGAATCCATGGCACTAGTCGATATCGTCGCCAATAGAGTCAAAATCGTCGCTTATATGCATGACGTGTATAGTGCCACAGAAATGGTTGTAACCTATCAGACCGTCCTTTGTATCTGTCACGCAACGCTTCCCTTCCAACAGACATAGGCCTTTTTGAGATACACCGGAAGTCGTGGATTACAAACAAGCCACTAAGCAATGGGCAGTTTTTGGGAATTGAATTCCACTGGGAAAAATTGTTTGGTTATTTCTTTGCTAGACCACAATGCATTACGATCCGCGACTTCCGGTGTATCACCAAAAATGGAGGCATTGTGTGACAAAAAGGAAGTGCTACGTAGGAGACTGTAATCAGGTATGAACATCGTATAGCAGGGGATTACAAGCGCGTTTTTCCTCCCGCTTATAAGCCCCCGCAAAAGGCTTGAGGTATTATATATAAAGTTCTGCTCTTATGTTCGTGATTTTACGGTACAAGTTTACCTTAAAGAAACTCACCTTAATCTGGTGCCTGAAGATAAGGGCGGTTAGGAGAAGCGTGGCAACAGATATAGCAGGGTATGTGAAGAAACAGTTGTATTTCCCGAATAGTTTGGAGTACTCGGCGTGATATACGGTGTAAGAGGAATCTCCCAAGTTTGTCTGGTACAGATAGAACGCTAGGGGAATAGCCAAGAACAGCACCAGAACCCAAAGTACGCCAGATGCTGCGAGTACCTGGGAATGAACATTTGTAGCCCATTTGTATGTTTGCATGTATCAAGAGCTTATTACATGTATTAATTAGAAAGGAGTAATTCTTTCAAGCAGACCATTGTCCTTAGTTCTACCGAATGTTCCATATTATTGTCTTTCTATTTATGGAGCGTCAGAATAAGCTTTGAAAATTATGCAGCATTTTCTAGATCGTTGCCACAAGTGCCGCTTTGTTTCTTTTCCTGTTTCTTTTAAGGATCTTTTATATAGGTAGGACTGTCAAATTCTATTGAAATAGCTGTATTCCATCGTATCAAATATCCGCGCAAACGATTTTGATCCACGTGCGTCTCGTGAGCCGTGCAGTGGTCCGCGCATGCGCACGACAAGAACAAATCGTTCCGTGCTTCCACCTAGGTACCGACCTTTTCAAACTTTGAAACGCCCAAAGACCCTCTGACCCCTATACAACCCCCTCCCTGAGCCTCTGTCCCCTATATACCCCTCCCTCCCAAATACCGACCATAGCACATAAATACATAAGTCCCAATGGTTACACTCCGCCACAGACCTTCATGTTCGATTTCCAGAGCTTGTATCTCGTACCCCTTGTGGTGGCGAGGTAGCGATCACCAACTAGCACCAACAAACAAAGCATGCGCAGTAAAATGAACGCCGACTGGATCACGAAAACCACAGTGGACATCAAACGCCCTTGAGTGGCTGCTTTCTCTATCACTACCGCTGACAACACCAATGGCAGGCTCACGATCGAGCTGAGAAAGTCCACGAGAGCTAGGTTACCAAGCAGAATGTTAGGGACGGTGCGAAGATCCTTGAAGCGTAACACAAGATAGCCAATACTACCGTTACCTATTGTACCAAGCGCTATCAATATGGCGGAGAGGACTATCTTGATCGCCCGTTCGGACGAATGGCTTTCTGTTGGGTTCCCTGTCGCGGTGAAGATGTGGATTATTCTCGTTGATGGGGCTGCTGTGGTAGTCATCTATCGATATAGAATTTTACGCCGATATTTCTCATTCTCGTGCTCAGAGCTCTGGCTCCTCGTCTCGCGGGAGAGGCTGGGTACAGTCATTTGAAGGTCCTGTTGATTGGCAGATTTTGAACGTTTGGGACATGCGCAGAAAGTTACTTACCTCAGCGCTCTATCGAATCTTGCGCATGCGTCAGTGACTGCCACCAGAGCTTCCCCCGCGAGGAGACGCGCCGCGGAGAGGTCTGGAGGGGGGGGGGGGGGGGGGGGGGGGGGAGCCCTTCAATTTGTCCACCTTTGGAAAAGTAATAAGTTACCTAATCTTTTTGATGATTATTTTCAATACTCAAGTTCTGCCCACAATTATCAAACAAAGGTTTTCAACTAAGCAAAATTTCAGAAAGCCACGATCAAGAACAAACATTGGACAGCAAACGGTACAATTTGCAGCCATTGATCTATGGCGAGAAATCCCAACAGACCTAAAAAGTCTTCCCTCTACTATTTTCCCACGAAAAGCAAAACAGTTTATCCTTCAAAAACAATTTAAGTGCCCTTAGCTGCCAATGTGTGTTGTTCGTTCTGTTTTGTATGAAGTCTGTCGCTACATAATCAAATGTTTATTATAAAAGCCTGGAGCTAACCAGAAAACGTAAAGTTTATTTAGCTCCTGGGACCTTAAATCTAACTAGATTACTTTCTTTAACTGTAACTTCCCCTTCCCTCTTTTAATAGTAAATGTATCTTTCGTAAATTGTAAAAATCAAGGGGAAAAAAGGTGAAAAATAAAGTATGTATGTATGGGTACGAGAGTCATTTATCATTTCAAGTTAGTCAGCCAACTTTTGTTCTTAAGTTTGATTCTAAGTTTGAGCAATTTAAATGAGTCGTTCAAATAGAGCAGATTTCATACGAGGGTAGTGAGACCAAACACATTGATTACAGCAATTCAGCTTATTCAGCTCGTAGAGCTAATAGACCTCCACGGCTTGCCGGTTTGTTTTGCCCATTTCAGATCACGTGGCATTCCCAGTATTCTTTCTTTCTTTTTCTGCTACGCACCGAAGGATATATGAATATGGAATCGTTCCAAACAAAGAGAGAATACTCATGGGAATGACACATGATCTGAAATGGGCAAAACATTACGCCCAAGCCGAGGAGGTCTATTGGGGACACTATGAATAAACGGGACTCTTGATAAACGATAAACAAAGAACAAACTAAACTAAAAGTGATTACCAACAACCTCGTACCCAGAGCCCGTCATCTTTTGGCCAGCTGCAAGATTCAGGGCCCTGGGGGAATCCGATTTGTGCGGTAGGTCAAAAACGTAACGAACTTTCATACAACAATCAAACCGGAAACCCAGAATCTGGGTTTTAAAAAAATCGATTCCCCAGAGCCCTGAATCTTTGCCGCTGGCCAAAAGATGACGGGCTCTGGGTACGAGATTGGATTACCAATGGATGAGTCCAGTTTTGACGCATGCGCGCGGTTCATGTCAGTGGCCATTCTCGAACCCAGAGCTCCCCGGCTCGTAACCTCGCGGGGGAGGCTCTGGTGACAGCCACTGACGCATGCGCGAGATTTAATACAGAGCCGCTGAGAGAAAGACCTTTCAGCGCATGCTCCAACGCTCAAAATCAACCAATCAGCGACGGCCCTCAAATGGATGTCCCCAGAGCCTCCCCTGCGAGCAGACGAGCTGGGGAGCTCTGGGTACGAGAATGGTCGCGCTTTCGATGCTCCTCTTGCGAGTTCGTGTTTTTGTTCGGCAATACGGCATTACGGACTCGGCCGCCAAAGTAGGGACTGCTAAGCAGTCTACACGAGGCCATATTTGTCGAATGGCGGCGTAAAAAAACGTGCGTGCTCCTGGAATCGCCCACTCAATCATTCACATAATATGGTGCTCATGATTCATGGTCTCACTTGGCAACGTCAATTGAAGCAGGTGAATTCTACAATAGACGTCCTCACCGATTGTATCATGCGTAATCAGGGCAAGCTGGCCAAACCTTAGTCAGATTCATGCCAAAGCAAGAGACAGAATCCTCACTAGAATTCAAAAATCCCGAACTTTTAATTTCTCTTCTCCTGCCCCAAAGTATGTGTTGCTGTCAATTTCGTGTCCATACATTCTTCTGACAATTTGTTTTCAAAGAAACATTTTTTCATACAATCCTTATTAATTTATCCGCCGGCCTAAAAGCACAGAAAATGTCTGCACAGATAAGACTTACAGGAACAGTATTCACTTTAAACTTATTTGGCATGTTGCTTAAGTCGAATTGAGGAAAAATATTGTCAGTTCCATCTTCTTCTTTTTTTTCTCAACTAGTTCTTGAATATATAGATTTCCTGCCCGCCTAGATTAGCTTTGCTACCTGCGGGTTTGGTTCTGCTTATTGTATTTTATATATAGAAATAAACTTGACTTGAACTTGAAAGACTTTTGACTCGTGTACTACGGCATTCACAACGTTCACTTCAATCATGTACTCCACCATAGCTCGCGCACCTTTCGGGGGGAGGGAAGGGGGAAAGACCCTGGCGCGTGCCAGGATGAAGATGAAGGGGGCTCTGTACGAGATTTGAAAATCTTTGTCACATGCGCAGCTCACATAATGTAACTCAGACACTGCCCAGATGTGCCTTCGACTTGTCCGCGTTTTTACATAACGTGCATGTTAATTGCATAACTCATGCCTAAAACACTTGAGTTAATATAAGTATCCTTCGACAAGCAAGTTTTGAATCAAAATTTGAACCTTGGCTTGAGAATAATATTGGATACTTTTTCTAGTTTACCTGCCGATGAATATAAGCGAAAACGATTTTCGAAAACCCTGTCGGCAAAAAGGAAGTTTCAAAAACATTTAAAAACGAAGAATATGGAGGAATGATCATTGCCTTAACCTCTCGTCACATTACAGGGCTTACAGCTATTAAGTAAATAAACAAAATAAAGTGGTTATTGGTTTTATAACTACCTTGTGCTTTTTAGGCTTGATAGGGTCTTGCGGACTATCTTCCAAGAGAGGGCTAACCTCTGTGATCACCCTGAAAAACAACAATCAGAAAAACGATTATTTTTCGCGTTTTCATGGGAACTGGTACACAAAACGTCTATTTTGATGTCAGCTGCAGCGGACCTCATAAACGGATCAATAAAAAAAACAGCAACCGGAGTCGATGATATCCCTGAACGTGACTTTAATTAGTTTTCTCATTTCGTGCATTTCAATCGTTAATGAACTGTTATACTTCATAGCAGAGAGTAGTTCCCGCTTATGCCCCGCCAAATTATATTTTTTAATTTGGGCTTTGGCAGAAAATTAAAAGAATTAAAATTCAATTACTCGTGAAAACGGAAGCTGGTCAGAACGCAGTCTCCTGACGCAAACACCCACCACTAATCCAGTTGTCATGCAGTAAAAGGCTTGTTCTCTCCTCCCAATCAAAGGCAAGAGGAAACGCTGTCGACCATTTCGATATTAAGTTTTGGTTTTCCTATGTAAATAGTCCTAATTTGTTGAACTACAATTGTAGCTTGGACAATCTATAGTTGCATCGCCTTAACTTCGTTTGAATGCAAGTTAAAAATAATGAATTGAAAAAATAGTGCTTTAGAAATATCGATATCCGCTCTCAATTGGTATCGATTGTGCGGCGCCCCATCAACTATTATTATTCAGCAATGCCACTATCTCGGTTCTGATTGGCTAAGAGTACGCAGCGAAATCTTGTTGGCGCGCAGTGCGTGATGTCATACTCCAGACATTAGGATTGATGCACTCTAATGACGTCATAACGCAAGCCAATAGGTCTCGCCGCCATCTTGGTTTCATTTCGGAAGTGAAAGCCGGTTTTGCCAATATTCTCGTTGGATCTGTTATGATTTTTGCCAAGAGATCATTGCTCAGGATATCTAAACATCAACTATGGCTATTTGAATTGATGACCAAAGGACGTAAGCTGAACTTGGAAAACCGTTTCGCCGTGCAAGCCTCATCGTTGACTTCGTTCAGCTGGGCAAGAATTCCTGACTGCTGAATAATAAAACAATTATTGAATTCGGTTTTCGCATGATAGTGAGATTTGTCAAAGCCTCGAGTTAGTGTTATGCGCCTCAGCTTCGCTTCGGTAGATAACACAAACCTCGGCGTTGCCAAATCTCACTATCATGCTCAACCTCATCCAATAAGTGTTAAATAGTGACGAACAATGTGCGCTCAAGCAATGTCAAACGCTTTGAAAATTATCTCACGTCAAGTCACGTTAATTATCCGACTATCATGACTACCCCAGCGCAAGCTTAAAGCATGGTTTCCATATAGTCTTATCAGTCGACCGTAAAACAATAGAATAAACATTGTTTCACGGTCGACTGATACGACAGTGAAGACAGATACGACCCTTATACCTCGAAACCCTAACAGAGCACCTGCACCCTTTCCACACAATGGAAACAAAGTCAAGTGTTTTTATCATGGCAACTCTATTGCAATGTCTTTTCCGATTCGACAAATCCGTCAACCCGACGAACGACATAAACGACTGAATCGTCATATGTCAAGTCTGCAAGAACCAAACGATCGAGGATTGTGCAAATTGCGCCATCTAATGCACCCGTATAATATAACTCCTCCAACCTCTCCTTGTCTAGCGGTCGTGTATTTTTCGACCCCTTGGAGTTTCGTTCCAGAGCTTCTAACGTCCTTTAGAAAATAAAGTTAATGATTACAAACTTGAACTCAAACTGGCATTAGACTGGTTATCAAGACGAACTCAAACTGGCATTAGACTGGTTATCAAGACGAACTCAAACTGGCATTAGACTGGTTATCAAGACGAACTCAAACTGGCATTAGACTGGTTATCAAGACGACTTCGCTGGTTGGTCGAAGGCCCTCGTTGCAGACACATGGTCTAGCACTGTTTTCTATTCAGGCTCGTAACATGGTTTATTTTTTAACTCGAGGGCACGGTAATGATTTCTGCATTCTGATTGGTTCTTAGAGGGTGCGCGCGGGGGCAATACTTTCATTAATTTTTTCAGCGGTCCGGTATCCATCAAATCGCGCGCTCTGATTGGCTCGCGAGCGGTCCGGAATCCTACGATTCGCGTGAATCGCGCGCGTG